>JAIOJX010000032.1:47054996-48260621 GCA_022376925.1 Tragulus kanchil
CTCTATGTACCTCTAGGGTTTCCCAGTTGGCTCAGTGGTAAAGAATCCACCTGGTAAGCGGGAGACCTGGGTTTCACCCTGGGACAGGAAGATCCCCTGGAGAAGGAGATGGCAACCCACTCCAGTATTCTTGCCTGTGAAATCCCACGGACAGAGGAGTCTAGTGGGCTACAGTCGTGTCCGTGGAATCGGACACGACTTAGTGACTAAACAACAACAAGGTGCCTCATATAAGTGAACTCACACAATATTTGTCCTTCTGTGGCTTACTTTACTTTATATAATGTCTTCTTTAATTAATATTTTAATGAATAATTTTATTGAATAAAGTATTCGAGCACATGATATGAAACTCAAAAGGCCCAACAGGATGCAGAATAAAAAGCAAGTTCTTCTCCCACCTCTATCTCCAGGCAACCCTGGGGCAATCATTCTTCCAAGGGTCCTTCTGGTGATGCTCTATGCATATACAATTATATGCCCACATCTATTTTTTTAACATAGAAAACATTTTTACTGGGGTATGGCCAATTAACAATTTTGTGATAGTTTCAGGTGAACACTGAAGGGGCTTGGCCATACATATACACCTGCCAAGCTCCCTCCCATCCTGGCTAGTACATAACATTGAGCAGAGTCATGTGCTACACAACAGATTTTTGGGTATCCATTTCAAACATGGCAGTGTGCACATGACTTTCCCAAAAATTTTCGTTTTGGGTATCCAACAGAACGGAGACACAGAGAGGTTAACTAACTTCCTCAACTTGCAAATGATGAGCTAGGACATAGACATTTCCCTGGATCTTATAATGACTTTAACCTTAGTGGATATATTTTTTGTAGCAAAATATACATAACAAAATTTACCATTTTAATCATTTTTAAGTGTAGAGTTCAGAGGCATTAGGTACATTCCCACGGTTGTGCAACCACCACCACCCTCCATCTCAGGAACGTTTGTCATCTTCCCAAACTGAAACGCCGCACCCACTCATTAAACAAAACTTTCCATTCCCTCTGCCTCTCAGCCCCTGGCAAACACCATTCTATTTCCTATCTCTATGAATTTGAATACTCTATGTACCTCTAGGGTTTCCCAGTTGGCTCAGTGGTAAAGAATCCACCTGGTAAGCGGGAGACCTGGGTTTCACCCTGGGTCAGGAAGATCCCCTGGAGAAGGAGATGGCAACCCACTCCAGTATTCTTGCCTGTGAAATCCCACGGACAGAGGAGTCTAGTGGGCTACAGTCGTGTCCGTGGAATCGGACACGACTTAGTGACTAAACAACAACAAGGTGCCTCATATAAGTGAACTCACACAATATTTGTCCTTCTGTGGCTTACTTTACTTTATATAATGTCTTCTTTAATTAATATTTTAATGAATAATTTTATTGAATAAAGTATTCGAGCACATGATATGAAACTCAAAAGGCCCAACAGGATGCAGAATAAAAAGCAAGTTCTTCTCCCACCTCTATCTCCAGGCAACCCTGGGGCAATCATTCTTCCAAGGGTCCTTCTGGTGATGCTCTATGCATATACAATTATATGCCCACATCTATTTTTTTAACATAGAAAACATTTTTACTGGGGTATGGCCAATTAACAATTTTGTGATAGTTTCAGGTGAACACTGAAGGGGCTTGGCCATACATATACACCTGCCAAGCTCCCTCCCATCCTGGCTAGTACATAACATTGAGCAGAGTCATGTGCTACACAACAGATTTTCGTTGGGTATCCATTTCAAACATGGCAGTGTGCACATGACTTTCCCAAAGTCCCCAACCATCCCCTCCCTGTTGCAACCATAAGCTTGTTTTTGAATTTTGTGCCCACATCTATTTTTTATACCAATAATAGCATATTCTACATCCTGTTCTATTTCTTGTATTTTCTGTTTAACTCCAGTACACATCCTTGGGGATCATTCCATGTCTCTGCACATAGAATGGCCTCTCAGTAACTTTTTAAAAACTGAAATATAATATACATAGTAGTGAAATATAATATACAATATACATATACTGTAAGAGTATAGCTGAATAAATGTTCACAAACTGAACACACTCATATCACTAGCACACTGCTCAAGAAACAGAACATTATCAGTTCCTCCAAGTCCCTCTCAGGTTCTTCTTCAGGCCCAACCCAACCCCTCCCCAAGAGTAGTCATTCTCCTGACATCTTAACAGACTAGATTAGGTTTGCCTGCTTATGTAATATTCTTTTTTAAAAAAATTAATTAATTAATTAATTAGGCTGTGCTGGGTCATAGTTGCAGTATGTGGGATCTAGCTCCCTGACCAGGGATCGAACCCAGGCTCCCTGCCCTGGGAGCCTGGAGTCTTAGCCACTGGGCCACCAGAGAAGCCCCCTGTAATATTCTTTTGAAGGGCTCATTTCGTTCACCACTAGGCTGTGAGATCCACCTGTGTCACTGACTTTCAGCTGACATTTAACATCTTTGAATAAATTAAGGCCCTTGTTGCTGCCGATGGGACCATCCCTGCCTGCTTGAGGAAAGTTTCCCATGTCACATGCACATCCACTCAGTCTCGGCCTCACAACACCGGCCTTTCTCTAAATGGCTTCATAAATGCCTGAAAGAGTTCCCAGACAGCTGAAGTTCACCTCCAGATGCAACTTGTGATGAAAACCAGCAGCCAGGTGTTGAGAGGGCTTATGTGGGCCTGAGCAGAGGGGAAGGAGGAGCAGCAGCCTTCCTTTCTGATCAGCATCTTTATAGCCACAGCTCAGTAAGACATGCTTTTGGAGGCCTCATTCACTCAGCCAGGAACTGAAATCTCAAATTCCCTGTACATGAGGAATCATGACAAAGCACCGCTCTGCCGTCCTTCTGCAAATATTACTTTGAAAGTGGAGTCAAAACTACTTCCAAGTAAAGAGCAGAGCAGCTTTAACTAATATCGGCAAAGGGCCTAAGAAAAGAGATGGAGTTAATGTGTTCCATCTGTTTGTTTGCTCTCCTGTGCCCTAAGACTCAGGACAAAATACCGGTTTGGCAAAGAAATTATATATACAGGGCAGGAACAAGGCTAGGCTGAACATGTTGTCCAACCTGTGTTGGCCACGTATGAGCTTGGAAACCGTCAAATCCGTCCCCAACCTCATCCCCCACCCCTAGCCCGGCAATGACAGGAATATCTACTCCCAGATATGAGCTGTTCAGCAGCAGGACCAATCTGCATGTTCATGTGGGGCCAATCATGACTGCCCTGATTGGCTCAAGAGGCAACATGCAGGACTGCATTCTTGTGGTTCGCCCTTCCAGAAAGGCCTTTCCCAAGCACCACATGCTGCCTGCACTGGGTCCAGCAGAAGAGAGGGAAGAAAAGCCATGACCCATGGCCGACTCTGTTTCGCCAGAATAATACTGTGCTTCTTGCCTTGACGGAACTCATTCCTTCTCCCAAGGTGGGCCTTTTCACGGATGACTCTGCTGTATGGTCTCCAAAGACCTCTTCTCTATTTACCTGGCAGTCCATAACAAAATAATTATAGTGGCTCCTGGGTATCCATCCAAATTAGTCATGATCTCATTCAGTTATTTTAGCAGCAGAAAAAGTTACAGAAAACCCAAGACAATCCAAAAAGCACCCCCCAGCTTTCAGTTACGAGGTGAAAAGAGAGAAAAGGAAGAAAGGATAAGTGTAAGAAAAGAGGCTGTGGGAGAAGTTGAAAATAAATCTTCTCCAGGTCCAGAGAGGATATCCCATTTAAGGCCTTTATAAAGGTTTTCTTTGATGAGGAATGGAGCATTGCACAAGGTGTATAACTTTCCAGTGGCTTTTCAACCAGGCTTCTCTTAAGAAGGGTCTGATGCCCAAAGCAGACAAGGGAAAAGGATGCAGGGGCCTCTTCTGATCATCTTATAGCCACAGCTCAGTAAGACATGCTTTTGGAGGCCTCATTCACTCAGCCAGGAACTGAAATCTCAAATTCCCTGTACATGAGGAATCATGACAAAGCACCGCTCTGCCGTCCTTCTGCAAATATTACTTTGAAAGTGGAGTCAAAACTACTTCCAAGTAAAGAGCAGAGCAGCTTTAACTAATATCGGCAAAGGGCCTAAGAAAAGAGATGGAGTTAATGTGTTCCATCTGTTTGTTTGCTCTCCTGTGCCCTAAGACTCAGGACAAAATACCGGTTTGGCAAAGAAATTATATATACAGGGCAGGAACAAGGCTAGGCTGAACATGTTGTCCAACCTGTGTTGGCCACGTATGAGCTTGGAAACCGTCAAATCCGTCCCCAACCTCATCCCCCACCCCTAGCCCGGCAATGACAGGAATATCTACTCCCAGATATGAGCTGTTCAGCAGCAGGACCAATCTGCATGTTCATGTGGGGCCAATCATGACTGCCCTGATTGGCTCAAGAGGCAACATGCAGGACTGCATTCTTGTGGTTCGCCCTTCCAGAAAGGCCTTTCCCAAGCACCACATGCTGCCTGCACTGGGTCCAGCAGAAGAGAGGGAAGAAAAGCCATGACCCATGGCCGACTCTGTTTCGCCAGAATAATACTGTGCTTCTTGCCTTGACGGAACTCATTCCTTCTCCCAAGGTGGGCCTTTTCACGGATGACTCTGCTGTATGGTCTCCAAAGACCTCTTCTCTATTTACCTGGCAGTCCATAACAAAATAATTATAGTGGCTCCTGGGTATCCATCCAAATTAGTCATGATCTCATTCAGTTATTTTAGCAGCAGAAAAAGTTACAGAAAACCCAAGACAATCCAAAAAGCACCCCCCAGCTTTCAGTTACGAGGTGAAAAGAGAGAAAAGGAAGAAAGGATAAGTGTAAGAAAAGAGGCTGTGGGAGAAGTTGAAAATAAATCTTCTCCAGGTCCAGAGAGGATATCCCATTTAAGGCCTTTATAAAGGTTTTCTTTGATGAGGAATGGAGCATTGCACAAGGTGTATAACTTTCCAGTGGCTTTTCAACCAGGCTTCTCTTAAGAAGGGTCTGATGCCCAAAGCAGACAAGGGAAAAGGATGCAGGGGGAGACCCCGTTCTCCTACAGTGAGGCAGAGGTGGGGAAGGTTTGCTAAGGCCACTGCCGTCTCTCAGTGTGTATCACCTGGGGTTGATAGTTCTCTGGCCCAGGAGCCGATGGAGGTCACTCTTGGGATAAATACAAGCCTGTCTAGCTCTACTCCATGGAAGAAAGGCCTAGAAGCTTCTTTAAAAAGAGAATGGAGGTGAGAAATGCCCACAGGGAAGGTTTTCATAGTGATCTACAAGCTCAACTGGCTGGAATCTGAAGAAGGCAAAAAAATAAAAAGAAAATGGAATGTTCACCCGAATGATCGAACAGAAGATAAGTAAACATCAGGTGACAGAACAAACAGGCAGGGAATATGACCTACCAATCCTGGGAAGGGCTATAGTTCTTGACTTACTCTCAAAAATGGGAGGAGGTTTTAATTGACTCGGGTTTTAAACCCAAGTCCGAAAAAAAGCTTCAGTCTTGATTCTTTGCAAGGGCCAACCGAGGGTTTTTTGAGTTGGTAGGGTCTGAGAATCAGCCTCATGTGAATAGAAGTTCCCAGAAGCAACAGTAGCTGGCAGCAGATAACCTTTCCAAGCAGGAGGATAGCTAGATCCTTGACTGTTACTGCCAGAGAGTATCTTAGAGACGGCCCAAGCCCCAGTCCTCTGCTTTACAGATGAGGAAACCTAGGTCCAGAAAGGGTAAAAGCCTTTCCCAGGTCATACAGCTGGGTAACGGCACAGGTGTGACCAGCTGAATCACAGTGCTCTGGCTTTCTTTTCCACAGTTTACACTGTTGACATCATTAGCCAGATTAACAGAAGGTGTCCCTGATGGCTCAGCAGGTAAAGAACCTCCTGCAGAGCTGGAGCTAGAGAAGGCTGGGGTTTGATCCCTGGATTGGGAAGATCCCTTGAAGGAGGAAATGGCAATCCACTTCGGTATTCTTGCCTGGGAAATGCCATGGACAGAGGAGCCTGATGGGCTACAGTCCATGGGGTCACAAAGAGTCAGACACAACTGAGCATGCACACACACACACACACACACACATGTAGATAGAGGTTTATATAATATAGTAACTATCTAAATATACACCTTGACCATTTCATTATGTAGATTGAATGAGTGAACATTTGTCCTTCACTTTTACCAGGAAAAACAAAAAATTTCCTTTGCATTATACACAGAATGATGACAGTTATATGGCTTGTAGCTTTAAAACAAAATTGGTCCCTCTCCCCCTTTTCACTGTTTATTAGCTTTTAAAAAGTGACTTGAGTCATAATAAAGATGTTGAAAAAGCAGACATAACAAGTCCATTCAATCAGCCCTGGCAGGATGAGGAACGGTTTGTTCAATTGTGGAGTTCCTGGATTGAGACAAGGACGAAGGGCCTGCCTACGAAAAGTGTGGGTAAGCTGGTATGTTTTAGATGCTTATTTCTGAGAGCCTTTCAAGGGGCTGAGTAATTACAATGCCAAAGTGAGGGAGGGTTTAGACTTTCTTTCTCATTGTTTTCTAATGTAGGTTAGTTAAAACATCCACAATACTGGGAGACCTCTTGTATCTTATTCAAGGCAGATGAATGACAGTCATAGTTATTTAGGTCTAGTAGGACCTCAGAAATCACCTAATCAAGTACATTCATTTTCCAAATCAGAAAACAGAGCCCCAGATAGATCCAGAAACTTCAGCACAAGCTGTCTGTGTGTTTTGCCAACCTCTACTGTGTGTATTGGAGAGGAAGGTAGGAGTGAGGGTGGGGCAGAGAGCATTCCAACAGTCTGTGAATCTTTCAAATTGCAAGCCATACAAAAAGTGTATGCAGAATACTCCTCTGGCAGATTTCAATCTACATGAATTAACTTGAAGATTTAAATGAAGATTTTAAAATGTTATGATTATAATCACTACCCAGCCCTCCAAAGTTGTTCAAGGTGTGAGTACTTTGTAGACAGGTCTTCTGTTCTCTGAGAGGTGCTAGAGTCTACGGGGGTCTAGACCACTGTTGGCAAACTGGAAAGAGGGTGATTGACAAGAGTCAGATGCTGAGGCCACTACTGGTGTCACCAACTTCCCTCAACTAGGCACCCTCGTTGTTTGCCGCAGGTTCCCTTTCAATTCCTTTGGCCATTGAAGTCTATACTTTTCAGTGATGGTCCCGTCTGATGAAAACTGTCTGCAAAACCAAGGCTGGCCAGCACTGACCCTCCTTGGCTCCCCACAAATGCTCCAGACCTCAAAGACCCTAAGATAGTCTGATGAGTGAGTCCACACCTTAGAAGACTAATGAAACTGCTCTCACCACTGCACAAAGATGGCTTTAAAAAGTAGCAATAGTTAACCCTACTACTGAGTAGTTGCTTAGTCATATCCTGCTCTTTTCGACCCCATGAACTGTAGCCCACCAGGCTCCTCTGTCCATGGAATTCTCCAGGCAAGAATACTGAAGTGAGGGCTTCCCTGGTGGTCCAGTGGGTAAAGAGTCCACCTTGCACTGCAAGGGGCACCGGTTCGAGCCCTGGCCTGGGAAGATCCCATGTGCTGCCGAGTGGCTGGACGGATGTGTCCAATTAGGAGTCAGAGCTCTGGAGCGCATGTGCCCAGAGCCGGTGCTCTGCAGCGACAGAGGCCACTGCAATTGGAAGACCCACATAGGCCAAGGAATAAAGATGGATGAAAATGAATAAATAAAAAAAACCAATAAAAGAGGCCAAAATTAAAAAAAAAAAAAAAGAATATTGAAGTGGGCAGCCATGTCCTTCTGCAGGAGATCTTCCTGATACAGGGATCAAACCCAGGTCTCTTGCATTGCAGGAAGATTCTTTAGGTAGGGTAACAGCCCCCTGAAAGCTTCCCTGGTAGTTCACTGGTAAAGAATCTGCCTGGCATACAGGGGGCCAATCCTTAGCTCAGGAAGATCCCCTGGAGGAAGGCATGGCTACCCACTCTAGTACTCTTGCCTGGAAAATTCCATAGGCAGAGGAGCCTGGCCGGCTACAGGTTCTCAGCTGCGTCGGACACGACTGAAGCGACTACGCAGCAGCAACAGCAATAGAAAGCCGAGGTCAGGAAAGGCTCAGTAACTTACCTAAGAAACTCACATAGCTTGTAAGCCACAGAACTGTCAGATCCTTGACTCTCTGGATTCCAATACCTCTGCCTCCGCGGTCAGAGTCCCTGCTGGTAGAGCAGTACCCATGCATCTGCGTTCCAGATTTCAAGTTATTGTCAAAAGCCCTCTCAGTTCTAATATGTTTGGAATCTTGTCCTTTGAAACTTCACGTTTGTCATGCATACATAGGACTTCCTTCGATTTCTCTGCACATTTCTACCAAAGAAAACCATATGCACTTCCATAGCAACATTACAACACAGTCATGGTGTAATCTTTGTCCACTGCCGTACACAGCTTGAAAAGTTTTTTTTTTTTTTTTGTATTTTTTAAAAAAACACTGCATCTGTATACAGCTGAACTGAATCCCATGGCAACAAATACAAACATAAACGAGGGCTCTTCTCTGTAAGCAGTTTCTTCTCCTTTCTTTGCCGGGCAAGAGTCTGAGAACATCAGAAACTGGGTTGTACCACCTGTGACTAAAACAGGGCCCCAGTTCGCAGCCCGAAGAGCCGCCAGGGCGACGCGGGCCTCCTGTAGGGCAGTGGCCCCCGCCCGCTGCGCGCGCGCCGGTCCCGGCCTGGGAGGCCCGGCCGCCGGCGCTTGACGCACGCGGAGCCCCCGGGCCACGACCCGGGCCTCGTGGAGCCCTAGAACGCCTCGCCAGATGAGCCGGGTCAGGTCCCCCGGGAAGGCCGGGCGCCACCCGACCCGCAGGAGCGCGGGTGGCGGTGGGGAGGGACGGAGGATGCGGGAATATCCTTTCTTGCCGTTGCAGCTTTGCCTTGCGCTCCCGCGGGCCAACCCCATTTCGTCCTCCCTACCCAGCTGCTGCCACGAGCCACGTTTACAAACGAGCTCCTCCAGCCTCACGGACGGTATCAACTTGCCCAAGCTGCGTAGGCAGGGAAGGTAGAGTGAAGGGATTTGAGTCCAGGATTCTTTTTTCTTCTTCTTCTTTTTAAAAGTTTTGAATTTTTTTTTAAAAAACTTTTATTTTACTTTTAACTTTTACAGAGTTTTGTTGTTTACAGATATTCTTCTTCTTTTTAAACTTTATTTCGCGTGGCTCCCAATTCCTAGGGTGCTAAGAAAGGTCATTCGCCTCCGCCTCGCAAAAGTTGTGGTTCCGGGAGCAGCCCCAGGTGCGCCTCCTGGGGAGCGCTAAAGGCAGCCGCAGCGCTGAATGATGCAGGTAATGGCGGGTTCGTCTGTCTGTGGTCTCTGCTTCTTTCCTCTGATTCTTCCTCCCTGAGCCCCCAACTGTTTAAGATTTTCTATGTCTTGACAAGTGGAGACACTCCCGAAGTGAAGACAATCGCAAGGAAACTAGGCAGTTGGGGGTCATGCAGTGATTTGCTCTCTTCCATAGGGAAAAGTCCAGCACGCACCAGCTGATGCGGGATGGGGGATGGATTTCACTGTTATTCTCTGCGTTTCACATTCATGAGCCAAAGAGACATAGGAGGAGGGGCTAAAACCTGAATGCCCCTTGGCTGCTTCCTCACTGTGCTTGTGCTGAGGCATCGGATTGACTAGAGGGGGTGGGGTGGGGTAGGGGATGGGTAGGTTGAAAGACATCCAAAACCTCGCATTTCTGAAATACTAGGTGCCAGGAACTCTGAGAAGCTCTTTCTAACACTTCATCCTGACAAAACCAGGAGGGCAGATAGCACTGTTTATTCTCATTTAACGCATGAGAGATCCGGAGCTCTCAGAAGCAGTCTGTTCTGCCCAAGATCCTGCAATGGCACAGCGGGTCCTACCCAGGGCTTCGGACTCCAGAGCCTGTCCAGGCGTGAGGTCCCCACAGAGAAGGGTTTTGGTTGGTTGGTTAGTAGTTAAGTCATGTCTGACTCCTTTGTGACCCCATGGACTATAGCCCCCCAGGCTTCTCTGTCCATGGAATTTCCCAGGCAAGAATACTGGAGTGAGTTGCCATTTCCTTCTCCAGGGGATCTTCCCGACCCAGGGATCGAACCCACATCTCCAGCATCTCCTGCATCAGCAGGCAGATTCGTTACCACTGTGGCACCTGGGAAGCAGGGAGGAAGCCACTCAAAAAAAGACACACCTAAGAGTGTGCCAGGAGAGACCGCATTATTTCTCAGACTCTCAGGCATAGTTGAACCAGCTTTAAGATATGGTTGGGGAGGAAGAGGAGTGGAAACACCCCTGCTTCTTGTCCAGATCCAAAGCAGGGAGCCAAGGTTCAGTCAGGAAGGTTCTTTTTTTTAATCAATTGTTTTTTTTGTTTTCAGAACTCAAGTGGAAATGACCCAGTGAGGAAGGAAAATGAGGACGGCCTGCCCTGGTCACACAATTAAAACCTATATGATGGACAAAGGTATATCACCCCTCCATCCATCTCTTCAGAGTGAGAAAGGCCCCTGTTTGACCTGGAAGCCTATTAAAGCATTCCATGGAGGAATTCCCTGCCCATTCTGAAGGGACACTGTGAGAAAACTTGTTCTTTAGAATGCAGCCACACAAAGGGTTTTGTGCAAATACCGAGTCATGATTCTATAAATGCAAAGAAGCATTAGGGATGGGATGTGAACAAAAGCTGGACAGAGGATGCACACCCAGATGCTGTCTTGGCCAGGTTGCAATTTGAATGATCTAATGTTTTCTGGCTCCTTCTTGCCTTGCTTTTTCAATTTGGTTTGAATATTTGCCTTGCTGTATTATTTTCCCTGTACAATTGCTGTTGTCTGTATACAATTAGGTCATTTTCACAGTTGGGTGAGGAGACACTTCAGACATGAGATGAGCTGCAGCTGGTAGTTGATTCCCTCATGGGAGGTGTAATTAGGTTCCCATCCTATTGGTTCCAAAGATACTGCCTGCACCCAGCATGTGAAAGTTTTAATGTAAGTCAGCTAACCAAGGGGAAAGAAACCATGACATGCCATTGTAATGGTGGGTAAGTACACCTTGTCTCCATAAATTCTGACTTAATTTGCTGATCTAATCATCCTGTTTGTTATGCCAAATCTAACCTTGGATTGCAATGCTCCAGACAAAAGAAAGGACTATTTCCTGGAAACCTGTGACTTCTTGGTTTGTGGAAGGTCTGCTAAAGTAGATCCTGGGCAAGGGAGAAGGAAGCAGGATGGGCAGGATGATGATCCTGGGCAGGATGATGAAGAAGGATCAGCTGCCCCCAGAGGTGCACCTGGAAATTCATGTAGATGCTCAGGTTAGTACAGAGGCTAGATTTTGAACTAGACTTTGAAGAATGAGAGAAAGGGGATCCCAAAGGAATGGAGGCATATTTGGCAAGTGAAAACTGATCAGGGCCATGTCTACAAAGTGCTCTACAACTACTCACTGGTGTAAGCTCTCATTGATATACACCACACAGAGCTTGAACAACTAACTGGAGGGCTAAAGTTTGACCAGTGCTACTTTGACCTAAGGTTGGGATAAATAAATGGAAAGGACATCTATGATTATAGTCACTGGGAGAGCCCCCTGACTCTTAACATATTTCCATAATCAGACACGACTGTGCCTAGCTTATTGAATGGGCAGGATAGTCTCTCTGGCTCAGCCTTCTCCTTCTTTCCTGCTTGCTTCCTCTTCGGAACCTGAGGTCTGAATCTGATATTTGTCTTGTTGCACCTTTCTTCTTTTCATCCAGATCATTTGTTCATCATCCATTTACTAGCTATTTGATTACCTTCCATGTGCTAGATGCTGGAGTGACAAGTAAGTAAGGAGTCTCCACTCTCATGGAGCCTACAGTCTCATGAGGGACACCCACCTAAAGTGTGATGGGGAAACCCACATTCAGGTTGCTGAGTGATGGCTGAAGGATGAGGCAGCCAACCCTGAGAGATGGGACACTTTATCTAAGCTCTCACAGATGGCTGATGACAGGGTCGAAGCTGAAGAGATCATTTGGGAGTAGAAACCTGGCCTCCTGCCACCATCTCCTTCCAGAGTACCACACTCAGATTCTTCTCCTCTGGTTCTTTCTCATCCAGTTGTATATGCTTCATACTTAAGACTTTTCCCAAGACTTAGCTATTCCTGTCTCAGTAAAATTCATGATGGTCACTAAAGCTAGATGTCTGTCCTATCTCTAAGAACTGATGTGCTGATAAGTTGAGCTGAGAGATGTAAAAGTGCTTGAGAACTAAACCTCAGCACAAACCTAAGTGCCAAAGTGAAAGTGTTGGTCAGTCAGTCATGTCTGATTTTCTGAGACCCCATGGACTACGTCTGCCAGGCTCCTCTGTCCATGGAGTTCTACAGGCAAGAATACTGGAGTGGGTTGTCATTTCCTTCTCCAGGGCATCTTCCCGGCCCTGAGCTACCAGGGAAGTACCAAAGCTACTATCTAACATTATTTCAACCAGTGAATCCATCAAGTGATCAATCATTAATCAATACTAGGTTTTGTGGGGGCAGGACATGCCTTCATATATAGTAGGATCCCATCCATAAAGGAGTTTGTGGACAAGTTGGTGATTCAGGGCTAAAGAGGGAAGGAAGTAGGCATTTATTGAGTGCTTCTCCTGTGGTATGCACAGTGCTATCTGCTTTTCCTTACAGTATCTCAGATAACGTCACAAAAATCTAGGAGGTTGAAATGACTTTTCTTGATGTTTGGATGGACTGCCCTCCCCCAGTTCTGTCTGTTCAAGTACAATGTAGCATAATAGCTAAAAGCCTTGAAATAGGACTGAAACTGCTTGAATTTGTATCCCAGCAATGCCAATTACTTTCAGTATGACTGAGCGAATTACTCAGATTCTCAGTGCTTCCATTGTAAAACTGGGATGATAAGAGTGGTGTCAATTTTACGCTTTGTTGTAAGGGTAAGGTACATAGGAAGTACTTGCCAAAGTGTCTAGTACAGAGTAAGCATTAATTAGAAAACTTAAAGGTCATCCCCGTGTATGGGGAACCCCTAGGTTGCTGAGTGATGGCTGAAGGATGAGGCAGCCAACCCTGAGAGATGGGACACTTTATCTAAGCTCTCACAGATGGCTGATGACAGGGTCGAAGCTGAAGAGATCATTTGGGAGTAGAAACCTGGCCTCCTGCCACCATCTCCTTCCAGAGTACCACACTCAGATTCTTCTCCTCTGGTTCTTTCTCATCCAGTTGTATATGCTTCATACTTAAGACTTTTCCCAAGACTTAGCTATTCCTGTCTCAGTAAAATTCATGATGGTCACTAAAGCTAGATGTCTGTCCTATCTCTAAGAACTGATGTGCTGATAAGTTGAGCTGAGAGATGTAAAAGTGCTTGAGAACTAAACCTCAGCACAAACCTAAGTGCCAAAGTGAAAGTGTTGGTCAGTCAGTCATGTCTGATTTTCTGAGACCCCATGGACTACGTCTGCCAGGCTCCTCTGTCCATGGAGTTCTACAGGTAAGAATACTGGGGTGGGTTGTCATTTCCTTCTCCAGGGCATCTTCCCGGCCCTGAGCTACCAGGGAAGTACCAAAGCTACTATCTAACATTATTTCAACCAGTGAATCCATCAAGTGATCAATCATTAATCAATACTAGGTTTTGTGGGGGCAGGACATGCCTTCATATATAGTAGGATCCCATCCATAAAGGAGTTTGTGGACAAGTTGGTGATTCAGGGCTAAAGAGGGAAGGAAGTAGGCATTTATTGAGTGCTTCTCCTGTGGTATGCACAGTGCTATCTGCTTTTCCTTACAGTATCTCAGATAACGTCACAAAAATCTAGGAGGTTGAAATGACTTTTCTTGATGTTTGGATGGACTGCCCTCCCCCAGTTCTGTCTGTTCAAGTACAATGTAGCATAATAGCTAAAAGCCTTGAAATAGGACTGAAACTGCTTGAATTTGTATCCCAGCAATGCCAATTACTTTCAGTATGACTGAGCGAATTACTCAGATTCTCAGTGCTTCCATTGTAAAACTGGGATGATAAGAGTGGTGTCAATTTTACGCTTTGTTGTAAGGGTAAGGTACATAGGAAGTACTTGCCAAAGTGTCTAGTACAGAGTAAGCACTAGAAAAAAAAAATAGGTATTGTTATTGTTATTATTATTCAGCTTCAATCCCTTTTTATCTGCAAAGCCATCCCAGATCCCCCATCAGAACTGATCTCTTTTACTTCTGTATCTTCACATCCCTGTGGGCATGCCTCAGCACATTCTTGTGTGTACATGGTTATTAGTGTCTGGCATAGAAAACACAGTCAATAAATGTTGATGGTTGGATGAATGGATGTTTCTGTCTCCTAGATCTCTATCTTATGCTCATAGGAAGCAGGTAGTATTGTGTTTCTTGCTTTAAGGCAAACAAAACACCCAGATATTCTAAATAAAATACAATGAATATACTTTGAATGTATGGCCAAATGCTTGTGTAAATCAGGGAAATCGTTATGAACACACACACACACACACACACACACACACACACACACACACACACACACACAGTGGGACTGGAATTTAGAGAGGTAAACAGCCAATGAAACTGTGCTGCTTTGGAAAGTCTGACTCAGTGATTTTAGGGTTTGGTTCAGGGCATTTATGGAGGACAGGAGACAAGGCTGTGTGCCCTTAAAGTATGGTAAATTGGAATGAGATGTCTGCATAAAAGTGAGACTCACAAGGGATGCTGCTCAGTGAAAGGGTAGACTAGGGGGAAAGAAAACTCTATGTGTAATGAAGAAAAACAAAAAAATCTATCTTGGCCTGGGCTCCTATGATATTAAAATCACAGACATACCTCCTCACAGATTTAGAGCTTAAATTGATATTGTCTACATTGTCTGGTAACTACAGCTGAAAAATAGTTTAAATTGGTCCCAGATTGGTACCATCCCAGAGCACCTGGCATCTTCCCAGGAGGGACAGTCACACGGTCTCCCTGGAGTCTAACAGAAAAAGTCCCGATGAACATGAGATCACAATCTAAAGTCACAAACCATGCATGAAAGCTAGTATAAACCACAAAACTAGACATTATAACAGTTATCACATATGAAATATAAATTACTTCAAATGTTTAAAGAAATAAAAAGGGGAAACACAAATGTGAAAAAGAATAAATAAAATCTAAAAAGATCAGGAACAACTGAGAATCAAATACGTCCTCACCTAATTCTTAAGATTAAAAACTTGGTGGATTCATAAAACGAGAGTAGATAACAAGAGAGAGAACTGGAAAATAGATCTGAAGGACTTGCTTAGGATACAGCAAAAAATAAAATAAAAAGAGAGAGACAAAGAAATGGGAAACATTAGATATTAAAGGAGTCATGAAAAAAAAATGAATATGAGAGGCAGCATTTAAGGAAAGTGGCTGAAGTTTTCAGAGTTATGGGCAGGAAATAGGACTTGTTTAATTGACTCTAAAGCACTCTGGCAAGAGCCTGGTACACAGTAGATGCCCAGGAAATGTTGAGTTGAATCGGCACATGCTTTGTGGAACTTGCTTGTCCATTGCTTCATATACTTCTTTATTTAAAAAGTATTCACTCAAGATAACAGTTGTGAACAAAACAGACAAAATTCTTGTCTTCACTGAACTTAATTACGTTCTGGGTAAAGAAAGAAACAATCAGCAAGTTAACAAATGACTATTCAATCAAATATGTTATAGTGTAAGAAATGCTATGCAGGAAGTAAAAGGGTCATTTAATGGAGATAGTGGGAATAGGAGGTCACTGAAGAAGCGAGAGCTCAGTGATAAAGTGAAGACATTACAAGTGAAAGTGCAAAGGCCCTGAGTGAGAAATGACATGGAAGTTTTAGGAAGAGAAAGAAGTCCATGTGTCTAGAGGTCAGTGAGTGACACAAAAAGTGGGATGGGAGGGGATCTGAGAGGCAGGTAGGAGCAATGAGACCCCTCTCCCCCCGAGAGCAGCAGGAAGTCACTGGAAGGACTGAAGCACAGGAGCAGTGTATTCTGTCACCCTGCATATGGTGTGGTAATAGACTGTAAGGGTAGCAAGAATAGAACAGGGATCCTGGTGAGTGGTTTCAGTTGTTCAGGCAAGAGATGACAGCAGCATGGCATGAGAGTCCTGAGTATGGAGACAAGTGGAGAGATTCCGATGAATTTTGGAAGTAGAAATAGGGTATTTGGAGTTTATACAAAAAGTGAAGGAAAAGGGAGGTGGGATCAAGCAAGATTGCTAAGTTTTTGGATTGAGTGGCTGGGTGAGTAGTGGTGCCATTTTCCAGATGAAGAGTAGAAGAGTAACATGTGGGTGGGAGTGGGGTGGGAACACGAGGCAGGAGTTCTGTTTGGTGCATGTTAAGCTTGAGCTTCCTGTCAGACATCTAAGCAGACAGCTGTATATGAGAATATGGAGGAGCTCAGGAAAATGAACCCCACGCCAAGGAATGTTCCTCTTTTGAGACTTATATTTCCTTCAAGATCTTCATATAGTGCAGGCTTGTTTGGAGCTATGTGTGGGGGACTGACTGCTTCTAGCTGTAGACTCTTTTGGGAGCAGGGTCGATGCAGCTCCGGAGTTTAGGAGACTCTTCTGGGCCCACCACCCACCTCAGCAGGGGAGGCTACAGACATCCAAGCCCAGTAACTCTGATGCTTTTGGTAGCTGCTGTCATTTTAAGACGATGTGCTTTTTGAGGGCTGTCAAGAGACAGGGTACAGAAACGACTGAGTGACAAACTCAGGTGGTACTTGTGTGGGCAAGGGTGGAGAAGTCTTGTCATCTGGCTCCCACCCACGCCTGCCCACTACCTCAGAGCATTGTATCTCAGAGATCCAAGGGAGTCAAGTGTCAAGAATATGACGCATCCGAGGCACAAAGGAAAAGGAGATCCCAGCATGAGGTAATGACTGAAGAATTCCATAGTCCATTACATAAGCGAAAGTGAAACCTCTGAGGAACAAATAAACAAAGGGTATCATATTGATATAAAAATACAAGAAGCTCACTCTGTGGTTGCTGACATGCATCATTGTGGAAACAAACTCATGTCCAAAGTGACTGTGGTTAAACTTGGAACCACATGACAGGAGCTTTAGGAAGTTCCGAAGTAATCAAGAATAACTTGAACAGAGCAGCTTTCTTCCCCAGGCTTATGGTTTTGAGCGAAAGGACAAGCATTCCTCTCTGGAGAGGAGTGACCACAATTCAAGAGAACCAAGTGAGTCAAGGTATGATAGTTCATATGAGAGAAGGAAGATATTGCCACCATGGAAAAGGACTGTAAGTTGACTGACAGTCCGGATTCAGCTCTTAAATCCGTGAGACTGGTAGGATTCGTTTCTTCTCAGCCATGCATACAGTCAAACTTGGTCAGAAACCTTTCTGTTTTCATTTCTTAGGAAAACCAAGACTGACTTTAATCCTTTACCTTATGTCACTCTGCCAACTAGGAAACTCAGAGTCAAACTGAGGCCCACCCTTAACTTAAAGGTACATAAAACATTAGGTAAATATAGCTTGTAATCCACCTCATTGTTGGCTTAATTTTGTTTTTAGCCTTTATTTTTCTTTCATCCCTCATTTTATGATTAAAACAATAACAACAGTGTGTTTAACATACCATGTGTTTTGGAATAAAGTAGAATGCAAGAAAAAAAAAATAAAATAAACTTTCTGCCCAAACAAGGCAGCATGAAAAACAGATACCTGGTGGTATTATGATACCTCAATGAACAGAACAGGTTCTAATTGCAATTGCTGTGTCTGTTAGACACCTACGTCAGTATCATTAAGTTCATTAGATAGACAGGAATCTTGCTGCAGCTATAACACCATAGCACATTAAACGCTCATGAACAAAAGAGGAGGTATTCAAGGTAAGATGGGCAAAGCCAACGAAAACAATCAGCTGTACAATTCCAACTCCTTTAGGGGTTGATTTCCACCCAGCCTGAGAAAGGCTTCCAGGAGGAGCTCCTTTGGCCTGCCTAGGTGATTGTCTTACAGACACTTGGTTGTGTCCTGGGTAGGCCTCATCCCTCAGCTTCCACCTACTGGCATAGACCAGACTGTTGTCCAGACAAGTGGGTCAGAACCCACCCTTGACCTCTGGAAAGGTTACTTTGCCTGCTATCTGATTATTTATTTACATTTTAGTAGTTTTATTCTTGCTTTCTTTTTTTTAGAAAATCACAAAGGTCATTTTATTTTTTTAAACCCCCAAAGAGAAAGGCAATAAAAAGCCAAATAATATCAAAATATATAAAATGTAAAATCAAACCTCCTTCTTTTCCTCTCTTCTCCCATTCCAATGGTCTTCCCCATTTGTCAATCTGGATCTTTTCTATACACATTCAGACATCTTTACATATACATGCATGTGCTCAGAAAGTCTGTGGATACTTTTCTTCAAAGAATTTTTCTATTCACATTCTTCTGTAATGTACTTTTTTTGCAGTCAATAAGATATTTTGGATTATACTTCTGTTATATACATATCAACCACATTCTTTATAATGGCTACAGAATGAATCATGAAACTATTCTAAAATATATTCAGTCTATGAAGAACATTTTAGGTTGTTTCTAATATTCTGACCCTTTACTCTTCTATTTCTAAGAGTGGAACTGCTGGGTCAAAGGATATGAATTTTGATAGAAACTGCCAAACTGCCTTCTAGAAAGATCGACCAATTAACACTTCTACTAACTTTGAAAGAATTGTTAACCAATAAAAAGTAGAATGCAAGAAAAAATAAAATAAACTTTCTGCCCAAACAAGGCAGCATGAAAACAGATACCTGGTCGTATGATGATACCTCAATGAACAGAACAGGTTCTAATTGCAATTGCTGTGTCTGTTAGACACCTACGTCAGTATCATTAAGTTCATTAGATAGACAGGAATCTTGCTGCAGCTATAACACCATAGCACATTAAACGCTCATGAACAAAAGAGGAGGTATTCAAGGTAAGATGGGCAAAGCCAACGAAAACAATCAGCTGTACAATTCCAACTCCTTTAGGGGTTGATTTCCACCCAGCCTGAGAAAGGCTTCCAGGAGGAGCTCCTTTGGCCTGCCTAGGTGATTGTCTTACAGACACTTGGTTGTGTCCTGGGTAGGCCTCATCCCTCAGCTTCCACCTACTGGCATAGACCAGACTGTTGTCCAGACAAGTGGGTCAGAACCCACCCTTGACCTCTGGAAAGGTTACTTTGCCTGCTATCTGATTATTTATTTACATTTTAGTAGTTTTATTCTTGCTTTCTTTTTTTTAGAAAATCACAAAGGTCATTTTATTTTTTTAAACCCCCAAAGAGAAAGGCAATAAAAAGCCAAATAATATCAAAATATATAAAATGTAAAATCAAACCTCCCCTTCTTTTCCTCTCTTCTCCCATTCCAATGGTCTTCCCCATTTGTCAATCTGGATCTTTTCTATACACATTCAGACATCTTTACATATACATGCATGTGCTCAGAAAGTCTGTGGATACTTTTCTTCAAAGAATTTTTCTATTCACATTCTTCTGTAATGTACTTTTTTTGCAGTCAATAAGATATTTTGGATTATACTTCTGTTATATACATATCAACCACATTCTTTATAATGGCTACAGAATGAATCATGAAACTATTCTAAAATATATTCAGTCTATGAAGAACATTTTAGGTTGTTTCTAATATTCTGACCCTTTACTCTTCTATTTCTAAGAGTGGAACTGCTGGGTCAAAGGATATGAATTTTGATAGAAACTGCCAAACTGCCTTCTAGAAAGATCGACCAATTAACACTTCTACTAACTTTGAAAGAATGCCCTTTGTTCACATTCTCATCAACAATGGAAATGCTCTGTTTTTTTTTTTTAATTTTGGCAGAACTGATTGGCAAGAGCATAGTACTTATTTTAATTTGTATTTACCAGAGCAGCAGTAAGCTTGATCACTTTTACTCTTTTACTATGGCTACAATGAAAGACAACGCTGAAGGAGTGGTTTTAATATATTTTTTTTAGATACAGATGACCAACTCAAACAGTGATATTTTCAGCTAATGATCTCTAAGAAGATCCACATTTGAATGTTAGATCAACATTTGAACACATTTCTGTGTTAGGAAAGTCAGTCATAATTGAACTCCCTAGGTCAAACTGCACATGATGTTTATTCTGGGATTTACATAATGGCTTTGGCCCAGAACATTAAAAGATGTCAGAACTATATTCTGATCATGTTCCCTTGTGCCAACATTATCACACTAGCAGTTACATGTAACAGAAACAACTGTGACCAAATTATGGATAATAAGTTTATTCTACAATGGTTGAAAGCCAGACTGGCCCCTAGGAACCACCTTAGTGGTTTCATAACAGGCATGGTCAGGTTGGAAGGTCTCTTCCACATAGCAAATGTTTTATGTTTCTTCATTTCTGTGCTCAAGAGTCTACTTCTAGGGAGAAAGCATCTACTGGCTTAATTTGGGCCCCAAAGGATTCCAGTCCCAACAGACTAAATCAACAGGAAGACATCCTTTTTCAAAAAAAAAAAGAAAAGAAACCAAAATGGGAGTATTGTTAGGAAGTGAAGTGGATGCTAGTCAGCCAAAACAAAACAAAACAAACAAAACTATCCCCTACACTAAACTTTCCAGCTCCCATTTCTTCTCTTCACCTTGTAAACCTTTCAGTTCTCACAGTTATCATAGACAACCTGACAGAGAGCATGTAAGCTATTCACAACCAGAATGGGGACCCCATTATACAGAGGCCACCTTATTCCTTGCATTTTGTGCTATGCTTGCTCAAGTACTTTTCACTATTCCAGCCCTGGGATCAAAACATTGAAGTCAAGACTTCTCTTGTAGTCCACTAGTTAGGAATCTGCCTTCCCATGTAGGGGATAAGGGTTTGATCCCTGGTTGGGGAACTAAGATCCCATGCTGCAGAGTAACTAAGCCTATTCGACCCAACTAGAGAGCCCAAGCACAACAGCTACTGAAGTGCTCAAGAGCCTGTGCTCCACAAGAGAAGCCCCCACACCAAAATGATGACCTAATGCAACCAAAACCAAAAACAAACAAAAACACACTGAAGTTTTAGAATAAGAACAATTTTCCTGAGAGGTCATACTATTTTCTCTCAATCTGTATTCTCCTTGGTTATCCTTAAATGCATAGAAATTCTGTGTTTTCATTCGTTCATTCATCCAACTACATTTCTGGAAAGCAGCCTTGTGCTAAACATCATTCTAGGTGCTGAGGAACAGCAATGACTTGAAAAGCCAACGTCCCTGTCCAAGGAACAGATGAGGCTGGAAGAAGGAAGCAAGGTTGGAATTTAGACTTTGGATTTTATCTGAAAAGCAACAGAAAGCTACTCAAAGGTTTGGGGCAGGTAAGTTTATTCTACAATGGTTGAAAGCCAGACTGGCCCTAGGAACCACCTTAGTGGTTTCATAACAGGCATGGTCAGGTTGGAAGGTCTCTTCCACATAGCAAATGTTTTATGTTTCTTCATTTCTGTGCTCAAGAGTCTACTTCTAGGGAGAAAGCATCTACTGGCTTAATTTGGGCCCCAAAGGATTCCAGTCCCAACAGACTAAATCAACAGGAAGACATCCTTTTTCAAAAAAAAAAAGAAAAGAAACCAAAATGGGAGTATTGTTAGGAAGTGAAGTGGATGCTAGTCAGCCAAAAACAAAACAAAACAAACAAAACTATCCCCTACACTAAACTTTCCAGCTCCCATTTCTTCTCTTCACCTTGTAAACCTTTCAGTTCTCACAGTTATCATAGACAACCTGACAGAGAGCATGTAAGCTATTCACAACCAGAATGGGGACCCCATTATACAGAGGCCACCTTATTCCTTGCATTTTGTGCTATGCTTGCTCAAGTACTTTTCACTATTCCAGCCCTGGGATCAAAACATTGAAGTCAAGACTTCTCTTGTAGTCCACTAGTTAGGAATCTGCCTTCCCATGTAGGGGATAAGGGTTTGATCCCTGGTTGGGGAACTAAGATCCCATGCTGCAGAGTAACTAAGCCTATTCGACCCAACTAGAGAGCCCAAGCACAACAGCTACTGAAGTGCTCAAGAGCCTGTGCTCCACAAGAGAAGCCCCCACACCAAAATGATGACCTAATGCAACCAAAACCAAAAACAAACAAAAACACACTGAAGTTTTAGAATAAGAACAATTTTCCTGAGAGGTCATACTATTTTCTCTCAATCTGTATTCTCCTTGGTTATCCTTAAATGCATAGAAATTCTGTGTTTTCATTCGTTCATTCATCCAACTACATTTCTGGAAAGCAGCCTTGTGCTAAACATCATTCTAGGTGCTGAGGGAACAGCAATGACTTGAAAAGCCAACGTCCCTGTCCAAGGAACAGATGAGGCTGGAAGAAGGAAGCAAGGTTGGAATTTAGACTTTGGATTTTATCTGAAAAGCAACAGAAAGCTACTCAAAGGTTTGGGGCAGGTAAGAAATACAATCAGATTGTATTTTAGATACATAATTGTAATTGGCATGTGGAAAATGGACTATGAGGTGATAAGAACAGAGGCTAAGAGACGGGTCAGAAAACCAATGCACTAGCCAGACGAGAAAGAGACTAACTTGGACTACTTTGGTGGCCAAAGAGAGAGAGGTGGACAGAATAGATATTTAGGAAGTAGGATGAACAGGATGATGTAGGTGGTTGGAGTATTAAGGAAAATGAAAGAGACAAAGATAATTCTGGTATCTATGGTGTGAGCAGGTAGATGAATAGTGATGACCCAGGGTGAGCTGGTTAGGGACAAGTGGAGAAAAAGATGGATTAGTCATGGGTCACACTGAGTACATGTGTGATTATCATGAAAAGTAAGCAGGTAGGTCAGGTGTGAAGGTCAGAAGAGAGATTCAGAATGTGTTGTTATTGGTGGTCACTAAATCAAGGAGTCAGAAGACTGTCCAAGGAGAGGGTGTAGATTGACTAGATGGGTCACCAACATTGAACTCGTATCTTAAATAAAGGAGCTCTGGAATAGTTTGCCTCAAGAACTGTAACTTCTATTTCCTGTGGAGCCTCACATCAGCTCTTTTTGGTGCAGTTTTCTTTAGTCTTCAACACCAGGTGGCCCCTTCATGTAAGGAGACTAAAAACTTAAGTAAAGTTGCTGGTGGACCCATCATTTGTCTCAGGTCATAGAAGAATTCTCAACTAGATCCATTCAGTTCCATCTTGTTTGGAGGGAGACATGGTCCTCACCACACCCATATCCTCACACAGACTGTCCAGGTAAGTCTCTCACCTTTGGTTCTAGGGCTTACAGGTGTCTGGGGCCACTGGACGCAGGGCTATACAGGCTGTTTGTTGTTGGTGGTGGGATGGTGGGGTCTACCCTTGAGGAGCAGAGCTCTTGCTATGCTTTTCTTTGGTCTTCATGGCAGATCTGAGGATCTTCCTCCTTCCACACCGTCCTCTCTGGTGCCCCTAGCCCCTCTCCTGCCTCCCTTCCTCACATCAGCACTAGGATGTCCAGTCATTAAATATGGAAAGACTGTACAGGAGTGGATCCTTTGGGTCTTTGTTTCTGTTTCCATCTGAGGTGCCCTTAGGTATCAGGGAGAGAGAAGAAGGGAAGGAAACACATGAGAAGCACATTAATAGGCAGAGAAATCTGCCACACTTTCAGATGACAGCTCACCTACAGACAGATGGCTCAGGAATCAGCGCTAAATTTCTTAACACTGCCAGGAGTAACTCAGAAGGCTGAGGATACGGCTGAAAAGATCAGACACCCAAGCTGTTGAAAACCACGGTTTGGGTAAATATGCGCACATTTAAAAAAATGTATTTACAAAAATCTAGGTGCCTTGAGTCTAGCCCTCCCTATTAATCAAAGGATTTTTTTCTTGAGCTCTGTGGCCCAGTCTACGATCCCAACTTTGACCACTGCTGCCCAAGCAGGTCTCAATGAATTCCTCTCAGAGCCTCCAGACTGCCTTTTCTAGTGACTTGTTCCTCTTGGGACTGTTTTCACCCGGGCTGAGCAGCCTGGCCCCCAGCTGTGCGGGGCCCTCTCTCCGGTAAGAGGAAACGCTTTCAGCTTAGTCCATTAACACAAACATTCAAAAGCAAACATTCAAAAGCCACAGATCATGTTCACATAAATAAAACAGAATTGAGAAAAGCTTCACCCCAAGAAACCAAAGGTTTTAAAAAAACTGCCCCTGCCTTCCAACTAGGCAGGCAGCAAAGCCACAGCGATTCCAAAGGTTTGTGTGCTCGGCAGAGCTGGGTGGCTGCAGCCACAGGCCTTTGAAGAGGAAATGCCATCCCTGGGACAGGCAGGCAGCCAGCCCCTGGGTCCTGAAAGTACCAGAGAGAAGCAGAAAGCAGTGAAGAGGAAGGGGAGCACATCTGGAAAGTGAAAAAGCGGAGGAAGGTGCAGGGAAAATGAACGGGGAGGTTCTTCCCAACTGGGCTCCCCACACCCAGGCCAAAGAGTCAGCAGACAGAGTAATTCACTGTGCCCCTGAGACGGAGATGGGCATGGAGAGGCCTGAGTGGCGGGCACAGCCCAGAGTGACTAAGGCTCTGTGCAGGGGTGTGTGTCTTCGCTGAGGGGTGGAGCGGGGTGGTGGTGTCTGGGCTGAGAGATGCCTTTACTTTGAAAGCTTCAGAGGAAATTAACTTTACAAGGTGCCTCCCTGTCTCCCAAAGTTATTAAAAGAAAGGAGGGAGCAAAGAAGAAATGGAAAAATGGTAACACCTCAGGAAGGGCTGAGTGATCCCAAGCGAAGGAAATGGGAGGCACATTAAGTGATGAATGGGCAACCTCCCTTCAGGGAGGAAGAGCTCTGAGTGTGACCTTGTGCAGATGAGAACCCCGCCTCAACCCCCCACACAAAGTACTATACTCAGTGTGGTCAAGGACAAAACACAGAGACACACATACGCGTATCCTTTGACTATCTAGGATGAATGACTAATTAAATAGCCTAGGAACTTCCCCACACCGGATGAAGTACTATTGGAAATATCATAGGATTTTTTCTTTTAATTTTTGAATTCCTCTCAGACCCGCCTCCAGACTGCCTTTTCTAGTGACTTGTTCCTCTTGGGACTGTTTTCACCCGGCTGAGCAGCCTGGCCCCAGCTGTGCGGGCCCTCTCTCGGTAAGAGGAAACGCTTTCAGCTTAGTCCATTAACACAAACATTCAAAAGCAAACATTCAAAAGCCACAGATCATGTTCACATAAATAAAACAGAATTGAGAAAAGCTTCACCCCAAGAAACCAAAGGTTTTAAAAAAACTGCCCCTGCCTTCCAACTAGGCAGGCAGCAAAGCCACAGCGATTCCAAAGGTTTGTGTGCTCGGCAGAGCTGGGTGGCTGCAGCCACAGGCCTTTGAAGAGGAAATGCCATCCCTGGGACAGGCAGGCAGCCAGCCCCTGGGTCCTGAAAGTACCAGAGAGAAGCAGAAAGCAGTGAAGAGGAAGGGGAGCACATCTGGAAAGTGAAAAAGCGGAGGAAGGTGCAGGGAAAATGAACGGGGAGGTTCTTCCCAACTGGGCTCCCCACACCCAGGCCAAAGAGTCAGCAGACAGAGTAATTCACTGTGCCCCTGAGACGGAGATGGGCATGGAGAGGCCTGAGTGGCGGGCACAGCCCAGAGTGACTAAGGCTCTGTGCAGGGGTGTGTGTCTTCGCTGAGGGGTGGAGCGGGGTGGTGGTGTCTGGGCTGAGAGATGCCTTTACTTTGAAAGCTTCAGAGGAAATTAACTTTACAAGGTGCCTCCCTGTCTCCCAAAGTTATTAAAAGAAAGGAGGGAGCAAAGAAGAAATGGAAAAATGGTAACACCTCAGGAAGGGCTGAGTGATCCCAAGCGAAGGAAATGGGAGGCACATTAAGTGATGAATGGGCAACCTCCCTTCAGGGAGGAAGAGCTCTGAGTGTGACCTTGTGCAGATGAGAACCCCGCCTCAACCCCCCACACAAAGTACTATACTCAGTGTGGTCAAGGACAAAACACAGAGACACACATACGCGTATCCTTTGACTATCTAGGATGAATGACTAATTAAATAGCCTAGGAACTTCCAGGGAGCTACAGGGTTTGCTGGTACTTCTGCGTCAGTGGGCAGTACTGAAGGCTAAACGAATGGATTGAGGAAGAGAGGTGCTGTAAGTCATGGGGTCCCAAGAAGGTGTGACTGTGGAGGCTTCGTGAGTCCTAACAATGGATCCCATGGACGGATATCTATCTGGACATCCATTGCTCTTTTGTTGATGAAGAGAAAACAAAGCACTAGATCTAACACTCTTTAAAAGAAAAAATAAAAAGGAAAGCCAACTGAAGCCATCCATTTCACAGGGTTGGAAGCCAGGTGTTTTCCTCTGTGTTAAAAATCTGGGATTTAACATTTTAAAACCCTCCTGCCTGACAATAATCCTCAGATCAGATGAGGCCACCCTCGCGCGACTTTGGCAAGCCCAGCCAGTGTCTGAAAGCATGATCCTTAGAGGCTTGTACCTGCCCAGACATGTGTACCCACTACTGCCTTACATTCGGAGCTGTGTTCAGGTGGGCTAGCAAATCGTAGGCTGGAAAAAATATACTGGGAGAGAAACAGCCCACCTTCTGCTCCTCTTCTGTCTCTTCCCTCCTAAGCTCTTAGTCCCCAACCCTCTGGAGGTGAGAGAATGAGTGACTCCTGGTGGCTGGGCACCTCTGTGCTTCCTTTCAGACAGTGCTGTGTTTGCCTGTTGGTGAAGGAAACATCTCCAGCTGGTGAAAAAGATGGACGTTGTCACTCCATGGACGTCATTGTCAACCGTGGATGAGGTGATCTCAGCCTGCTGAATAGAAACAAGGTCTAGGATAAAGGGTGGGGCAGCTCTAATTAAGACTACACTGTATATATATTAAGTCATGTTCTAGACACACAGCTTTAATAGCAACAAGGACATCTGAGTGTTAAAAAAGAATGATGAGAGCGGTGAGAAAACCACATTCCATGAAAAGAGATGCGCGTGCGTGTGTGTGTAAGGAAGCAGAATTAACTGTCTTGAAACATTTAAAGCCAGGGAGCAGCTTCAGAGGGAAAAAACTGGAACCAAATGGAAAGAAATTTCAAGGGGCCAATTTTGGTTCCGTATAAAGGAGAATTTTTCTATCAAAACTGCCAAAACAGAATGTGCTGCCTCAAACGACGATAAGCTTTCCATCCTTGGGGATATTATAAAAGAGGCTGGATGACCACTTGTGAGAGACGCTTTGGAGGGAATTCTGAAGTTGAAGGTGGGGGAGAAATTTCGTGACCTGTAGGCTCCCTTCCAGTTATGAGATTCCCCATTTAATATCCCTCACCCTTCATTCACCATCTGGGCAAACCCTAAAACAGCCAGTAATCTCTCAAAGCTTCAATTTCGCCTTCAGTAAAAGGATTACATAAAACCTGGGAAATCAAAAGTTTGATGTGAAGATGCTAATTATATTTTATAGGGATGCATAACTATATTTTTTAAATAAAAAAATTATTCATGAATCACATAAAAATTACCTCACTTAAACCCCTGAATCACCTTTGGAGGTCCTGGACTAGTTGATCTCTATGATCCTTTTGGTTCTAAGATCCAAAAATTCTGAGTTCTGCAGAGTTCAGTCATGCAGCTTAAAGGTCACGATACACAGGGGAAAGCTGCTTGGAAAAGACAAGATCACTAAAAGGAGGCGCGTGTTTGAATTTCCTCACATTCCCTATATCACTTGGGAAGTTTTGTTGTTGCTGCAAATGAGGGGAAAGCCCTCCAGAATGACTGCAAAGTGAAAGCAAAACATTATAACCAGGATCCATCCTTTAGCTCTGCTTCTAGCTTGAGTCTCACGCTGGGTCCCCTTGTGGCATCAAAAACGATGACAGCAGTTCTTAATGGTCGCTTCTCCATGGGTTAGGCTGTTGAGGAAGAGAGATGCACTACTAGCAGTTTCCATGCCCGTTCCTGAACCAATGACGGTGGCTGAGATGGAATGGGAAGGGGGGGATCAATCCCAACCAAGCCCTACAGCTGAGGATATGGGGGAAACAGCTCTCAAAGGAAATGTGGAGCCTCAGATAGGACTTGGCAATGCTGGTTGGCCTGGCGTTCAGCTGCCTGACATCAAACCATTGCTTCTGCACCTACAGGGCACCCCGCCCCCATGTGTGTGCTCAGTCATGTCTGACTCTGCAACCCCAGGGACTATACCCCGCCAGGTGCCTCTGTCCATGGGATTTTCCAGGCAAGAATACTGAGTGAGCTGCCATTTCCTTCTCCAGGGTCATCCAGGGCACATTCCTTCCCTACAGGGACATCATGTGAAACCTCTTCATTACTAAAGCTAGATCCAAGTTCAATATTTCATGTCAGTGTGCAAATCTTGTCAAGTGATTCTTCATGGTTCAGTGATCTGTGGGTAAGTAAGAAGACACACCCTATGTATATCAGGATAGAGAAAACAGAATTGAAATAAAAATTCCAAATTGCAAAGGGGAGCATGTAGACCATTCAGTGGCTACTTGGCCTCACACACATTACAATCTTTTTGGGCAGAAGTGGTGAAGATTCATTAACCCCTATATTTTTAAATAAAAATTATTCATGAATCACATAAAAATTACCTCACTTAAACCCCTGAATCACCTTTGGAGGTCCTGGACTAGTTGATCTCTATGATCCTTTTGGTTCTAAGATCCAAAAATTCTGAGTTCTGCAGAGTTCAGTCATGCAGCTTAAAGGTCACGATACACAGGGGAAAGCTGCTTGGAAAAGACAAGATCACTAAAAGGAGGCGCGTGTTTGAATTTCCTCACATTCCCTATATCACTTGGGAAGTTTTGTTGTTGCTGCAAATGAGGGGAAAGCCCTCCAGAATGACTGCAAAGTGAAAGCAAAACATTATAACCAGGATCCATCCTTTAGCTCTGCTTCTAGCTTGAGTCTCACGCTGGGTCCCCTTGTGGCATCAAAAACGATGACAGCAGTTCTTAATGGTCGCTTCTCCATGGGTTAGGCTGTTGAGGAAGAGAGATGCACTACTAGCAGTTTCCATGCCCGTTCCTGAACCAATGACGGTGGCTGAGATGGAATGGGAAGGGGGGGATCAATCCCAACCAAGCCCTACAGCTGAGGATATGGGGAAGCAGCTCTCAAAGGAAATGTGGAGCCTCAGATAGGACTTGGCAATGCTGGTTGGCCTGGCGTTCAGCTGCCTGACATCAAACCATTGCTTCTGCACCTACAGGGCACCCCCCCCGCCCCCCATGTGTGTGCTCAGTCATGTCTGACTCTGCAACCCCAGGGACTATACCCCGCCAGGTGCCTCTGTCCATGGGATTTTCCAGGCAAGAATACTGAGTGAGCTGCCATTTCCTTCTCCAGGGTCATCCAGGGCACATTCCTTCCCTACAGGGACATCATGTGAAACCTCTTCATTACTAAAGCTAGATCCAAGTTCAATATTTCATGTCAGTGTGCAAATCTTGTCAAGTGATTCTTCATGGTTCAGTGATCTGTGGGTAAGTAAGAAGACACACCCTATGTATATCAGGATAGAGAAAACAGAATTGAAATAAAAATTCCAAATTGCAAAGGGGAGCATGTAGACCATTCAGTGGCTACTTGGCCTCACACACATTACAATCTTTTTGGGCAGAAGTGGTGAAGATTCCTTATCTTGCAGTGAAGTGGTGGTCTGGGGTTGCCTCACCCAAGAGGATCCCCCTGCCCACTGTTTCTTTGAGAGAGCCTCTTCATAGGACAGCAAAGCTTCACGTGCCTTTGCTCTCTGGAATAAACGGGGTGCATATGTGGTGGGGGAAGGGGCTCCCAGGACAGCTTTCAGATTGACTCTCATTTATGTGTTTCTGGTTGTGATGGTTAATTTTATGTATCAGGTTGACTGGGTCACGGTGAGCCAGGTATTTGGTAAAACAGGATTCTGGATGTTTCTGTAGGATATTTTGGAATGAGATTAACATTTAAATCAGAAGACTGAGTAAAGCAGACTACTCTCCCTAATATGGGTGGGCCTCAGCTCATCTGTCGAAGGCCTGAATAGAATCAAATGGCTGATCACATTTTGAGTAAGACAGAATTCCTTTTGCCTGAGCACCTTTGAACTGGGACATTCCTTCAGACTCAAAGTGAAACATCTGCTCTCCTGTGTTTTAGCTTGAGCACTCACCTTGTAGATCTTGGGACTTACCAGACTCCCTAATTACATCATCCAATTCCTGATAAATCTATTTCTCTCTCTACATATATATTCCTCCTATTGGTTCTGCTTCCCTGGAGAACCTTGATAACACACTGGTCAATTTCATGAGTTAATAGTAAAAGTAGAGATCTAACTGATTTACTGCTTCCTTTAGAACACAAGTTTGGGATGACTGTAAATTTAACGTTGGCCTCTTTTGAGGCCAATCCAATGCAACGACCTGTAGTTACTCTCCCTTTGCTGGAGGGCTGCACACAAACTGTAGCCTCTGTCCATGGGATTTTCCAGGCAAGAATACTGAGTGAGCTGCCATTTCCTTCTCCAGGGTCATCCAGGGCACATTCCTTCCCTACAGGGACATCATGTGAAACCTCTTCATTACTAAAGCTAGATCCAAGTTCAATATTTCATGTCAGTGTGCAAATCTTGTCAAGTGATTCTTCATGGTTCAGTGATCTGTGGGTAAGTAAGAAGACACACCCTATGTATATCAGGATAGAGAAAACAGAATTGAAATAAAAATTCCAAATTGCAAAGGGGAGCATGTAGACCATTCAGTGGCTACTTGGCCTCACACACATTACAATCTTTTTGGGCAGAAGTGGTGAAGATTCCTTATCTTGCAGTGAAGTGGTGGTCTGGGGTTGCCTCACCCAAGAGGATCCCCCTGCCCACTGTTTCTTTGAGAGAGCCTCTTCATAGGACAGCAAAGCTTCACGTGCCTTTGCTCTCTGGAATAAACGGGGTGCATATGTGGTGGGGGAAGGGGCTCCCAGGACAGCTTTCAGATTGACTCTCATTTATGTGTTTCTGGTTGTGATGGTTAATTTTATGTATCAGGTTGACTGGGTCACGGTGAGCCAGGTATTTGGTAAAACAGGATTCTGGATGTTTCTGTAGGATATTTTGGAATGAGATTAACATTTAAATCAGAAGACTGAGTAAAGCAGACTACTCTCCCTAATATGGGTGGGCCTCAGCTCATCTGTCGAAGGCCTGAATAGAATCAAATGGCTGATCACATTTTGAGTAAGACAGAATTCCTTTTGCCTGAGCACCTTTGAACTGGGACATTCCTTCAGACTCAAAGTGAAACATCTGCTCTCCTGTGTTTTAGCTTGAGCACTCACCTTGTAGATCTTGGGACTTACCAGACTCCCTAATTACATCATCCAATTCCTGATAAATCTATTTCTCTCTCTACATATATATTCCTCCTATTGGTTCTGCTTCCCTGGAGAACCTTGATAACACACTGGTCAATTTCATGAGTTAATAGTAAAAGTAGAGATCTAACTGATTTACTGCTTCCTTTAGAACACAAGTTTGGGATGACTGTAAATCAATGGCTTCATATCTACGTTGGCCTCTTTTGAGGCCAATCCAATGCAACGACCTGTAGTTACTCTCCCTTTGCTGGAGGGCTGCACACAAACTGTACCTTTTCAAGAGGCATGGATGTCCCTTTTGACAGTTTGGAGGGTATAACAAAAGGATTCTAGAAGAGACATGGGAGATCACACTTATGCTAGGTCCTTATCTTTCTTTGGGCTTCCAGGGGGCTCAATGGTAAAGAATCAGTCTGCCAATGCAGGAGACATAGTTTTGATCTCTGGATCAGGAAGAACCCTTGGAGAAGGAAATGGCTATCACTCTAGTATTCTTGCCTAGGAAATCCCACGGACAGAGGAGACTGGCGGGCTACAGTCCACTGGGTCACGAAGGAGTTGGACATGACTTTGTGACTAAGCAACAATAATCTTTCTTAATTGTACTTTCCCCTTCTTTCTTCTTCTTCTTCTTCTTCTTTTTTTTTTTAAGATTTACTTATTTATTTTTTGGTGGGAGGTGGGGTGGGGAGGGAGGGGAGCAGGCGGGCCACTTCTATTGGTCTTTCATTTCTCCATTTTCATCCGTCTTTGTTCTTTGGCCTGCGTGGGCCTCCCATCGCGGTGGCCTCTGTTGTCACAGAGCACCGGCTCTGGGCGCATGCGCCCCAGAGCTCCGGCTCAGTAGTTGGACACATCAGTCCAGCCGCTCCACGGCACGTGGGATCTTCCCAGGCCAGGGATCGAACCAGTGCCCCTTGCACTGCAAGGCAGTGTCCTTACCCACTGGACCACCAGGGAAGCCCTCTTTCTTCTTTTGCTCAAACTAATTTAACTTTATAAAGGATCTGGCTTTTCCATTCAGTGAAGGATCCAGATGAACACACTCAGTTGACTTGGATTATAGGTCACAGGCAGAAACTGTTTCTTATAGCAAAGCTCTATTTCATTCCTTCTTGAGTTTTTAGAGGCATTAGCTCTTTCTTGTAAAATTTACAAAGGTTTCAACCTGTAACCAATATATTCCTACAATCTGAACTTTCTGCCCAAGTCCCTTAATGCTGCAGTCCAGGGAGTCATGTGCACTGAAAGTCCTGATATACATTAGACAATTTACCACAGAACAAGAACTGCCAATAAACAGTTGTGTTAAAAACTGTTACTTGTCCTAATAACCATTTAATCATCCTCCTTAGTAAGAAGATCCACAATTTTTAGGCACATTGCCAATCAGAATAAAGATTTCTTCCCATTCCCTCGAAAGTAGATGCGGCTACATGGCCAAGTTATGCATATGGGATATCAAGAGAAGTGCTGTGTACAACTTCCAGAAACTGTCCATGAAGGACCCATGAAGATTATTTCTTGCTTTCACAGGGCAGTCTCATCCTCACTAACACCCAGAGGTTCTCCTATCTTGATTCATCCATTTCTATAACCCAGGGGCTACAACTTGCCATACTTCATTTCCTGGTATCAAATTCTGACAGTTGACAGAAAATCTAACTTACACAAACTTGATTAAGGGGGGAAAAGAAAGGAATGTGATGGGTAACGTAACTGAGCACTCCATAGGGATAAATGGGCTTGGCTTAATCTAGGCTCAATCGGCTTCCTTTGAGTTGTCAGCAGTCTCAGCCAGGCTCCCCTTACAGAAGCAAAACAGGCACACCTGCTTTTAACCCTGCATCTTTAGAGCAGGGGAGAGTCTATATGCCTATTCAGTAGGTCCCTCAGATTGCACCACCTTAAGTCACCTGCACAATTCTGAACCAAACACAGGATCACAGGAGTGGGATCTGTTGTGGCTGCTGAAAAGCCAACCAGGAGCTAGGGTTGGGTTTAATTCCATCCAAACTAAATTGCTGTGAATAGGAAGGAACTGCTAGTTTCCCGAAGAAACTCAAGATATTGTTTCAAGAAGAGGGATGCATGCTGAGTAGCAGACAACAGATTTTACCACACCCTTTAATATAGCTTATGGGCTTTGCCAGTGGCTCAGATGGTAAAGGATCTGCTTGCAATGTGGGAGATTGACTTGGATTATAGGTCACAGGCAGAAACTGTTTCTTATAGCAAAGCTCTATTTCATTCCTTCTTGAGTTTTTAGAGGCATTAGCTCTTTCTTGTAAAATTTACAAAGGTTTCAACCTGTAACCAATATATTCCTACAATCTGAACTTTCTGCCCAAGTCCCTTAATGCTGCAGTCCAGGGAGTCATGTGCACTGAAAGTCCTGATATACATTAGACAATTTACCACAGAACAAGAACTGCCAATAAACAGTTGTGTTAAAAACTGTTACTTGTCCTAATAACCATTTAATCATCCTCCTTAGTAAGAAGATCCACAATTTTTAGGCACATTGCCAATCAGAATAAAGATTTCTTCCCATTCCCTCGAAAGTAGATGCGGCTACATGGCCAAGTTATGCATATGGGATATCAAGAGAAGTGCTGTGTACAACTTCCAGAAACTGTCCATGAAGGACCCATGAAGATTATTTCTTGCTTTCACAGGGCAGTCTCATCCTCACTAACACCCAGAGGTTCTCCTATCTTGATTCATCCATTTCTATAACCCAGGGGCTACAACTTGCCATACTTCATTTCCTGGTATCAAATTCTGACAGTTGACAGAAAATCTAACTTACACAAACTTGATTAAGGGGGGAAAAGAAAGGAATGTGATGGGTAACGTAACTGAGCACTCCATAGGGATAAATGGGCTTGGCTTAATCTAGGCTCAATCGGCTTCCTTTGAGTTGTCAGCAGTCTCAGCCAGGCTCCCCTTACAGAAGCAAAACAGGCACACCTGCTTTTAACCCTGCATCTTTAGAGCAGGGGAGAGTCTATATGCCTATTCAGTAGGTCCCTCAGATTGCACCACCTTAAGTCACCTGCACAATTCTGAACCAAACACAGGATCACAGGAGTGGGATCTGTTGTGGCTGCTGAAAAGCCAACCAGGAGCTAGGGTTGGGTTTAATTCCATCCAAACTAAATTGCTGTGAATAGGAAGGAACTGCTAGTTTCCCGAAGAAACTCAAGATATTGTTTCAAGAAGAGGGATGCATGCTGAGTAGCAGACAACAGATTTTACCACACCCTTTAATATAGCTTATGGGCTTTGCCAGTGGCTCAGATGGTAAAGGATCTGCTTGCAATGTGGGAGATAGGAGTTTGACCCCTGGGTTGGAATATCCCTGGGAGAACGAAATGGCTACCCACTCCAGTGTGAACAGAGGAGCCTGGCAGGCTACAATCCAAAAGGGTCACAAAGAGTCAGACACGACTGAGCAATGGATAAGAAGGAGAATACAACTTACACTTGGACCTAAGCTTTATAGATTCATTACTACCCTTTGCAGAAATACTAAACAGGACTAGAGGAGATTACAAAATATTTTAAAGTTCTTGTGGCTAGACTAAGCTATAGAATTTCAAATAAAGTACTTTTTGATTGGTTAAGAAACAATTTGCTGTCCTTCTCACTCATAATGGGCAAAGAAGTTTGGTAGGGAAAAGGAGGATTTGATTGCTTAGGAAAAAAAAAAAAAAATCAAACCAAACCTCACAACTGGTCTTGGCACTTAAGAAAGTCAGAAAAGAACATCTGGATCATGCTTTCCCTTTGACTGTCCACAAACAGGTCAGCCACAAACAGTAGCTTCCTTCTTCCAGAATCGCATGAATTCATTACCTGGAAGACTGGATGCCCGCTTTCACTTGGCTTTCCTGGCCACCTCAAGTTTTCCATTTCCAATGCTTAGAAGTTTTGTTTGTGAGGGTCCAAATGTGGCAGAAACTATTTACAGACTTCTAAGCTGCACTCGTTGTGGAGGCCAAGGGTGTTGGCTGAACAGCCGACCAACCTTTCCAGGGAGAGATCTGAAGCAGGGAATTTGAAAAAAACACCTTCCAATCTGTCAGGAACATGGAAAAAGTTGCTGTCTCTTCTACATTGGCAGGGGCGCCAAAGCACAGCATCACAGCATCTGGTTAACCAGCCGCTGAAACTTCAAAACACCGAGATCAGACTCTACTGTTTTTCTTCAGGAACACAGAGCAGCAGTCAAGCATAGGGCCACAGGGCGCTAGGAAAAATAAGAAGCCATTGGGCTTTAGGAACAGTCTTAGCATAACAGATTCATACTGTATGGACTTACACTAGAATCAACTGTTCAAAGAACCAAAGGAATCATGATACCAAGAGGTGATGTGTGCCAATCTCTTCTCACAGTAAAAATAACCAAAGCAGAAACCTGGGAGAAGGGAGGTTTTTCTGAAGCAAAAAGTGAAACCATTATTTGATGAACCCTGCATTACCTCCCAAGGGGGATGGAAATTTCCCTTTTAAAAATCAAGAGGCTTCAGATACTCTCCTTGATTACACAGTTCAGAGCACAAACGCTTGATGAAATGAAGAATTAAGCCACATTACATTATAGATTCACCTTTGCAGAAATACTAAACAGGACTAGAGGAGATTACAAAATATTTTAAAGTTCTTGTGGCTAGACTAAGCTATAGAATTTCAAATAAAGTACTTTTTGATTGGTTAAGAAACAATTTGCTGTCCTTCTCACTCATAATGGGCAAAGAAGTTTGGTAGGGAAAAGGAGGATTTGATTGCTTAGGAAAAAAAAAAAAAAATCAAACCAAACCTCACAACTGGTCTTGGCACTTAAGAAAGTCAGAAAAGAACATCTGGATCATGCTTTCCCTTTGACTGTCCACAAACAGGTCAGCCACAAACAGTAGCTTCCTTCTTCCAGAATCGCATGAATTCATTACCTGGAAGACTGGATGCCCGCTTTCACTTGGCTTTCCTGGCCACCTCAAGTTTTCCATTTCCAATGCTTAGAAGTTTTGTTTGTGAGGGTCCAAATGTGGCAGAAACTATTTACAGACTTCTAAGCTGCACTCGTTGTGGAGGCCAAGGGTGTTGGCTGAACAGCCGACCAACCTTTCCAGGGAGAGATCTGAAGCAGGGAATTTGAAAAAAACACCTTCCAATCTGTCAGGAACATGGAAAAAGTTGCTGTCTCTTCTACATTGGCAGGGGCGCCAAAGCACAGCATCACAGCATCTGGTTAACCAGCCGCTGAAACTTCAAAACACCGAGATCAGACTCTACTGTTTTTCTTCAGGAACACAGAGCAGCAGTCAAGCATAGGGCCACAGGGCGCTAGGAAAAATAAGAAGCCATTGGGCTTTAGGAACAGTCTTAGCATAACAGATTCATACTGTATGGACTTACACTAGAATCAACTGTTCAAAGAACCAAAGGAATCATGATACCAAGAGGTGATGTGTGCCAATCTCTTCTCACAGTAAAAATAACCAAAGCAGAAACCTGGGAGAAGGGAGGTTTTTCTGAAGCAAAAAGTGAAACCATTATTTGATGAACCCTGCATTACCTCCCAAGGGGGATGGAAATTTCCCTTTTAAAAATCAAGAGGCTTCAGATACTCTCCTTGATTACACAGTTCAGAGCACAAACGCTTGCTTCGATGAAATGAAGAATTAAGACTCACATTACATTATTTACTAGGCCTTCATCTTTGCATCGATTTTCCTGAACTATCCCACGTTCACTTCTCAAGTCATCCTCAAGACTTCCAAGAGATCTGAGATTATACTTCCTCTGCTGTGGCTGTCCTAGCTCCCCAAGCCTGTCCTGTCCAGAGGCGATGCCCAGCAGCTCTCGGTTGGATTCACCAATGTGCCAAGCACATGTTCCTGCCACAGCTCAACTCGACAATCATTAACAGGTGTCTTTTGTGTCCTTATGTCTTTTCTGTGTGGGCTCCCGTATAGTACTGGACAACCATGTTCCCTGAGATCTGCTGTAAACAGCTTTGAGCAGCTCTCAGTTCAGTAGTGTCCCATCCATAATGGACAATGAAACAGACTTGATACTAACATCTTGGAATCCACTGAAAGAAGCTGGCACTAGCATTAACCTCTGGTTTCAAACTAACCAAAGTGATTGAAGTTTTTATGTCCAAACCAGCAAAATATGTGAGTAATATGGATGAAAGTCTCAAGACAGGAACTGAACACGCTAGAAGGAACAGCCTGCTGTCCATCAACGGAGAGCAAAACCTCCAATAAAAGCGGTTTCACAAACTGTAGAAACTGGCCTATTTTTTTCAAACAATTTGTTAAAGTGGCAAAAAATAATTATTCATTTTTAATTAGTAGTAAACTGTAATCTCCAGATCATTATGAACCAGTATGACTTTCATACTATGTTTGAAAGTAGTATGATCTTTCAAATGTAGATCCTACATTTGAAAGATCTGGGCAGAGCCCACCCACGAGTCCAATTTTTTTTTTTTGGTGGGGGAGGGTTGGGGAGGGAGGGGGTGGGCGGGCCACTTCTATTGGTCTTTCATTTGTCTATTTTCATTCGCCTTTGTTCTTTGGCTCTGGTGGGCCTCCCACCGCGGTGGCCTCTGTTGTCGCAGTGCGCCGGCTCTGGGCACACGCGCTCCAGAGCTCCAGCTCAGTAACTGGACACATGGGTTCAGCCGCTCCGTGGCACGTGGGATCTTCCCAGGCCAGGGATTGAACTGGCGCCTCTTGCACTGCAAGGCAGTGTCCCCACCCACTGGACCACCAGGGAAGCCCCCACGAGTCCAATTAACCTAACGGTAAAGGACATGAGCTCTGAAGCTCCACTTGCCTTGGCTTAAATCGTGGCTTGCCTAGTTACTTTCCACATGGTCCATCTGGTTTAGACCTTAATTTCTTTTCCATATAAAATGGGGATGATGATACTGTACTTTACTGACTCTAGAGCTCGCATTTTTTTTTTTTTAAAGATTTATTTATTTATTATTTTGGGCGTTGGTTGGGTTGGGGAGGGAGGGGAGCAGGCAGGCCACTTCTATTGGTCTTTCGTTTCTCTGTGTTCATCCGTCTTTATTCTTTGGCTCCTGTGGGCCTCCCATTGTGGTGGCGTCTGTTGTTGCAGAGCCCCGGCTCTGGGCGCAGGCGCTCCAGAGCTCTGGCTCGGTAATTGGACACATCAGTCCAGCCGCTCCGCGGCACGTGGGATCTTCCCAGGCCAGGGCTCGAACCGGCGCCCCTTGCACTGCAAGGCGGTGTCCTTACCCACTGGGCCACCAGGGGGAGCCCCATAGAGCTCGCATTTTAACATTCTTAAAATCTTGAGGTTCCTGAAAAAAGGTGGGTGGCTAGGCCAGAGTCATGATGCACCCATCATTGCTTGTGCATACGTGGACTTGTCGGTTGTTTCTGGTGGTACAAATGGGCACCAGCACCTTCAACATTTCATTCCACCATCATTCTAATAAAAGCTGACTGAAATCCTCCTGTTAAAAAACTGATCAAGAAAACACCAGCATCAGACCTTGCAGAATGGGTGTCAGTGTCCAGCTGTTTGTGACCCCATGGACTATAGCCCGCCAGGCTTCTCTGTCCATGGGATTCTTGAGGCCTGAGTGGGTTGCCATTTCCTCCTTCAGAGGATCTTCTGAAACCAGGGATCAAACTTGTGTCTCTTCTGTCTCCTGCATTGCAGATGGATTCTTTATCACTATGCCACCTGGAAAGCCCCCATTCCCACAGGCCATCTTCTTTTTTTTTTTAAATTTATTTATTTTTGGGGGGTGGGGTGGGGAGGGAGGGGAGCAGGCGGGCCACTTCTATTGGTCTTTCATTTATCTATTTTCATCCATCTTTGTTCTTTGGCCCATGTGGGCCTCCCGTGGCCTCTGTTGTCACAGAGCACCGGCTCTGGGTGCATGCACTCCAGAGCTCCTACTCGGTAATTGGACACATTGGTCCAGCCGCTCCGCGGCACGTGGGATCTTCCCAGGCCAGGGCTCGAACCGGCGCCCCTTGCACTGCAAGGCGGTGTGCTTACCCACTGGACCACCAGGGAAGCCCCAGGCCATCTTCTTAATAACAGTTGACCCAAGCCCTTCTGTTAAATACCGCCTGATCAAGCAAACACCAACATCAGAACTTGCAGAATGGGTGTCGGTGATTTTGAAGGAAATTGCACAGACAGTGGTGAAGCAGTTCATTAAGAATTGCTGCATCGTGTGGTCTGAGTCATAAAGGTCAGACTGTGAGGTTTCTAAAGTGCCTTACCCAGTTAATTTTACTTGTTTAAAATATAAGCAGAGACTGATATAAGTTTGTCTCAATATCACATTACATCAATTCTAGCTATTTTTTCCATATTTTAACATCTCAAGTCAGGATGTGTCATACAGTTAATTGAGCCATGTTTTTTTATTCTTCGTGCTATACCAAACGGTATGTCTTATAACTGACGGAGTCTGAGGTTTGCTGATATATAATGCCTAAAAGAGCTTTTAAACATAAGTATGAGCTTTCTACATTGAGTTTTAAAAGCACAGTCACAATTTAATTGGCAGCATTGTTCTCCTTTTGTGTGTTATACTAAATGGCACATCTTATCATTAATGACATTTTAGAGTCAATGAAACAGACCTTGCAGAATGGGTGTCAGTGTCCAGCTGTTTGTGACCCCATGGACTATAGCCCGCCAGGCTTCTCTGTCCATGGGATTCTTGAGGCCTGAGTGGGTTGCCATTTCCTCCTTCAGAGGATCTTCTGAAACCAGGGATCAAACTTGTGTCTCTTCTGTCTCCTGCATTGCAGATGGATTCTTTATCACTATGCCACCTGGAAAGCCCCCATTCCCACAGGCCATCTTCTTTTTTTTTTTAAATTTATTTATTTTTGGGGGGTGGGGTGGGGAGGGAGGGGAGCAGGCGGGCCACTTCTATTGGTCTTTCATTTATCTATTTTCATCCATCTTTGTTCTTTGGCCCATGTGGGCCTCCCGTGGCCTCTGTTGTCACAGAGCACCGGCTCTGGGTGCATGCACTCCAGAGCTCCTACTCGGTAATTGGACACATTGGTCCAGCCGCTCCGCGGCACGTGGGATCTTCCCAGGCCAGGGCTCGAACCGCGCCTTGCACTGCAAGGCGGTGTGCTTACCCACTGGACCACCAGGGAAGCCCCAGGCCATCTTCTTAATAACAGTTGACCCAAGCCCTTCTGTTAAATACCGCCTGATCAAGCAAACACCAACATCAGAACTTGCAGAATGGGTGTCGGTGATTTTGAAGGAAATTGCACAGACAGTGGTGAAGCAGTTCATTAAGAATTGCTGCATCGTGTGGTCTGAGTCATAAAGGTCAGACTGTGAGGTTTCTAAAGTGCCTTACCCAGTTAATTTTACTTGTTTAAAATATAAGCAGAGACTGATATAAGTTTGTCTCAATATCACATTACATCAATTCTAGCTATTTTTTCCATATTTTAACATCTCAAGTCAGGATGTGTCATACAGTTAATTGAGCCATGTTTTTTTATTCTTCGTGCTATACCAAACGGTATGTCTTATAACTGACGGAGTCTGAGGTTTGTTGAAATAAAATGCCTAAAAGAGCTTTTAAACATAAGTATGAGCATTCTAAATTGAGTTTTAAAAAGCACAGTCACAATTTAATTGGCAGCATTGTTCTCCTTTTTTGTGTGTTATACTAAATGGCACATCTTATCATTAATGACATTTTAGAGTCAATGAAACAGGATTGTGAGGAATCAGTGATGAACAGTTGCAACATGCTTAGAATGGTGCCTATGTTCTATGCTTTCAGCCATTAATATTCATCTATCAGGGGCTTTGCTATAGAGTGAGAAATATCAATCTAACAAAGAGATATCAATTCCAACAAAACCTTAAAAATTTGTTTTCAACCTACAGAACTTTCCTGCTTCTCCCATTTTATCTCAATATCCAGTCTTTACTGAGGTTTTACTTTATGCCAGAAACTGTGTTTGGTACTGTGATACAATTATCAACCTCAGATTTGGCCTTCAAGACCAGTTAAACAAGTTTTATACATAATTATACATACAGGAAAGAGAGTAGGTTCTGAGGGGAATTAAGAGAAGGAAAATATCCAACATCCATCATTTAACACTGTGATCTAAGGATAAGCTTTAACCTCCATGTGCCTTGGTTTTCTCATCTGTAAAATGGATGTATCATAAACCCTCTCGATAATGCTGCCTGCAATAACATGAATCAGTAACATTTTCCACCTTAGCCCCTGTTCACAAATGCGTGTGGGCTCAAATACCAACTCCTGGTAGAGGTGAGGAATATGAAAGAGAGGGTAAAGGTGGGTGAGGAGAGGGTGAAGGTGGGTGAAGAGACGGTGAAGGTGGGTGAAGAGGTGTAGGCTGTCTCAGGAAGTGGGGAGGCAGAGGCTGAGTTAATCCAGAGAAGGCTGATGAGATGGGCATTGACTACCTGGGAGAGTCCTGGACTCATGCTGTTTTCTTAGATGTTTAAGTCAGACATAGGACTAGCTCACAATTGTCAGAATAGTGCATTGTATTTAGCAGGCTGTTAATATACATTAGTTATTAAGCTTATTATCAGTATGATATTAAAAGCACTTAACAACCAGTGTGGCATGAGCATCAGCCTATCAGGAGATCAGTCATTACTCGTTAAGCTGAGTCTCAGAAAGGAGATTATCAGGGAAGGTCTAGTTTGTTGAAATAAAATGCCTAAAAGAGCTTTTAAACATAAGTATGAGCATTCTAAATTGAGTTTTAAAGCACAGTCACAATTTAATTGGCAGCATTGTTCTCCTTTTGTGTGTTATACTAAATGGCACATCTTATCATTAATGACATTTTAGAGTCAATGAAACAGGATTGTGAGGAATCAGTGATGAACAGTTGCAACATGCTTAGAATGGTGCCTATGTTCTATGCTTTCAGCCATTAATATTCATCTATCAGGGGCTTTGCTATAGAGTGAGAAATATCAATCTAACAAAGAGATATCAATTCCAACAAAACCTTAAAAATTTGTTTTCAACCTACAGAACTTTCCTGCTTCTCCCATTTTATCTCAATATCCAGTCTTTACTGAGGTTTTACTTTATGCCAGAAACTGTGTTTGGTACTGTGATACAATTATCAACCTCAGATTTGGCCTTCAAGACCAGTTAAACAAGTTTTATACATAATTATACATACAGGAAAGAGAGTAGGTTCTGAGGGGAATTAAGAGAAGGAAAATATCCAACATCCATCATTTAACACTGTGATCTAAGGATAAGCTTTAACCTCCATGTGCCTTGGTTTTCTCATCTGTAAAATGGATGTATCATAAACCCTCTCGATAATGCTGCCTGCAATAACATGAATCAGTAACATTTTCCACCTTAGCCCCTGTTCACAAATGCGTGTGGGCTCAAATACCAACTCCTGGTAGAGGTGAGGAATATGAAAGAGAGGGTAAAGGTGGGTGAGGAGAGGGTGAAGGTGGGTGAAGAGACGGTGAAGGTGGGTGAAGAGGTGTAGGCTGTCTCAGGAAGTGGGGAGGCAGAGGCTGAGTTAATCCAGAGAAGGCTGATGAGATGGGCATTGACTACCTGGGAGAGTCCTGGACTCATGCTGTTTTCTTAGATGTTTAAGTCAGACATAGGACTAGCTCACAATTGTCAGAATAGTGCATTGTATTTAGCAGGCTGTTAATATACATTAGTTATTAAGCTTATTATCAGTATGATATTAAAAGCACTTAACAACCAGTGTGGCATGAGCATCAGCCTATCAGGAGATCAGTCATTACTCGTTAAGCTGAGTCTCAGAGAGTAGGGAGAACACGCAGACATGGAGATTATGAACAAGGAGAAAGGCACTCAGCGGGAAAAAGCCAGGGGTGGATATATGGTAAGCTTTATGTCGTTTTACAAGACTGAAGTATAGGGTGGAGATGAAAGAAAGAAATGGTTGCAAAATTAGGTTGGGGCCCAGTCATGAAGAGTGTCTGGTATTTTATTAAGAAAACAAAACTGACGATAGCAGAATTGTGTAGTAGCTCATCAAAGGTGAAAGGATGCATTTGGTTATAAAGGTCAAAATGAGTGCAGCCCACATGTTCCAATATGGAAAATGTCCACATTTTAGTTCATTTTAAAGAACATATGCACAAACACTTTAGATACTAGCTTTCAGTTGACCAAAGTTGAAAGAAAATACTTTGTAGCGAAATACAGATCCTCAGGGGTTTATTGAAGGGTCTATTTTTACTTAAATAGTCTTCATTTTTTAAGAAGCATTATCTTCCAGTATAACTCTAATTTCAAAATCAGGATTTCTCATATGTTGATGCACCGGGAAATTTCCAAGTTCATGATGGAAACAGACTGGTGCTCTATGCATCTGATCAAACCAGTAGCAACATAATTTCAAATACAAATGGCAAGCATTAAAAACAAATAAATAAACAAACAAAAAAGCCTGTAATGGCAACTCAGAGCAGCCATAGTGTCAAGTAGGAACTAAAATCTCTAGTTAAAGCCAATGAGGTTTGCAGGTCAATTCTGAATTTTACTCCTTATGCATTTTCAAGTCAGAAACCTCCTGCTACTCGAATTCCAATCCATGCGCAATGGACATCTGTTAGTTTCTTTTGTATTCTCAGGAACCACCTTTCCTCTACTGCTCCCTACACCCTTCCTTTTTCTGGTAATTTCCCCTTCCTTTGGGGAAACTCCTCCTCAGTTCAGTAACAGAATGTGACCTAATCTGGGTAAAATCGAAGTTCTTACCCCCAATTTACATCACTTGCTGCCAAGCTTTGTATGATGATCTAAGCTGAAACTGTCAACAGCTGCTATCCACTCTCCTGACCTCATGGCCTACCCAAATTAACAACCAGTGTGGCATGAGCATGTTATGCCCGTTCTTAGAGAGTAGGGAGAACACGAGACATGGAGATTATGAACAAGGAGAAAGGCACTCAGCGGGAAAAAGCCAGGGGTGGATATATGGTAAGCTTTATGTCGTTTTACAAGACTGAAGTATAGGGTGGAGATGAAAGAAAGAAATGGTTGCAAAATTAGGTTGGGGCCCAGTCATGAAGAGTGTCTGGTATTTTATTAAGAAAACAAAACTGACGATAGCAGAATTGTGTAGTAGCTCATCAAAGGTGAAAGGATGCATTTGGTTATAAAGGTCAAAATGAGTGCAGCCCACATGTTCCAATATGGAAAATGTCCACATTTTAGTTCATTTTAAAGAACATATGCACAAACACTTTAGATACTAGCTTTCAGTTGACCAAAGTTGAAAGAAAATACTTTGTAGCGAAATACAGATCCTCAGGGGTTTATTGAAGGGTCTATTTTTACTTAAATAGTCTTCATTTTTTAAGAAGCATTATCTTCCAGTATAACTCTAATTTCAAAATCAGGATTTCTCATATGTTGATGCACCGGGAAATTTCCAAGTTCATGATGGAAACAGACTGGTGCTCTATGCATCTGATCAAACCAGTAGCAACATAATTTCAAATACAAATGGCAAGCATTAAAAACAAATAAATAAACAAACAAAAAAGCCTGTAATGGCAACTCAGAGCAGCCATAGTGTCAAGTAGGAACTAAAATCTCTAGTTAAAGCCAATGAGGTTTGCAGGTCAATTCTGAATTTTACTCCTTATGCATTTTCAAGTCAGAAACCTCCTGCTACTCGAATTCCAATCCATGCGCAATGGACATCTGTTAGTTTCTTTTGTATTCTCAGGAACCACCTTTCCTCTACTGCTCCCTACACCCTTCCTTTTTCTGGTAATTTCCCCTTCCTTTGGGGAAACTCCTCCTCAGTTCAGTAACAGAATGTGACCTAATCTGGGTAAAATCGAAGTTCTTACCCCCAATTTACATCACTTGCTGCCAAGCTTTGTATGATGATCTAAGCTGAAACTGTCAACAGCTGCTATCCACTCTCCTGACCTCATGGCCTCCCACTCCAAAGAGGGCATCGCCAAAGAGAAAGTCTGCCTGAGAGACAAAACCAATCCAGGAAAATTAAGAAACACAGGGTCAAGTATGGGAGATGGAAAGACAGATGGCTTCCTTGTTGTTTGGACCCAGGCATGACTGGGCTTTCCTGCACAGGAGTCAATAAACTGCTTTTCATGCTGACCCTAGTTTGAGTTTCTGACACCTGCAGTTGAAGAAGGATTGGTTAAAAAAAGTATTATCTACCTGAAAATAAACTTAACCCATTGTAATACAGTAATTTATGACTAAATAAATTATTTAAACTGTAATGACTGATATGAAATCACGTACAACACACTGTATATGCCAAACAAACAAAATGCATAAAAGAAATTGTTGGCATTATAGCTATGTGCTTAACATTTCATGAAACATCAAGAAACCTGAATCCCATTACTTGCTACAGTGAAACAAATTGGCTCAATTATACTTAGGAATCTTAAATATGACAGTAACTCTCTTTAATTCTTATTTATAATATGAACAGGTGCAAGTTTTGTTTACTGTAAATTTATGGCTATTAATCTCATACATAATAATTAGCAATTATGAAAGGCCTACTTTCCCTTTGAAATCATTGTTGAAAAATAAAGAAGGCCAGGTGGAGCTTTCCTTTTAAAATGTGGTTTGTGAATGAGACGCAGGATGTTGAATTTAACATGGGTCAGAGGTTTATTCTCAAATTTTTCAGGAATCAAATGGTGTTGAAGCCAATGAGGTTTGCAGGTCAATTCTGAATTTTACTCCTTATGCATTTTCAAGTCAGAAACCTCCTGCTACTCGAATTCCAATCCATGCAATGGACATCTGTTAGTTTCTTTTGTATTCTCAGGAACCACCTTTCCTCTACTGCTCCCTACCCCCTTTCCCTTTTTTCTGGAAATTTTCCCCTTTCCCTTTTGGGGGAAACTCCTCCTCAGTTCAGTAACAGAATGTGACCTAATCTGGGTAAAATCGAAGTTCTTACCCCCAATTTACATCACTTGCTGCCAAGCTTTGTATGATGATCTAAGCTGAAACTGTCAACAGCTGCTATCCACTCTCCTGACCTCATGGCCTCCCACTCCAAAGAGGGCATCGCCAAAGAGAAAGTCTGCCTGAGAGACAAAACCAATCCAGGAAAATTAAGAAACACAGGGTCAAGTATGGGAGATGGAAAGACAGATGGCTTCCTTGTTGTTTGGACCCAGGCATGACTGGGCTTTCCTGCACAGGAGTCAATAAACTGCTTTTCATGCTGACCCTAGTTTGAGTTTCTGACACCTGCAGTTGAAGAAGGATTGGTTAAAAAAAGTATTATCTACCTGAAAATAAACTTAACCCATTGTAATACAGTAATTTATGACTAAATAAATTATTTAAACTGTAATGACTGATATGAAATCACGTACAACACACTGTATATGCCAAACAAACAAAATGCATAAAAGAAATTGTTGGCATTATAGCTATGTGCTTAACATTTCATGAAACATCAAGAAACCTGAATCCCATTACTTGCTACAGTGAAACAAATTGGCTCAATTATACTTAGGAATCTTAAATATGACAGTAACTCTCTTTAATTCTTATTTATAATATGAACAGGTGCAAGTTTTGTTTACTGTAAATTTATGGCTATTAATCTCATACATAATAATTAGCAATTATGAAAGGCCTACTTTCCCTTTGAAATCATTGTTGAAAAATAAAGAAGGCCAGGTGGAGCTTTTTTCCTTTTAAAATGTGGTTTGTGAATGAGACGCAGGATGTTGAATTTAACATGGGTCAGGGAGGTTTATTCATCAGAATTTGTCAGGAATCCAAAGTGGTGAAGGCCTCTAGAAAAGAAACTGGGTTTATTACTACAAACTTCTAGGGCTTTTAGTGAATTATTCCATTTTCACCCACTGTTAGCAGCTGACATAGTTATTCACGAAAACACACATTTACTGTAAATCCTGTGGGAATAAATGTGCATATTAAGTCCAATGAGCTGACAGCTATATTAAGGGAACTCTGCTAGTTAGATTCTTTCCTAAGGGACAGTCCATAATTTAAAGTCCAATAGAGTTCTAGACAATAGACATGGTAAAGATTTATTAGATAATGTGGGTTTTTTTTTTTTCCTCCTGGGTAGGGGGAAAGTACAGGATAAATCCTTGGGTTTTTGTCCAGTTTTCAGCTTAAATTCTAGATGGGATGCAACGCAACACTTTTCTTGGAAATGAGACTACATCATAACGGATTTCACAGTCAGGAAATGCTCTCCACCCTACACACAGATCACATATTCTTTTTGTGTACTTTATCCCATTTTTCTCAGTAACAATTCTATGACACATTTGATTCAATTCATTCTTGCCTGTCTCGAGAAGATAAATCTTGCTGTTAGATTGTGAAATCCCATTTAGTTCTCAATTCAGTAATATTGTGAAAACCGTAACTACACAAAGGTTTTACTATCTATGAGGAGAAGATCCCTGAAGCTGCTTTAGGAAGTGTATGTATTTCTCAAACAGCTAGGCCTTCCTATGAACCACATTACTACCATTACTTTGTATCAAAGGTCTTTGGGCCATTACTGTTAGACGCTCTATTCTCCAATTTCTACCCCAAGTTTCTACAAGTTTCTTTTGTGCTCATCATGTTCTCATTATCTTTTCACACTTCTAATCGTTGCAAGTCTCTTTAATGAATACCTCTGGTTTCCTTTTGGTCTAAAACTTATCCTAATTGTAAACAAAAATAAATTTCACTAATGTCCAATTTTATCATTGGTTTCTTAACCATTAAGTACACAGATGTAATACGGATGTAATAGTCTTTTAAAGTCATATTGTAATTTCATAACTATAAATTCCAATAAAACTAGGAAACTTTCAATATTGATAACTGAGATCACAATGTATACAGAGTTTCCGTAAGGTATCAATTAAATCATGTATATACATAAATACACATACATATTCCAAAAACCCTTTGAAGAGTTGCAAGCGATTCTTCTTTAGTTATTGCTAGATGTATCAAAACACAGCATAAAACTGCTCACAGCATAAAACAACACCTTGTGTGGTAATGACAAGAGGAGAATGGGAATAGGATGAAAGGCACAGAATACATAGCAAGACACAGCTTATTGTGTGAACAAGTAAAGCCAAATTCTTGAGTACCAATGGTTCAAACAACAATGTGGAGCCACTGATGTTCTGAACTGACTGCAAGAAATAGCAGTTCACAGTATTTATACAACCTTTTACATAACATCATACCAGGTGCTATCCAAGAATAAAAGATCCATTCAGTTGTCTCAAGACGTTAAGATACGCACAAATCCCAAAGACAAGAATGGGCAACTGGGGGATCAGTTCTCCTGTGGCTAGATGGTGTGTCCCATGGCTGTTCTCTAGCGAGGTTCCACTAAAGAGAACACCAACTTTGTAGCCAACAGGTGGATCCTTGGTTTTGATCTTGGATCAAAGTAAGTTTTCAGCCTACAGAATAAAGCAAGTCAATTTAAGAAGATATAAAATACATTAAAAAAAATTTTTTTTAAAGATTGTTTAATCACTTTTCGGAGAAACAAAACTTTCCAACCACCAAGTGACAGGACCCCCGAATCTTCTAACCAGTTCATGTTCTTACTCCAAAAGAAGTGCTCACTTTTCATTGCTAATGTTCTTAGTAGATTCACTTTTCACTGGAAAAAAAAAAAAAAAAAAAGAAAACAAAAAGTAAACATACAGTGAAAGTGTTTACACTGTTTCTGTTTAGCCTGTTCTATTTTTCCCTCTTCTCTCCTCCCTTCTGATGCATACCAACAGCTCTGCTCATGGAGACAGACAAACATGTCATGTCCCAGGCAGCTGGGATATACAATTCTGGCCACAATAAATAGAGAAATGATGTCTGAAAGTGGCAATTATATTTTGTGAGGTAACATCCTTCCTGACTCTGTGGAAGACGTGGGAATGGTCACTTCAGTGTGGGCAGGATCCGATACTTGCACCACTGAACAGACCACTATTATCACCTAGGCTGGCCAAGTGTGGTTGGAATAAAGTTTTCCATGATTTTTTTTTAAACTTAAATTGAGGGTCAGTATATGTTGAGTGAATGTGGGCTGACAAAAGACTAGCTAATCGCCATCTCCTTCTTTTCACAGGAAAAAAGACTCATAGCAGAAATGGAACTCCTTTAAAGGAGCAGTCTTGACTAGATCTAGAGCAAGACTACAATTCACTCACTAAACTGAGAGTTCCCTGAGAATAGACACTGGACTTTCCCTTCCTGTATCTGTTACCTCAGTGTAGCATGTACGCTGAATTAATATAACTGTAAGGTACTCCAAGTTTTAGATTTTTTTTTTTCAACTTTCAAAATGGAACCAGAGTAACTGGTCCATTTATTTCATTGTATAGTGAAGTTAAAAGGAAATAACCCATAAACACTTTGAAAACTGTTATGTTAAAATACAGATTCTTTTGCTTGAGGCTTACAGCCTTTTATCTCCATTGTGCAGTTAACAGAGGCAGAGTGAATGCCAAGGACACAGCTAGTAAGAGCTGATGCTAGAACCATAAACTTGGATCTTGTTTCATTTTCCAACTGCCAAGTTCCTTGGGTTTGCCAATTGTACCTAGATGTAACACTGTAATGAAACTGGTGTCCACCAGGTCAGTTTTATGAGGAAGGTATTGAAACAGGTTCTATTCGAGATATGGTCCTAATCCTTGTAGAAGTTCACAAACGCTAGCAGTCTTTCAAGTCTGTCTGTGATATTACAAGTTTATTATGTTCTCCTTTCTCTACACTGAAATCATCTTATTGCACTGTAAAGTTTCTGTGTATATTCTTGTGCTCAAACTCTATTCCCATCCCATTGCCCTCCTTGCCCCCCCGACAAACACTGAAAGAGAAAGATGGGTAAGCAGGAGTGAGGGAGGAAACAGGGAAAAAAGGATTTATTGGCTCAAGAAGAGACTGACGTGGGAATTCCCTAGAGATCCAGTGGCTAGGAATCTGTGCTTTCACTGCCAATGGCCCAGGTTCAATCCCTGGCTGGGGAACTAAAATCCGACAAGTCTTATGCCATGGCCAAAAGGATGAATAAATAAAATAAAAAAGAAAAGACTGATAAATAAGTAACTGCTATGTTAGTATTTTCACTAATTAAGCAATCATTTTTGGCTTAGATTCCTCAAAAGGCAGAAGTATTATGTGATTTTGAGTTGTATTAGAGAAAAATATTTTGCTAACATTTTTAAGTTAATGGGCTTTGTGCCGTTTGGCATTGCAGTTTGGAGTGCCTTTCCTTTCACTGCTTACTGAAGCTGTCCAGTTTTCTGCTTTTAATGGAGCGCCATTCCTTTTTCTTAGTCTGAAATGTAGCATGCTTTTACCCTGTTATTTAAATTGACCAGATAACTTTGGCAAACAAGGACCTATGAGATAAGTAAGATCATTGTGAGCACTTCCCACTGGACTGATACAAGGTGTGTGTGGGGGGTGGGGGCAGCACTCCATACCTCCAATCCAGTGGGTTATATTAACTGCTTAACCTTGTCCAGTCAGCCGTTTTCATTCCATGAAAAGCCAAAAGCAAACAAACAGAACTTGTCTACTGCCCATCAACAGAGGGAGACTTTTTAAACTATGGCCATCTACATTCATAACAAACATTTGCACAATCATCAAATGTGAAAATATCTGACGCCTAGGCCAGAAACACACATTCCCAAAACCAGAAGAGAGACACCTTTGCTATGAACTCGTGATCAAAATCCAAACTTTTTTTTTTTTTACCTCCGGAGAGAAAGAATTTTAAGGCTTTCCAAAGAAAATGCCCCATTCTTATATAAACCTCCCCCCTGCAGTAAGGGACCACCCTGCAGCATTCTCCAATACTGTGAGAATGTATGAAGAAACAGGCACTTTGAAGTGCTTACACAAAAAAATGCATCTATAGGAAGACCTGGCGTCCTGTTATGAGTGTGTGTATTCATGATGTGACAGCAATGATGTGGTCCTAAAAATCCTGCTAGATCCTCTTCAGTTTTCCCCCACAGCAGTTCTAAATGAGCCTCTATATTGAAAGCACAAGCTACTTGAGCTTCCTGTAAATAAGTCGAGCATCATATAACCAGTAAAAAATAGCAGATTTTACTTCATAAGGTTCCAAGTATGCTACAAAAGTAGCCTTTTCTTTTTGCTTCGTGACAGGAAGCCTTGCTTCAATATGCATTCCTAAACAAGGTGAAAGAGGAGCTGTGTGCGCTGTTTATTTACACAATGTTTGCTCTGGCTAGCAACCCACATTACTAAACAACTTTCCCTGAAACCAACAGTTAGAGCGAGAGCTATGTGAATTATATTAAGGAAAAAGTAAGGTTTTACATAGCTTTGAAAAAAAAAAAGTGGTCATTTAGAACTGAAATTTCTACTTTAACTTGAGAAAATAAAAATGGATGTTCCCAAATTATAAAAAAGTAGAAAATCAAGAATTAACCTAAAGATTTAGAAAGCTAAAGGATTATCAGAGACTTTATATTTGGTGGTTAAAAATCAGGTTTCCAATTGTGGCAGTGACAAAATTTTGGCTAGTTTGAAAAAAAAAATTTTTCTATTAACTATCACAAAGGAAAAAAGCTATCATACACACATACAGAGGAGGCCCTACAACAAAGGTTACCACCTATTTCAGTCTATAATGCTGGTAAAACAATAAAACCCGACCCATCTATTTCCAATCCAAGGATTCCATGGTCCTCTGGAGTTTGTTATAACGAAACTTATAATTCTTGGCTGAAACCACTATCTAATGGTTGTGGATTAAGGTAAGTAACTTCTCTTTTTAGAAGCAGTTTTTAATTTTATTCATTCTCTAGAATTTACATTCAGCTATGTAATTTTTTAATGAGTAACTGCAAATACAGATCAGTGAATTAATAGGCTAACATTATACACACACCATTTCTTGTTTTAATACTTCCTCCCAACTCCACTACTCACTAAGAAGGGAAAATTATCCACTTTTAAGGATTCACTAAAATGCGAAGGAATATAGCCAAGGAAACAAAATCAGAGAAAGTAAAACCAGTAGGTTTAAGAAAAAGAGGTAAAGAGTCAAGTCAAGGCAACGACATGAGCTTATTCTATACAAACACAATCCAAATTTTAAACACAATGTTCCCGGCAACATTTCCCTTTTCAATAAGACAGAGTACTAAAAATGTCTTATAATCTCTCATTTTAGGAATCTCAAAGTTTTAGCTAGGGATTTAATTTATATGATCATAGACTATTAATTAAAGGCTATTATTTTAGAAAGAAGACAAAATATACAAAGCTTCATATATTTTGTATATTTTTTATACAAAATATAAAAAAGGCAGTAAATCCTTTAACAGCTAGAAATTCAAATGATTCATTCGTTTTGAGCTAATAAAAGTTTACAGACTCTCAAATAGGACAAAAGTGACAGCTCAATCATATGTTTCTTTATAGTATTATCTGTGTTACAGAGGAAATTCAATTAAGTGTGTAAATACAGTGGGAAAATATATAAAGACACTCACGTAAGTGCTTCAGTTTCATGAGTTACTTAAAAATTTTAGGAACACATTTACACTTACCTTGGTGAAAAACTTTCATGTCATTACTGTATTCTTTTAATACCACATGTAACGTTGGGTACTCAATGATCACTTTGTTCCTCAAATTGTCAAGGAGACTTTTGTCAGGATCCAGTTCATAATATCTTTTAGTAAAAAAAGCAAAACAAAAATAAAAAACACTCTTTTATTCAAAATTATTCATAAATAAAATATGAGGCCCTTATATTAAAAAATTTTAAATGGATATGACTATAATTCAATAACTATTTCCTAACAATATAGTAAGTTCACCACCACTAAGAAAATTCGGGTAAAAGAGCTATTATTAGAGAGGTCCCCAAGGCTGAATCAATAGCACATCAAATAATTCGACATTAGGAAAGTTCTAGAACAAGTCACTCATTTTCATCTTACGTAAGGGGTAAAAGCTTTCATATAATATCTCTATTGGATTTCATAAGTCTTTCTTAGATAAAATACTGGGCTTTCCTGGTAGCTCTGCCTGCAATGCAGTGTAACCCACTCCAGTATTCTTGCCTCGAGAATCCTCACGGACAGAGGAGCCTGGTGGGCTACAGTCCATGGGGTCGAAAAGAGTTGGACACAAATGAGTGACTAAGCACATACTTTATGTGTCATGAATTTTTCTGAGATAAAATACTGACTAGCTAAAAACTCAAATTCCTCAAATATATTTAGTTTGGGTCTTAAAACCAAGCGCCTAGCTCATGATAGTTTCTAGTAATATGTAACAGTAAAATAAATGGCTATAAAATAACTTCTGGAGGAATTTAACTCTAAATTATAAACACTTTCCAAAATTTATAGTAACATAATTAAATGTGACTTTCCTTTATTTCAAAATAAAAAAAATACAGGTTTGAGTTTATGCATGAAGTAAAAGCAAAAAATATAAGAAATATGGAGTTTATCTGTCGTTGTATTATGACATAGCCAGTATATGTGTCATAGGAAATTAGATGCTAATATTCCTTAAAGTATGAAATTCTCAAGTCATTATTTAAAAAAATTTTTTTTTTTCCAGTTGACTAAAGATATATGCCCCTAGCATTCTTCCTTGTTAGACTTCTGAGGCAAGAATAAAGGGGTGGAATTTCGGCTAGCTCATTAGGAGCTGTGTAAGGGAATGTGCTGGCCTGTGACTAACTTGTCATGACAAAGAGGAGAGAGCAGAGAACATCCACCAGCGTAGTGCAGAAGCTCCCCAACTTTTTTTCCTCCATCTCCACAGATGACAGGTGGTATTCACATGAGAAACACATATTCCAAGAGATACCAGGAGGAAAACCTCTTCCCGTACCAGGCCTGAGCAGAAAATTTTAAATGGATATGACTATAATTCAATAACTATTTCCTAACAATATAGTAAGTTCACCACCACTAAGAAAATTCGGGTAAAAGAGCTATTATTAGAGAGGTCCCCAAGGCTGAATCAATAGCACATCAAATAATTCGACATTAGGAAAGTTCTAGAACAAGTCACTCATTTTCATCTTACGTAAGGGGTAAAAGCTTTCATATAATATCTCTATTGGATTTCATAAGTCTTTCTTAGATAAAATACTGGGCTTTCCTGGTAGCTCTGCCTGCAATGCAGTGTAACCCACTCCAGTATTCTTGCCTCGAGAATCCTCACGGACAGAGGAGCCTGGTGGGCTACAGTCCATGGGGTCGAAAAGAGTTGGACACAAATGAGTGACTAAGCACATACTTTATGTGTCATGAATTTTTCTGAGATAAAATACTGACTAGCTAAAAACTCAAATTCCTCAAATATATTTAGTTTGGGTCTTAAAACCAAGCGCCTAGCTCATGATAGTTTCTAGTAATATGTAACAGTAAAATAAATGGCTATAAAATAACTTCTGGAGGAATTTAACTCTAAATTATAAACACTTTCCAAAATTTATAGTAACATAATTAAATGTGACTTTCCTTTATTTCAAAATAAAAAAAATACAGGTTTGAGTTTATGCATGAAGTAAAAGCAAAAAATATAAGAAATATGGAGTTTATCTGTCGTTGTATTATGACATAGCCAGTATATGTGTCATAGGAAATTAGATGCTAATATTCCTTAAAGTATGAAATTCTCAAGTCATTATTTAAAAAAATTTTTTTTTTTCCAGTTGACTAAAGATATATGCCCCTAGCATTCTTCCTTGTTAGACTTCTGAGGCAAGAATAAAGGGGTGGAATTTCGGCTAGCTCATTAGGAGCTGTGTAAGGGAATGTGCTGGCCTGTGACTAACTTGTCATGACAAAGAGGAGAGAGCAGAGAACATCCACCAGCGTAGTGCAGAAGCTCCCCAACTTTTTTTCCTCCATCTCCACAGATGACAGGTGGTATTCACATGAGAAACACATATTCCAAGAGATACCAGGCCTGACAGCTGGAACTCCATCCTCTTCCCGTCCACTCAGGAAAGTACACTGGAGTACTAGTGATCAAGAGTAAGGCTATGACTGAGAAACATTTGAATCTGTCATAATTGTAAGAGTAAAACATTCAAACGTTGGTATTTCTTAATTAGTCACAGCTATTTGCACCACACTTTGCAGCTGACTGAGACATGCAGCACACTAAGAAACCTTGCGCAGTGCTTCCTCTGTGCTCAACTCTGTCCCATGTGACAGTTTTCCAATAAGGGAAAACAGAAGTGCTTCACAAAAGGCAAAGCTGAGCCTACTACAAAAACTGACTTCTTTTTAAGAAACGGGTGACAAGTGAGAGAACAACTGTAAAACCAAAACTTTACTTATGTTTGCCTGACCACAAGCCCCACCTCTGGAATGAAAATCTTCATTTTCGAATCACACAATACTTTTTATGTTGAAAAGAAACCTGAAATGCAAAATACTCAGTTTTCCTCAGTCACCCTCGTGCCCACAGGACACAGAGTACATACATTCTTTTCCCTGTGTAATGTAATACAGATGTGCTTACGATACTTTACAACTGTTTCCAGCATTCAAGCATTGAATGCTTCACATCTTTTACACATTATTTCCCTTTGAAACAAGCAGTATTGTTTTTTTTAAAGTTAGCAATGATTACACAAAAAAAATAGAGATTGAATTAGATATTATGGTATACAATTAACTTTTATAAAGTAAAATATAAAAGTTTATCTGTCGTTGTATTATGACATAGCCAGTATATGTGTCATAGGAAATTAGATGCTAATATTCCTTAAAGTATGAAATTCTCAAGTCATTATTTAAAAAAATTTTTTTTTTTCCAGTTGACTAAAGATATATGCCCCTAGCATTCTTCCTTGTTAGACTTCTGAGGCAAGAATAAAGGGGTGGAATTTCGGCTAGCTCATTAGGAGCTGTGTAAGGGAATGTGCTGGCCTGTGACTAACTTGTCATGACAAAGAGGAGAGAGCAGAGAACATCCACCAGCGTAGTGCAGAAGCTCCCCAACTTTTTTTCCTCCATCTCCACAGATGACAGGTGGTATTCACATGAGAAACACATATTCCAAGAGATACCAGGCCTGACAGCTGGAACTCCATCCTCTTCCCGTCCACTCAGGAAAGTACACTGGAGTACTAGTGATCAAGAGTAAGGCTATGACTGAGAAACATTTGAATCTGTCATAATTGTAAGAGTAAAACATTCAAACGTTGGTATTTCTTAATTAGTCACAGCTATTTGCACCACACTTTGCAGCTGACTGAGACATGCAGCACACTAAGAAACCTTGCGCAGTGCTTCCTCTGTGCTCAACTCTGTCCCATGTGACAGTTTTCCAATAAGGGAAAACAGAAGTGCTTCACAAAAGGCAAAGCTGAGCCTACTACAAAAACTGACTTCTTTTTAAGAAACGGGTGACAAGTGAGAGAACAACTGTAAAACCAAAACTTTACTTATGTTTGCCTGACCACAAGCCCCACCTCTGGAATGAAAATCTTCATTTTCGAATCACACAATACTTTTTATGTTGAAAAGAAACCTGAAATGCAAAATACTCAGTTTTCCTCAGTCACCCTCGTGCCCACAGGACACAGAGTACATACATTCTTTTCCCTGTGTAATGTAATACAGATGTGCTTACGATACTTTACAACTGTTTCCAGCATTCAAGCATTGAATGCTTCACATCTTTTACACATTATTTCCCTTTGAAACAAGCAGTATTGTTTTTTTTAAAGTTAGCAATGATTACACAAAAAAAATAGAGATTGAATTAGATATTATGGTATACAATTAACTTTTATAAAGTAAAATATAAAACTGATGTAACTAAATTTTTCTTAGGAGAAAGCAAGATCTGAACTTTCATATAGGAACTTTTCAACTGGCATCCTACAAACACTTGTAGTGGCTTATCTTCTATTTTACCTGAATCATAAGGCTTCTACTAAGAGACATTTTATGAATAAGGGAATTTTTTCTACTTGGGTAAATAATTTTTAGTGTATACCTAATGTTTTAGGTATTTACTTTTTAAAATATTAAATCTTCATTAAGCTTTTCTAGATTTTCAAAGCTGAAACAAAGAATTCTTCAAAAGCCACATGGTAACCAGAACCCAACATTACTGCTGATATAATATAAAATATGATTGCAGCAGAGGAACATTTACAAATACTTAAAAATTACCATGTAATAAGTTATACATTATTTCAATCTTAAAACTATAATTAATTACGTTTCTTTAATTAAAAAAATTGCTCCCTGTTTTATACGCCATGCAGGTTCCATGCAAAGCATTTAGAATGTGAAGATTTATTAAGATCTATAATGAATTATTTTAAAAATATTTCATTCAAATACAATGAAGACCTGGTATGTTGTGTAGTTTTAACTAGAACTGCTGAATTTTACTTAGTGTTTACCCAAAGTTGTAAAATTCTCATCATAGCAACACTGCTATGAGTGTCAATAATCTTAGAGGCTCGGCTTTTCAGTCTGTCACATAAGAGACGTCAGATTTTACTAGATAATCTTTAACTGAAATTCTGTTTGCCTGACCACAAGCCCCACCTCTGGAATGAAAATCTTCATTTTCGAATCACACAATACTTTTTATGTTGAAAAGAAACCTGAAATGCAAAATACTCAGTTTTCCTCAGTCACCCTCGTGCCCACAGGACACAGAGTACATACATTCTTTTCCCTGTGTAATGTAATACAGATGTGCTTACGATACTTTACAACTGTTTCCAGCATTCAAGCATTGAATGCTTCACATCTTTTACACATTATTTCCCTTTGAAACAAGCAGTATTGTTTTTTTTAAAGTTAGCAATGATTACACAAAAAAAATAGAGATTGAATTAGATATTATGGTATACAATTAACTTTTATAAAGTAAAATATAAAACTGATGTAACTAAATTTTTCTTAGGAGAAAGCAAGATCTGAACTTTCATATAGGAACTTTTCAACTGGCATCCTACAAACACTTGTAGTGGCTTATCTTCTATTTTACCTGAATCATAAGGCTTCTACTAAGAGACATTTTATGAATAAGGGAATTTTTTCTACTTGGGTAAATAATTTTTAGTGTATACCTAATGTTTTAGGTATTTACTTTTTAAAATATTAAATCTTCATTAAGCTTTTCTAGATTTTCAAAGCTGAAACAAAGAATTCTTCAAAAGCCACATGGTAACCAGAACCCAACATTACTGCTGATATAATATAAAATATGATTGCAGCAGAGGAACATTTACAAATACTTAAAAATTACCATGTAATAAGTTATACATTATTTCAATCTTAAAACTATAATTAATTACGTTTCTTTAATTAAAAAAATTGCTCCCTGTTTTATACGCCATGCAGGTTCCATGCAAAGCATTTAGAATGTGAAGATTTATTAAGATCTATAATGAATTATTTTAAAAATATTTCATTCAAATACAATGAAGACCTGGTATGTTGTGTAGTTTTAACTAGAACTGCTGAATTTTACTTAGTGTTTACCCAAAGTTGTAAAATTCTCATCATAGCAACACTGCTATGAGTGTCAATAATCTTAGAGGCTCGGCTTTTCAGTCTGTCACATAAGAGACGTCAGATTTTACTAGATAATCTTTAACTGAAATTCTGAATTTCCCTGATTTTTCTACTAGTGGTTACTTTCAGTCTACCATTAATATTTGCCAGTAATTAGGAAGTAAATTATATAAACTATTTTATAAAGAAAAAGGGTAATAAACACAGAAGTGGTAACATTCTGTAGACCTGGGGTTTAGTTTAAGGATGCAGTAACTTTTGCTGGTTGCTTGGGTTTGGATTTTAACACCGAGTTAAAGTCTTGGCTCCATCTCTTACTGGGCTGTTGATTCTTGACACCTTACTTAACTTCTCTAATTCCTATTCCATGCTTGAAAGCGGGAATAATAACAGTATCATTTCAGATAGTTATTACAAGGGCTAAATGATAAAACACAGAAATTGTTAGCTCATTTACTTAACCTATGAACACAGTTTTGTAGTTGTATTTACCTAAAATAACAACACAGGAGGTTAAACAGGTTGTTACAGTGATTGACATCATTAAGTAAAAGTTGCCTTGATTTTCAAGACTATGCTTTTAATATTGGCTCTGTTACCAACTTTCAAAGCAACTGGCCAAGTTCTTGAACTTCCTTCTCTGCAAATTAGGATTTTTTAAAAATGTGCCATAACTCAAAATGAGACAGTGTTAAAAAAAAAGGAGTCATTAACTACTCTTATGTCTCACATGATCACTGATACCTCTTAGATCATCTCCTCTTTTACCCCCTTAAAAATAGGTAAACTAAAATTGAATATTCTCCAAATTTAACTGAGTAATAATAGCAATCCCTAGGCCACAGAATTTTTCCACTACAAAATAAGGTCACTGGTTGAGGTGACCACGCAAGATCCCTTCAGCTCTAAAATTCTACAAGTTTTGATATGTATCCACCAAAGGCAGCACTTAACCTATATTCCTCATAGTTGTTGTGTATTTATTTCTTAATTTAGGTTTCTAGCTTAAAAGTGCAACTGATTCCAAATGTACACAGTTGAATCTCTTGCTGTTTAAAAACTTAGCCTTAACATTGGGAGTTCTCTGGTGGTCCAGTGGCTAAGACTCCAGGCTCCCAGTGCAGGGGGCCTGGGTTTGATCCCTGGTCAGGGAGCTAGATTCCACATACTGCAACTAAGACCCAGCACAGCCAAATAAATAAATAAATATTAACAACAAAAAAACCCCCTTAGCCTTAACATAAATCAGTTTATTGTTATTTGATAGCTAAATGTTTTTAAAGTATGGCTCATCTTGATATTAACTGAATTCAGTAAGGTTCCTGAATTAATTATAAATTAAATGTTTTAGATTCAAAATCATCAATCAAATTCCTTTAAAATAAGCAGTGTTAAAGTACTGAATTCATTTTAATAGAGCATAAAGAGAAGAGATTAAGTGAACATACCAGTTCTTAAAATTCAGATAAAAAGGAAGAAAGAAACCAGATTGGCAATGAAGATGCAGAATAGGCGAAAAAAAGATATATAAATTCAGACTAAAATGTATAAAACCAAACTAAGTACAGGGGTCAGACAGTTTTTTAAAAGTGTTCTGTTTGGGCCTCCCTGGTGGTTCAGTGGGTAAAGAGTCCGCATTGCAATGCAAGGGGCACTGGTTCCATCCCTGGCACGGGAAGATCCCACGTGCCGCGAAGCGGTTGGACCGGTGGGTCCAATTACGAGCCAGCCCTCTGGATTGTATGCACCCAGAGCCCATGCTCTGCAACCAGAGAGCCGCTGCAATGGGAGGCCCACACATGCCACAGAATAAAGACGGATGAAAATAAATAAATAAATAATGTAAAAAAAAAAAAAAAAAACCCAAACAATTCTTAAGAAAAAAAAAAAAAAAAGGCATTAGTTAAAATTTCACCAAATAATACTCCCATGTGACCATTTTTGAAATTCAGTACTGTCCACATCACATTAGAAACAGATTTTGTCCAAGTTAAATTTTCTTCTTACCTAATTTTACTTAGCTTTCACATTAAAAAATAACAGTGGTTTGCTGCACTTTGTTTTGGGACTTTATTTTTTCTCTTTTTTTGGGGGGGAGGGTTGAGGAGGGAGAGAGGCGGGCAGGCCACTTATATTGTTCTTTCATTTATCTATTTTCATCCATCTTTTGTTCTTTGGCCTGTGTGGGCCTCCCATTGCAGTGGCTTCTCTCGTCGCAGAGCGCCTGCTCTGGGCGCATGCGCTCCAGAGCTCTGGCTCGGTAATTGGACACATCGGTCGAGCCGCTCCGCGGCACGTGGGATCTTCCCAGGCCAGGGATCGAACCGGCGCCCCTGGCACTGCAAGTATGTGTCCTTATCCACTGGACCACCAGGGAAGCCCTGTTTTGGGGCTTTTATATAATTTATGTAAACATGTAAAAGAAGACTCCACATGTTTGGTGTGGAAAACTGGTCGTGAATGGGGAAGTGTGGGCACCTGCCTCCATCCAGAAAGCTCTACAGATCAGAAATGCGTAGGTATATGATCCCAGTCTACTGAGGAGAAGAAAGTTATGGGGTGCAGTGAAATAAAGCGACCAGCTATATATTTTAAAACATGCTTTAAAGAGGGTTTTACAGGCTCTTGGTCTAGATGCTATTACTAGTAAGTTCACTTACTTTTAAATCCAGAAGACTGGGGTTCCAATCTTATCACATGTCCTTACATGCTATGACTCCTTAAGGATACTCAGTTCTCCTCCTCAGTATAATGATGGAAATGTTATCTACTCATCAGCTAGCTTGTAAATATTAAATGTAACAGGTGAAAGTGTTTCTAAAATGTAACTTGCCAAACTAATATCAGTAATAAGAATTTACACCTCAAAGGTAACTTAGTACCATTAGCAGGGAAACAACATACTTATTAGGAATTATGTTCATCATATATATGATGGACAAGCTGGTAGAAAAAAGCATGAACTTTGCAGACAAAAAGACCTGAGTCCAAACCCTGGCTTTGTAACTATAACTTGGTTTCTTTGGGTAAATCAATTTCAGAGTCTAAGATTACTACCTTGTAGTGATACAGAATATGCTTCATTAGAGTTAATATACATGAAAATGCTATAAACAGTTCCTGGCTTTCATTCATCAATCAATTCCTCAAATATTTATTTCGTGTCTACCATGTACAGACGGGGCTTCCCAGGTGGCGCTAGCAGTAAAGAACTTGCCTGCCAATGAAGAAGATGCAGGAAACACAGGTTTGATCCCTGGGTCAGGAAGATCTTCTGGAGGAGGAAATGACAACCTACTCCAGTATTCTTGTCTGGAAAATTCCATGGACAGAGGAGCTTGACGGGCTACAGTTCAAAGGGTCACAAACAGTTGGGCAAGACTGACTGAGCATGCATGCAGGCAGGTACAGACAGTGTGCTAGGTAATACAAGTTCATAGAAACAAACCCCAGTTTATTGGGAGTGCCAGTTAAATAACCAAACTATCACATATCATTGCAACAAGTGTCATGATAGAAGTCTAAGATAAGTAGATACTCAATAAGCCTTCTCTCTTGTCCCTTATTCAACTCCAAGTGTTCTTTCAGGCTGCACAGTACTTGTAATATCTGGGCATTTCATTTGCTAACCCCAGCTCCCTACCTTCCTTAATTGGTTCTTAAAATCCCTCCTCCACCATGGATGTTTCCCTAATTAACATAGGGGATTTTAATCAACCTTTCTCTTGTTAAGAAACCATATGCTTCCTCCAGTGCTAAACTAAATGCAAGAGTCTCATCAGTCTGGACTCACATCTTCAGTCTTTACTAGGAAGTATCACTTTGGAAAATATGACCATGTTCCTCTGAAAAAGTTTTGCTTAAATAATAGCTAAGTAGCTCAGGAATTAACCACATAATAGAATTTTTTATTTTAGAGTTAGCAAGAACTTAATCTACTTTTCTTTTGGTCTTTCATGTGAAGGCATTAAAGCTCTGGGAAGTACCTTACTTAAGAGTTGCAAACGAGATGCAGAGTTGGGACTATACAGCTGATCTCTTGAGCTCTTCATTCAGTTGTCTGCCTGTTTGCTTATTCCTCACTCAACACATATTTTACTAAGGTCTACTATGTACTAGATGCTGTTTTAGGAACTGGGGATACAATGGTGAACTATTAGGTATTCACTAGAGATGAAAAGATGAAGACTTTCTGAGAAGAAATTATATGTACAAGGTATTGATAGACAATATGGAAATACACAGAGAATTGAAACAGTTCTGGTACTTATAAATTTCAGTGAGAAGTCTGGTTGGAAAGGAGGTGGGGCAATTTGGCTAAAATGAAGTATCTGGGGCTTCCGTGTGGTCCAGTGAGTGGAGAGTCCACCTTGCAGTGCAAGGGGCGCCAGTTCCATCCCTGGCCTGGGGAGATCCCACATCCTGTGGAGCAGCTGGCCCTGTGTGTCCAATTGCGTGCCAACACTCTGGAGTGCATGCACCCAGAGCTGGTGCTCTGCAACGAGAGATGCCACCGCAATGAGAGGCCCACACAGGCCAAAGAACAAAGATGGTTGAAAAAATAATAAAATAAATGAAATACCAATAAAAGTGACAAAAAAAAAGTATTATGAAGTATCTGAATTACTTAGAAATTTCAATTAATTATGTCATTATAATCTCTAAAGAGTATATAAAATTTTACACAAATTATTATGTAACATAACTAGAATGGATAAATTTAGTGGATTAACATCAAGTTGAGAGATAAAGTTTATTTTCCAAGTTTTTAGAGAAAACTCATTTTATGTTTCACATCATCACCTTAATCAATAACCAAACAGTACATGTTTGAAATGAGATCATTACTATGGAAGCTGTAGGCTTATCATGTTAAGACTTTGTCACATCATACTGGATCTACTTTTCAGTACACCCTCTCAAAATTCTCAAGTTCACAGCAGCTGAAATTTCAACCACTCATCCATCCAACTGTGCCGACTAGCTGAGCTTCAGCTTCCCTGGAGATAAGGGTAAATGTTCTGAGAGCTAAGTTTACAATTGTCACCATAAAGCTGCCTCAAGCAGAATGCCACACATGAAACCCATTTCATCACTGGATGTGTCATCCGTGAGATGTTAAAAATATTTAGCACCCAGCTCTACATATTTTCTTCAAGTGTGTGTGCATTCCTCAGGTTGTTTCTAACATTTTCTAGTCCTGAAAAGATCCCTTGCTTCCTTTGTTCTAGATCCAAAATGTGGCCAAAGGATAAGACCATTTTGAACATGTAACTCATCCTGACCATGATTCTTACTTTGGAAAATAATAATTCCATAAGAGATCACAAAGAACTGGAATGGAGTTCTACATCATCTAAAAACATGTACTCTAGTTATTTTTGGCACTGAGAAGCATGTGTTATATTGAAAAGACTATAACAAAGCTTTGGAGGCAGGTGGGTCTAGGTTTGGATCTAGGTACCACTAGTCAGTGGTTACAAAGTTGCAGTCACGGCTCTCTGGACAATGAAAAGTTGTGTCCGACTCTTTGACCCCATGGACTGTAGCCCGCAAGGCTCCTTTTTCTATCGGACTTCCTAGGCAAGATTATTGGAGTGGTTACCATTTCCTTCTCAAGGAGACCTTCCAGACCCAGGGATCAAACCTGTATTTCCTACACGACAGGCAGATCCCTTACTGCTGAGTTATCAGGGAAACCCAAAGTATTTACAGTGTAATATAATTAATAACGTCTACAAAATACAAAGTACCTATAAAACAGTAGGAGGCACTCAATAAGAGTGTGTCATTAATACTTATGTTCCCTAAAGACATCTATCAGCTTCTAGATTTAACTTTGATTTTAAATCACCCTTGCAGCAAACATTTTTTCCTATATTTGGGAAAACCAATGCAAGTTCTTCACACTTTTCTGCTTATACATAATCTAAAATAATTTTAGAAAGCAAAGATACTTTTGCACATTTTAAAACAGACATCTAAAATTTCATTTAAAATCTTTATTCACAACTTTAAACAAACATAAAAAACATAATTTGTGGTGCATGGAAATATTGATGATTTAGAATAATATACCTATCTCATTCTTATGTAAATTTGCTGGAATCTAAATAGGAATGGTACCAGTATTATCAATTTAAACACTGTATGGAGTAGATTAGCATGGCCTCTGCGCAAGGATGACACGCAAATTCGTGAAGCGTTCCATATTTAAAAAAAATAAAACAAAACAAAAAACCTGGTGAACAAGTTCTTCATACTTAGAAATCTTATATGGTTTCCTTTTCTCCTTGATTGTATTTCCATTCCAATTTTCCACAGAATTTTATTCTAAATACATTTGTGTGTGAAACCCTCTTATTTACCACCCAATTATACTTCTCTGTAACAAAAGTATATAAGTAAGGGCTTCCCCTGGTGGTCCAGTGGGTAAGGACACCGCCTTGCAGTGCAAGGGGCGTCGGTTCGAGCCCTGGCCTGGGAAGATCCCACGTGCCGCGGAGCGGCTGGACCGATGTGTCCAATCACCGAGCCGGAGCTCTGGAGCGCATGCGCCCAGAGCCGGCGCTCTGCGATGACAGACGCCACCGCGATGGGAGGCCCACAGGAGCCAAAGAACAAAGACGGATGAAAATAGAGAAATGAAAGACCAATAGAAGTGGCCTGCCCGCTCCCCTCCCTCCCCAACCCGACCCCCGCCCAAAGTAAATAAATAAATAAATCTTTTAAAAAAAAAAGTATATAAGTAAGGTAAAATTTTCATTTTATTATCTATGACTTTAGCTTTAAATGTTAAAATTTCTTCTGAATAGAATAATTTAAACTATTTTTAGCATAAAACTGATCATACCACAAATGTATCACAAATATTTAAAGTGCAGCTTTACTGGGAATTAATCTCTTACTGTGATAAGTCAGTGATGATGATGGCATTACTACATGAAAGACTGTTTACAACTGGTTCTTAGATTAAGTGATTTCCCCCTATTTATCTCTGCAGAATTTATTACTAGAATTAAATTCCAAAAGGAAAACAAAAGGAAGTTTAAGTAATCATATCTAGAGAGTACACTGTACGTAGTCACTAAACCTTTCTTCATCACAGTTATTTTCAAGGGATCTAACTAAAAGGCAAAAAATGGTCTGGCTATTTACACGAGACAAGGCATTTGAAAGTAGCTAATGCCGTTCTTAGAAATCCTGGAATTCCTTTAATGTTCCTTGGTATATATTTAATTCTATACCATTATTTTCAAAATAATCTTAACTTCCAAGATCTTCAGTTTCCCTGGAATTTTTAACGTATATATTTAAAAAAAATAAAACAAAACAAAAAACCTGGTGAACAAGTTCTTCATACTTAGAAATCTTATATGGTTTCCTTTTCTCCTTGATTGTATTTCCATTCCAATTTTCCACAGAATTTTATTCTAAATACATTTGTGTGTGAAACCCTCTTATTTACCACCCAATTATACTTCTCTGTAACAAAAGTATATAAGTAAGGGCTTCCCCTGGTGGTCCAGTGGGTAAGGACACCGCCTTGCAGTGCAAGGGGCGTCGGTTCGAGCCCTGGCCTGGGAAGATCCCACGTGCCGCGGAGCGGCTGGACCGATGTGTCCAATCACCGAGCTGGAGCTCTGGAGCGCATGCGCCCAGAGCCGGCGCTCTGCGATGACAGACGCCACCGCGATGGGAGGCCCACAGGAGCCAAAGAACAAAGACGGATGAAAATAGAGAAATGAAAGACCAATAGAAGTGGCCTGCCCGCTCCCCTCCCTCCCCAACCCGACCCCCGCCCAAAGTAAATAAATAAATAAATCTTTTAAAAAAAAAAGTATATAAGTAAGGTAAAATTTTCATTTTATTATCTATGACTTTAGCTTTAAATGTTAAAATTTCTTCTGAATAGAATAATTTAAACTATTTTTAGCATAAAACTGATCATACCACAAATGTATCACAAATATTTAAAGTGCAGCTTTACTGGGAATTAATCTCTTACTGTGATAAGTCAGTGATGATGATGGCATTACTACATGAAAGACTGTTTACAACTGGTTCTTAGATTAAGTGATTTCCCCCTATTTATCTCTGCAGAATTTATTACTAGAATTAAATTCCAAAAGGAAAACAAAAGGAAGTTTAAGTAATCATATCTAGAGAGTACACTGTACGTAGTCACTAAACCTTTCTTCATCACAGTTATTTTCAAGGGATCTAACTAAAAGGCAAAAAATGGTCTGGCTATTTACACGAGACAAGGCATTTGAAAGTAGCTAATGCCGTTCTTAGAAATCCTGGAATTCCTTTAATGTTCCTTGGTATATATTTAATTCTATACCATTATTTTCAAAATAATCTTAACTTCCAAGATCTTCAGTTTCCTAATGGCTGGATATACAGATATTCTTAATCCTAACTTTTTAACATGTATATTACAAGTTTCCTATTTAGAATATCTTCTAAGTATACTTTTCAGTTTTTGTAAACCTGAGGTAAGATTCAATTTTCTACTTCTAGTTCAATTACATAAAGGGTACAGACTGTACCTTTAAGGATGTAAAAACCTGACTTCAAAAATTCATCCTAATGTTACATATTTCTATATACAACCTCAAAAACTCAACTGAATAAACATCTATCAAATACTTCTTATACAAAAAACACAGTAGACACTTGTATGGGATTTGAAAATGTCCTCAAGAAGTTTACTATTCTGGGCAGTATTTCTCTAAGTGCGGTTTCAGGGATAACTTAAATCAGGGTCCCTTAGATGGTAGAGACTAAATAATGCAGGTTTCTGGGTACTATGTAAGACTAAACCCAGAATTCTGAGGCTGGGCTGAAAATCATCATTTTCATCAGTCCTATATAATTGTGACAGACACTGAAATCTGAGAAGCAATGTTCTGAGAAAAGAAACACAGGTTAAATGATCAGTTGGAGAGATGCTTATGGTAACGGAGCAAAATCAGCCAGTAGGGGTCTGGGCTAAGTCAAAAGCAAGGAGGACCTGGCAGGACTAGGAGGCGAGGTAGGCAGTAGACCAGGCTCTTAGAATCAACAAAAGCTGAGAGCCAGTGTCATGCAGGAAGAGGTTAGAGTCTAGGGAGTCAGAATTTGAGAAGTAACATGAACTGGGATGTCATTCTTCTTTAAAGTAGAAGGGGGCCTTTGCTTGTTGGTGGGTGTGTGTTAGTGAAAATCAAAGAGGCCAGGTGGGTCTCACTTGAGTTCTTTATGGAGGCAAAATCAATTTCTCTAAAAGGGAGTAAGAAAATGTACCTTACCTCTTAACTTCATAGTAAATGACTTTTAAATATTTCATGTTACAGAGCCAAAGAAAGTAAAGTAACCTTAGTTTTTTATTTAAAAAACATCCTCTCAGCATGGAAATAAAATAACTACAACTGCAATCAGCACAGTAGGAAAAAACTAATAAAATCTGTGCAAGTACAAAGGGTAGTCCCCTCCCCAAAGAGTAATAATCCGTGATGTTCATGACATCAATGCTTTGATAATGCTTTAATTTGGACTGGCTCTATATGCCAGTTTTTGGAAGCTGAATGAAGGCAGCTGGTCTGTGCATCCATCAAAAACCGACACGCACAGATGCTCCTGTTTTCTGTTATGCTATATTATTAAATGCCTACCTATTGTAACATCACATACCTATCTCTACTCCTCAACTGTGAGCATCTTGAGGGCTAGTCTTTTAGATGTTTTTGTGTTTCTATTGCTTAGCATTGTGTTGGTATATCGAAGGGGTTCAATGAATATTAATTGAATAAATGAAAAATAAAGACTTGATCCATCTTAGCCTACTGATACTTTAGGTCAAGGTTACAGATCAAGAAGCCTGTTCTCTGAACAAGTGCTTTTTTCTGAAGAAACTTTAAATTATACTTGGAAGTTTGTTTTAATAATCTCTTTCTCTCTCTCATTTTAGACCACTGAAAACTGAAGCACAAGGAACTGGCAAATACGGCCAGCAGGCCCAATTCTGCCTGTTGTTTGTTTCTGTAAATAAAGTCTTATAGTCATACGGATTAATTTCTGTATTGTCTATAACAACAGACAATACAGAAATTGTGATGTGTTACAATGGCAGCCTGACAATCGTAACTGTACTGTGTTTGATTATTTGCAAAAAAGCTGTCCAAGCCTTGCTTTAAAGTGGTATCAACACCCAACACATAGCAAGCACATATGTATTTTAGTGTACTGACTAAAAAAGTTAAGACTGAATTCCTACTACGGGAAAGTCACTGAGCAATGTAGGGACTATGAAGACGAAGATGCCTAAGGCAGCCACTGTCTTCAAAAGGGAGCTTATCATCACACCAGATGTTTTACTGAAATAAAATATAAGACAGGAATGCGGGAACCCAGGAGAAGTTTCTGAGGCTCAAGGATACGGAGATTACATTCACTGGGGAAAAGGAATAGGCTCCTTTTCAGACAGTGATGAATAATAATCTCAAAAGAATGGAGAGGGGAGAACATACCAAAGACTCATTATGGAGGCTGACCATGTAAGCAGGGTGGCCAGGAATATGCCTGTTTACCAGAAGAATGGCAGTGCCAACAGCAGGAGACAATGGCTATCAACATGTACTCACCAGGTGAGCAGTCGCTCACCAGGGGTCAGGAACATGAACAGCACAGTTAATCCCCATTTAAAACAACACACACAGAGAAACTCATACTAGAACAAATGCATGTGGTGTGGTAAGATCTGAACATGCTGAGTTTAGGATTTAATGAGATGTGCAGTGAGGAAAGGTGCAAGCTAGGATCTGAAGTCTGGCAGAAATGTAAACAATATCTCTAGATTTAGGAGTCATTTGCATAGAACAGTGGGCGACATCTTAAATAAAGTAGTCCCTAAAGCTTCATATTCTTCCAATGATCAATTTATGTCAAAATAAATGTAAACTAACATGATTATCTGTCCCCCTGCAGTTAGTAGTGAGTGACCTATTAGGGGCATAGCTAATACTGAACTTAGAGGATTTTGCAGAAGTACAGAAATTACTTGGTTGAAAGAAACCATTATTTTTAAATAAGTAATGCACAATACATCAACTGGCAGCCACATGGAACTTTCTTTTTTAAAAAAGATTTCTTCCTTTTATTGATACTAAGAAAAGTAATTTCTAGGATTACAGCCACAAAAACTCTTATATTCACTGAATCAACTCAGCAAGATACTGACCTTAAGGATGCAACTTGTAATACATGAATTATTTGTATTTACTGAGAATGATGTGCTATTTAAGATTGCTCTAGGTATACCATGGGACAATTGTCATAAATTCTCCAAGAGTGAAAAATACAACCAGTGGAAACTGGCAATTCCAAGTATTTGGTCAAAAGGCTACTCCTAAGTTACTGGAGTGCTATAAACCATATGATACATTTAAAATTAGAAAGCCACAAGGAAAATATATTTCCCCCTTCTAAATACTTTGCAGGAAATAATAAAACCCTCCTTAGGAGAAGTTTCTGAGGCTCAAGGATACGGAGATTACATTCACTGGGGAAAAGGAATAGGCTCCTTTTCAGACAGTGATGAATAATAATCTCAAAAGAATGGAGAGGGGAGAACATACCAAAGACTCATTATGGAGGCTGACCATGTAAGCAGGGTGGCCAGGAATATGCCTGTTTACCAGAAGAATGGCAGTGCCAACAGCAGGAGACAATGGCTATCAACATGTACTCACCAGGTGAGCAGTCGCTCACCAGGGTCAGGAACATGAACAGCACAGTTAATCCCCATTTAAAACAACACACACAGAGAAACTCATACTAGAACAAATGCATGTGGTGTGGTAAGATCTGAACATGCTGAGTTTAGGATTTAATGAGATGTGCAGTGAGGAAAGGTGCAAGCTAGGATCTGAAGTCTGGCAGAAATGTAAACAATATCTCTAGATTTAGGAGTCATTTGCATAGAACAGTGGGCGACATCTTAAATAAAGTAGTCCCTAAAGCTTCATATTCTTCCAATGATCAATTTATGTCAAAATAAATGTAAACTAACATGATTATCTGTCCCCCTGCAGTTAGTAGTGAGTGACCTATTAGGGGCATAGCTAATACTGAACTTAGAGGATTTTGCAGAAGTACAGAAATTACTTGGTTGAAAGAAACCATTATTTTTAAATAAGTAATGCACAATACATCAACTGGCAGCCACATGGAACTTTCTTTTTTAAAAAAGATTTCTTCCTTTTATTGATACTAAGAAAAGTAATTTCTAGGATTACAGCCACAAAAACTCTTATATTCACTGAATCAACTCAGCAAGATACTGACCTTAAGGATGCAACTTGTAATACATGAATTATTTGTATTTACTGAGAATGATGTGCTATTTAAGATTGCTCTAGGTATACCATGGGACAATTGTCATAAATTCTCCAAGAGTGAAAAATACAACCAGTGGAAACTGGCAATTCCAAGTATTTGGTCAAAAGGCTACTCCTAAGTTACTGGAGTGCTATAAACCATATGATACATTTAAAATTAGAAAGCCACAAGGAAAATATATTTCCCCCTTCTAAATACTTTGCAGGAAATAATAAAACCCTCCTTATCTTAAATTAGAAGCCTGCATTTTATAACCTATAATAATCTTACTTAGATGTTTCCTTGAATGTACTTTCCTTTAATGATATAACTGTAATTAAGTATGCAATGAAATGTGAATGCTCATCTTAGCCTGTCTATGAATGTATTATCTGATAAACACAGGTTTAAAAATCTTTAATTAAAAAAAAAAGTCTTTCTAAATGTGTCTCCATAGTATTTAATTTCATTATTCATGATTAGAAACTACTAATAAAACTGTGAAATTTTGTAGAAATTAAGATAACTATATCTTAAGGCTGACTTAACAGTCAGATAGGAGGCACCTTACTCCAACATAGGTACATCTTCAGGATAAAAGCTACCTCACTTGGAGTTTCCAACATTATTATTGCCTTAAAGTGAAAACATCACTGGTCAAAGTTAAATAGAGTGACAAATTTTAAAAACAAAATTCTTAAACCTTGGCTGTAAACTTCTGTTGCTTCTTATTCCATGGTTTTTCCACAATATCATTGAGTTTAAGTAAAAAATTCAGATGAGGAAATCTGGAGGGCATGTTTTCCTACACAGATAAGGTCAAGTCAGAATATTTTTCACGTTACTCAGTTTGGGCCAGGGTTAGTATTCTAGGTATTCCTTAAAGTCAACACCACTCATCGTTTATTATGCTACCATTGTCTCCCTTCTGGAGATTAAGAAGGTCAACCCAAGGCTCAAACAAAGTCCTTTTTAGGTTTCTAAAGAAAGAAAGTCACATAACAAGAGAAAGGTAAAGGACCTTAAAGGAAAATGGTGCCTAGAGAAGTTCCGTGTCTAGAATCAAGGCTTCTGATTGTCACTGCAGTACGCTCCTTTGACTTTTTTTGGTGAAGGTTTATCTTCTTTGGTCCTCTGTTAAAACCTACCCATCTCACTCTTATACTCCTGTCTTTCTATGTTCTGATTTCTTCCAATGGCAGTTTCCTAAAGTGGTTTCACCAACTGCTCCTCTCTGGGTTGTGACAGGCGGTAGGCATTTCTGTCACTATGATACATTTAAAATTAGAAAGCCACAAGGAAAATATATTTCTTCAAAATACAAATAAAACCCTCCTTATCTTAAATTAGAAGCCTGCATTTTATAACCTATAATAATCTTACTTAGATGTTTCCTTGAATGTACTTTCCTTTAATGATATAACTGTAATTAAGTATGCAATGAAATGTGAATGCTCATCTTAGCCTGTCTATGAATGTATTATCTGATAAACACAGGTTTAAAAATCTTTAATTAAAAAAAAAAGTCTTTCTAAATGTGTCTCCATAGTATTTAATTTCATTATTCATGATTAGAAACTACTAATAAAACTGTGAAATTTTGTAGAAATTAAGATAACTATATCTTAAGGCTGACTTAACAGTCAGATAGGAGGCACCTTACTCCAACATAGGTACATCTTCAGGATAAAAGCTACCTCACTTGGAGTTTCCAACATTATTATTGCCTTAAAGTGAAAACATCACTGGTCAAAGTTAAATAGAGTGACAAATTTTAAAAACAAAATTCTTAAACCTTGGCTGTAAACTTCTGTTGCTTCTTATTCCATGGTTTTTCCACAATATCATTGAGTTTAAGTAAAAAATTCAGATGAGGAAATCTGGAGGGCATGTTTTCCTACACAGATAAGGTCAAGTCAGAATATTTTTCACGTTACTCAGTTTGGGCCAGGGTTAGTATTCTAGGTATTCCTTAAAGTCAACACCACTCATCGTTTATTATGCTACCATTGTCTCCCTTCTGGAGATTAAGAAGGTCAACCCAAGGCTCAAACAAAGTCCTTTTTAGGTTTCTAAAGAAAGAAAGTCACATAACAAGAGAAAGGTAAAGGACCTTAAAGGAAAATGGTGCCTAGAGAAGTTCCGTGTCTAGAATCAAGGCTTCTGATTGTCACTGCAGTACGCTCCTTTGACTTTTTTTGGTGAAGGTTTATCTTCTTTGGTCCTCTGTTAAAACCTACCCATCTCACTCTTATACTCCTGTCTTTCTATGTTCTGATTTCTTCCAATGGCAGTTTCCTAAAGTGGTTTCACCAACTGCTCCTCTCTGGGTTGTGACAGGCGGTAGGCATTTCTGTCACTCTCCAAGAAAATCCTCTTCTCTGGGGCAAGCTGAGACCACCATTCCCATTTTCGCTTCACAGATTTACAGTATGTATCTCCAAGCTGATGACGAATGCTATCTGGGCCTGAAGAGTCTACCCTATATTATAATCTTTCAACTACACAGTATTCTACATTTACCTTACCTTTTATCAAATTCTGGTTCCCTCGAATTTTGGAAGACGACATTTTATAAGAATCCATTTATCTGCTGCAGTTGTAGTAATAATAGCAATAGTAATAGTAAAAGCATGCACTTACCATGTGTTGCATATTTATCTCAATCTCTCACGACAATCTGATTATGATCACTCCCAGTTTAGAGATAAGGAAACTAAGGCAAGTTAGGTTATGTCATTTACTCAAGTTGATGTAACTGGAAGCAGGAAGAGCTGGGATTCAAACCCAGCTTTGCTTTCACAGCTGGGCTGACTAAACCTCTAAACTACACAAGCAGATGAGACCTATCATATCTAGTCTGAACTAGATCTAGTATTTTTTTAAAATGAAACAAAGGAGGAGGGGGAAAGCATCACAGATCAGCGTTCTGCAATTTAGTGCAATGACACATAACTACAGGGACTCTCGGAGATCTGTTAGCATTGTTTCCTTCATCAATCCATTGCAAAAAAGGACAGAGAGCCCAGAGATATGAAAACTCTCAAATCACGTTTGGTATAACCTGGCTTTCTTCACGTTCTGTGTAGAAATTTTTCCACTGTGATATTCAATGGTCTGTTTATCACATGAATGTTTTTATTTCTAAAAGCAAAAACTTGAACATTGGAACTCTGTTGTATAGACTTGGCTTCCTTGGTTGCTCAGTGGTAAAGAATCTATCTGCAACACAAGATGCATTATCTAAAGGAAAATGGTGCCTAGAGAAGTTCCGTGTCTAGAATCAAGGCTTCTGATTGTCACTGCAGTACGCTCCTTTGACTTTTTTTGGTGAAGGTTTATCTTCTTTGGTCCTCTGTTAAAACCTACCCATCTCACTCTTATACTCCTGTCTTTCTATGTTCTGATTTCTTCCAATGGCAGTTTCCTAAAGTGGTTTCACCAACTGCTCCTCTCTGGGTTGTGACAGGCGGTAGGCATTTCTGTCACTCTCCAAGAAAATCCTCTTCTCTGGGGCAAGCTGAGACCACCATTCCCATTTTCGCTTCACAGATTTACAGTATGTATCTCCAAGCTGATGACGAATGCTATCTGGGCCTGAAGAGTCTACCCTATATTATAATCTTTCAACTACACAGTATTCTACATTTACCTTACCTTTTATCAAATTCTGGTTCCCTCGAATTTTGGAAGACGACATTTTATAAGAATCCATTTATCTGCTGCAGTTGTAGTAATAATAGCAATAGTAATAGTAAAAGCATGCACTTACCATGTGTTGCATATTTATCTCAATCTCTCACGACAATCTGATTATGATCACTCCCAGTTTAGAGATAAGGAAACTAAGGCAAGTTAGGTTATGTCATTTACTCAAGTTGATGTAACTGGAAGCAGGAAGAGCTGGGATTCAAACCCAGCTTTGCTTTCACAGCTGGGCTGACTAAACCTCTAAACTACACAAGCAGATGAGACCTATCATATCTAGTCTGAACTAGATCTAGTATTTTTTTAAAATGAAACAAAGGAGGAGGGGGAAAGCATCACAGATCAGCGTTCTGCAATTTAGTGCAATGACACATAACTACAGGGACTCTCGGAGATCTGTTAGCATTGTTTCCTTCATCAATCCATTGCAAAAAAGGACAGAGAGCCCAGAGATATGAAAACTCTCAAATCACGTTTGGTATAACCTGGCTTTCTTCACGTTCTGTGTAGAAATTTTTCCACTGTGATATTCAATGGTCTGTTTATCACATGAATGTTTTTATTTCTAAAAGCAAAAACTTGAACATTGGAACTCTGTTGTATAGACTTGGCTTCCTTGGTTGCTCAGTGGTAAAGAATCTATCTGCAACACAAGAGATGCAAGAGATTTGGGTTTGATCCCTAGGTCGGGAACACTGCTTAGAGTAGGAAACGGCAACCCACTCCAGTATACCTGCCTGGGAAATACCACGAACAGGTGCCTGGTGGGCTACCACCAGTGGAGTTACAAACAGCTGGACACAGACTGCACTGACACACGCCTGTGTAGGATATCTCTTGAAAAAAGTTACAATGGAATTTAAGAACCATTCAGTTGCACATGTTATTTTAAAATATTTTAACTAGGGTTATCTTTCAATTGAATTTATCCTATATTATGATGTGTGATTATTTAAAAACTTTAGTTTGAAGGTCATTTTTAAAAGCCTAGGCTTTCTTGACAGTCAGATAATTAGTAAAATACCTAGTCATTTTCACCGAGCAAGCCACTTAATTGTATTAATTATATTACCAGAATTGGAAAACATTTAAAGAAATGGAGAGAGAAGCAATTTTACCTTACTAAATTTTGCTGCATATTTTCTACCTTCATTAAAATTCGGACCCCAGTCTGAGAGCGAATGTAGGCTTTCAACCTGAAATAAAAATGTCATATTAATATGACAAGCAAAGTAATTTTTAGTGTACTTAGTCTATGAATAGCTAAAATGATACTTAAAAATTTATCTATCCAAGCACAGAGAAAGTATTAAAGATATTTTCTAGTCAATGATCTAAATGTAAAAAAACTACCTTTCTTCTCTCTATACAGATTAATCTTGCTAATTTATTTATTTAAAAAATGTATCCAATTTGATGCAGATTTTTTTTTTATTGTTAAATATATGATCAGTGATAACCATTAGATTATTGATAACAAGAGGAAAGGCTTCCCAGGTGGCTCAGTGGCAAAGAATCTGCCTGCTAAGCAGGAGACAGGGGTTTGATCACTGGGTCGGGAAGATCTTCTGGAGAAGGAAATGGCAACCACTCCACATGGACAGAGGAGCCTGGCAGGTTACAGTCCATGGGGTCGCCAAGAGCTGGACATGACTGAGTGACGAAACAGCGAAAACAATGGGAGGAAAGAAACTCAACCATGCCAGTGGTCCCAAAGACACTGTATGACATGTGACACGGATCTGTTTGAGCCTGGGCAACACTTTTTAAGAAAAGTAGAAGATGAAATTTAACTAGAACTGAATCACGTGCTTTAGAATTCACCTAATTTAAAATGTGAAACAAATCAAGCATTCACATCCTAAGCAGATATCACCTCGTGAAAAGAAACTCCTGCTCAGAGACACAAACAAGTCATACTAAGAGTTTCCTTCTTCGAGTGCGGCCTGCTAAACTCTGCACTAGGAACCTAATATACATAACTTTTTAAAAGCTTCCTAGCAACTCTATCTAGAAAACATCTTCATTTTCCTTTTACTGATGGAAAAAATTAAGGCTTAGAAGTTAAGTTGGCTCCTGATTGTATAGCTAATAAGGGACAGAATTAGCCATTCTAAAGCAGATATTCATAACTGAATCTTTCCATCATACTATGTTAACCAGTTTTGTCCATGTATTTCTGGACAGGAAACAGAGTATATATTACTTAGTTTTATGAAGATTCTGAAAATGAGAAGCAATTTTACCTTACTAAATTTTGCTGCATATTTTCTACCTTCATTAAAATTCGGACCCCAGTCTGAGAGCGAATGTAGGCTTTCAACCTGAAATAAAAATGTCATATTAATATGACAAGCAAAGTAATTTTTAGTGTACTTAGTCTATGAATAGCTAAAATGATACTTAAAAATTTATCTATCCAAGCACAGAGAAAGTATTAAAGATATTTTCTAGTCAATGATCTAAATGTAAAAAAACTACCTTTCTTCTCTCTATACAGATTAATCTTGCTAATTTATTTATTTAAAAAATGTATCCAATTTGATGCAGATTTTTTTTTTATTGTTAAATATATGATCAGTGATAACCATTAGATTATTGATAACAAGAGGAAAGGCTTCCCAGGTGGCTCAGTGGCAAAGAATCTGCCTGCTAAGCAGGAGACAGGGGTTTGATCACTGGGTCGGGAAGATCTTCTGGAGAAGGAAATGGCAACCACTCCACATGGACAGAGGAGCCTGGCAGGTTACAGTCCATGGGGTCGCCAAGAGCTGGACATGACTGAGTGACGAAACAGCGAAAACAATGGGAGGAAAGAAACTCAACCATGCCAGTGGTCCCAAAGACACTGTATGACATGTGACACGGATCTGTTTGAGCCTGGGCAACACTTTTTAAGAAAAGTAGAAGATGAAATTTAACTAGAACTGAATCACGTGCTTTAGAATTCACCTAATTTAAAATGTGAAACAAATCAAGCATTCACATCCTAAGCAGATATCACCTCGTGAAAAGAAACTCCTGCTCAGAGACACAAACAAGTCATACTAAGAGTTTCCTTCTTCGAGTGCGGCCTGCTAGACTCTGCACTAGGAACCTAATATACATAACTTTTTAAAAGCTTCCTAGCAACTCTATCTAGAAAACATCTTCATTTTCCTTTTACTGATGGAAAAAATTAAGGCTTAGAAGTTAAGTTGGCTCCTGATTGTATAGCTAATAAGGGACAGAATTAGCCATTCTAAAGCAGATATTCATAACTGAATCTTTCCATCATACTATGTTAACCAGTTTTGTCCATGTATTTCTGGACAGGAAACAGAGTATATATTACTTAGTTTTATGAAGATTTGGCTGAAACAAGATTTCCTGTCTTTAAACTACTTGGAATCTTGAAAGGTAGTTTAGTTTAAGGGGTAAGAGTAAAGAGTCTGAATCTAGACCACCTGGATTTGAATCCTAGTTTCCCTACTTATTAGCTCTATGAAGTCACTTAACCACTTTCAGGTGCAGTTTCCCCATCTATAAAATGGATATAATTGCAGCAATCTACCTTTTAAAGGGTTATTGTGAGGATTAAATGAGTTAATACATTTATTATTATAAGTTTCAAAGAGTATCTGGAACTCAGTCAACAACGTTAAGTACTGTTATGATTACTGTCACCAAAATCCTCATCCAAAAGATTATCTTTGACTGACAAAGCCTTGGGCACACACTGAAGAAATGGGACAGAAAGTAAACTGTATGAGAATATCACAATCTAATAAAGACATGACTTTATTTAATAAATATATACATAATAAATACCTCACCATTTTGAATAATTTCAGAAAGGTATAAGATTTTTGAAACATACCTTTGACGAATTACAGGATCAGACTTTTCAGGATCAATGTAAGGTCTTAGGATTTCATTGATAGTTTTATCATCTGGTACTCTTCCCAACAAAAACAAAAAAATTGATTATTTATACTTTTCTACGAAAGACATTAATTTAGAATTACTAAAATTGTGATATTATAAAAATAACTGAACACAGACCTCTTATTTTAGTCTTAGCAAAATATAACATCTTTTAAACAAATCAAGCATTCACATCCTCCTGGCCCCCAGAGACACAAACAAGTCATACTAAGAGTTTCCTTCTTGAGTGCCTGCTAGACTCTGCACTAGGAACCTAATATACATAACTTTTTAAAAGCTTCCTAGCAACTCTATCTAGAAAACATCTTCATTTTCCTTTTACTGATGGAAAAAATTAAGGCTTAGAAGTTAAGTTGGCTCCTGATTGTATAGCTAATAAGGGACAGAATTAGCCATTCTAAAGCAGATATTCATAACTGAATCTTTCCATCATACTATGTTAACCAGTTTTGTCCATGTATTTCTGGACAGGAAACAGAGTATATATTACTTAGTTTTATGAAGATTTGGCTGAAACAAGATTTCCTGTCTTTAAACTACTTGGAATCTTGAAAGGTAGTTTAGTTTAAGGGGTAAGAGTAAAGAGTCTGAATCTAGACCACCTGGATTTGAATCCTAGTTTCCTACTTATTAGCTCTATGAAGTCACTTAACCACTTTCAGGTGCAGTTTCCCCATCTATAAAATGGATATAATTGCAGCAATCTACCTTTTAAAGGGTTATTGTGAGGATTAAATGAGTTAATACATTTATTATTATAAGTTTCAAAGAGTATCTGGAACTCAGTCAACAACGTTAAGTACTGTTATGATTACTGTCACCAAAATCCTCATCCAAAAGATTATCTTTGACTGACAAAGCCTTGGGCACACACTGAAGAAATGGGACAGAAAGTAAACTGTATGAGAATATCACAATCTAATAAAGACATGACTTTATTTAATAAATATATACATAATAAATACCTCACCATTTTGAATAATTTCAGAAAGGTATAAGATTTTTGAAACATACCTTTGACGAATTACAGGATCAGACTTTTCAGGATCAATGTAAGGTCTTAGGATTTCATTGATAGTTTTATCATCTGGTACTCTTCCCAACAAAAACAAAAAAATTGATTATTTATACTTTTCTACGAAAGACATTAATTTAGAATTACTAAAATTGTGATATTATAAAAATAACTGAACACAGACCTCTTATTTTAGTCTTAGCAAAATATAACATCTTTTTAAACAAAAATTACTTAGGTAAAAAGCTCAGAAACACTTCTTGAACACACTTAACAAAGTCTTAAAAAAATAATGTTTTGAGAAGCTCCCTATAAATCATTTATAAAAATATGAAGCCTTATTTAACACACTCCTATGTTCAAAGATGAAAAGAAAGTTATCATGCTGAAATATATTTGAAGTTGTAGAAATCAAGAATCTGAAAAAGGTTTCCGATGATGCTAGTTTCAGTGTACGTTCAAGTTTATTCTAAACATAAGACCAGGTTGAAAAACTGATGCTATTCTCCCTGGAAATAAAACATTTTAGGTTTACCAAATTTCTTGTATATATGTATGTATGCACATAATTTTACACTATAGAGTTGTAGAAACAAAATTAAAACACTATTTTAAACTACCTATTTTCCTTAATCATTCATATATTTTCATATACACTACTGTGCTACATACCCCTACCTGTAAAACATATGCCCTTTCCCTGCCTGTAGTCTGGTACACAACCTTAAATAAGAAAGCTCTTCCCTAATATTCGTATGAGAATTACAAAAAGAGAACGTTTACACATAATGTGAATACACACTAAAGATATTATTTAAAAAGCAACTTTGAATTTTTCTTAAGCCAAGGAATCAAATGGTATAACACCATTCAAATTTTTAAATGCGATCTGAAAATGTTCATAATATGAAAAAAGTAGGATAAAAAACTCTTCTGCAAATTAATTCCAACTATGAGTTTTTTTATATTCTTAAGGACACGGTCTTTTCTTGGCAAACTGAAGAATATGAATTTTTGAATACTTTATTTAATAAATATATACATAATAAATACCTCACCATTTTGAATAATTTCAGAAAGGTATAAGATTTTTGAAACATACCTTTGACGAATTACAGGATCAGACTTTTCAGGATCAATGTAAGGTCTTAGGATTTCATTGATAGTTTTATCATCTGGTACTCTTCCCAACAAAAACAAAAAAATTGATTATTTATACTTTTCTACGAAAGACATTAATTTAGAATTACTAAAATTGTGATATTATAAAAATAACTGAACACAGACCTCTTATTTTAGTCTTAGCAAAATATAACATCTTTTTAAACAAAAATTACTTAGGTAAAAAGCTCAGAAACACTTCTTGAACACACTTAACAAAGTCTTAAAAAAATAATGTTTTGAGAAGCTCCCTATAAATCATTTATAAAAATATGAAGCCTTATTTAACACACTCCTATGTTCAAAGATGAAAAGAAAGTTATCATGCTGAAATATATTTGAAGTTGTAGAAATCAAGAATCTGAAAAAGGTTTCCGATGATGCTAGTTTCAGTGTACGTTCAAGTTTATTCTAAACATAAGACCAGGTTGAAAAACTGATGCTATTCTCCCTGGAAATAAAACATTTTAGGTTTACCAAATTTCTTGTATATATGTATGTATGCACATAATTTTACACTATAGAGTTGTAGAAACAAAATTAAAACACTATTTTAAACTACCTATTTTCCTTAATCATTCATATATTTTCATATACACTACTGTGCTACATACCCCTACCTGTAAAACATATGCCCTTTCCCTGCCTGTAGTCTGGTACACAACCTTAAATAAGAAAGCTCTTCCCTAATATTCGTATGAGAATTACAAAAAGAGAACGTTTACACATAATGTGAATACACACTAAAGATATTATTTAAAAAGCAACTTTGAATTTTTCTTAAGCCAAGGAATCAAATGGTATAACACCATTCAAATTTTTAAATGCGATCTGAAAATGTTCATAATATGAAAAAAGTAGGATAAAAAACTCTTCTGCAAATTAATTCCAACTATGAGTATACATATATTCATGTCTAAAATAATATATATTCTTAAGGACACATTGTGATGGTAATAGCAGTAATTTTGCCATAGCAGAATTTGGGGTTATTTTTCATATCTTGTATAACCACCTGGCTTCAGATTTTTCCTCTTGATTCAGCCCTCCTGATTCTTCCTGTGTTGCTCTCTGGCACCTGTCGCCAGGATGAAGTAAATGCCACTATGATTTCTGTGCTAGTCACTTCCCTCAGAGTTCTACCACTACTAGAGGCATTCCTAAAAAATATATACTTTTATTTTTTTCCATATTTACATACAAAAATCATACTCTGTATTCTCTCCTAACTTGCTTTTTTCACTCAAGATTATTTTTGTGGTTCATCTAGGTTGATATGTGTAGCTGTAGTTCTCTCATTTTCAGTGGTATGTAGCATTTCATTGTATGAATATACCACACTCAGTTAATCATTCTACTTCTGACATCACATTTAACAGTTTTTTTCAAATACAGAGACATAACGAAAACAAGTGAGTTCTGAATAGACAGTTGTGATACTATACCTTTTTTCTATGTACACAGCTTGACTCTGAGGAAACTGAAGCTTCACATGCCAAAAAAACTGCTGTTTTCTAAGAGAGAAAATAGTCATGTGGGGGATCAAGGCAGACAACAGAAGTCTGAATACAAAACTAGCTTTCTGAGTTTTTGTTTTCAGATAATAATTCTAAATGTATTCTTAAGAGCTTAACATATTTTTTCTAAGAGCTATTTTCCCTTTTCTAGGATGCTAGACGTTATTTTTTTTAAACAATAGACTTGCAAGAGGTTTCAAGAGGGAAAAAAAGTAAGCAGAGCAGTTTGAAATTCAAAGGACTTCACATTCTTGAATTAAAAGGTAGTTTCTCATAGTTTAGGGACTTCTGAGATCAGCAGGCTGCTACTTGAAGTTTACAAATAAATTTCCTCATGGCTAAAAATAATGAGCTGATGTCTCTGCCTGACTAGTCTGGAAATTAAGTGAATGAAGTATTGTCCAGTTGAGACCAGCTGGCTGCAGATCCACTTCTGAGCCATGAGTACGTGCATTCAGTGGCAAAACAGGAGACAACAAGCTGGTTGCTAAGCAGAATGCACTGAGTTAGTCCCTTTGCTTTTACTCTGAACTTTGGCTTCACACAGAATCAACAGTAATAATTCACTGTGATTTTTAGAAAAATTGCTGCATGCTCTACCTAAAATACCTAAATTTAGTGACACTAGACACCATTCCCTTTTTAAAAAATTTAATGCTCAAAATATTCAATCCATTGCAGAAATTTAAATATCTTCATTGCATGATCGTTTTACACATTTTCCTTACTTAGAAATTTCTAACAACCATTGGCAAGTTAATTGCTTGCTGTATGTCCAAGCAATGGTCAGCATCTCCTTAAATCTCTCAGCAGCATGTTCCCAAAGTCTAAAATAATCTTCTTTCAATATAAAATACAGTAGAGTATCTCCCACCAAACATTTATATGATTAAGTCAATTTTTTGTCTGAAGACAACTAACATAAAATTAACTAAAAATTCTTCTACTAGGGTAAGTTATCACAGATTTGCTTATGGATGCTTTCCTTAGTAACAAGATAGTCTGGGGCACTAGTTAGAGAAAAATGTGCTTAATGATGCTTATGTTTGATAGTGCCAGTTATACAACAATCACGTTAAATTTAAGATTTTTTTGGATAGAATGAGTTGTAAGGCAACTCTTACTGATTTAAAGGTTGGATATCTAAAACCCCAGAGGAAGACACCTTAAAAAAAAATTGGAACACAAGCACACAGTTACTGGTTTTAAATAAAGAACTGTTCTAAAATGAAACATCTTGCGATGTTTGTTATCTGTGAAACAGTTAAGTATCTAATCACTATAAGAGACTGAAATGAGAAATACCACATTTCTCTCTTGGTACGAAATAAACTGATTTTTAAAAATCTTAATGCACAATATGGTTTCTTTCTACATATATTTTAGCTACAGAGGGAAGAGAAAAGATTACCCACTTGTCATCTTGTAGAATTGTAAATCACGATCACCCCAATCACTGCTTGAGTAATTTTAAGAACCATTTACCCCTCTTAACATTCAGTAGATGCTATATACCTTCAGAAAGTACTTAACCTTCCAATAACAGACAGAAAAATCCCTCAATCAAAAAAGGGTTTTAAGCAGAATGCACTGAGTTAGTCCCTTTGCTTTTACTCTGAACTTTGGCTTCACACAGAATCAACAGTAATAATTCACTGTGATTTTTAGAAAAATTGCTGCATGCTCTACCTAAAATACCTAAATTTAGTGACACTAGACACCATTCCCTTTTTAAAAAATTTAATGCTCAAAATATTCAATCCATTGCAGAAATTTAAATATCTTCATTGCATGATCGTTTTACACATTTTCCTTACTTAGAAATTTCTAACAACCATTGGCAAGTTAATTGCTTGCTGTATGTCCAAGCAATGGTCAGCATCTCCTTAAATCTCTCAGCAGCATGTTCCCAAAGTCTAAAATAATCTTCTTTCAATATAAAATACAGTAGAGTATCTCCCACCAAACATTTATATGATTAAGTCAATTTTTTGTCTGAAGACAACTAACATAAAATTAACTAAAAATTCTTCTACTAGGGTAAGTTATCACAGATTTGCTTATGGATGCTTTCCTTAGTAACAAGATAGTCTGGGGCACTAGTTAGAGAAAAATGTGCTTAATGATGCTTATGTTTGATAGTGCCAGTTATACAACAATCACGTTAAATTTAAGATTTTTTTGGATAGAATGAGTTGTAAGGCAACTCTTACTGATTTAAAGGTTGGATATCTAAAACCCCAGAGGAAGACACCTTAAAAAAAAATTGGAACACAAGCACACAGTTACTGGTTTTAAATAAAGAACTGTTCTAAAATGAAACATCTTGCGATGTTTGTTATCTGTGAAACAGTTAAGTATCTAATCACTATAAGAGACTGAAATGAGAAATACCACATTTCTCTCTTGGTACGAAATAAACTGATTTTTAAAAATCTTAATGCACAATATGGTTTCTTTCTACATATATTTTAGCTACAGAGGGAAGAGAAAAGATTACCCACTTGTCATCTTGTAGAATTGTAAATCACGATCACCCCAATCACTGCTTGAGTAATTTTAAGAACCATTTACCCCTCTTAACATTCAGTAGATGCTATATACCTTCAGAAAGTACTTAACCTTCCAATAACAGACAGAAAAGTCCTTGGAAACAATTTTATTTGCTGTAGTTAACTAGCTGTGCTTATATGGAAATCATTCATTACTATTTTATTATATATATTGCTAAATTATGACGATTATCTTTCTATATTTGACCCCACTTCAAAAATGAACAAATCTGAAATGTATACCTAGCCTAAAAAATATGATTTTGCAATACTTCAAAAACTAAAAGAGAACAAAAACATTCACCATACACAGAGTCAGATTTAACCAACCTGTATGTTGCCATGTTTATATGCTTGAGGTACTTATTTTCTTCTATGAAATATAAGATTATAAATATGGTTGCTGAGTCTTTTTTACTGTTCCTTACTCCAATTCCCTTCTCATTATCAGAGGTAACTACTACCCCGAGGTTGGGTGTCTGTTTTTGCCACCTATGACTTTACATTTTTAATACATATACGCACATATCTATAAAGAGTATTTTGTATAATAGCAATAGCTATTTCAATGTTATCATACTCTATAATATCTCATGTCTTACTTTTCACTTATGCTTTGAAGATTTATGATGATACATATAAATGAGTTCATTAATTTAAACCATTACATAGTATTCCATTGCATGACTAATGCTAAAAATCTATTTATCTACTCCCTACTGACAGACATTTATGACAGCTTTCAATTTTTCAACCACTTGTTCTTTCATATTAAATCACAGTAAAGAAAAAATAAAAGAATGTTCTCAGGGATGGACCATCATCTCCTTTTATTGGCACACAGAACTTAAAGTTAACTTCACTGGAAATGGCCTTTACATTTTTACTCCATGGTAGTATAAGAGGCATTTGTGAACAATACTGAAGAGTCTAAGATTTAAGAGAGAGTGGACAAAGAGGTTAAAGGGTACTGTATAAAGAATTCCTGAAATGAATGAGTTAATTAATTATCTCTAAACTGGTCCGTTAGTATTCCTGAATTTGATGTTTCTTTCTAGCTTTACAATTTTTTCACGATCACCCCAATCACTGCTTGAGTAATTTTAAGAACCATTTACCCCTCTTAACATTCAGTAGATGCTATATACCTTCAGAAAGTACTTAACCTTCCAATAACAGACAGAAAAGTCCTTGGAAACAATTTTATTTGCTGTAGTTAACTAGCTGTGCTTATATGGAAATCATTCATTACTATTTTATTATATATATTGCTAAATTATGACGATTATCTTTCTATATTTGACCCCACTTCAAAAATGAACAAATCTGAAATGTATACCTAGCCTAAAAAATATGATTTTGCAATACTTCAAAAACTAAAAGAGAACAAAAACATTCACCATACACAGAGTCAGATTTAACCAACCTGTATGTTGCCATGTTTATATGCTTGAGGTACTTATTTTCTTCTATGAAATATAAGATTATAAATATGGTTGCTGAGTCTTTTTTACTGTTCCTTACTCCAATTCCCTTCTCATTATCAGAGGTAACTACTACCCCGAGGTTGGGTGTCTGTTTTTGCCACCTATGACTTTACATTTTTAATACATATACGCACATATCTATAAAGAGTATTTTGTATAATAGCAATAGCTATTTCAATGTTATCATACTCTATAATATCTCATGTCTTACTTTTCACTTATGCTTTGAAGATTTATGATGATACATATAAATGAGTTCATTAATTTAAACCATTACATAGTATTCCATTGCATGACTAATGCTAAAAATCTATTTATCTACTCCCTACTGACAGACATTTATGACAGCTTTCAATTTTTCAACCACTTGTTCTTTCATATTAAATCACAGTAAAGAAAAAATAAAAGAATGTTCTCAGGGATGGACCATCATCTCCTTTTATTGGCACACAGAACTTAAAGTTAACTTCACTGGAAATGGCCTTTACATTTTTACTCCATGGTAGTATAAGAGGCATTTGTGAACAATACTGAAGAGTCTAAGATTTAAGAGAGAGTGGACAAAGAGGTTAAAGGGTACTGTATAAAGAATTCCTGAAATGAATGAGTTAATTAATTATCTCTAAACTGGTCCGTTAGTATTCCTGAAATTGATGTCATCCTGGCACAAGCAATGAAATCTTTTCCTAAGTCTGAAAGAATTAGGTTTGTTTCTCATTTTTCATAAGCATATATAGTGACATGGGCTTCCCTGGTGGCTCAGACGTAAAGAATCTGCCAGTAATTCAAGAGACCCGGGTTTAATCCCTGGGTCAGGAAGATCCCTTGGAGAAGGGAATGGCTACCCCATTCCAGTACTGTTGCCTGGAGAATTCCAGGGACAGAGGCATCTGGCAGGTTGTAGTCCATGGCGTTACAAAGAGTTGAACATGACTGAGCAACTACACTTCCATATAGTGATATGCTGCTGTTCAGTCATTCAGTTGTGTCTTCCTGACCCAGGGATTAAATTTACACCTCCTGAATTGCAGAAAGATTCTTCACTGCTGAGCCACCAGGGAAGCTCATATAGCGATATATGTCCTATTTAAAAAAAATACACATACATCAAAATCCAAACAACATTATTTATGGAGGGAACTGAGTCCACCCTCTATTTATAAGTTTTCTGAAAGAATAGATTTTGTTAAAAAAAAAAAAAGAAATTAAAGTTAATGTTTCAATACCACCACACACTAGTCATGATGGCTATCATCAAAAATTGCACAAACAACAAAAGTTGGAGAGGGTGCAGAGAAGGGAACCCTCCTGCACTGTTGATAGGGATGTAAACCGGTACAGTCACAATGGAGAACTGTGTGAAGGTTACTTAAAAAACTAAACATATATGACTAATCTGGCAACATACGTATCTGTAAACCAAAACTCTGTACAAGTTAAAAGTAAAATAAAAGCTTAAAAAACAAACAAACAAACAAAACAACAAAACTAAACATAGAGCTACTCTATGACCCTGCAATCCCACTCCTGGGCACAGAGAAAAGCATGGCCCGAAGAGATACATGCTCCCCAATGTTCACTGCAGCACTGTTTACAATAGCCAAGACATGGCAACAACCTAAATGTCCACTGACAGGAATGGATAAAGATGTGGTATATATATATGTAATAGAATATTACTTGGCCATTAAAAAAGAGTGAAATAAGGCCATTTGTAGCAATATGGATGGACCTAGAGAGTGTCATACTGAGTGAAGTCATACATAGAAGGAGAAATATCATAAGACATCCCTTTTATGTGGATTCTAAAAAGAAATGATACAAATGAACTTATTTACAAAACAGGAAGAGATAAACTTAGTAAACGAACTCATGGTTGCAATGGGGAGGGGATGACTGGGGACTCTGGGAAGCTCAAATACACACTGCCAGGTTTGAAATGGATAACCAACAAAAATTTATTGTATAGCACATGGAACTCTGCTTAATGATATGTACTGGTCTGGACGGGAGCGGGGTTTTGGGGAGAATGGATACATGTGTGTGTATGGCCAACTCCCTGCACTGTTCACCTGAAACTATCACAAAATTGCTAGTTGGCTATACCCCAGTAAAAATGTTTCTGGTGTAAAAGAAAAAAAAAAAGCTTAATAATGCTTCAGTGAGCGTCTTCAGGCATATATACAATTGTTTCTTTATTTTGGATTATTTTCTAAAGATAGACTCCAAGAAACAGAACCATTAGGATAAAGCTGGGTTTCTCCACCTCAGCAATGCTGAGAATTTGGACCAATTAATTTTATTACAGTTCGAGGCATGGAGGAGCCTCATCTTGTGCATTGCAAGATGTACAGCAGCCTCCCAGGCTTCTCACCATGAGATGCCACTAGCAACACCCACTCCCTCAAATGTGACAACCCCAAATGCTCCCAAATGTTGCAGATGTCCTCTGCGAGGCAAAATCATGAGTTCTGAGGACCAATGGGATACAGGCTTATAGATTTATTATTGTTCTTAATGCATTTGGACTTCTGTTCCCTAAATTCAACAAAATGCCTTCAAATATAATAACGTCATTGTGTCCTTGTCCTACTCATCAGCATTCTCAAGGATGGAATTATTGTAGCCAGAATATTCTCAGTAACATAGTCACCCTAAGGCACAATGTTTATAGCTTGATAATAGACCGATGAAGTAAGGGTGGCAATAATTAAACCTAATATTCACTTCTGGACAACCTGACAAAGTAACAGAAACACTGAGTGCCATGAAACTTAAGTAATTACTCTCACATAGCAATGTCTTCTCTCCTCCTCAACATCAACACATACACAACACATACACACATCAACACATACAATACCTCAAACATCAACACATACACACATACACTCACTCTCTCTCTCTCACACACACACACCATACATTCCCAATGGGGCTAGCATCTCCCAAAAGGCTAAAAACTGGTTCTGAGCAGGGTAAAAAAGACTTTGTATAACAGTCTGTGGCCCTTTGAAGGGCTCCAACACATAAACAGATACATATAGTACAGCTGCGGTATCAAAATATCGAGGGGCGGGGCAGGAGTTTGAGGGAAACTTGGCTCCTTGGCAGACGATAATGAAAAAAGACTAAGACCTATATGAACAAGTACTAAATGACACAAATAAATATTATTTCATACTTGATTTTAGTGAGTTAATATAGGACAACAATAACTATAGGAATACAGTTAATATTCAATAATTCTTGCTTACCAGAAACTGTTGAGGATCATTCTCTGCTACTGTTTCAAGACAGTAATATGTGGATGAAACACAAATTTGGGGTGAGGGGAATACTATACTTATATACTCAATTATTCTTCTCATTTCATGACTTTGTATTTACAAGTATGAAGGATATGCCCCAAATTTTTAACAATGGTCATTTCTTAGTATTATGAAAGGACTTCATTCTTACTTTGTGCGTCTGTATTAAACAAACTGTTGACATAATGACTGGCTATTTTTTATAAGCAGAAAAATCAATGATGCTTTCATAGGGAAGTACAGGATGGCAGTCACAGAAATGATTGAATAATTTTAACATTCTTTGTAAAATTAAACATATTTTATTCATTGACCTATATACACCACCATGTGTAAGAACAGATAGCTAGTGGGAAGTGGCTGTATGACACAGGGAGCCCAGCTGGGTGCGCTATGACGACCTAGCACGGTGAGACGGTGGGGGTGGGAGTGAGGCTCAAGAGGAAAAGGATATATATAGTTATGACTGGCTGATGCTGTTGTACAGCACAAACTAACACAGTATTATAAAACAATTATCCTCCTATTAAAAATAAATAAAAAATAAAAGTGATAAATATTCAGGGTAAAATTCTCTTAAGCTTTAAAATAAAATACACTTTATTATTAGAAGTCTAATTTTAAGGTGCTTCCTTTTACCTCAAATTATTATTGAACCAGATGAGGTTTCCTTAATCATCTGAGAGTTTCAAAGCTTTCTGTCTCAAGAAATATGCTACAACTAAGAGTTACATATGAAGACTGAATTCTAAGAACTAAGGTTTCTAATACAAAGTTGAAATGAGCATGAATACTTTCGTTCCTTAAAAATTTTTTTCCCAATCCCATTCTATTCCATCACCAACATTTACTCAAAGAACACTTGTAAGGGCTTGCTGGGCATTAAGGGCATTACGGACGCAAAGAGACGGAGGGGATGAGCCCAAAGGAGACCTTTTTTTACGGCAGTGAGTAACCACCAATGCCCTACATTTTCCTTCCAAATCACTGTGAGACGAATATAGAATTTCACATAAAAGAACTCTGTTCTTTATTGACAATGGACACAGAAAGAGTATCCAATATACTGTAATGCCCAGAGGTAGGATGTGAGGGGAGAGGCTAACTGGACTCTGAATCCCGAGACTCTTATTTTGATAAGACAAAATTTATTACTTTATGTGATCTTGAGCAAGAAACATATCTTCTCTCCGCCTCAGGGGTCTCACTGTAAAATGGGGAGAACAGTATTTATATCATAGGATTGAGTGAATATATACAGGTCAAGAGCTCAGAACACACCAACCAGAAATGTTAGTGACTGTTATTACCATTGTTATAATTTTACAGTCAATTTAATGCCCTGTGAGATATTAAGCTTAGAACAGAAATATTGATGGGGCCTTTAACTTAGAATATTGTGTCACGAGTTTATAATCAAAGTCTACTTTCATGGAATTCAGTGTTTAGGAAATTGGACACGTGGACTAATACCAGACTGCAAAGGACTCTGAATGTTCTGCCAAACAATATGGATTTTACTCTGTGGTTAATGCACTACTAACAAAGGTTTCTTTTTAAAGAAGAGTGAAATGAAGGCTTAGAAGGAAATCTGTCATCCTGCTACTTAAATCTCCTAATAACTGTTTCTATAGTATATTCCAGACATTAACTCTTTAGCCCTTGTTTGCAGTTATTAAGGGAAGTTATTTCCTACTGCTGTGAAGAAGTTTGCTGATACAGTGCAGTTTAAATATACCTGAAACCTTCACTTACAACTTTTAAATACAGGTGACTCCATGAGGTGAAAATAGACAAGCCTTAAATGCATTTTCATCTTCAAGCTAATTAATTTTATTTTGAACCAGATGAGGTTTCCTTAATCATCTGAGAGTTTCAAAGCTTTCTGTCTCAAGAAATATGCTACAACTAAGAGTTACATATGAAGACTGAATTCTAAGAACTAAGGTTTCTAATACAAAGTTGAAATGAGCATGAATACTTTCGTTCCTTAAAAATTTTTCCCAATCCCATTCTATTCCATCACCAACATTTACTCAAAGAACACTTGTAAGGGCTTGCTGGGCATTAAGGGCATTACGGACGCAAAGAGACGGAGGGGATGAGCCCAAAGGAGACCTTTTTTTACGGCAGTGAGTAACCACCAATGCCCTACATTTTCCTTCCAAATCACTGTGAGACGAATATAGAATTTCACATAAAAGAACTCTGTTCTTTATTGACAATGGACACAGAAAGAGTATCCAATATACTGTAATGCCCAGAGGTAGGATGTGAGGGGAGAGGCTAACTGGACTCTGAATCCCGAGACTCTTATTTTGATAAGACAAAATTTATTACTTTATGTGATCTTGAGCAAGAAACATATCTTCTCTCCGCCTCAGGGGTCTCACTGTAAAATGGGGAGAACAGTATTTATATCATAGGATTGAGTGAATATATACAGGTCAAGAGCTCAGAACACACCAACCAGAAATGTTAGTGACTGTTATTACCATTGTTATAATTTTACAGTCAATTTAATGCCCTGTGAGATATTAAGCTTAGAACAGAAATATTGATGGGGCCTTTAACTTAGAATATTGTGTCACGAGTTTATAATCAAAGTCTACTTTCATGGAATTCAGTGTTTAGGAAATTGGACACGTGGACTAATACCAGACTGCAAAGGACTCTGAATGTTCTGCCAAACAATATGGATTTTACTCTGTGGTTAATGCACTACTAACAAAGGTTTCTTTTTAAAGAAGAGTGAAATGAAGGCTTAGAAGGAAATCTGTCATCCTGCTACTTAAATCTCCTAATAACTGTTTCTATAGTATATTCCAGACATTAACTCTTTAGCCCTTGTTTGCAGTTATTAAGGGAAGTTATTTCCTACTGCTGTGAAGAAGTTTGCTGATACAGTGCAGTTTAAATATACCTGAAACCTTCACTTACAACTTTTAAATACAGGTGACTCCATGAGGTAAGATAAAGCTAGATTTTCCACAAGTCTGATCTTCAAACTAACATGTGCATGTGTGTGCTTAGTAGCTTCAGGTATGTCTGACTTTTTGTGGCCCTATAGACTGTAGCCCACCAGGTTTCTCTGTTCATGGGACTCCAGGCAAGAATACTGTAGTGGGTGGCCATGCCCTCCTCCTGGGGTCTTCCTGATCCAGTAATCAAACCCATACCACTCAATAAATCAGAAAAGTCTACAGGTTATGAAAACTAACAGCCTTTTACCAGAGAGCACTTGCAAGTAGCAACAGCAATAAAAATAGTCATCCTTTGGTATCCTGGGGAAATTAGTGCAGTCCTCCCCTGCACATACATCAAAATTGAAGATGCTCAAGTCCTTCACGTAAAGTTTCTATCTGCATATAGCCTACACACATCCTCCTATATACTTAAAATCATCTCTAGATTGCTTATAATACCTAATGCAATATAAATCCTTTGTAAACAGCTGCTGGCATATAGCATATTCAAGTCGTGCTTTTCTGGAACCTTCTGGCATTTTCCTCAAATATCTTCTACCTGTGGTTGATTGAATTTGTAGATGCAGAACTGGCAGATACAGAGGGCTGACTAGTTTAGGAAGTGCCTCTTGAATGTCAGGCATTTAATTCTTGTAATTCTATGGGATAAAAGCTACTATTTCAAATAAATTTTTTTTTAAAAAAAAGCTACTATTTCTTTTCCAGAGGAGAACACTAAGGTAGAGAGAAGTCAGTTACTCCTTCAATGTGATTACTCTGCTGGAAAGTGGGAGAGCTGGGATCTGAACCCAGCCAGCACTGTAACTTTAAGGTCTATGCTGCAATCTAGTATACTATTATGAACTTTCTGGAAATCAAAGTTCAGTAACAAATCATGTACTTTTCTGCAATAATAATTCAAACTGATCTTAATATCATTTTATTTTAAACACCTGCCTCCATATTTTAAAATCACTTTTAAGAGCTATATTAGACATTTTGACTCCTTGGCAATCACTTATTTCCATTCTCCTTCCTAATCCACAACCAGATTTAGATGAATGGATCCCAACCCTATGTCTAGGACTGTATACTTACTACCTGGCTTAAGAGTCACATCTTACATTTTCTTGGACACAATGGCTCAGGACTGGGCAGATGACCTAGATGGTCTGATCAGGGTGAACTTCAGGTTTCCTGTTCAGTTACACTGGGAAAAAAGCACTCTCAAATATTTCATCTGAACTGTGAGAAGGATCTGGTAGACACCACAGAAGATGCAAAGGAGAATCAGAAATAACCTGAGTCTCTGATGATACAATTGAGTTATTGTGCCTATTCACCCTGAAGTCCATCCTACCTCTGGAGATTCAGTTGTAAGAGCCAAGAGCTCAAACTGGTTTAAACAGAATATTTCATTTAATGCAAAATAAAGTACCTTGTTTGATTACATTTTTTTTTCTACTAGGTTTCTTCTTGCATTTCTAAGCAATAGTGAAAATACACTAATCTATATACAGTCAACTGCTATAAAATTTGCAAACAGCAAATTAACACCTGACATATTTCAGGAAAAAGGACAGGACATATTCCACTATAGGTTATAAAATCTTATTTTAATTTAAAGCATAAAGTAAATCTACAAAAATGTGAAACCCTTCAAGAAAAAACAAACTTACATAATCCTTCACTCATAGGCATTATATCTTTTGAAACGTTATTTCAAGATCAAAATTTAAGGCCTCAAAAATAAATGTAACTATTCTCCATAAAAATAATCTCTATTTTGTTAGGATTGGTACCATAAGTGTTTTCGGAAGAGTGAATACAAAGGATTACTGGAACTGGGGAGAATGAAAACCATAATTTTATGTCTCACATCATTATGAAATACTTTGAAAAGTTCCAGTTATATTCTTCTCTTTCTAAAAATCAGTTTTACTACCACATGATAATAATAGGAAACAGGTTAAGTATGTGGGATTGGCTTCAACAGACAGTATATCAATAAAACGGATATAGTAGGTAAAGATCAAAATGAAAAAAGTACATTGTGCTTCAAATAACTGATACATACTTGAGCCCTTAATAGAGCATTTCTCCACTGGGAGTGGCACCAACCTTATTTGGAAGTGGCTAGGCAGTTTTGATTGTTCTGTGACTGGGGAGTGCTTTAGGTATTTAGTGGGCAGGGACAAGAAATGCCAACCTTCCTGTAATGCACAGGGAAGTGTCATTCAACAAAAACTGTCCTGTTCAAAATGCCAACAGAGTCTTTACTAAAACACTAGGATACAAAAGGAGAACAGATACACACAACACTAAATGCAGGCATCTGTTTCACATTAACTTTGGAGAAAATATGCACTATAGGAACTCTGGCAAAAGAGAAATCATGGAGAGGATGAGCTCCCAAGTGAACTTTCACAGATGTCTAGGAAATAGGAAAGGGCAAGGTATTCTAGGATTAAGACTATAACCAGCCTGGGTACCTTTAGTTGAATTCATTAGGAAATCAGGTGAGGACATCTATGAAAATCTACTATTCCGTATGGATCTCTCAGAAGAACAAGAACATATTCTGCCTAAAGCAAGAAATACTTGAAAGAGATATTTCCAACTGCCTGAAAGTAGCCATTTCAAATGGGGGTACGGGATAAAGAAAGGAAGGTAATTTTAGGCCAGGGAATAGGGTGCAACACTTGAGCGCTTATTCTTCAATATCCGCAAATCAATCAATGTGATACACCATATCAACAAATTGAGAGACAAAAATCACATGATAATCTCAACAGACAGTCCAAAGTGAATGAAATGACAAATTTCACCTACTGGCAACTTTGCCTGTAACCAGTGAAGGTATCTCTGGGCTAATGACTCCTGTGGGCACAAGAAGCATTAAAGAATGCTATGGTTCAAGAGTTGGCATCCCTTGAAAAGGAAGCCCAGACCTCTTTCCTGCATCTTTGCTATCTTCCTAACTAGCTGTTTAGAACCTTCTGATTTTAACATACACGGAATTAAGTTTTGAGTAATAAAAGTCTGTAGTCTTAAAACTCTAAAACAGTTGTATTGCTTCCAGGCAGCAGTATTTATAGTACCTTAAGCTATGAATGCTAACTTTTGCATGTCAAGAAACATTGGTCTTAGGAAATCTTCACAGAACGGAAAACGTAGTGAAAACAATCAATTTGATGACTGTTTTTTAAAAAAGCAGGTGACCTTCATAGTTAAAAACATCCTTTATGGCTTCCCTGTTAGTCCGGGGGTAAAGAGTCCACCTTGTAGTGCAAGGGGCACCGGTTCGATCCCTGGTCTGGGAAGATCCCACATGTCGCGGAGTGACTGGACGGGTATGTCTGACCGCGAGCCAGCACTCTGGAGCGCATGTGCCCAGAGCTGGTGCTCTACAACGAGAGGGGCCGCTGCAATGGGAGGCCCACACGGGCTGAAGAATAAGATGGATGAAAAAAAAATAAAAAGATGGATGAAAATAAATAAAAGAATAAAAAATAAATAAAATTTAAAAATTTGAAAAAATATAAAAAAAAAAAACCCAAAATCATGCTTTAGGAAGATGTATCTGTCATCAATGCATAAGAGTGACTGAGATAAGGAGACACTGAAGTGGGGAGAATTCCTTAGAGGTTCTCCAATAATCCTGGGTGAGTCAAGATAGGCCTGCATGAGAAAAGATAGCTGATAGATGCTACGGTGAAGGAAGTGGAAAGGGACTCATTCCTGAAGAAGTCTGCTTCTTCACTCACGAATGGTGCCTAACTTTTGCCGTGGAAAGGTATACCCTCTATGATGCTGTGGTACAAGAACTTCCTTACCACTGTCTACATGGTCCCAGTAAGGAAATACCTGATTGACTGAGGAACCATTATAAAAACAGTGTGAAAGAACAGAAGTGTTAAGTCCTTGCTCTTGCTTTGAAATTCTTCCATCGAAGTCTATCAAAGTTATGGGAGAGAAGCCACACAGCTAACCACGACCAATGAGTTAGCAAGTTTGTACTGAGAACCTCCTATATCATCTTCCCTAATCTACCTCTCTCACTACGACTATAACAGCTAAACCCAACATTTCATCTTCCTTTTTTCTTTTCTGAAGTCAGTTTGAAGCAAAGTACAAACCTATACTACTTATAAAACGCCATGACAAAAACTAAAAATTCAAACTCACAAAAACAAAACAAAAAATCCTGTGCTTTAAGAAATGCATTGCCACTTAATTGTTTAAGGAAAAAAGTACTACTGATGTTTATACAGAAATGGGTAAGTATATCATTGTAATATAATTTGAATGTTGCAATTTTACTCAGAAAAGTAATGAAAAATTTAATTGAAGTATAGTTGATTTAGAATACTGTGCCAATCTCTGCTGTACAGAGAAGTGACTCAGTTATACACATATAGACATTATTACAAAAGGTGATTTTAAGATTCTGCAAAAGGTTATTTCTTTACAAGAGAGACATCTAGTGGCAAGCTTCTAAAACAGGACTGGAGTTCAAATATCAATTCACACTGCTGTTAAATTACGGACACACTTCTACTATCTACATACTCTAAGAGAGACCCATAGACAGACAGCCTAAGAACTCTGAGCCAAAAGTAAGATAGCAACTCAATTCTAAGCTGATAGTGGTAGAGGAATGAAGATGGACTGGGATGCTTAGAACTGAGGGTCCAGGTCATGTGGAGATAAACTGCTGTGAAATGAAAGGTCAAAAGTTGGGTCCGTTCCTAGGGAACAGTAGAGGTTAGACCACACAAGAGAATATATACCTGGGGATAAGCTAAATATATTACTGAGGACAAGCCTCTCAGTCCAATTCTTTTCTTCCCAATGACAACTCAAAATACATTCCTTCCCCTTCACTGCTGAATCCTCAGATCCTAATCAAAAAAATAAGGACTCACTAAAGGAGATGTATTTTCAAACATATCTGAGATAATACCCTCTATGATGCTGTGGTACAAGAACTTCCTTACCACTGTCTACATGGTCCCAGTAAGGAAATACCTGATTGACTGAGGAACCATTATAAAAACAGTGTGAAAGAACAGAAGTGTTAAGTCCTTGCTCTTGCTTTGAAATTCTTCCATCGAAGTCTATCAAAGTTATGGGAGAGAAGCCACACAGCTAACCACGACCAATGAGTTAGCAAGTTTGTACTGAGAACCTCCTATATCATCTTCCCTAATCTACCTCTCTCACTACGACTATAACAGCTAAACCCAACATTTCATCTTCCTTTTTTCTTTTCTGAAGTCAGTTTGAAGCAAAGTACAAACCTATACTACTTATAAAACGCCATGACAAAAACTAAAAATTCAAACTCACAAAAACAAAACAAAAAATCCTGTGCTTTAAGAAATGCATTGCCACTTAATTGTTTAAGGAAAAAAGTACTACTGATGTTTATACAGAAATGGGTAAGTATATCATTGTAATATAATTTGAATGTTGCAATTTTACTCAGAAAAGTAATGAAAAATTTAATTGAAGTATAGTTGATTTAGAATACTGTGCCAATCTCTGCTGTACAGAGAAGTGACTCAGTTATACACATATAGACATTATTACAAAAGGTGATTTTAAGATTCTGCAAAAGGTTATTTCTTTACAAGAGAGACATCTAGTGGCAAGCTTCTAAAACAGGACTGGAGTTCAAATATCAATTCACACTGCTGTTAAATTACGGACACACTTCTACTATCTACATACTCTAAGAGAGACCCATAGACAGACAGCCTAAGAACTCTGAGCCAAAAGTAAGATAGCAACTCAATTCTAAGCTGATAGTGGTAGAGGAATGAAGATGGACTGGGATGCTTAGAACTGAGGGTCCAGGTCATGTGGAGATAAACTGCTGTGAAATGAAAGGTCAAAAGTTGGGTCCGTTCCTAGGGAACAGTAGAGGTTAGACCACACAAGAGAATATATACCTGGGGATAAGCTAAATATATTACTGAGGACAAGCCTCTCAGTCCAATTCTTTTCTTCCCAATGACAACTCAAAATACATTCCTTCCCCTTCACTGCTGAATCCTCAGATCCTAATAGCCAGGAAAATAAAATAAGGAACTGAGGCAACTAAAGGAGATGTATTTTCAAACATATCTGAGATAATATCCAGGTTTGCTACCCATGGCTTCCTATAAAAAAACAACCACCAAGATACAACTGAAAAGATGCAGCCATGGATAAGGACATGGAATTTTACATGGGTATCAGAATACTTTTCAAAGACTATACTTACAACTCAAAATGCAAAATGGTCCTGCCATATCTATCAATATCTTTTAAAATTATTATTTAAAAAATTTATTTTTATTCTTAAAATAAGTATTATGTGTACATGGTCTAAAACTCAAAAAAGGGATTTCCCTCCCTTAAGATAACTACTACTTAATAATGTATAATATATGAATAGATATTATATTAACCTCTACTCTTCACACAGTGGTAGAAAATGGTAGCATGCAATGAACATAGCTCTGTATCTGTCTTTATTCACCTAATATTTCTGGCAACCATTCCATATTCACACAGTTACAGCTGCTGAATTTTTTCCCTCATTATAAAGGTACACCATAATTTACTAAAGCAGTCCACTGTTGATGATACTTAGATTCAGACTACTCTTGCTATCACAACACTGCACGGAATGTCCTTGTACATATTTCATTTTCCATATTTATGATTATGTATATCAGATAAATTCCTAAAAGTAGAATTTTTCAGTGAACAAATAATCATCATGCCTTTCTGATCCATCTCTCTTTGACAAATGACCTTCTCTTTGTTCGGGGCCACTACTTATTTTATGCAAGTAAGGCAAAATGGTAAAGAAGATCATCTGAAAACCTTCTCAAAGCACTCAAGAAATCCTGCAGAAATACAGCAAACATACTGAGCTCATCCAAAAGTAAGAAAAATCTTCAGGAGCTAAAAGGAAGCAGGAACTAAAAACCACAGTGGAATGCGGAATCTATACATGCTGGGCTTCTGCCTCCAAGTAACCAAGAAGCTTTGTAATCAAAAGACTTATGTTCCAACAGCCACTGGGGTAATATGAGACAGGATATTGGTCTCATGTAAGATGAAGACCTTAAATTGAGATTACTGCATAACGCTAGTTGAAAGGGTGAACCAGAAAAATGCTACATGCCAGCAAAGGGAAACAATGAGGAAACATGTTCATCTTAGCTTGAGGCCAAGGGGGAGAGAAGGTACAGGGGGTGCGGTAAATGTTTCAACTGAGAATGAAAAACTACGGATTCCTCAAATGGGCTTGGGGTTCAAATTATTACCTGTAGTGTAGTCTGATAAACTTCAAACTCAGAAATTAAAGAGGATCCTGGATTGGTGCAATAGGGTATCTAGCATAAGCAAAGGCATACCACATCCTACATAAACTTGACTTAACAATGACATTTTAGGGAGAAACAAAGAAATAACCCACTGTAATGAAAAATTAGCAGGAACAGCAGATAGCCATAACAAATTTCCAAGAAATTCAGACAGGACAGTTTACACAGATAACAGATGTACTAAATTACTGAATAAGAAGGGAGGCTAAAACATGAGAAAGGAATATATTCTACTTAAAAGACCAGATAGATTTGAGAAAGGAATAGAACTTCTAGAAATGAAAAATGTAACTGAAACAACAAAAACTCCATGCAGTGGATGGGCTACAGATCAGGTTAACGAGACACAGCTAAGGAAGGAAGTGACTTGGTTGAAAGAGCTGAATGAATCACCCACAATGTAGCAAAGACGGACAAAGGAATAAAAAATTTAGATAATGTATTAGAATTTTCCAGAATTATGCAGAAAGCACAACAAATCTGAAGGAAGATAAATCACCCCGAAGACCAAAGAACTTAAAAGCAACATAGAAAGACTATATAAAACGACAATGACAAGACAGTGAGAAGACAGCAGAATAAATAATTAAACTTGAGCACTAAAATAAATGTCACCTTGAGATACTTCATATTCAGCTAAACTATTATTCAAAAGTAAGAAAAATCTTCAGGAGCTAAAAGGAAGCAGGAACTAAAAACCACAGTGGAATGCGGAATCTATACATGCTGGGCTTCTGCCTCCAAGTAACCAAGAAGCTTTGTAATCAAAAGACTTATGTTCCAACAGCCACTGGGGTAATATGAGACAGGATATTGGTCTCATGTAAGATGAAGACCTTAAATTGAGATTACTGCATAACGCTAGTTGAAAGGGTGAACCAGAAAAATGCTACATGCCAGCAAAGGAAACAATGAGGAAACATGTTCATCTTAGCTTGAGGCCAAGGGGGAGAGAAGGTACAGGGGGTGCGGTAAATGTTTCAACTGAGAATGAAAAACTACGGATTCCTCAAATGGGCTTGGGGTTCAAATTATTACCTGTAGTGTAGTCTGATAAACTTCAAACTCAGAAATTAAAGAGGATCCTGGATTGGTGCAATAGGGTATCTAGCATAAGCAAAGGCATACCACATCCTACATAAACTTGACTTAACAATGACATTTTAGGGAGAAACAAAGAAATAACCCACTGTAATGAAAAATTAGCAGGAACAGCAGATAGCCATAACAAATTTCCAAGAAATTCAGACAGGACAGTTTACACAGATAACAGATGTACTAAATTACTGAATAAGAAGGGAGGCTAAAACATGAGAAAGGAATATATTCTACTTAAAAGACCAGATAGATTTGAGAAAGGAATAGAACTTCTAGAAATGAAAAATGTAACTGAAACAACAAAAACTCCATGCAGTGGATGGGCTACAGATCAGGTTAACGAGACACAGCTAAGGAAGGAAGTGACTTGGTTGAAAGAGCTGAATGAATCACCCACAATGTAGCAAAGACGGACAAAGGAATAAAAAATTTAGATAATGTATTAGAATTTTCCAGAATTATGCAGAAAGCACAACAAATCTGAAGGAAGATAAATCACCCCGAAGACCAAAGAACTTAAAAGCAACATAGAAAGACTATATAAAACGACAATGACAAGACAGTGAGAAGACAGCAGAATAAATAATTAAACTTGAGCACTAAAATAAATGTCACCTTGAGATACTTCATATTCAGCTAAACTATTATTCAAAAGTAAGGGTGAGCTATATGATTCATATATGTGGAATTTTTAAAAAGGCCAAATTCATCTTCAGGGGAAATGTTAGAATAGGTTGTCTGAGAAGGAAAGGAGAGAACTAGGAAAAATCTTGAGTGATGATAATGTTTTACGTATTCAGAAGGACTGGGTTATACAGGTATATATACAATTGTCAAAAGTCAACAAATATACACTTTTTACCTGTGTGTTTCATTGCATGTAAATTTCACATCAATAGGAAAAGTCAGCTTTGTATCTTTCAGACAACTAAACTCTGGTATTATTTTTTCTCTGAACATATCCTGGATGTCATCTCATGACAATTTACTTCTATATTTAACTGTATTTTTGTTTAATGGTTGCATAGAATTCCATTGTATAAAGGCATCATTATTATTATGATTATTATTAACTTCCCTCAGACCAGTACCGAGGGATATTTGAAAATGTTTCCAGTGTTTACATTATTAACAATAACAGCCAATGGAAATTTGCTGTATAATTCAGCGAACCCAATCAGGGCTCTGTAACAACCTGTCTCCTGGGAAGGAGATAGGAAAGAGATTCAAGAGAGAGGGGGCACATGTATTCTTACAGTCAATTCATGTTGGTATCTGACAGAAAACAGCAGAATTCTGTAAAGCAATTATCCTTCAATTTAAAAAAAATTAAAAAATAATGTTGTAATAGATATATATGTACATATATCTCTGTGAATTGTACTGATACATTTGTAGGCTAAATTCCTTGAATAGGCATGTATAACATTTTTAGAAATATTGCCTTCTGAAATGACTCCTAAGTTTTTACTCTTAAGAACAGTAGAAAAAGAAAATGGTCTGTCTAGTTCACACCTTCACTACATTAAATATTATTAATATATCCTTGCCAGACACATACACACACACATATACGTATTTTTATGACCATCTATTCTTATTTATTTATTTTATTTTATTTTTTGGGCCACTTCTATTGGTCTTTCATTTACTTACTGTCATCCATCTTTGTTCTTTGGCCTGTGTGGGCCTCCCACTACAGTGGCCTCTCTTGCTGCAGAGCACCAGCTCTGGGCGCATGCTCTCCAGAGCTAGGCTTGGTAGGCACATGGGATCTTCCCAGGCCAGGGATCGAACTAGTGAAAAAGGCCAAATTCATCTTCAGGGGAAATGTTAGAATAGGTTGTCTGAGAAGGAAAGGAGAGAACTAGGAAAAATCTTGAGTGATGATAATGTTTTACGTATTCAGAAGGACTGGGTTATACAGGTATATATACAATTGTCAAAAGTCAACAAATATACACTTTTTACCTGTGTGTTTCATTGCATGTAAATTTCACATCAATAGGAAAAGTCAGCTTTGTATCTTTCAGACAACTAAACTCTGGTATTATTTTTTCTCTGAACATATCCTGGATGTCATCTCATGACAATTTACTTCTATATTTAACTGTATTTTTGTTTAATGGTTGCATAGAATTCCATTGTATAAAGGCATCATTATTATTATGATTATTATTAACTTCCCTCAGACCAGTACCGAGGGATATTTGAAAATGTTTCCAGTGTTTACATTATTAACAATAACAGCCAATGGAAATTTGCTGTATAATTCAGCGAACCCAATCAGGGGCTCTGTAACAACCTGTCTCCTGGGAAGGAGATAGGAAAGAGATTCAAGAGAGAGGGGGCACATGTATTCTTACAGTCAATTCATGTTGGTATCTGACAGAAAACAGCAGAATTCTGTAAAGCAATTATCCTTCAATTTAAAAAAAATAAAAAATAATGTTGTAATAGATATATATGTACATATATCTCTGTGAATTGTACTGATACATTTGTAGGCTAAATTCCTTGAATAGGCATGTATAACATTTTTAGAAATATTGCCTTCTGAAATGACTCCTAAGTTTTTACTCTTAAGAACAGTAGAAAAAGAAAATGGTCTGTCTAGTTCACACCTTCACTACATTAAATATTATTAATATATCCTTGCCAGACACATACACACACACATATACGTATTTTTATGACCATCTATTCTTATTTATTTATTTTATTTTATTTTTTGGGCCACTTCTATTGGTCTTTCATTTACTTACTGTCATCCATCTTTGTTCTTTGGCCTGTGTGGGCCTCCCACTACAGTGGCCTCTCTTGCTGCAGAGCACCAGCTCTGGGCGCATGCTCTCCAGAGCTAGGCTTGGTAGGCACATGGGATCTTCCCAGGCCAGGGATCGAACTAGTGCCCATTGCACTGTAAGGCGGTGTCCTTACCCACTGGACCACCAGGGAAGCCCTGACCATCTTTTCTTTTTTTTTTTAAAGCATTATTTATTTATTTATTTTGGGCGGGGGGTGGGTTGGGGAGGGAGGGGAGCAGGCGGGCCACTTCCATTGGTCTTTCATTTCTCTATTTTCATCCGTCTTTGTTCTTTGGCTCCTGTGGGCCTCCCATCGCGGTGGCCTCTGTTGTCACAGAGCGCCGGCTCTGGTCGCATGCGCTCCAGAGCTCTGGCTCGGTAATTGGACACATCGGTCCAGCCGCTCCGCGGCACGTGGGATCTTCCCAGGCCAGAGATCCAACCGGCGCCCCTTGCACTGCAAGGCGGTGTCCTTACCCACTGGACCACCAGGGGAAGCCCCTGACCATCTATTCTTATCCTTTGCTGTCTTTCCTAATTATTAGCCTTTTTTCTTATCACTGCATAAGCACTTTGTCATATACGTTAAAGACTTTTTGGAGAGGGGTGTATTTTAATTATGGTTTTCTCCAGCTATACATTTTTTTTAAAGCTATGTAAATTGAGTCTCTTTTTCTCCCCCCTTAATGGATTTGGATGGAATGCTCCTCTCTTCAAAATTATGAAAATATTTCCATATTTTTTATTTCATTTTAAGTTTAAGATTTTACTAACATGATGTAGGTCACTTTTACTTCAAAAATAAACTAACTCATTCACAGAAAATGAGATCAGATTTCTGGTTATTACTATTACCGGAGAGAGGGAGAATTGGAGAATGAATGTCAAAATGTACAATCTTTCAGTTACAAGAGAAATAAGTACTTGGGATAGTATGTACAACATGATAAATACAATCAACATAATCCTAATAAATATAACCAATACAATCATAATAAATATAATCAATATAAGTGTGATATATATTAAAGTTGTTCAGAGAGTAAATCCTAAGCATTCTTATCATGAGACAAAATTTTTTTTCTGTTTTTTTAATTTTTTATCTGTGAGATGATGGACACTCACTAAATTTATTATGATAATCACTTCATGATATTTGTAAATTAAATCATTATGCTGTATACCTTAAATAGAGTTGTATGCAAATTATATCTCAATAAAATCAGAAGAAAAAGACTTTATTTCTACCTGGACGTTCTGGTAAAACCTATTATAAAATATCAAGCTGTTTCAACTCCATTTATTGAATAAGTCATTATCTGGACTAATTTGAATGCCATCTGATCATACACTACAGTACCAAATAGCCTCATGTCTATTTTCTATGATCAACTGTATATTCCTACATCAACATCATAAAATTTTACTAAAATTTTATAGATTTTAATAAATCTAGCCTCATTACTCTTTATTTTCCCTGTTTTTTTCCTGGTGCTTCTCCCATGTTTATTCTTCAAAATGAACTTAAGTCACTTTTGTGAATTCTTTCCTTCTCAAAAAAAAAAAAATCCAAAATAAAACCCAACAGAATTCCATTAGCGTTTTCATTAGGATCATACCAGATTTAAAGATCATTCATTTAGGAAACAACTGTTATTTCTATAAGAGTGAGACTCCTAATAACAAGGTCCTTTTTCTTTAGAAGAATGATAATACTGGTGGTTCTGTTTTTTTCAATTTATGTAGTAAAATTTAAAGGGAACCTTAAGAGTTTACCTAGTACAGTCCCCACCATTATACAGACAGAGCCCAGGGAAACGAATTTGCTCAAGGCTTTGCAGTTACTTAAGAGGCCAAAGGGGAAGGGACTCACTCAGGGTTTTTGACTATAAATCCAAAATCTTGACTTTTGAAAGGTATTATACAATAATTTAGTGGGTTACATACAGTACTTTCTGGGATCCTGTTCTCCTCTGTACTAATGGGGCCTTTCTGACCCAGCACTTTCAGAGAGTAAGAAGCTAATCTGTAACGTATTATCACTGTTCAGATTCTCTATAGAGTAAATGTTTTCCATGTCCCTTTCTTTTCCATCAGTAACTCTTAAATGAAACCCTATTTGGAATCCCAATAGTAGAAAGGATTACAAAAGTCAAGCTTCTCTGGTTAAACATGCAGGAATTCTGCTTTGACCTCTTGCTTTGTAAATTAAATCATTATGCTGTATACCTTAAATAGAGTTGTATGCAAATTATATCTCAATAAAATCAGAAGAAAAAGACTTTATTTCTACCTGGACGTTCTGGTAAAACCTATTATAAAATATCAAGCTGTTTCAACTCCATTTATTGAATAAGTCATTATCTGGACTAATTTGAATGCCATCTGATCATACACTACAGTACCAAATAGCCTCATGTCTATTTTCTATGATCAACTGTATATTCCTACATCAACATCATAAAATTTTACTAAAATTTTATAGATTTTAATAAATCTAGCCTCATTACTCTTTATTTTCCCTGTTTTTTTCCTGGTGCTTCTCCCATGTTTATTCTTCAAAATGAACTTAAGTCACTTTTGTGAATTCTTTCCTTCTCAAAAAAAAAAAAATCCAAAATAAAACCCAACAGAATTCCATTAGCGTTTTCATTAGGATCATACCAGATTTAAAGATCATTCATTTAGGAAACAACTGTTATTTCTATAAGAGTGAGACTCCTAATAACAAGGTCCTTTTTCTTTAGAAGAATGATAATACTGGTGGTTCTGTTTTTTTCAATTTATGTAGTAAAATTTAAAGGGAACCTTAAGAGTTTACCTAGTACAGTCCCCACCATTATACAGACAGAGCCCAGGGAAACGAATTTGCTCAAGGCTTTGCAGTTACTTAAGAGGCCAAAGGGGAAGGGACTCACTCAGGGTTTTTGACTATAAATCCAAAATCTTGACTTTTGAAAGGTATTATACAATAATTTAGTGGGTTACATACAGTACTTTCTGGGATCCTGTTCTCCTCTGTACTAATGGGGCCTTTCTGACCCAGCACTTTCAGAGAGTAAGAAGCTAATCTGTAACGTATTATCACTGTTCAGATTCTCTATAGAGTAAATGTTTTCCATGTCCCCTTTCTTTTCCATCAGTAACTCTTAAATGAAACCCTATTTGGAATCCCAATAGTAGAAAGGATTACAAAAGTCAAGCTTCTCTGGTTAAAAACATGCAGGAATTCTGCTTTGACCTCTTGCTTTGTCCTTAAAGCTTCTGAAATACTTTCATGGTATCTTAGGTCTCAGAGATACACACACACACACTATCTTCCTTCTCTCCATCTCTCTAAATCACCCACACACCCACACCCCTAACCCAAAATGTTAAAGTCACATAACATAAAATTAGCATAAGTTTCTAAATGCTTATGTCCCATTTCTGCAGTTACCTTGTCCTATACCAATCAAGGACAGCTCACAGGCCACACTTTGAGGAGCAATGTTCCATGGCAAACCAAACCTTAAAAGATGCTCCTCTTCAAATCAGAATATCTGATATACTAAAAAAGAAGTCAGAAACTTACTTCTTAGCAAAAACTGTTGAATTTTCTTTCCTTTTCGAGAATCCATTGGGTAGAAGTTTTAAATTAATACCTTGCTTTTGAGCACGATTTTTCATAAAGTACATCTAACAACCAAAAACAAATAGACAAATTAATTTTAAAATGCCTTAAATTCCAAAAGCATATAAAACAATGTTTAAAACATAACAGTTAAGTTTTATTCAATACTTATGCTTCACAAAGTGCACTTCACAGCAGTATCTCATTTAATCCTCACAACACTATGAGACAGGTACTAGATTATTACTCTCATTTCTGCTATTTTAGCTATTTCAGAGATAAAGCCTACAATTAAATCCAGGTCTGTCTAATTCCAAGGTCTGTGCTTTTAACCATGCATTCTATAAGCCAAAAGAAGAATTTCGTTGGGATTTTTTTTTAAAAAAAGAGATTTTAGCAATCACAGGGACAACCTATACAATTTTTTCTTCTTATTGATGATTTCATACCATAATTAGCTATATATACGCATGTTTCTATTACTAGGCAGGTGGCTCATTCAGGAAAGGAACTACCTAGTGCAAGCCTTATCTTAAAGTAGCCACTGATGTATAGGATGTACAAAATGGCGTATGAGAATTCTAGTTCTGATACTCCACTGACCATGGATGTACAAAACTCCAGAGAGTACTGAAGGAAGCAATATCTTCATTCTATTAAATCAAACCCTATTTGGAATCCCAATAGTAGAAAGGATTACAAAAGTCAAGCTTCTCTAGTTCAAAACATGCAGGAATTCCGATTTGACCTAAAGCGTTGTCCATCAAGCCTCTGAAATACTTTCATGGTATCTTAGGTCTCAGAGATACACACACACACTATCTTCCTTCTCTCCATCTCTAAATCACCCACACACCCACACTAACCCAAAATGTTAAAGTCACATAACATAAAATTAGCATAAGTTTCTAAATGCTTATGTCCCATTTCTGCAGTTACCTTGTCCTATACCAATCAAGGACAGCTCACAGGCCACACTTTGAGGAGCAATGTTCCATGGCAAACCAAACCTTAAAAGATGCTCCTCTTCAAATCAGAATATCTGATATACTAAAAAAGAAGTCAGAAACTTACTTCTTAGCAAAAACTGTTGAATTTTCTTTCCTTTTCGAGAATCCATTGGGTAGAAGTTTTAAATTAATACCTTGCTTTTGAGCACGATTTTTCATAAAGTACATCTAACAACCAAAAACAAATAGACAAATTAATTTTAAAATGCCTTAAATTCCAAAAGCATATAAAACAATGTTTAAAACATAACAGTTAAGTTTTATTCAATACTTATGCTTCACAAAGTGCACTTCACAGCAGTATCTCATTTAATCCTCACAACACTATGAGACAGGTACTAGATTATTACTCTCATTTCTGCTATTTTAGCTATTTCAGAGATAAAGCCTACAATTAAATCCAGGTCTGTCTAATTCCAAGGTCTGTGCTTTTAACCATGCATTCTATAAGCCAAAAGAAGAATTTCGTTGGGATTTTTTTTTAAAAAAAGAGATTTTAGCAATCACAGGGACAACCTATACAATTTTTTCTTCTTATTGATGATTTCATACCATAATTAGCTATATATACGCATGTTTCTATTACTAGGCAGGTGGCTCATTCAGGAAAGGAACTACCTAGTGCAAGCCTTATCTTAAAGTAGCCACTGATGTATAGGATGTACAAAATGGCGTATGAGAATTCTAGTTCTGATACTCCACTGACCATGGAGGTTGGTTGAGCTGAATCAGTCAACTCCAGAGAGTACTGAAGGAAGCAATATCATCAAGGAAGAAGAAAGATCACTCAAAGAAGTGGCAAAGTATAAATGAAACTTTCTTGTTTAAGTGAGTGGGATCTAGACTTTACAATGCACAGGGTTAGACAATCAAGTCATACATCAGGGGGAAGGAAGGGTCAGTAAGAAAATGACTTAAGAAATTACATCCAATTTTACACTGCATGGAACTCTGTTTCTGTAATGACACTGATTATAAGGATCAATCCTCCTACTGAGAATATGGATATGTACATCCATGTATATGTACATTTGTGTGTATATGTGTGTAAAAATATTTTTAAAGATCACCTTAAAAGCACTGAAGAGCTGACAGAAACAGCTACAAACCGATATTTAATGAAAAGTGAAAACTCAGAGAAGTAAGCAAAAAAGCAGTGAAGCTACTTTTGTTACTCTGGGACATATAGACTTCCCCTTTCTATAGTCTCCTCAGCAAGACTGTCAAGATCCAGTAATGTTTGTGGAACTCCTCTCAAATGAACTAAGTCACTGAATAATACACCCTCAGGATAAGCGTCACCAGAAAAAATAAATCCCACCCCCAGAGCATGCTAGGAATTTTTTATGAGTCCGACTAGAACAGAGGGGGGAAAAAATGGAAAAGAAAAGTCTTCACAATCACAGGTACTGAGACAGGTACTAGATTATTACTCTCATTTCTGCTATTTTAGCTATTTCAGAGATAAAGCCTACAATTAAATCCAGGTCTGTCTAATTCCAAGGTCTGTGCTTTTAACCATGCATTCTATAAGCCAAAAGAAGAATTTCGTTGGGATTTTTTTTTAAAAAAAGAGATTTTAGCAATCACAGGGACAACCTATACAATTTTTTCTTCTTATTGATGATTTCATACCATAATTAGCTATATATACGCATGTTTCTATTACTAGGCAGGTGGCTCATTCAGGAAAGGAACTACCTAGTGCAAGCCTTATCTTAAAGTAGCCACTGATGTATAGGATGTACAAAATGGCGTATGAGAATTCTAGTTCTGATACTCCACTGACCATGGAGGTTGGTTGAGCTGAATCAGTCAACTCCAGAGAGTACTGAAGGAAGCAATATCATCAAGGAAGAAGAAAGATCACTCAAAGAAGTGGCAAAGTATAAATGAAACTTTCTTGTTTAAGTGAGTGGGATCTAGACTTTACAATGCACAGGGTTAGACAATCAAGTCATACATCAGGGGGAAGGAAGGGTCAGTAAGAAAATGACTTAAGAAATTACATCCAATTTTACACTGCATGGAACTCTGTTTCTGTAATGACACTGATTATAAGGATCAATCCTCCTACTGAGAATATGGATATGTACATCCATGTATATGTACATTTGTGTGTATATGTGTGTAAAAATATTTTTAAAGATCACCTTAAAAGCACTGAAGAGCTGACAGAAACAGCTACAAACCGATATTTAATGAAAAGTGAAAACTCAGAGAAGTAAGCAAAAAAGCAGTGAAGCTACTTTTGTTACTCTGGGACATATAGACTTCCCCTTTCTATAGTCTCCTCAGCAAGACTGTCAAGATCCAGTAATGTTTGTGGAACTCCTCTCAAATGAACTAAGTCACTGAATAATACACCCTCAGGATAAGCGTCACCAGAAAAAATAAATCCCACCCCCAGAGCATGCTAGGAATTTTTTATGAGTCCGACTAGAACAGAGGGGGGAAAAAATGGAAAAGAAAAGTCCGTTAGAAGCTGCCTAGTCTGGCTATGGGACAGCCCATGCTCAAACCTGAAATGATTTGACTTGCTTTGTGGTTAATGCAATCTTAACCCTTCAACCTGGTTTAAGATACTCTAGATCTGTAATGTTTCTAGGTACGTGGTAGAATAAAAGAAGACCTATTTACTCCAGTCTTCAAATAATTCTCACAAATAATTTTCAAAGAAGAGAAAAAAAACGAGTACTCAATAAAAGATAAATCCTCATAACAGTAAGGGGATCATCCCTGGCAGTCCACGGGTTAAGAATCTGCCCGCCAATGTAGGGGACATGGACTTAATCCCTGTTAGATGACTAAGATTCTAGATGTCAAGGGGCAACTAAGCCTGAGTGCCGCAAGTACTGAGCCTGTATGTTGCAACTGACGTTGCAAGCTGATGCTCTGTAGAGTCTCAGCTCTGCAACAAGAGAAGCCACCACAATGAAAAAAAGAAGAAAATAAGGATCAGTATACAGGAACCAAAAGAGAAAAAGAGATCCAGTTAAGAGTTATAGATTGTCAGAATGGATAAGAACTAGAACTCAACTATACAGTACACTGAAAGGAGAAATCCAGAACACAAGGATACAGAAAGGCCTAAGTTAAAAGTAAGGGACAAAATACACCAAATGAATGAAATAGTTTAATACTAAAGTACACCAAAAGCTAGAGACAAAAAAGGTCACAACACAGTGCCAAAGGTTAAACACACCAAGAATTTCTTGAAGTATGCATCCACTAATTTAGCCGTAAAGCATATGAACCAAAGCTAACTAAACCATGAGAAACATACAAATCCTTTTGACTTTATCTATTGAGAAGTGTTAACACTGGTAGAAGAGAAGAAACAAACAAAAAAAATCAGCAATGCTATAATTTGAACAACATATTTAACAAACCTGACCTAAAAGGAGTATGTCAAGAATACTACATTTAGGGGTTTCCCTGATGGTCCAGTGGGTAAGGACACCACCTTGCAGTGCAGGGGGCGCCGGTTCAATCCCTGGCCTGGGAAGATCCCACGTGCCGATGTGTCCAACTACGAGCCGTAGCTCTGGAACGCATGTGCCCAGAGCTGGTGCTCTGCAACCAGAGAGGTCACTGCAGTGGGAGGCCCACACAGGCCAAAGAACAAAGATGGATGCAAATAAATAAATGAAAGACCAATAGATGTGGTCTTAAAAAAAAAAAAAATACTACATTTAGTGACTGCAGCATTCTTCTCCCAACCGCCCCACCGAAGACCATACGCTGGGCTATAAATACAAGTCTTAATGTATTTTAAAAGAATGAACTCAGAAAGAGTATGTCCTCTGACCACAATGCTTTTAAGCTAAAAATAAAATAGGATATAACAAAAGCCAAGAGGACATACCAACTAAATAGAAAAGGAATCCATAATAGCAACTGATCTAGAAAAAAAAGAAGACACAAGTAAACAATATCACAAATGATAATACTACAATTCCTAGAGATACACTAAAGAAAATGTTATGAAGTACTTTATGCCAATACATTGGAAAATTCAGGTAAAATGAACAAATTCTTAGGAAAATGTAGTCTACTGATACTGACTTCAGACAGAGAAAACCTGAACAGTTCCATTAATAGTAAAGAAGAAACTTCTGCAGTCCATTAATAAATTATACCAAATTTCTAAGGAAGAAATAATCCTAATGTTAATGTAAGAAAATGGGAACATTCCCAAATAATTTATGAAACTGGAATCACAGCAATATAGAAACCTAAGAATACTAAAAAGGAAAATTAGAAGTCATCTCACTCATAAATAGAAATGCAAAATGAACGAATGAATGCATAATGTGTATACATACATAATACAAATTCTGCAAAGTAGAGAAAGCATGATACAATAATAACACACCATGTAAATTTAGCTTAAAATAGGAAATCACTTAAAAGATTATTCATATTCTTATCAGAATGTTATATATTAAAAGAATAATAAAATATAGAAAAAGCACTTGATAAAATATAACCAACATTTATGTTAACCAGCACGCTAACTCACTTCAGTCCTGTCTGACTCTGTGCAACCCTATGAACTGTAACGTGCCAGGCTCTTCTGTCTGTGGGATTCCCCAGGCAAGAGTACTGGATTGCCATGCCCTTCTCCAGGGCATCTTCCTGACCCAGGGATAGAACCCAGGTCTCTTACACCTTCTGCATTGCCAGGATGGTTATTTACCTCTAGCACCACCTGGGCAGCTTATTCATGTCAACGTGACAGCAAACTGGGAATAGAACTTCTTTAATCAAACCGTATCCAGAAAAAATTGAAAAGCAAACATCACTGCGAAACAGAAGTTTTCCCTCTATGATCGGGCTTATAAAACAAAGATATAGAGAAGACTTAATACATGAGACCTGAAAATGTTATCCTTAGAAAGTTCTGTTGGCAAGCATGGCTCTCAGCTGGTATCTGGGAATTTGACTGGTAAATGGACCCTACACTGATATAAAATTTCTCCTAAAATAATAAGAACAGTTCTGGTTCACTATGTTGAAACTGTACAAAAATGTGGTTTTTATCTGCTTTCTTTCTTCAAATATGGAACTTGAAAAGTGCGAGGCCAAGGGTGCTTTTACAAGCAGTTCCCCAATAAAAACCATGGGCATAGAGTCTCTAATGAATTTCTCTGGTAGACAATAACTTCAATGAGTCTCCCTGGTAGACAAGAATTAATTAGCACAACCCAGGGCCTGAGGAATTAACTGTGTATGATGTGACTCCAACAGGAGAAGAATTTGGGAAGTGTGTGGATTCCTACAGAATTTTTCTTATACACTTTTTCCTTTTCCAAAATGTGCTCTGTATCTTTTTGCTGCAATAAACTTTAGCCAGGAGTTCAACTGCATGTTGCATCCTGTGAATCCTTCCACCTAATCATCAAACCCAGGGGTGGACTGGGACTTAAAAAAATAATTATCTACTATCATGATTATTATATGACATTATTGGAAGTTCTTGCTATTGCAATAAGGCAAGAAAAAGAGATAAAGGAATAAAGACAGAAAGAAAGAAACAAATTGTGATGAACTGTTTCTAGAGAAAATCTCAAATAACCTATAGATGAGGTATTGGGATAGATTTTAACATGGCTACTACTATAAAATAGACAACAACAAAAATTCTCATTCCTGAATACCAGTAAAGACATAACAGAAAAAAAAAAAACCCACTATGTAAAATACAAAAATGAAAAAATAAGTGCCCAAGAATAAATCTAGCAAAAAACATGCAAGATTTTAACTGAGAAAATTAGAGACGTAAAAGACCTAAATAATTCAGTGATATAACAGTTGACAATGTAAGCATTCAGTGCCGTAAAATCCAATCAACCAAGTAACTCTACAAAATAAATACAACCCCAATCAAAATAGCCAGGTGGGGAAGATGGGACTGTAGAATCGGTTGGCTGATTTTCATATCTGTGCAAAGCTACAAAGGGACATAGCTGTAGAAAATACTCTAGAAAATATTTTAGAAAAATGGCTATGGTCTAAAAAAATGAACAAAGTGAGATTTACTCCTTCAGTGAGTTCAGGGAAGATTACAATAGTTGCAAGAGTTTTGAGTATTGGTGTGGATAGACAAGAGCACCAGCAGAATAGATCAACAGGCCAGAAACTGACCTAAGCATATATGGATGCTTGATATATAACAAAGACGGTACTGCAAAGCAGCAGGGAAAGGTGCTAGAAACAGTAGACTACTCATATGGAAGACTAAATAGGACCTCCACTTCACATGGTAGACAAAAATTAATTTCATGTTTACAGAGTCCCTTAGACAGCTAGGAGGTCAAACTAGTCAATCCTAAAGGAAATCACCCCTGAGTATTCATTGAAAGGACAGGTGCTGAAGCTGTAATACTTTGGCCACCTGATGCGAAGAGCTTACTGTCTGGAAAAGACCCTGATGCTGGGAAAGACTCAGGGCAGGAGGAGAAGGGGATGACAGAGGATAAGATGGCTGGATGGTATCACCAACTCAATGGACATAAGTTTGAGCAAACTACGGGAGACAGCGAGACAGGAGTCTGGTATGCTGCAGTGAACAGGATTTCAAAGAGTTGAATACAACTTAGTGACTGAACAAGAAAAATGATGTTTATAGACCTAAATGGGAAATGTGATACTGTAAAGCTTTTAGAAAATAATTACAGAATAGCCCTTTGGATCATAACTAGGGGACGAAACAAAATTCAATCCATTTTTCTTTTGAATTACCAAGTAAAGACATAACAGAAAAAAAAAAAACCCACTATGTAAAATACAAAAATGAAAAAATAAGTGCCCAAGAATAAATCTAGCAAAAAACATGCAAGATTTTAACTGAGAAAATTAGAGACGTAAAAGACCTAAATAATTCAGTGATATAACAGTTGACAATGTAAGCATTCAGTGCCGTAAAATCCAATCAACCAAGTAACTCTACAAAATAAATACAACCCCAATCAAAATAGCCAGGTGGGGAAGATGGGACTGTAGAATCGGTTGGCTGATTTTCATATCTGTGCAAAGCTACAAAGGGACATAGCTGTAGAAAATACTCTAGAAAATATTTTAGAAAAATGGCTATGGTCTAAAAAAATGAACAAAGTGAGATTTACTCCTTCAGTGAGTTCAGGGAAGATTACAATAGTTGCAAGAGTTTTGAGTATTGGTGTGGATAGACAAGAGCACCAGCAGAATAGATCAACAGGCCAGAAACTGACCTAAGCATATATGGATGCTTGATATATAACAAAGACGGTACTGCAAAGCAGCAGGGAAAGGTGCTAGAAACAGTAGACTACTCATATGGAAGACTAAATAGGACCTCCACTTCACATGGTAGACAAAAATTAATTTCATGTTTACAGAGTCCCTTAGACAGCTAGGAGGTCAAACTAGTCAATCCTAAAGGAAATCACCCCTGAGTATTCATTGAAAGGACAGGTGCTGAAGCTGTAATACTTTGGCCACCTGATGCGAAGAGCTTACTGTCTGGAAAAGACCCTGATGCTGGGAAAGACTCAGGGCAGGAGGAGAAGGGGATGACAGAGGATAAGATGGCTGGATGGTATCACCAACTCAATGGACATAAGTTTGAGCAAACTACGGGAGACAGCGAGACAGGAGTCTGGTATGCTGCAGTGAACAGGATTTCAAAGAGTTGAATACAACTTAGTGACTGAACAAGAAAAATGATGTTTATAGACCTAAATGGGAAATGTGATACTGTAAAGCTTTTAGAAAATAATTACAGAATAGCTTCATAACCTCAAGGAACGGAAGGGCTTCTTTATAAACACAGAAAACTAGTAACTATAAAGGAAACACGACAATTTCTACTACATTAAAACTAAAAACATCTGTTCATCGTAAGACACTAAAAAGAGTAGAAAAACAAGCCACAAAATGAAAGAAGGGATTTATAACACATACAATCAGCTAACAACTAATATCCAAAAATAGAAAGAATAATTATAGACCAGTAAGAAAAAACGATTGGTCAGTGAAAAGATGAGGATAGACTTAACAGGGATACCACAAAGGAGAATATCTAAATGGCCAATAAAATATTTGCAAGGTGCTCAATATCATTAAGAATAGGAAAATTGGGCTTCCTTAAGTGGCTCAGATGGTAAAGAATTGAAAAAATGCAAATTAAAAATCTTAATAAAGTAACAAAGACGTGAAATTGACAAAAACTTAAAAACTCTTAAGTATTTGGAGAGGATATGACAATAGGTACACTTAAACACTACCGTGAGTATAAACTGGTATCACCACTTTGGAAAATGTTTTGTTAACATATAGTGAAATTGAAGACATGCATACCCTGCAATTCCACTCCTAAGTACAAACTCTCGAGAAACAGATGCATAAGAAAACAATAATTCCTAAAAAAAGTGTTCACCATAGCATGGTTCTTAAAATTTATGACGAAAAACACAGAGATAAGGATGGTTCAGGGAAGGGTATAAGGTGGTGGCAGGGACTCTTGAGAAGCTGGTAACATCTTAGTTCTAGACCTAGGCAGTAGCCACATGGATATTCATTCCATAACTATTATTAAGTGCTGTATTTCTGCTTTATGCTTTTTTATATGCAAGCCACATTTCACAAAAAGAAAAAAATGCAAAACGTTATTTAGCCTTTAAGTAGAATTTAATGTTTAATTAAACTCGAGAGGGGAAAATACTTGATATATGGTCATTTTTTCTTTCAGACAGGTGTAATGTTATGTCTGTACCAATAGTACCAATAAAATAAACTATTTAAAGGGTATTTAAATTCTGCAACTTCATTATCAACATGGTCTCTGAAAAATGAAGATAATCCCATGATATGATTAAGTAACAGTGAAGAAATTTTAGAACAGAGTTACAAGTACTTCCAACCTGTAAGCTTTAAAGTTTGCACAGGGCTTAAGGAATGGGAAGTGGATGAAAGAATATGAAGATTAAGTTTATAAACCAGAAAGTTTTGTTAGCTCTTCCTTCAAATCTCAAATCTAATCACTTCCCCTGTATAGCACAGGGAACTCAATGTTCTGTGGAGATCTAAATGGGAAGCAAATCCAAGGAAAAGGGGATATATATTTATATGTGTGACTGATTCACTCTGCTGTACAGCAGAAACTAATACAACCCTGTACAGCATCTGTAATACAATTTAAAAAATAAATAGATAAGTAAATGCAAAATTAAAAAACCAAAAAACAAATCTAACCTTTCCCCAATGATTCTAATAGCATCATCTGTGACCAGAACCACAATAGCTCTGTAACTGGCCTTCCAGCTTTCAATCTTTCACTCTTGCCTACTCAGGTCCATTTCTCAGAGAGCAGCAAAAGTGACCTTTCAAAAAAGCAAACATGCTCAACAGCCTCCCACGGCCCCCATTTTTACTTCAATACATTAGGAGACCTCATCAGTTTCTTTAACCTCATGTTCAAGTCACTCCTCATTCAACTATGCTCCAGTCACTGAGCTCCTATTTTAAGCCCTCAAACACACTAGCTTTGTACTTCCGCTTTTGTCTCTACCTGGAATGTCGCCCTTCATTCACATGACTGCCTTTTTTTCATCATTCACATTGCTGTTTAATGTCATCTCTCAGAGAAGACTCTCCTGCCTACTGTATGGAAAATAGAATCTTCAGAACCCCTTTCCCCTCAAATCATTATCTTTAACCTCCTGTGTCTTCTTTATCTTACACATGCACTTAACTCTACCTGAAATTTTATTTGGTCCTCTACTCATCTCCCATCTTTCCCACTATCATACAAGTTCCATGAAGGGAAGGACTTTGTTTTGGTCACTGCTGTATCCCTAGTAACTGGAATAGCCCTGGATCACAGTAGCCACTTCAGATATTACGTGTTGAGTGCATAAAGAAAAAACATCTATTTCATTAGAAGAAATTCTAAGTGGAAAGGAACAGATGAAATACTTACATGTTTATTGCTGCTTGGTCTTTTCAAGAAAGCATCTCTAGAAATATGGTCTGCTGTTCTTGCCACATCTTCCAAAAATCGATAATCTACAAATTACAAACAGAAAAATAAACAAGTGATATATGCCTATGGCCATGAAGCATCAATCTGCTACACCTAAGGTGACTTACCACTTAGGAGATTCATTGAAACATCAGTTAAATTCCCTTGTGTTTCTTTACACAGGTACAGGGAAATCCAAGGAAAAGGATATATATTTATATGTGTGACTGATTCACTCTGCTGTACAGCAGAAACTAATACAACCCTGTACAGCATCTGTAATACAATTTAAAAAATAAATAGATAAGTAAATGCAAAATTAAAAAACCAAAAAACAAATCTAACCTTTCCCCAATGATTCTAATAGCATCATCTGTGACCAGAACCACAATAGCTCTGTAACTGGCCTTCCAGCTTTCAATCTTTCACTCTTGCCTACTCAGGTCCATTTCTCAGAGAGCAGCAAAAGTGACCTTTCAAAAAAGCAAACATGCTCAACAGCCTCCCACGGCCCCCATTTTTACTTCAATACATTAGGAGACCTCATCAGTTTCTTTAACCTCATGTTCAAGTCACTCCTCATTCAACTATGCTCCAGTCACTGAGCTCCTATTTTAAGCCCTCAAACACACTAGCTTTGTACTTCCGCTTTTGTCTCTACCTGGAATGTCGCCCTTCATTCACATGACTGCCTTTTTTTCATCATTCACATTGCTGTTTAATGTCATCTCTCAGAGAAGACTCTCCTGCCTACTGTATGGAAAATAGAATCTTCAGAACCCCTTTCCCCTCAAATCATTATCTTTAACCTCCTGTGTCTTCTTTATCTTACACATGCACTTAACTCTACCTGAAATTTTATTTGGTCCTCTACTCATCTCCCATCTTTCCCACTATCATACAAGTTCCATGAAGGGAAGGACTTTGTTTTGGTCACTGCTGTATCCCTAGTAACTGGAATAGCCCTGGATCACAGTAGCCACTTCAGATATTACGTGTTGAGTGCAAAAAGAAAAAAAATCTATTTTATTAGAAGAAATTCTAAGTGGAAAGGAACAGATGAAATACTTACATGTTTATTGCTGCTTGGTCTTTTCAAGAAAGCATCTCTAGAAATATGGTCTGCTGTTCTTGCCACATCTTCCAAAAATCGATAATCTACAAATTACAAACAGAAAAATAAACAAGTGATATATGCCTATGGCCATGAAGCATCAATCTGCTACACCTAAGGTGACTTACCACTTAGGAGATTCATTTCAGTAAACTGTTGTATTGAAACATACGCAGTTTTATCTCGAACTCCATTACATGTTAATTCTGCTTTGTGTTTCTTTACACAGGTCAAACTGAAGAGACAAAGAGGAGGAACTTTTATACTTAGAGGTAAAAAGGGTATGGGCAGAGTTAATAAGGTAGGAAATTACATATATACCTGCAGGAATACCGCAAACAACGTGGACACCTGTACTTTGCTTCTTCTGTACCACAAGTTTCACATCTATGAAAGCCCACAAGAAATTTAATAAATTACCAAATATTAATTCTACATTTTTATTTATAAACTTTTAAATCACCACAATCAATTTACAGGCATGTAGTCACAATGAATAATGCAGATGCAAGAAACCCTTATGAAATAATAGACAGCTGTCAACCATTATTAGAAAATTCTCCTCTAGGAAACCATCTCTAAATGACAACTACATTTGCAATGTTGTTAATGATATGTAATTCAAGAAAATGTATATTAAAAATATTATCTCACTTTGACTCCCTTTTCTACTACAATCAGAGAGTGAGATCATTGATATTTTAACTTGTAGTTCCTGACACTGTTAATAACTGTGCATATGCACATACCCAGAAGTTCAATTCATGAGTTATGTGTAGATAGCTGAAAGGCAGACACACCAGAAAAAAGATGATCCAGTCAAATTTAGACAGCAGCAGCTGCATATTTCTTCCTCTACTTCTCACCCAGCCTAGAATCGGCATCAAGATAAATCTGGAAATGGTATTACCCACCATCTATCTCCAACTGATCAGCTGATCAGGTGACTGACAATCAAAACTACAAACAGACAAGCTAACTACACCTGACTCACTGTATGGAGAAACAGTCCCAAGAATCTGAGTACTCTTACTTCTTAACGCTGCCACATGATCACTCTATAAGGAAATTAAGTCAAAAGCAATAAATGTTCATAGTACCCATAGAGAAACTATACAACTGGGTGAGTTCAAGTGTTAACTTATTCCACTTTCTCCTTGTTGGTTTTATTAGACTTCTCACACCTATCTTCTCTCAAAGGAACACTCGTAGGAGATTCATTTCAGTAAACTGTTGTATTGAAACATACGCAGTTTTATCTCGAACTCCATTACATGTTAATTCTGCTTTGTGTTTCTTTACACAGGTCAAACTGAAGAGACAAAGAGGAGGAACTTTTATACTTAGAGGTAAAAAGGGTATGGGCAGAGTTAATAAGGTAGGAAATTACATATATACCTGCAGGAATACCGCAAACAACGTGGACACCTGTACTTTGCTTCTTCTGTACCACAAGTTTCACATCTATGAAAGCCCACAAGAAATTTAATAAATTACCAAATATTAATTCTACATTTTTATTTATAAACTTTTAAATCACCACAATCAATTTACAGGCATGTAGTCACAATGAATAATGCAGATGCAAGAAACCCTTATGAAATAATAGACAGCTGTCAACCATTATTAGAAAATTCTCCTCTAGGAAACCATCTCTAAATGACAACTACATTTGCAATGTTGTTAATGATATGTAATTCAAGAAAATGTATATTAAAAATATTATCTCACTTTGACTCCCTTTTCTACTACAATCAGAGAGTGAGATCATTGATATTTTAACTTGTAGTTCCTGACACTGTTAATAACTGTGCATATGCACATACCCAGAAGTTCAATTCATGAGTTATGTGTAGATAGCTGAAAGGCAGACACACCAGAAAAAAGATGATCCAGTCAAATTTAGACAGCAGCAGCTGCATATTTCTTCCTCTACTTCTCACCCAGCCTAGAATCGGCATCAAGATAAATCTGGAAATGGTATTACCCACCATCTATCTCCAACTGATCAGCTGATCAGGTGACTGACAATCAAAACTACAAACAGACAAGCTAACTACACCTGACTCACTGTATGGAGAAACAGTCCCAAGAATCTGAGTACTCTTACTTCTTAACGCTGCCACATGATCACTCTATAAGGAAATTAAGTCAAAAGCAATAAATGTTCATAGTACCCATAGAGAAACTATACAACTGGGTGAGTTCAAGTGTTAACTTATTCCACTTTCTCCTTGTTGGTTTTATTAGACTTCTCACACCTATCTTCTCTCAAAGGAACACTGAGTCAAGAGTATATTACCGCAGGCCAGATTCTGGTCCAAGGGTTTTCTGGTCCCTAGAATTTTCACTTCCTAACTTGCCCACTGGACACTAGCACCAACCTCACATATTTCCCGATTCGATGTCATCTGACAAAACCCTCCTTTCCTAATCACCCCTCTCCCTATCCACAAGGACTCCAGGGACCCAAACGGGAGCTTATTTGTCATCATTCCACACCTTACTGTTCGTGTCGTTTTTTTCAGTCTAGACAACAGAGGACCCCACAGCTTTGCCTACCTTGACATGGCCAGTTTTCGCTTGGAGCCCACTGGGGGACTTATCTGAGGCTCTTCTTTCACCTTTGTATCATCCATCACTTCTTCGGTGAAATGCTTCTCTTCTTTTACACACACTTCATCCATTATTTCCTCCTTTTTAATATTCTGCTCAAGAAACACCTCCCTGTGTTTAATCTCCAAGCTATCTTTCTTTTCTTCCTTCACTTCTAGCCAGTGCATCACTTCTTCCTTCACCTTCACTTTGTCTTCCTTTACCTCTGGTTCTTCCACTTTCTCATCTTTTATCATAAAACTACTATCCATCTCCTGCTTCACCTGCAATGTACCTGGTTTTTCCTCTTTCATCTCAGGCACGTCCTCCACCTCCGGCTTTACCCATTGGCCATTCAGCGCATCTTCTGCCATTTCTGACCAGTCCACTACTTCTTGCTTCACAACCGTTAGGTCCACTCGGATCTCCTCTGCCCTTCGTCCACGTCCTTCTTTCTCTGCCCCTGTCTTCTCCATTCCTGTTAGTCCATTCCCCGCTTCTCCATCGCCGGACTCCTCCATCCGTACTATGCCCCCGACTTTCTGTCCATCTGACTCCAGACTTAGCCGCGCATCCTCTGCTTCAGTCTGGAGTCCTCCTCCCGACATCTCTTCGATTTCAGCAGCAAAATCCATCAGCTCAGTATCCTGACCTGCGCCACACTGTCCTTCAGTGTATTTGGTCCACGCCAACAAGACTGAGTTACCTGCAAGAACACCGAAAGCAGCCCACGTGCAGATCAGAGAAGTAGCGAGCACAGAACACCGGCCGGGCGCGTCTGTCCGAATAGTCGTAAAGCAACGCTTCCGCGCCTAGCACTTTTACGACTCGTGGAACGCTTTACGGCTCTGCCGCAGTCCGGTAAAGAGCCTCGCGGGATATGCTTGAGACCCCGCCCACCTTGATCCCGCCTCCGGGGCGGGGTTTCACCAATCTCTTCCTTCCGAGAGGCCGCGCCTTCTGCACGTGGCGACACGCTTCCGCTTTAAGATGCCCGAGGAGCTCCGCGTAGAGACGCGAAATGGATAGGTGCATCCACCGTACTCTGTTCTAAGCTGGCATGAAAATGGAAGAAGCACTCCTCTCCATGCTTCAGTTTCTTCAGCAGCACTCCAGAGACGCTGGTATTACAAATCCTTTAGTTTATTTTGATGTTAAGAATAATAATGCATAGAAATAAGCTAGCAGTGATGAAACAGATTTAACGTAGTGTCGCTGTTATAACTGGGAGCCCTGATAGGTTTCAGGTAGGAAAAGGGGATTATTTTTTTTCTTTCAATCATTTGTCAGCAACAGCCGGCACCGGCCAGCTCCTCATTTACATCGTCGTACAGAATTCTCCTTAGAATGTGCATATCTATATATCTTGTTATATTATCACATATATTTGAAGATTGGGTCAAAAATTCAATCTCCAAGACTAGAACATTCCAAAAAAAAAAAAAAAAAACCGCAATAAACAAAAACTCCCCTGGTATCCCATTTCAGTTACTTTTGTTGTTTTTGTGTTGTTGAATCGCTAACGTCGACCGACTCTTCTGCGACCCCTTGAACTGTAGCCTACCAGGCTCCTCTATCCATGGAATTTTCTAGGCAATGGCAACGGGTTTTCCTGGAATGGGTTTCCATTTCCTTCGCCATGGGATCTTCCTGACGCTGGGCTTGAACCTGCATCTCCAGTGTCTTCTGCATTGTGGGCAGATTTTTACCACTGAGCCATCAGTTCATTCTAAAAATTGTTATTATGTATTGGGTATAGGCATTTTCACTTACTGTTTACATAATATATATGAGATACTTATTTTTTTTGTCTGCATAAGGAGACTTCAAAGAAATGGAGTTTTAGCTGTGAACTACTTTGTGCCACTCCTTCAAATCCTGTTATGGTTTGCAAGACGCTTAGCTTATCACTCATTCTTGTGTTGGTGAGAGTGGATGAGCAGAATGAGAAAATTTTGAAACTTTAGTTGGGCGCCACTGATCCGTAGCACTTTGGAAGGAAAGCCGAAGTAAGAGGGGAAAGTTTTGTAAAATTTATTCATGGGTTAAGAGGAAGAGGCTTCCAGAGGAGTCATAGGAACAATGTTTTTTTCGAGATACTTAGATGTACCAGCTGCCCATGCAGTCAAAGAGACCCTGACTGGTAACCCTGTTACTGACCAGGTTTGTTGGACTCCTTAATCAGTAGAAAATGGTAAGAGGCCAGGCAAGAAAATCAGGCAAGGCTTTATTGGGAGCGAAAACAAGTAACAGGTGATCTTGCCCACCTGGCAGGAGTGGGAGAGGGTTGCTCCAGGGGGATCTAGAGCACCTTATATGGGGTGAGGGCAAGGGAGGGTCTAGGATTCCAGGGTTAAGGGGTAGCTTAGGTGGTCTGCCTACACTCTTGGTGGTGCTGTGTGCAGGGTGCACGCACAGTACCCTGCTTTTGTTACAGTCTTTTTGGAAGTGGCAGCTTGGTTCTTGGTCTTTTTGTATCTTGTTCATAATTTGCCCCAGCCGCCCATGCAGGCAGTTATTTTTAGTCCCTTACAGTTTCTTTGTATTTTGTTGCTGGAGGAGACTTGTATAGGTGCAAGCGCTGCAGTAAAGGACTAGGTCCCAAGTCCCAGCTTGTCTCAGATTTCCAGGCTGAATTGCATGTTCATGCTAGGAATAGGGCTAAATAACAAAGAATCCATGTGGCCTTGCTAAAGACTTTGGGGAGAGTAACAGAAGGAACTGTTTATCCTCAAGAGAATAAAACCATCTGGATTTGAAATTCCATCGCCATGGGATCTTCCTGACGCTGGGCTTGAACCTGCATCTCCAGTGTCTTCTGCATTGTGGGCAGATTTTTACCACTGAGCCATCAGTTCATTCTAAAAATTGTTATTATGTATTGGGTATAGGCATTTTCACTTACTGTTTACATAATATATATGAGATACTTATTTTTTTTGTCTGCATAAGGAGACTTCAAAGAAATGGAGTTTTAGCTGTGAACTACTTTGTGCCACTCCTTCAAATCCTGTTATGGTTTGCAAGACGCTTAGCTTATCACTCATTCTTGTGTTGGTGAGAGTGGATGAGCAGAATGAGAAAATTTTGAAACTTTAGTTGGGGCGCCACTGATCCGTAGCACTTTGGAAGGAAAGCCGAAGTAAGAGGGGAAAGTTTTGTAAAATTTATTCATGGGTTAAGAGGAAGAGGCTTCCAGAGGAGTCATAGGAACAATGTTTTTTTCGAGATACTTAGATGTACCAGCTGCCCATGCAGTCAAAGAGACCCTGACTGGTAACCCTGTTACTGACCAGGTTTGTTGGACTCCTTAATCAGTAGAAAATGGTAAGAGGCCAGGCAAGAAAATCAGGCAAGGCTTTATTGGGAGCGAAAACAAGTAACAGGTGATCTTGCCCACCTGGCAGGAGTGGGAGAGGGTTGCTCCAGGGGGATCTAGAGCACCTTATATGGGGTGAGGGCAAGGGAGGGTCTAGGATTCCAGGGTTAAGGGGTAGCTTAGGTGGTCTGCCTACACTCTTGGTGGTGCTGTGTGCAGGGTGCACGCACAGTACCCTGCTTTTGTTACAGTCTTTTTGGAAGTGGCAGCTTGGTTCTTGGTCTTTTTGTATCTTGTTCATAATTTGCCCCAGCCGCCCATGCAGGCAGTTATTTTTAGTCCCTTACAGTTTCTTTGTATTTTGTTGCTGGAGGAGACTTGTATAGGTGCAAGCGCTGCAGTAAAGGACTAGGTCCCAAGTCCCAGCTTGTCTCAGATTTCCAGGCTGAATTGCATGTTCATGCTAGGAATAGGGGCTAAATAACAAAGAATCCATGTGGCCTTGCTAAAGACAAGTTTTGGGGGAAGAGAGTAACAGAAGGAACTGTTTATCCTCAAGAGAATAAAACCATCTGGATTTCCATTTAAGATCACAGGACAGGTTGTGAAACTACAAATCAGAGGCCAGAAGCAAAAACACTTTGGAGTATTTGGATATTGGTCATTTTCCTACATTTGTTCTTGTAATCTGTGTGTGTTTTTTCCACAGTCCTTAGAGGGAAAATTTTTGAACCAGTAAGAATTCTTGAGACCATAACAGCTAGTCACTTACCTAAGTTAAACAGTCAACACTGAAATACTAGTTTTAATGAAGGTATGAGAGGTTATGGGACTTTCCTGGTGGCTCAGCTGTAAAGAATTCACCTGCAATGCAGGAGATGCAAGCTTGATCCCTGAGTTGGAAAAACCCCCTGGAAGAGAGCATGGCAGCCTAGTGTTCTTGCCTGGAGAATCTCCATGGACAGAGGAGCCTGGCAGACTTCAGTCCATAGGGCTGCAAAGAGCCGGACACAATGGAAGTGACTTAATATTCAGGCACACAGGGGTTGTGTGATATTGTTAAAGGGCATGAAGGAGAAGGGGACTTGAGTGGTCCTGGAGGTGAGAACTTTTGAGTTGTTTGAGCAAGCCTGTTGTTTACTGGTTCATACATGGCAGAGGTATGGAGTGGAGGGAGGTACTTGTGAGGCCATCAGGCTGTCATTGAATTCCTATTCAGTTCCTCAAGCCCCTTCCCTGCTTTTTTCTACTTCAGTGGAGTCAGAGGACAAGCCCAGGTCCTTCAATAGAGGATTGTGCCTTCATGCTGTCCCCTGTCGCCTCTGTCTCCCATCCCTGCATCAGGCATCATGGTTGCGCCCTCCTCCCCACTTTGGGAGCTGGCCCTTTGCTGGTATCATAGTTGGGTTCCATCTCACAGCTAGGAAGCTGGGCATGCTTTCTTTGAAAGCATTTTAGCTAAGACTGAAATACCATTTTGGTGGCCTAGCAAGCACTGTATATAATCAACTGTCTAGCTGACTATAGATTGAAGATTAGGAGGACCTTTCCTGTGCACTGAATGGACAGGTAAAAAAATGGAGACCCAGGGAAAGAAAATGTAGTTGTTCAAGATTGTGTGACTATTAGTGGCAGTACTGAAACAGAAAATGATCTGGTCAGAGCCTTTTGTTCGCACCTGAGCCTGGTTAAGATACAGGTTAGGGAATGGGATTACAAATTGTGTCCACACAAAGGGCAGGAGCCAGAAAGCCTGAATTTTATTTTGTGGGCATGGGTTGTGATGTATTGCAGTTTGGGTTACTGAGAAACAGATGCTTATAGGAGTCATTAGGGTTCAGTGGTTATGAAAGGAAAGAGGACAAACTGGGCTTGGACCAAAGAAAAAATGTAAGTTGTGTAGAGAAAGAGCTAATTAGCTAAGATGGCGTGGTCAGGCTCTCTTGCCCCATGCCCTCTGGCTCTCACTCCACGTTTTGTGAATAATGATTATGTAACAGCTGAGATCATTTATAGTACTGCGCATGTGCATCACGATGTATTCACTTGGCCACAGGCTGCTTTTGTTCTATAAGGATATAATGGTTCCATCTGAAAAAGCCCTTGGGGATGTATGCCTTACAGCTGTGTACCCCGGGTCAGCCACGAGAGAGAAAGTTATATTATGGCTGCTGCCATGGCTACTGTGTCTGCAGTTTCCCACAGCTTCTTGCATCTTCTTCCAGCTTCTTAGCTTCTGCCTTGCCTACCATGGGTTCCGCGAACACTGTGAGCAGTGAGGAACAGCGAGTTAGCTGGGGCAGTTGACAGGATGAACAGCAAGACAAGTTGCGATGCAGGTCTGACAAATCCTTGGCCAACCTGCTGGATGGCTCTGGAGAAAGCATTTTCCTCTTGGTGTTCCCCATCAGGCAGAAATGCCCTGTACTTTATATCTGACCCCACTCAGTTACCTGGAGAAGGAAATGGCAGCCTCTCCAGTATTCTTGCCTGGATGGAAGAGCCTGGGGCGCCCCAGTCCATGGGCTCACACAGAGTCGGACACAATGAAGTGACTAAGCAACAGTAGCCCTCAGTCACCTGATGCGTGCTGCCCTAGACAGGGCATGAACTTGGGCAGTGGGCTTCTCTGCAGCTGGAGACTGATGACTGCACTTCTCGTGGCTGAGTATCAAGGGCTTCTTTGAAGGCAGATTTGGGTGGCGCTTCTCTATGGCTTCCACAGTATGAATGTGTTTCCTTGGTGACCACGGGGCCCTTTGCCACCCAGTTTGCTTTGAAAGCCTGTTGTGTCCCTTCTCCATCTACCTTGGTAAAAGAAACATATATATATATGGTCACTCCACAACTCCCAGATTTATATGTCCTCAGTGGAGACTCACAGTTGTCTTAATTCCAGATGTCTGGGGAGAAGTGTCTGATTGGATCAACAAAGAGCGGTAGGATCTCTTTTGTAAACATGGTTATGGAGTTGTCAGGGAAGACCAGGTTGACCTGGGCAGTGTTCTCTGATGACAGTGGGAGAAGTACTGGGTTTCAGTCTCTGAGCTGTGTGCTGCACTAATAGCCACCAGTTGTGTCAATTCGTTTCTTCATCTGTAAAATGGAGATAGAGCTAATACAAGGGGAGCTTTATCCCTCCCACTCCACGTTTTGTGAATAATGCTGAGATCATTTATAGTACTGCGCATGTGCATCACGATGTATTCACTTGGCCACAGGCTGCTTTTGTTCTATAAGGATATAATGGTTCCATCTGAAAAAGCCCTTGGGGATGTATGCCTTACAGCTGTGTACCCCGGGTCAGCCACGAGAGAGAAAGTTATATTATGGCTGCTGCCATGGCTACTGTGTCTGCAGTTTCCCACAGCTTCTTGCATCTTCTTCCAGCTTCTTAGCTTCTGCCTTGCCTACCATGGGTTCCGCGAACACTGTGAGCAGTGAGGAACAGCGAGTTAGCTGGGGCAGTTGACAGGATGAACAGCAAGACAAGTTGCGATGCAGGTCTGACAAATCCTTGGCCAACCTGCTGGATGGCTCTGGAGAAAGCATTTTCCTCTTGGTGTTCCCCATCAGGCAGAAATGCCCTGTACTTTATATCTGACCCCACTCAGTTACCTGGAGAAGGAAATGGCAGCCCTCTCCAGTATTCTTGCCTGGATGGAAGAGCCTGGGGCGCCCCAGTCCATGGGCTCACACAGAGTCGGACACAATGAAGTGACTAAGCAACAGTAGCCCTCAGTCACCTGATGCGTGCTGCCCTAGACAGGGCATGAACTTGGGCAGTGGGCTTCTCTGCAGCTGGAGACTGATGACTGCACTTCTCGTGGCTGAGTATCAAGGGCTTCTTTGAAGGCAGATTTGGGTGGCGCTTCTCTATGGCTTCCACAGTATGAATGTGTTTCCTTGGTGACCACGGGGCCCTTTGCCACCCAGTTTGCTTTGAAAGCCTGTTGTGTCCCTTCTCCATCTACCTTGGTAAAAGAAACATATATATATATGGTCACTCCACAACTCCCAGATTTATATGTCCTCAGTGGAGACTCACAGTTGTCTTAATTCCAGATGTCTGGGGAGAAGTGTCTGATTGGATCAACAAAGAGCGGTAGGATCTCTTTTGTAAACATGGTTATGGAGTTGTCAGGGAAGACCAGGTTGACCTGGGCAGTGTTCTCTGATGACAGTGGGAGAAGTACTGGGTTTCAGTCTCTGAGCTGTGTGCTGCACTAATAGCCACCAGTTGTGTGACCACTTCAAGTGTCAATTCGTTTCTTCATCTGTAAAATGGAGATAGTTATACCTATTTCACAGAGCTGTTTCGAGAATTAAATGAGAAAATGTATGTCAGCTTTTGAACAGTTAAAGCAGTTATAAGTATTATTTCCTTTAGTAGTTATTTTTAAAGCTGCTTATTTTCTCAGGCTGTGGAGGACAAAGCTGAAAAATAATCACATTCGCTAGTTTTTGGCATTTTCTCACCATGTTCGACAACCCTGTCTCTGTGAAGTACATAATATTTTATTCTGTACTGTTTTTAACAACTTCATTGAGGTATGTGTGCTTTGTCATGTCTAACTTTTTGCAATCCTGAGGACTGTAGCCCATCAGGCTCCTCTGTCCATGGAATTTTCCAGGGAAGAATACTGGAGTGGGTTGTTTTCTCCCCTTCCAGGGGATCTTCCCACCACAGAGATGCAGCTCATGTCTCCTGCATTGTCAGGAGGATTCTTTACCACGGCACTACCTGGTAAAATGCACCTGGGGATTCCCTCATTGAAGTATAATTCACATACAAGAAAAAAATGCCTGTTAAAAAATACATCTATTATAAGCTTACACTTCAGTGACTTTGCTTTTGTAGAATTGTGCAATCATCATCACAATTCAGTTTTAATAATAATTATTTTTATTTTACTTTCTGCTTTTACAGAGCTTTGTTATTTACAGATATGTGTAATCCCAGATTAGTCATATGTCTATCCCTGGCCCCCTCACCTCCCAATCCCCCCCATCCTACCCCTACAGGCCATCGCACAGCACCCCTGCAGGATCCTCTATTCCCACAGCGCAATGACAATAGCTATCTTTTTCACACATGATAGTATAGGTTTCCATGTTACTCTCTCTATGCCTCCCACCCACTGTTCATTCCCCACAGTGTCTATACGTCTGTTTTTTGTCTGTTTTTCCATCGCTTCTCTCTGTGTGTTACCATTACCATCTTACTAGATTCCATATATATGTTAATATACTGTACTTGTCTTTCTCTTTTTGACTTACTTCACTTTGTATAATAGGTTCTAGATTCACAATTCAGTTTTAGAACATTTCCATCTTTCGCTCAAATTCCCTTGTTTCCAGCCCCAGCTCCAGACAACCATTCATCTATTTTCTTTTTTTTAAATTCTTTATTTTAAAGGTTTTACAGAGTTTTGTTGTTCACTGACATGTATGTTCCCATCTATTTTCTATTTCTATAGATTTGCCCAAATTTCATTTAAATTATATTTTTTTATTTAGACAAAGCTGAAAAATAATCACATTCGCTAGTTTGGCATTTTCTCACCATGTTCGACAACCCTGTCTCTGTGAAGTACATAATATTTTATTCTGTACTGTTTTTAACAACTTCATTGAGGTATGTGTGCTTTGTCATGTCTAACTTTTTGCAATCCTGAGGACTGTAGCCCATCAGGCTCCTCTGTCCATGGAATTTTCCAGGGAAGAATACTGGAGTGGGTTGTTTTCTCCCCTTCCAGGGGATCTTCCCACCACAGAGATGCAGCTCATGTCTCCTGCATTGTCAGGAGGATTCTTTACCACGGCACTACCTGGTAAAATGCACCTGGGGATTCCCTCATTGAAGTATAATTCACATACAAGAAAAAAATGCCTGTTAAAAAATACATCTATTATAAGCTTACACTTCAGTGACTTTGCTTTTGTAGAATTGTGCAATCATCATCACAATTCAGTTTTAATAATAATTATTTTTATTTTACTTTCTGCTTTTACAGAGCTTTGTTATTTACAGATATGTGTAATCCCAGATTAGTCATATGTCTATCCCTGGCCCCCTCACCTCCCAATCCCCCCCATCCTACCCCTACAGGCCATCGCACAGCCCCCCTGCAGGATCCCCTATTCCCCCAGCGCAATGACAATAGCTATCTTTTTCACACCTGATAGTATAGGTTTCCATGTTACTCTCTATGCCTCCCACCCACTGTTCATTCCCCACAGTGTCTATACGTCTGTTTTTTGTCTGTTTTTCCATCGCTTCTCTCTGTGTGTTACCATTACCATCTTACTAGATTCCATATATATGTTAATATACTGTACTTGTCTTTCTCTTTTTGACTTACTTCACTTTGTATAATAGGTTCTAGATTCACAATTCAGTTTTAGAACATTTCCATCTTTCGCTCAAATTCCCTTGTTTCCAGCCCCAGCTCCAGACAACCATTCATCTATTTTCTTTTTTTTAAATTCTTTATTTTAAAGGTTTTACAGAGTTTTGTTGTTCACTGACATGTATGTTCCCATCTATTTTCTATTTCTATAGATTTGCCTTTCTTAGAAGTTTCATTTAAATTATATAATACTTGGTCTTTTGAGTTTGGCTTATTTAGCGTAAAGTTTTTGAAGCTTATCTGTATTGTTGCACGTGTCAGTAGTTTGCTCCTTTGTATTCCTAAATAGTATTTCATTGTATGAATATATCACATTTTGTTAGTTCCTTTACTAGTTGATGGATGTTGTGCTTTTCATTTTGCAAAGGATACCCAGGGTAGACAGGGCATGATCGGGAAGCTGGAGCAACACTAGAGGGGCTGTATGATCCGCAGGCATGTGTATTCTCTCCTGCTGGGCGACCCCAAACCAGCATTAGTTCTTTCACACCAGCTGTCACACCAGGCCTCAGTAACCTCCCTGGCAGTAGCAGCCCCCAGGGGTTTTGGGGAAGAACTTATATATGGTTTCAGAACAAAGGTGGCCTAAGGCCAGCAGGTGCAATGCAACGTACACGCATTAGTACAGCCTTATATAACCAAGGTCAGCAATATCCTTGTTTACAGAACATAGCATAGCAGGGTCATGAGAAAGCAGGCAGGAGGGCCTGCCTGGCGTGAGAGAGTGGGACAGGAGAGCCTGACTGACATCATATTCTCAGGCACTTTCCCTGTAGTGGATATTTGGATTGTTTCCAGGTTTGATATTGTGAATGATTTTGCTTCCACGTTCGTGTGTAAATCTTTTGTGTATACATGTATTTTCATTTCCCTTGAGTAGATAGGTAACTGGGAGTGGAATTTCATGTTTAATTTTTTTTTAAAAGGGGAGGGGCACAGTGAGATCTTTAGCCTTAGAGGAGGAAGGAGGCATTTATTTATTTTATTTTGGCCTCTTTTTTATTGATTTTTTATTTATTTATTTTTATCCAACTTTATTCTTTGGCCTGTGTGGGCCTCCCATCACAGTGGCCTCTCTTGCAGAGCACTGGCTCATAATTGGGCACACAGGTCCAGCTGCTCTGCGGCATTTGGGATCTTCCTGGGCCAGGGATCGAACTGGTGCCCCTTGCACTGCAAGGCAAACTCTTTACCCCCTGGACCATCAGGGAAGCCCCATGTTTAATTTTTAAAGAAATTGTCCAATTGGTTCCCAAAGAGGTTATGCCATTTTACATTCCCACTGATAATGTATTAGAGTTCTAGTTTTTGTGCATCCTTGCTCAGAACTGGCATGGTCTGTCTTTTCGATTATGGGTATATCGGGGCTTTTCCGGTGCCTCAGGCATTAAGAATCCTCTTCCCACTGCAGGAGCTCCAGGTTCAGTCCCTGCATTGGGAAGATTCCCTGGAAAAGGAAATGGCAACCCACTTGTCTGGAAAATTTCATGAACTGAGGAGCTTGGTGAGTTGCAATCTATGGGCTTCCAAAGAGTCAGACATGACTGAGCATGCATGGGCACAATAGTAATATCTCGTTTTGAATTTCATTTGCATCCTAGTCACTAGTAATGATATTGAGTATCTTTTCATGCTCTTACTGATCATTTGTTATGTGAAATATTTATTAGTGAAACATTTATTCAAATCTTATGCCTATTTTAATGTTTTATTTTTACTTTTCAAATTAAAATTTGAATAAAATTTTAAAAAGTTACTTTCCATTTAGTTATTACAAAGTATGGCTGTATTGCCTGTGTTGCATTATACATCTTAGCACTTACCTCACAATCAATAGTTTGTACCTCTCACTCCCCTACTCTGGGTTGCCCTGTCCCTTGCCCTGTCACTGGTTACCAGGAGTTTGTTCTCTGTGAGTCTGCTTTTTTTGGTTGTTACATATTAGTGATAGGGCTAATGGTAGGGCTTCCCCTTTGACTCTGGGTATATAGGGGCTTCTTAGGTGGCACTAGTGATAGAGAAACTGTCTGCCAATTCAGGAGATGTACCAACCAGGGGTTCAATCCTTGGGTTGGGAAGATCACCTGGAGAAGGGCATGGCAGCCCATTCCAGTGTTCTTTCTTTTTTTTTTTAAGCATTTATTTATTTATTTATTTTGGTGGGGGTGGGGAGGGAGGGGGTGGGCGGGCCACTTCCACTGGTCTTTCATTTGTCTACTTTCATCCATCTTTGTTCTTTGGCCCGTGTGGGCCTCCCATCGCGGTGGCCTCTGTTGTCGCAGAGCACCAGCTCTGGGCGCATGCGCTTCAGAGCTCCGGCTCGGTAATTGGACACATCGGTCCAGCCGCTCCGTGGCACGTGGGATCTTCCCAGGCCAGGGATCGAACCAGCACCCCTTGCACTGCAAGGTGGTGTCCTTACCCACTGGACCACCAGGGAAGCCCCATTCCAGTGTTCTTGACTGGAGAATCCCATGGACAGAGGAACCTGGAGAGCTACAGTCTAAAGGGTCCAAAAGACTCAGACTTGATTGAGGCAACTTAGCACTCAGTGTGCTGCCCTGAGTGTGAGACCATTAAGGCCTAATCATTAGCACTTGTGGGTTAGAGGGCCCGCTTCACCAGTGGTTGGCTGGCTGTGGTCCTCATGGCAGAATATGAGCTGAGAGGCTGATCTTACCTTGTCCCCAGGGCACTCCAGGCCCTCTGACTTTGGGCCGGTGGATGAGCTCAGGGTGGGAGGTGGGGACAGGTTGAGGGCTGTGTCCTGAAAAGCTCTAAAACCCTCCCTAAGGCTGCTCACTTTCCAGACTCAGGCCTTGAAGCGGCAGTAATCCTTTCTCCTGTCCCCACCTCTGTGACCTATTGGTGGCAATAGTGTCCATGTGTCACAGTCTAGGAAACCCAGCACCCATTTGGGTGACCTGAGGAGCCTGAGGACCAGCTAAGTCCTGGGTGCCTGGTTCCTTCAGTGATGGTGGCTGGGCAGAGTCTGGGAACCTGACCCTGAGGGTGCCCCCAGCTGGAGTCTGCCTCTTGAGCTAGGTCTGGGCGCTGTCAGTAGAACACAGACTGGGTTTTGGAAGAAGGCTCTTGGGCAGGGTAGCCAGCCTAGGCAGGGACCTTGGAGGGCAAAGTTGAGCCTTGGAACCTTGCTCTTTGTTGTTAGAACAGAATAACATTTGTGTCAGGGGAGGTTTATAGGGATATTGTGACCTGACTACAACTTGACCTCCCTAAAGAACAAAGGATTTGATGCCAAGAAGTTCACAACTAATTTAGTCCCTTCCTCACCTTTTCTATATAAAGACTTTGCTGAAAGCCTTCAGTGAGTTCGAGGTTTTTTAAGGCATAAGCCATCCATCTCCTTGCATGGTCCTGCACTAAGCTTTTCTCTGCTCCAAACTCTGACATTTTGGTATTGTTTGGCCTCACTGTTGGGTGCATGGATTTGCATTCAGTAATGTTTATATTCATTAGGCTTTGTATTTTTTAGATTTCACATATAAGTGATATCATGCATTGTTTGACTTATTTCACTTAGCATAATGCCCTTCAAATTCCTACAAATAGCAAAGTTTTGTTCTTTCTTTTGGCTGAATAGTATTCTGTCAAATAGACATACTACCTCATCTTTATCCATTCATCTGTTGATGGACACTTAATTTGCTTCCATTTCTTGGCAATTGTAAATAATGCTGCTATGAACATTGGAGTACATGTGTGTTTTCAGGTTGGTGTTTTCGTATTCTTCAGATATATACCCAGGAATGGATTTGGTATTCTATATTTAGGGTTTTTTTTCCTCAAAAAACTGTTTTCCATAGTGACTACACCAATTTACATTCCCATCAACAGTGCACACAGGTTTGTTTTTTGTTGTTGTTGTTTTGAATTGCTCAGTTTTAATTGAATGAATTCAGAATTGGAAGATTTTTCCAAGAATGGTGTGAAACTTATGCCAATAGTGTCCATGTGTAAAGTCTAGGAAACCCAGCACCCATTTGGGTGACCTGAGGAGCCTGAGGACCAGCTAAGTCCTGGGTGCCTGGTTCCTTCAGTGATGGTGGCTGGGCAGAGTCTGGGAACCTGACCCTGAGGGTGCCCCCAGCTGGAGTCTGCCTCTTGAGCTAGGTCTGGGCGCTGTCAGTAGAACACAGACTGGGTTTTGGAAGAAGGCTCTTGGGCAGGGTAGCCAGCCTAGGCAGGGACCTTGGAGGGCAAAGTTGAGCCTTGGAACCTTGCTCTTTGTTGTTAGAACAGAATAACATTTGTGTCAGGGGAGGTTTATAGGGATATTGTGACCTGACTACAACTTGACCTCCCCTAAAGAACAAAGGATTTGATGCCAAGAAGTTCACAACTAATTTAGTCCCTTCCTCACCTTTTCTATATAAAGACTTTGCTGAAAGCCTTCAGTGAGTTCGAGGTTTTTTAAGGCATAAGCCATCCATCTCCTTGCATGGTCCTGCACTAAGCTTTTCTCTGCTCCAAACTCTGACATTTTGGTATTGTTTGGCCTCACTGTTGGGTGCATGGATTTGCATTCAGTAATGTTTATATTCATTAGGCTTTGTATTTTTTAGATTTCACATATAAGTGATATCATGCATTGTTTGACTTATTTCACTTAGCATAATGCCCTTCAAATTCCTACAAATAGCAAAGTTTTGTTCTTTCTTTTGGCTGAATAGTATTCTGTCAAATAGACATACTACCTCATCTTTATCCATTCATCTGTTGATGGACACTTAATTTGCTTCCATTTCTTGGCAATTGTAAATAATGCTGCTATGAACATTGGAGTACATGTGTGTTTTCAGGTTGGTGTTTTCGTATTCTTCAGATATATACCCAGGAATGGATTTGGTATTCTATATTTAGGGTTTTTTTTCCTCAAAAAACTGTTTTCCATAGTGACTACACCAATTTACATTCCCATCAACAGTGCACACAGGTTTGTTTTTTGTTGTTGTTGTTTTGAATTGCTCAGTTTTAATTGAATGAATTCAGAATTGGAAGATTTTTCCAAGAATGGTGTGAAACTTATGCCTAGAATACAAGGCTTCTTAGAGCCTTAGAATTATGGTTTTTCTTTTCTCATTCTAAGTTGCTGTCTCTCTCTGTTTCTCTGTGTCTATTTGTCTCTGTCTCTGGATTTTTTACTTAATTATAACATACTTATGCATAAGATTTTGAGCCAGGAGAAGGTAAAAGCACTGTGGAATTCCTGAAGGTTCTTAAAATGCTATGTGTCGCCAGAATCCAGAGGTTTTTTCTACTGAAAAACATGAAATAGGACTTCATCTTTTGGCTTATCAGGAGTGTATGCATGAATTAAATGTGATCATAGTGTATTAAAACTATTTATTTTTAATACATCTATACAAATGAATATGACCCTTCTAAGTAGTTACTTAGAGATTACATATACTTATTTTTCCTGATGTTATTGTTTAAAGATAGGTTTTATAAAATTTTTCATTGAATTTATCTACTGGGAATAGTTTGAAGCAGAACTTATTTCACATACTGTTTTTGATCTTTTTAAAAACATTTTTATGTTGGAATGTAATTGATTTATAATGTTGTGTTTCAGGTGCACAGCAAAATGATTCAGTTATATGTGTAATACATATTCTCATTTTCAGATTCGTTTCCCATATACATTATTAGAGAATATTGAGTAGAGGTCCTTGTGGTATACAATAGGACCTGTTGAGTATCTATTTTACATAGAGTAGCATATATATGTGAATCCTAAATTCCTAATTTATCTCTTTCCCTACCTTTCCCCTTTGATATACAGAAGTTTTCTATGTCTGTGAATCTGTTTCTATTGTGTAGTTATTTCGTATCATTTTTGTTGGATTCTCTATATAAGTGATACTATATAATATTTGTCTCTCTCTTATATATATCACTTAATATGATAATCTCTAGGTCGATCTCTGTTGCTGCAAATGCATTATTTTCATTCTTTTCAATAGAGTAATATTCCATTATATATATGCACCACATCTTTATCTGTTCCTCTGTTGATGGACATTTAGATTGCTTCCATGTCTTGGCTACTGTAAATACTGCTTCAGTGAACATTCGGGTGCATCTATCTTTTTGAGTGTGGTTTTGTCCAGGTATATGCCTCAAAGAGGAGTTGGTGGATCATATAGTAGCTCTATTTTAGTTTTCTAAGGAACCTGAATACTGTTCTCCATAATGGTTGTACCAGTTTACATTTTCACAAAGTGTGGGAGGGTTCCCTTTTCTCAGCACCCTGTCCAGATTTTATTGTTGTAGAGTTTGATGGTGACTGTTCTGACTGGTGTGAGGTGATACTGCATTGTAGTTTTGATTTGCATTTCTCTAATAATTAGTGCCATTGAGCATCTTTTCATATTGTTTTTGGCTATCTGTAGGTCTTCTTTGGACAAATAGCAATTTAGATATTCTGCCCATTTTTAAGTTAGGTTGTTTTTTGATGCTGAGTTGCATGAGCTGTTTGTAGATATTGGAGATTAATTGCTTGACAGTCACTTTGCAAACATTTTCTCCGATTCTGTGAGTTGTCTTTTTGTTTTATGATTTCCTTTGCTGTGCAAAAGCTCAGTTAGGTCCCATTTGTTTATCTTTGCTTTTATTTTCATTACTCAAGGAGATGAGTTCAAAAAGACATTATTGTGATTTATGTCTGATTTATGCATGTTTTCCTTAAGGAGATTTATAGTATTTTAGGTTTTTTTTTTCATATACATTATTAGAGAATATTGAGTAGAGGTCCTTGTGGTATACAATAGGACCTGTTGAGTATCTATTTTACATAGAGTAGCATATATATGTGAATCCTAAATTCCTAATTTATCTCTTTCCCTACCTTTCCCCTTTGATATACAGAAGTTTTCTATGTCTGTGAATCTGTTTCTATTGTGTAGTTATTTCGTATCATTTTTGTTGGATTCTCTATATAAGTGATACTATATAATATTTGTCTCTCTCTTATATATATCACTTAATATGATAATCTCTAGGTCGATCTCTGTTGCTGCAAATGCATTATTTTCATTCTTTTCAATAGAGTAATATTCCATTATATATATGCACCACATCTTTATCTGTTCCTCTGTTGATGGACATTTAGATTGCTTCCATGTCTTGGCTACTGTAAATACTGCTGCAATGAACATTAGGGAGCATGTATTTTTCTGAGTGTGGTTTTGTCCAGGTATATGCCTCAAAGAGGAGTTGGTGGATCATATAGTAGCTCTATTTTAGTTTTCTAAGGAACCTGAATACTGTTCTCCATAATGGTTGTACCAGTTTACATTTTCACAAAGTGTGGGAGGGTTCCCTTTTCTCAGCACCCTGTCCAGATTTTATTGTTGTAGAGTTTGATGGTGACTGTTCTGACTGGTGTGAGGTGATACTGCATTGTAGTTTTGATTTGCATTTCTCTAATAATTAGTGCCATTGAGCATCTTTTCATATTGTTTTTGGCTATCTGTAGGTCTTCTTTGGACAAATAGCAATTTAGATATTCTGCCCATTTTTAAGTTAGGTTGTTTTTTGATGCTGAGTTGCATGAGCTGTTTGTAGATATTGGAGATTAATTGCTTGACAGTCACTTTGCAAACATTTTCTCCGATTCTGTGAGTTGTCTTTTTGTTTTATGATTTCCTTTGCTGTGCAAAAGCTCAGTTAGGTCCCATTTGTTTATCTTTGCTTTTATTTTCATTACTCAAGGAGATGAGTTCAAAAAGACATTATTGTGATTTATGTCTGATTTATGCATGTTTTCCTTAAGGAGATTTATAGTATCTGGCCTTCCATTTAGGTCTTTGATTCTCTTTTAAGTTTTTTGGGAGTATGGTATTAGAGAATGTCCTAATTTTCATTCTTTTACATATGGCTGTCTGGTTTTACAGTGCCGTTACTGAGAGGACTATCTTTTCTCCATTGTATGTATAGTTTTGCCTCCTTTGTCGTAGATGAATTAACCTTAGTTGCATGAGTTTATTTCTGTTTTTTTTTTTTTTTTTAAATCTATCTTTGCACCAGTACCATACTGCTTTGATTATTGTAGCTGTATAGTATAGTCTGAAGTCGGGGAACCTGATTCCTCCAGCTCCATTTTTCTTTCCCAAGATTGCTTTGGGTAGTTGGGGTCTTTTGTGTTTGCATACACATTTTAAGATTCTTTTTTTTTTCTTCTAGATTTGCAAATAGTGCTGTTGATAATTCGATAGAGATTGCTTTGAATCTGCAGATTGCCTTGTTGGTATAGCCATTTTGACAATATGGATTCTTTCAGTCTAGGAGCATAATATATGTTTCTATTTGTTTGTCTCATCTTTGATTTCATTCATCACTGTCTTACAGGTTTCTGAGTATGGGTATTTTGTCTTTTCAGATAGGATTAGTCCTAGGTATTTTATTCATTTGGTATGATGTTAAGAGTAATTTTTCCCTTAAATTCTCCTTCTGGTTTTTCATTTTTATAGAAATCAGGTATCTGTGTAGTAATTTTTTAACCTGCAAGTCTACTGGTTTCATTGGTGAGCCCTAGTAGATTTTTGGTAGCATGTTTAGGATTCTTTCATATATAGTATCATATATAGTATCATATATAGTATTGTGTTCTTTCATATATAGTTTCATATATAGTATCAAACAGTGACAGCTTTAATTCTCCTTTTCCAATTTAGATTCGTTTGATTTCATTTTCTTCTGATTGCTGTGGCTAGGAGTTCCAAAACTGTTGAGTAAGATGCTAGAGTTAACTTCCTTGTGTTGCTTCTGTTCTTAGAGGAAATACTTTCGGCTTTTCACCATTGAGTGTAATGTTAGCCTTAAATCATATATGGCCTTTATATATTTATATATATATATATATATATGGCGTTGAATTTTGTCAGAAGCTTTTTCTGCATTTATTGAGATGATCGTATGGTATTTATTCCTCAGTTTGTTGATGAGGTGTGTCATACTGGTTGATTTGAGGTTATTGAAAATCCTTGAATCCATAGGCTAAATCCCACTTGATCATAGTGTATGATCATTTTAATGTATCATTTGATTCAATTTTCTAGTGCTTTTTTGAGGATTTTACATCTTGTGCTCATCAGTGATATTAGCCTGTAATTTTGTGTGTGCGTGTCTGTGCTCTCCTTGGTGTTGGTATCAGGATGTTAGTGGCCTCATATAGAATGAATTTGGGAGTGTTCTTCCTCTGTAATTTTTAGGAACATGTTCAGAAGGATAGGTGTTTATTCTGTAGGTGTTTGATAGAATTCACCTGTGAACCATCTCGTCCTTTTTGTTGGAAGTTTTCAAATCAATTTCAGTATGTGATTAGTATGCTCATATTTTGTATTTCTTCCTGGTTCAGTCTTGGGAGATTGTACCTTTCTAAGAATTTGTCCATTTCTCCTAGATTGTCCCATTTTATTGGCATATAGTTCCTTGCAGTAGTTTTACATGATCGTTTGTATTTCAGTGGTGCCTGTTATAACATCTTTCTTTTCACTTCTGATTTTATTGACACCTCTCCCTTTTTTTCTTGATGAGTCTGGCTAAAGGTTTAACAATTTTATTATCAAAGAACCAGCTTTTAGTTTCATTGATCTTTTCTGTTATCCTTGTCTCTATTTTTACTTTGAAAGTTATGACTTACTTCGTTGTATACTAACTTTGGATTTTGTTTGCTCTTTTTCTTTAGTTGTTTTAGGTCCGGTTGTTTGAGATTTTTCTTTATTTAGGAATTAAGATTTTATTGTTATAAACATCCCTCTTAGAACTGCTTTTGTTATATCCCATAGATTTTGGATCATTGTGTTTTCATTTTTGTTTGTCTCTAGGTACTTTTTGATTTTCTCTTTGATTTCTTAAGTATTCCTTTGTCTGTTTAGTAGCATATTGTCTAGCCTCCACACATTTATGTTTTTTATGTTTTTCTTGCTTGTAGTTGGTTTCTTATCTCATAAAACATGCTTGATATGATTTCAGTTTTCTTAAATTTACTGAAGCTTACTTTATGTGACCTGTCCTGGAGAATGCACTATCTGCACTTGAAAAGAATGTGTACTCCACTGCTTTTGCATGAAATGCTGTATAAATATTAATTAGTTCCATCTCCTCTAATGTGTTATTTAAAGCATCTGTTTCCCTATTGATTTTGTGTCTGGATCATCTGCCCATTGATATAAATGTCCATTGATATAAATAGTTGACATTCTCCCACTATTAATGTGTTACTGATGATTTCTTCTTTGATGGCTATTAGCATTTGCCTTATATGTTGAGTGAATATATATATTTACCATTATTATGTTTTCTTCTTAAATTGATCCCTTGATCTTTATGTAATGTTCATCTTTGTCTCCTGTAACAGTCTTTAAAATAAGTTTTGTCTGATGTGAGTATTGTTACCCCAGCTTTATTTTGATTTCCATTTGCATAAAATATCTTTTCCATCCCTCACTTTCAGTCTATATGTGTCCCTAGATATGAAGTGGGTCTCATGTACACAGCATTTTATTGGCATATAGTTCCTTGCAGTAGTTTTACATGATCGTTTGTATTTCAGTGGTGCCTGTTATAACATCTTTCTTTTCACTTCTGATTTTATTGACACCTCTCCCTTTTTTTCTTGATGAGTCTGGCTAAAGGTTTAACAATTTTATTATCAAAGAACCAGCTTTTAGTTTCATTGATCTTTTCTGTTATCCTTGTCTCTATTTTTACTTTGAAAGTTATGACTTACTTCGTTGTATACTAACTTTGGATTTTGTTTGCTCTTTTTCTTTAGTTGTTTTAGGTCCGGTTGTTTGAGATTTTTCTTTATTTAGGAATTAAGATTTTATTGTTATAAACATCCCTCTTAGAACTGCTTTTGTTATATCCCATAGATTTTGGATCATTGTGTTTTCATTTTTGTTTGTCTCTAGGTACTTTTTGATTTTCTCTTTGATTTCTTAAGTATTCCTTTGTCTGTTTAGTAGCATATTGTCTAGCCTCCACACATTTATGTTTTTTATGTTTTTCTTGCTTGTAGTTGGTTTCTTATCTCATAAAACATGCTTGATATGATTTCAGTTTTCTTAAATTTACTGAAGCTTACTTTATGTGACCTGTCCTGGAGAATGCACTATCTGCACTTGAAAAGAATGTGTACTCCACTGCTTTTGCATGAAATGCTGTATAAATATTAATTAGTTCCATCTCCTCTAATGTGTTATTTAAAGCATCTGTTTCCCTATTGATTTTGTGTCTGGATCATCTGCCCATTGATATAAATGTCCATTGATATAAATAGTTGACATTCTCCCACTATTAATGTGTTACTGATGATTTCTTCTTTGATGGCTATTAGCATTTGCCTTATATGTTGAGTGAATATATATATTTACCATTATTATGTTTTCTTCTTAAATTGATCCCTTGATCTTTATGTAATGTTCATCTTTGTCTCCTGTAACAGTCTTTAAAATAAGTTTTGTCTGATGTGAGTATTGTTACCCCAGCTTTATTTTGATTTCCATTTGCATAAAATATCTTTTTCCATCCCCTCACTTTCAGTCTATATGTGTCCCTAGATATGAAGTGGGTCTCATGTACACAGCATGTATATGGGTCTTATTTTTGTATTCATTCAGCCAGTATGTGTCTTTTGGTTGGAGTATTTAATCCATTTACATTGAAGGTGATTACCAATATGTATGTTCTTATTGCCGTTTTGTTAATTGTTTTTGTAGGTCTTTTCCCTTCCTCTTTTGTGCTCTTGAGCTTTGACATGCTTTAGTGTTCCGTTTGGATTCATATTTATTTTTTGTATATATCTCTTGTAGTTTTTTGGTTTGTGGTTATAATGAGGTTTTGGTCTAGCATTCCATGTTTATAAAGATGATTTTAAACTTGCTGGTCTTTTAGTTTTAAATGTATTTCTAGTGTCCTGTTGCATTTGAACTCTCCTCATGATTGCTGGTTTTGATATGATGCTTGTGTGTGGATGATTTTCTACCTTTACTATGTATTTGCCTTTATTAATGAGCTTTCCCATTTGTAATTTTCTTGTTCCTCGTTGTAGGCTTTTCATTTTTTCACTTAGAGAAGTCCCTTTAGGATTTGTTGTAAAACTGGCATGATGGTGATGAACTTAACTTTTGCTTGTCTGTAAAGCTTTTGATTTCTCTGTTGAATCTGAGTGAGAGACTTTTTGGGTACAATATTTTTGGTTGTATGTTTTGCTCTTTTATCACTTTAAATATATTGTGCCACTCCCTCTGGCCTGCAGAGTTTCTGCTGAAAAGTAAGCCAATAATGTTATAGGGAATCCCTTGTATGTTATTTGTTGCTTTTAATATCGTCTCTGTTGTTAGTTTTTTTTTTTTAAACATTTATTTATTTATTTCTTTGGGTGGGAGCGGATTGAGGAGGAAGCGGGGCAGGCGGGCCACTTCTATTGGTTTTTCATTTATCTATTTTCATCCATCTTTGTTCTTTGGGCCCCGTAGGCCTCCCATTGCAGTGGCCTCTGTTGTCACAGAGCACCGGCTCTGGGCGCATGCTCTCCAGAACTCCGGCTCAGTAATTGGACACATCAGTCCAGCCGCTCCACGGCACGTGGGATCTTCCCAGGCCAGGGATCGAACCGGCGTCCCTTGCACTGCAAGGCAGTATCCTCACCCACTGGACCACCAGGGAAGCCCTGTTGTTAATTTTTTATCAGTTTGATTAAAGTAAGTCTCAGCATCTTCCTCCTTGGAATTATCCTTTATGGGACTTACTGTGATTCCTGGACTTGGGTGACTATTTCTTTTCCCATGTTAGGGAAGTTTTCAGCTATTCTCTCTTCAAGTGTCTTCTCAGACCCTTTCTGTCTCACTTCTCTTTCTGGCACCCCTTGAATGCAAATGTTGGTACATTTCATGTTGTCCTTAGGGATCTCTTAAAACTGTCCTCATTTCATTACTTTTCATTTTGTTCCACAGCAGTGATTTCCACCCTGCTGTCTTCCAGGTTTTTTATCAGTTTGTCTACCTTAGTTATTCTGTTACTGATTCCTTCCACTTTATTTTTTGTTTCAGTTATTATTCAACTCTGTTTTATTATTTAAATCTTTGTAGTTTTTTTGTAAAGATTGATCATCTCAGTCTGGACCTCCATTATTTTTCAGAGATTTGGATCATCTTTACTTATCATAACTCTGAAATCTTTTTTTTTTTTGGTAGATTGCCTGTCTCTACCTCACTTAGTTGTTTTTTCTTTGAATTTTAGCTTGTTCCTTTTGGAACATATTCTTGTGTCATCTCATTTTGTGTTTCTTTTCAGCCTCTGTTTTGTACTTCCTGTTGCTTTTGGTGTCTGCCCCTTTATGGGTGAAGGTGGTCTAAAGGCTTGTGCAGGCCTCCTGTTGGGAGGGACTGGTACCTGCCCACTGATGAATGGAGCTGGGTGTTGTTCTTCTGGTGTAGCGGGCCATGTCAAAGGGTGTTGGAGATACTTGTAGGCTGAGGAAAACTTTAAGCATTTTGTCTGCTGATGGGTGGGAATGCATGTCCATCTTTTTAATTGTTTGGCCTAAGGCGTCCCTGGGTATAGCCAAATCTTTTTTTTTTTTTTTAATTGGAACATAGTTGCTTTACAATGTTGTATTTGTTTCTGTTGTACAGAAAAATGAATCAGTTATATGAATACATATATCCCCTCTTTTTTTTGGATTTCCTTCTTGTTTAGGTCACGGCATAGCATTAAGTAGAGTTCCCTGTGGTATACTAGGTTCTCATTAGGTATCTATTTTATACTTAGTAGTCTATATGTCAATCCGTATCTTCTAATTCATCCCACATGCCCATCCCTCTTAGGATCTATATCTTTGTTGTCTACTTCTGTGTCTCTATTTCTGCTTTCCACGTAATTTCATCTGTGCCATTTTTTCCTAGATTTCAGAAATCCTCCAGGCAAGCATACTGGAGTGAGTAGTCTTTTCCTTCTCCAGGGGATCTTCTCAACTCAGAGATTGAACCCAGGTTGTCCCTCATTGCAGGCAGATTCTTTACCATTTGAGCCACCAGGGAAGCCCAAAAATACTGGAATGAGTAGCCTATCTTGTCTCCAGGGGATCTTCCCAATCCAGGAATTGAACTGGGGTCTCCTGAATTGCAGGCAGATTGTTTACAGGCTGAGCTACAAAGTGATTATTATATGATATTTTTCTGTTTTTGATTTACTTTACTCTGTGTGACAGTCTCTAGGTCTATCCACGTCTCTGTGAATGGCATGATTTTTTCCTTTTTATGGCTGAATAATAGTCCATTGTATAGATGTACCGTATCTTCTTTTATCCATTCTTCTGTTGATAGACATTTAGATTGTTTCCATGTTTTTGATGTTGCAGATAGTGCCGCAGTGAACATGGGGGTGTATGTATCTTTTCAAATTATGGTTTTCTCTGGGTATATGCCCAGGAGTGGAATTGCTGGGTCATGTAATAGTTCTATTTTGAGTTTTCTAGGGAACCTCCATACTGTGCTCCATGGTGTCTATTAATTTACATTTCTACCAAGAGTGTAAGAGAGTTTCCTTTTCTTTACATCCTCTCTAGCATTTATTGTTATAGATTTTTTAAAATTTATTAATTGGAGGATAATTGTTTTACAGTATTGTATTTGTTTCTTCCATACAACAGTGTGAATCAGCCATGAGTGTGCATAGGTCCCCCTCTTGAACCTCCTTCCCACCCCTCTAGGTTGTCACAGGGCACCAGGTTGAGCTTACTGTGTTACACAGGGACTTCCCACTAGCTATCTGTTTTACATATGGTAATATATATGTTTCAGTGATATACTCAGTTCATCCCACCCCTTTACCCACTGTGTCCGCAAGTCTGTTGTGTCACTATTCTTGCCTTGAAAATAGGTTCATCAGTACCATTTTTTTCTAGATTCCAATATATATTAATACACTGTATTTGTTTTTCTCTTTCTGACTGACTTCATTCTGTATAGCAGGCTTTAGATTCATCCTTATCAGCAGAACTGACTCAGTTTTTCTCCTTTTTCTGGCTGAGTAATATTCTTGTGTATGTGCTTATAATACCATAACCTCTTTATCCAGTTTATCTATTGATGGACATGTAGGTTATTGCTTCCATGTCCTGGCTATTTAAGTAGTGCTGGAGTGAACACTGGGACAGTCTTTTCGAATTATGGTTTTCTTTGGGTATATTCCCAGTAGTGGGATGGCTAGATCATGTAATAGTTCTATTTTGAGTTTTCTAGGGAACCTCCATACTGTGCTCCATGGTGTCTATTAATTTACATTTCTACCAAGAGTGTAAGAGAGTTTCCTTTTCTTTACATCCTCTCTAGCATTTATTGTTATAGATTTTTTAAAATTTATTAATTGGAGGATAATTGTTTTACAGTATTGTATTTGTTTCTTCCATACAACAGTGTGAATCAGCCATGAGTGTGCATAGGTCCCCCTCTTGAACCTCCTTCCCACCCCTCTAGGTTGTCACAGGGCACCAGGTTGAGCTTACTGTGTTACACAGGGACTTCCCACTAGCTATCTGTTTTACATATGGTAATATATATGTTTCAGTGATATACTCAGTTCATCCCACCCCTTTACCCACTGTGTCCGCAAGTCTGTTGTGTCACTATTCTTGCCTTGAAAATAGGTTCATCAGTACCATTTTTTTCTAGATTCCAATATATATTAATACACTGTATTTGTTTTTCTCTTTCTGACTGACTTCATTCTGTATAGCAGGCTTTAGATTCATCCTTATCAGCAGAACTGACTCAGTTTTTTTCCTTTTTCTGGCTGAGTAATATTCTTGTGTATGTGCTTATAATACCATAACCTCTTTATCCAGTTTATCTATTGATGGACATGTAGGTTATTGCTTCCATGTCCTGGCTATTTAAGTAGTGCTGGAGTGAACACTGGGACAGTCTTTTCGAATTATGGTTTTCTTTGGGTATATTCCCAGTAGTGGGATGGCTAGATCATATGGTAGGTTGATTCCTAGTTTTTTAGAAATCTCCATGCTGTTTTCCATAGTGGCTGTATCAGTATATTCCCACCAGCAATGCAAGAGGATTCCCTCTTCTCCACATCATATCCAGCATGTTTTGTTTGTAGATTTTTAAAATTTAAGTTTATTTTTAATTAGAGGATAATTGCTTTACAAAGTTTTATTGGTTTCTGCCATTGTTATTGTTGCTCAGTTGCTCAGTCATCATTTCCGACCCTTTGTGACCCCATGGACTGCAGCACTCCAGGTCTCACTATTCTTCGCTGTCTCCTGGAGGTTGCTTGAATTCATGTCCAGTGAGTTGATGATGCTGTCAAACCGTCTCATCTTCTGTCACCCTCTTCTGCCCTCAACCGCTGCCAGAGTCAGCGTGTTTTACAGAGAGTTCGTTCTTCACATTGGGTGGCCAAAGTATTAGATTTTCAGGATCAGTTCTTCCAATGGATATTCAGGGTTGATTTCCTTTAGAATTGACTTTTTTCTCATTGCTGTCCAAAGGACTCTTAGGAGACTTCTCCAGCACCACAAGTTGAAAATATCAGTTCTTTAGCACTCAGCCTTCTTTATGGTCCTGCTCTCACATCTGTACATGACTACTGGAAAAACCATAACCTGTGACTACAGAAGTTTGTTGGCAAAGTGATGTCTCTGCTTTTCAGTATGCTGTCTTGATTTGTCATAGGTTTTCTTACAAGGAGCAGGTGTCTTTTAATTTCCTGGCTGCATCACCAGCAACAGTGATTTTGGAGAAGAGATATAAAAATAAAATAAAATTTGTCACTATTTCCAGTTTCCCCCCATCTATTTGCCTTGAAGTGATGGCACTGGATGCCATAATCTTCATTTTTTGAGGGTAGAGTTTTAAGGTAGCTTTTTCAATCTCCTCTTTCACCTTCATCAAGAGACCACTTAGTTCCTCTTCACTTTCTGCCATTGGGGTGGTGTCATATTTCTCCTGTCAGTCTTGATTCTGGCATTTGGAAGATGTCGCTGCATATAAGTTAAATATGCAGGGTGACAGTATACAGCCTTGATATATTCTTTGGGTATATTCCCAGTAGTGGGATGGCTAGATCATATGGTAGGTTGATTCCTAGTTTTTTAGAAATCTCCATGCTGTTTTCCATAGTGGCTGTATCAGTATATTCCCACCAGCAATGCAAGAGGATTCCCTCTTCTCCACATCATATCCAGCATGTTTTGTTTGTAGATTTTTAAAATTTAAGTTTATTTTTAATTAGAGGATAATTGCTTTACAAAGTTTTATTGGTTTCTGCCATTGTTATTGTTGCTCAGTTGCTCAGTCATCATTTCCGACCCTTTGTGACCCCATGGACTGCAGCACTCCAGGTCTCACTATTCTTCGCTGTCTCCTGGAGGTTGCTTGAATTCATGTCCAGTGAGTTGATGATGCTGTCAAACCGTCTCATCTTCTGTCACCCTCTTCTGCCCTCAACCGCTGCCAGAGTCAGCGTGTTTTACAGAGAGTTCGTTCTTCACATTGGGTGGCCAAAGTATTAGATTTTCAGGATCAGTTCTTCCAATGGATATTCAGGGTTGATTTCCTTTAGAATTGACTTTTTTCTCATTGCTGTCCAAAGGACTCTTAGGAGACTTCTCCAGCACCACAAGTTGAAAATATCAGTTCTTTAGCACTCAGCCTTCTTTATGGTCCTGCTCTCACATCTGTACATGACTACTGGAAAAACCATAACCTGTGACTACAGAAGTTTGTTGGCAAAGTGATGTCTCTGCTTTTCAGTATGCTGTCTTGATTTGTCATAGGTTTTCTTACAAGGAGCAGGTGTCTTTTAATTTCCTGGCTGCATCACCAGCAACAGTGATTTTGGAGAAGAGATATAAAAATAAAATAAAATTTGTCACTATTTCCAGTTTCCCCCCATCTATTTGCCTTGAAGTGATGGCACTGGATGCCATAATCTTCATTTTTTGAGGGTAGAGTTTTAAGGTAGCTTTTTCAATCTCCTCTTTCACCTTCATCAAGAGACCACTTAGTTCCTCTTCACTTTCTGCCATTGGGGTGGTGTCATATTTCTCCTGTCAGTCTTGATTCTGGCTTGAGCTGCTTCCAGCCTGGGATTTCACATGATGTACGCTGCATATAAGTTAAATATGCAGGGTGACAGTATACAGCCTTGATATATTCTTTTCCCAGTTTGGAACTAGTCTGTTGTTCCATATCCAGTTCTAAGTGTTGATGCTTCACCACGATAAAGGTTTATCAGAAGGCAAGTAAGATAGTCTGGTATTTCAATCTCTTTAAGAATTTTCCACAGTTTATTGTCATCCATACAGTCAAAAGGCTTTAGTGTAGTCAATGAAGCAGAAGTAGATATTTTTCTGAAATTTCCCTTGCTTTTTCTATGTTTCAACAAATGTTAGAAATTTGATCTTTGGTTCCTTTACGTTTCCTGAATCCAGGTTATACGTTGGAAGTTCTCTGTCACATACTGTTTAAGCCGAGCTTGATGGATTTTGAGCATTACCTTTTCTAGCATGTGATAGGAGCACAGTGGTGCAGTAGTTTGAACATTCTTTGGCATTGTCTTTCTTTGGGATTGGAATGAAAACTGACCTTTTCCAGTTCTATGGCCACTAATGAGTTTTCCAAATTTGGTGGTATATTGAGTGCCCCACTTTAACAGTGTCATCTTTTAGGATTTGAAATAGCTCAGCTAGAATTCCATCACCTTCACTAGCTTAGTTTACCGTAGTGTTTCCTGAGGCTCACTTGAGTTCACACTCCAGGATGTCTGGCTCCAGGTGAATGATCACACCATTGTGGTTACTGGGTCATTAAGATCTTTTTTGTACGGTTCTTCTGTGGATTCTTGCCACCTCTTCTTAATCTTTTCTGCCTCTGTTAGGTCCATACTGTTTCTGTCCTTTATTGTGTCCATCTTTGTATGAAATGTCCCCTTAGTATCTCCGATTTTCTTGAAGGAATCTCTAGTGTTTCCCATTGTGTTGTTTTCCTCATTTTTTTCCCTTTAAAGGCTATCTTATCTCTCCTTGCTGTTCTTTGGAACTCTGCATTCAGATGGGTATACCTTTCGTTTTCTCCTTTGGCTTTCCCTTCTCTTCTTTTCTCAGCTGTTTCTAAGTCCTCCTCAGACAACCATTTTGTTGAATTTCTTTTTCTTTGGGATGGTTTTGGTCACTGCCTCCTGTGCAGTGTTACCAACCTCTATCCATTGTTCTTCAGGCACTCTGTCTATCAAACCTACTCCCTGAAATCTATCATCATAAGAGATTTGATTTAGGTCACACCTTTGTTGCCTGGTGGTTTTCTCTACTTTCTTCAAAGTCTGAATTTTGCAGTCTGAGCCACAGTCAGCTCCAGATCTTATTTTTGCTGACTGTATAGAGCTTCTCAATCTTTGGCTGCGAAGAATATAATCAGTCTGATTTTGCTGTTGACCGTCTGGTGATGTCCATGTGTAAAGTTGTCTCATGCTGTTGGAAGAGAATGTTTGCTCTGACCAGTGCATTCTCTTGGTAAAATTCTGTTAACCTTTGTCCTGCTTCATTTTGCACTCCAAGGCCAAACTTGCCTGTTACTCAAGATATCTCTTGATATCCTGCTTTTGCATTCTAGTCCCCAGTGATGAAAAGGACATCTTTTTTTTTTTTTTGGTGTTAGTTCTAAGAGGTCTCGTAGGTCTTCATAGAACTGTTCAAATTCATCTTCTCTTGCATTAGTGGTTGGACTTGGATTACTGTGATGTTGAATGGTTTGCCCTAGAAATGATCCAAGATCATTCTGTTTTTGAGATTTCACCCAAGTTCAGCATTCCAGACTTTCGTTTACTATGAGGGCTACTCCATTTCTGCTAAGGGATTCTTGTCTACAGTAGTAGATATGATGGTCATCTGAATTAAACGTGCCTTTTCCTGTCCATTTTAGTTCACTGATTCCTAAAACATTGATGTTCAGCCTTGCCATCTCCTGTTTGACCAATTCCAATTACCTTCATTCATGCACCTAACATTCCAGGTTCCTATGCAGGATTGTCCTTTAGGGCATCAGACTTTATTTTCACCACCAGACTCATCCACAGCTGAGTGTCATTTCCACTTTGGCTCAACCTCTTCATTCCTATTTGGGCTGTTTCTCCACTCTTCTCCAGTAGTATACTGGGCACCTACTGTCCTGGAAGTTTTGTCCTTCAGTGTCATATCTTGCCTTTTCATACTGTTCATGGGGTTCTCAAGGTAAGAATGCTTAGTTGGCTTGCCAGTCCCTCCTCCTGTGGACCATGTTTGTCACAACTCTCCACCACAATTTGTCCATCTTGGGTGGCCCTACACGGCATGGATCATAGTTTCATTGAGTTACACAAGGTTGTGATCCTTGAGATCATTTTGGTTAGTTTTCTGTGATTGTGATTTTCAGTCTCTCTGCCCTGTGATGGGAGCCTAAGAGGCTTGTGCAAGATTCCTGATGGGGGGACTGGCTAGGGCTTTCTGCCATATAGCAACATAAATCTGCCATAGATATACCTATTTTCTCTGCTTTGTGAGCCTTTCTCCCACCTCATCTCACTCCTCTAGATTGCCACAGAGCTTTGGATTTGGGCTCTCTGCATCAAACAGCAAATTTCCACTAGCTATCTAATTTTACATGTAGTAATGTATATATTGCAATGCTAGTTTCTCAGTTCTCACCACCGTCTCCTTCCCCTACTGTATTCACAAGTCTGTTCTCTGTGCTTCCCACTGCTCTCCAGGTAGGTTCATCAGTACCATCTTTCTAGATTCCATATATAAGTGTGGTAGGTCTCATCCAGGGTTCTAAGAAGTTACTGCTTTTCTCTGGGTGCACATAAGACCCAGTGTGTGCCCTTTATGGTATTTGTTTTTCTCTTTATGATTTGTTTCACTCTATATAATAGGCTCTAGGTTCATCCACCTTGTTAGAACTGAGTCAAATGTCTTCCTTTTCATGGCTCAGTGGACATCTAGGTTGCTTTCAGATTCTAGCATTGTATGTAGTGCTGCAATGAGCATTGGGGGACGTGTGTCTTTTTCAGTTATGATTTTCTCAGGGTACGTGCCCAGTAGTGGGATTGTTGTAGTCTTATTCCTAGTTTTTTTTTTTTATTTTTATATATTTTTTTATTCCTCCTTTTTTTAAGGAGTCTTCATAATGTTCTCCATATTGACTGTATCAATTTGTATTCCCACCACCAGTACAAGAGGGTTCCCTTTCTCTACACCCTCTCCAGCATTTACTGTTTGTAAATTTTTGATGATGGCCATTTTGACCTGGGCACCTACTGTCCTGGAAGTTTTGTCCTTCAGTGTCATATCTTGCCTTTTCATACTGTTCATGGGGTTCTCAAGGTAAGAATGCTTAGTTGGCTTGCCAGTCCCTCCTCCTGTGGACCATGTTTGTCACAACTCTCCACCACAATTTGTCCATCTTGGGTGGCCCTACACGGCATGGATCATAGTTTCATTGAGTTACACAAGGTTGTGATCCTTGAGATCATTTTGGTTAGTTTTCTGTGATTGTGATTTTCAGTCTCTCTGCCCTGTGATGGGAGCCTAAGAGGCTTGTGCAAGATTCCTGATGGGGGGACTGGCTAGGGCTTTCTGCCATATAGCAACATAAATCTGCCATAGATATACCTATTTTCTCTGCTTTGTGAGCCTTTCTCCCACCTCATCTCACTCCTCTAGATTGCCACAGAGCTTTGGATTTGGGCTCTCTGCATCAAACAGCAAATTTCCACTAGCTATCTAATTTTACATGTAGTAATGTATATATTGCAATGCTAGTTTCTCAGTTCTCACCACCGTCTCCTTCCCCTACTGTATTCACAAGTCTGTTCTCTGTGCTTCCCACTGCTCTCCAGGTAGGTTCATCAGTACCATCTTTCTAGATTCCATATATAAGTGTGGTAGGTCTCATCCAGGGTTCTAAGAAGTTACTGCTTTTCTCTGGGTGCACATAAGACCCAGTGTGTGCCCTTTATGGTATTTGTTTTTCTCTTTATGATTTGTTTCACTCTATATAATAGGCTCTAGGTTCATCCACCTTGTTAGAACTGAGTCAAATGTCTTCCTTTTCATGGCTCAGTGGACATCTAGGTTGCTTTCAGATTCTAGCATTGTATGTAGTGCTGCAATGAGCATTGGGGGACGTGTGTCTTTTTCAGTTATGATTTTCTCAGGGTACGTGCCCAGTAGTGGGATTGTTGTAGTCTTATTCCTAGTTTTTTTTTTTTATTTTTATATATTTTTTTATTCCTCCTTTTTTTAAGGAGTCTTCATAATGTTCTCCATATTGACTGTATCAATTTGTATTCCCACCACCAGTACAAGAGGGTTCCCTTTCTCTACACCCTCTCCAGCATTTACTGTTTGTAAATTTTTTGATGATGGCCATTTTGACCATTGTGAGGTGATACCTCATTGCAGTTTTGAGTTCCATTTTTCTAGTAATGAATAATGTTGAGCACCTTTTCATGTATTTATTAGCCATCTGTATGTCTTATTTGGGAAAATGCCTGTTTGGAAGTCTGATGTGGTACTCAGAACTGTTACTTCTGTGGGAGAACCTCTGTGATAGAATTATTTTCCAGTTTTGGGGTTGCCTACCTGGTAGGTTTGGGATTTGATTGTGTGGTGAATACACAATACGTCTACGTACTCTTACCATCTCGTGACTTTTTCTCTATCTCTGGATGCAGAGTATCTTTTTTGGTAGGTTCATGTCTTTTTTGTCAATGGTTTTTCAGCAGTTAGTTGTGACTTTGGTGTATTTGTGAGAGGAGGTGAACTCTCAAGTCTTAGGCATCTTCTCTCACCATTTATCTATTTCTGGTGGGTTCTTTTTTTTTTTTTTTTTTTTATGGTATCCATTCTGACAGTTATGAGGTGATATCTCATTGTGGTTTTGATTTGTATTTCCCTAATGGTTAATAATGTTGAGCATCTTCATGTGCTTTCTAGGCTTCTTCATTTTTTCTTTGAAAAATGTCTGTTCAGTTCTTTTGCCCATTTTTTTTTATTCTATTATTTTGAAATTTAATTCTGCTGAAATATAGTTAATTTACAGTGCTTTGCTTCGGGTGTATAGCAAATGGTACAAAAATATGTACCATTATACATATAATTTGTGTGCTTTTTAAAAATTTTTATTTATTTATTTTTGGCTATTCTGGGCCTTCACTGCTGCTGCAGGCTCTTTTCTAGTTGCAAGGAGTGGGGCCTACTCTCTAGTTGAGGTGAGCAGACTGCTTGTTGCAGTGGCCTCTTTGTGAAACTTGGGCTTCAGGGCACACGGGCTTCAATAGTTGCGGCATATGGGCTCAATAGCTGTGACTCACAGGCTTAGTTGCTCTGCAGCACGTAGGATCTTCCCAGATCAGGAGTTGAAGCTGTGTCTCCTGCAATGGCAGGCGAACTCTTCACCACTGAGCTACCAGGGAGGCCCTTGAGTGCTGTGAAATTATTCTTCATGATGTTTTACTGCAAGTTATTGAGTATAGTTTTCTATGCCATATTGTAGTCCTTGTTATTTATTTTATATACAGTAGTTTGTATATGTTAGTTCCAACCTCCTAATTTATCTGTGCCCTTGCCACCTATCCCCTTTTCACAAACAATAAATTTTCACAAACTGTCTTGAGGAAAAAAAAGTCAGTTTATTTTCTGTGTTAGTGTGTTTCTGTTTTTTAAATGTTAATTTTTTTTTTTTTTTACATTCCACATATAAGTGATATTGTATATTTGTCTTTCTCTGTGTGACCTACTTCACTTAATATGATAATCTCTAGGTCCATATATCTTGTTGAAAATGGCATTGTTTCATACTTTTTATATGGCTGAGTAATAGTTGTATATATGTACCATGTATTTATCCATTCGTCTTTCGATGGACATTTAGGTTGCTTCTGTGTTTTGACTATTGTAAATGCACTAAGTCCCCTTTGTATGAGTGCATCCCATTCTGAGAGAAAGTTCATTATTCCCTTTTGAATTGCCTTGACATTTTATAAAAGAAAAAATCGAGTTGTCCACAAATGTAAGAATTTTTTTCTGGATTTTCTATCCTGTTTCATTGCTCTATAGGTCTCTTGCACCAATGCCACACTCTTTTGATTATCAGAAGTTAATATAAAGTTTTAAAATCAGATAATTCAGTCCTAATTTTGTAAAAATGTGTTGGCTATTCTAGGTCTTTATCATATTCATATAAATTTTAGGATCAGTTATCAGTTTCTATAAAAGAGCTTGCTGGTATTTTGACAAAGATTGTGTAGACTTGATAAATCAATTGGGAGAGAACTGTGTCTTAATAGTTGCTGCTGTTCAGTCACTCAGTGTGTCTGACTCTGTGATCCCAAATGACCCCAGCACACCAGAACTCTTGTCCTTCACTATCTCTTAAGAGTTTGCTCAAACTGATGTCCATTGAATCCATAATACCATCCAGCCATCTCATCATATGTCATCTCCTTCTCCTCCTGCCTTCAGTCTTTCCCAGCATGAGGGTCTTTTCCAGTGAGTTAGCTCTTTGCATCAGGTGGCCAAAATATTGGAGTTTCAGCATCAGTCCTTCCAATAATATTCAGAGTTGATTTCCTTTAGGGTTGACTGGTTTGATCTCCTTGCTGTCCAAAGGACTCTCAAGATTCTTCTCCAGCACCACAGTTCAAAAGCATCAATTCTTTGGTGCTCAGCCTACTTCATAATCCAACTCTCACATCCATACATGACGGCTGGAAAAACCATTGATTTGACTACACGAATCTTTGTTGGCAAAGTGATGTCTCTGTTTTTTAATACACTGTCTAGTTTTATCATAGCTTTACTTCCAAGGAGCAAGTGTCTTTTAAGTCCATGGCTACAGTACCATCCGTGGTGATTTTGGAGCCCAAGAAAATAAAATCTGTCACTGTTTCCATTGTTTCCCCATCTGTTTGCCATGATGTGATAGGACCAGATGCCAGGATCTTAGTTTTTTGAATATTGAGTTTTAAGCCAGCTTTTTCACTCTCCTCTTTTACTTTCATCAAGAGGCTCTTGATAGTTCCTATTCACTTTCTGCGATTGGAAATGCCAGGGTGGATGAAGGCAATTAGAAGTATCGAGTTGTCCACAAATGTAAGAATTTTTTTCTGGATTTTCTATCCTGTTTCATTGCTCTATAGGTCTCTTGCACCAATGCCACACTCTTTTGATTATCAGAAGTTAATATAAAGTTTTAAAATCAGATAATTCAGTCCTAATTTTGTAAAAATGTGTTGGCTATTCTAGGTCTTTATCATATTCATATAAATTTTAGGATCAGTTATCAGTTTCTATAAAAGAGCTTGCTGGTATTTTGACAAAGATTGTGTAGACTTGATAAATCAATTGGGAGAGAACTGTGTCTTAATAGTTGCTGCTGTTCAGTCACTCAGTGTGTCTGACTCTGTGATCCCAAATGACCCCAGCACACCAGAACTCTTGTCCTTCACTATCTCTTAAGAGTTTGCTCAAACTGATGTCCATTGAATCCATAATACCATCCAGCCATCTCATCATATGTCATCTCCTTCTCCTCCTGCCTTCAGTCTTTCCCAGCATGAGGGTCTTTTCCAGTGAGTTAGCTCTTTGCATCAGGTGGCCAAAATATTGGAGTTTCAGCATCAGTCCTTCCAATAATATTCAGAGTTGATTTCCTTTAGGGTTGACTGGTTTGATCTCCTTGCTGTCCAAAGGACTCTCAAGATTCTTCTCCAGCACCACAGTTCAAAAGCATCAATTCTTTGGTGCTCAGCCTACTTCATAATCCAACTCTCACATCCATACATGACGGCTGGAAAAACCATTGATTTGACTACACGAATCTTTGTTGGCAAAGTGATGTCTCTGTTTTTTAATACACTGTCTAGTTTTATCATAGCTTTACTTCCAAGGAGCAAGTGTCTTTTAAGTCCATGGCTACAGTACCATCCGTGGTGATTTTGGAGCCCAAGAAAATAAAATCTGTCACTGTTTCCATTGTTTCCCCATCTGTTTGCCATGATGTGATAGGACCAGATGCCAGGATCTTAGTTTTTTGAATATTGAGTTTTAAGCCAGCTTTTTCACTCTCCTCTTTTACTTTCATCAAGAGGCTCTTGATAGTTCCTATTCACTTTCTGCGATTGGAAATGCCAGGGTGGATGAAGCTTAAGCTGGAATCAAGATGGCTGGGAGAAATGTCATCTGAGAGTATTGAATTTGTCCTGGCCATCTTGATAACAGCTTGAGCTTCATCCAGCTTGGCATTTCACATGATATACTCTGCATATAAGTTAAATAAGCAGGTAGTATGTTTTATTGTGTGTGTTTAGTCTCCAAGTTGTGTCTGAATTTTTTGCATCCCCATGGACTGTGGAGTGCCGGACTTCTCTGATGTGTTTTATTATAATCCATGAAGATGGAATCTCACTTGTTTATTTAGATTGTCTTTTAATTTAACACTGTTTTATAATTTTTAGTGTAAAAGTTTTTGCATATCTTTTGCTAAATGTATTCCTAAGTATTCTTTTTGACTTCATTTTGAAAGGGATTAACTTAAGTTTTGGGTTTTTCATTGCTTGCAAATACATATACAGTTGACTTTCTAAATTCATTTGTCTTATTATACATGTTATATTTAATATATATATCTGTCTCAATTAGCTAGTATTTTTTCTAAGTTTTCATGTATGTTAATGAGGGATATTTATCTAAAGCTCTTTTCTTGTAACATTGTCAGATTTTATCAGGGTTCTTTTCATCTCTCTTAACTTCTATGTTTCCCATATCTTCATTGCATCTAGATACATTCTGGCAGAGATTCTCAACTCATTTCTACTTTACTAATTTGGTATTTGATGGTATCCAGTCTGTCAGTAACCTATCCGTTCAGTTCACTTCAATCACCATATTTTTCATCCAATGAAAACAACTAGAAGCTAGAAGCTTATTGCTTTATATTGAAATAATATTCTCACTTATCTTTTGGTGGCATTTCTTTTACTCATTTAAAATTGCTCTCTTAATTTTGTTCTAGTAATTCTGCTTCTTTCATACAAATTGTCCATTTTTCTCAAAAAAAATTCTTTTGTGGAATTATACTCCTCAGAGTCCATGTGGGGGATTTTGGAGCCCAAGAAAAAAAAAAGTTTGTCAGTATTTCCATTGTTTCCCCATCTGGTTGCCATGATGTGATAGGACCAGATGCCAGGATCTTAGTTTTTGAATATTGAGTTTTAAGCCAGCTTTTCACTCTCCTCTTTACTTTCATCAAGAGGCTCTTGATAGTTCCTATTCACTTTCTGCGATTGGAAATGCCAGGGTGGATGAAGCTTAAGCTGGAATCAAGATGGCTGGGAGAAATGTCATCTGAGAGTATTGAATTTGTCCTGGCCATCTTGATAACAGCTTGAGCTTCATCCAGCTTGGCATTTCACATGATATACTCTGCATATAAGTTAAATAAGCAGGTAGTATGTTTTATTGTGTGTGTTTAGTCTCCAAGTTGTGTCTGAATTTTTTGCATCCCCATGGACTGTGGAGTGCCGGACTTCTCTGATGTGTTTTATTATAATCCATGAAGATGGAATCTCACTTGTTTATTTAGATTGTCTTTTAATTTAACACTGTTTTATAATTTTTAGTGTAAAAGTTTTTGCATATCTTTTGCTAAATGTATTCCTAAGTATTCTTTTTGACTTCATTTTGAAAGGGATTAACTTAAGTTTTGGGTTTTTCATTGCTTGCAAATACATATACAGTTGACTTTCTAAATTCATTTGTCTTATTATACATGTTATATTTAATATATATATCTGTCTCAATTAGCTAGTATTTTTTCTAAGTTTTCATGTATGTTAATGAGGGATATTTATCTAAAGCTCTTTTCTTGTAACATTGTCAGATTTTATCAGGGTTCTTTTCATCTCTCTTAACTTCTATGTTTCCCATATCTTCATTGCATCTAGATACATTCTGGCAGAGATTCTCAACTCATTTCTACTTTACTAATTTGGTATTTGATGGTATCCAGTCTGTCAGTAACCTATCCGTTCAGTTCACTTCAATCACCATATTTTTCATCCAATGAAAACAACTAGAAGCTAGAAGCTTATTGCTTTATATTGAAATAATATTCTCACTTATCTTTTTGGTGGCATTTCTTTTACTCATTTAAAATTGCTCTCTTAATTTTGTTCTAGTAATTCTGCTTCTTTCATACAAATTGTCCATTTTTCTCAAAAAAAATTCTTTTGTGGAATTATACTCCTCAGATGCTGTAATGTTTTCCCCTATGATCTCATATTCTCTTCGGAGCATCAACATTTTCAGCTGTAATTCATATTTGAAGGGGAGGATCAAAAACCTGAGACCTCTGATGGATTTTTGTTTTTTTTTGTGAGAAGGTTTGGTAAAAGGGAGCCTCAGGGTAAAAAACCTTGTGTGTTAAAATCTGGGCTCTGCTAGTTCCATTCTGCCCTTCCAAGAAGAGAACATGCCCCTAGGTTTTTCCCTAGTATCTCTGTATCTGCTGTGCCTTCTCCAATAGCTACTGTATTCTGTGATACCATCTAGTCCCCAGAGTAGAAAGAAGTAAAGGAGAGAAGTGTTCCATGCCTATCTGTATGGGTAGTTATCAGCTTCCCCGTGTTACTCTGCCTCCTTGGGTGCTGAGCTGGACCTGTTAGTTTCATGCTCACCTCGAGTTGGGGTGGGCTGTGATACACCAGGATGATATGGTTAGGAAAGGCACAGTCAGGGAACCCCTTTCTCCACTCGACCTCTTAACTCCGTTAGTGGCTATCTGTGACTCCAGGCTTTCCTGTTTCCACTACAGTGTATCCAACTGCCTTTCATCTCCCAGGGGTTTTTTAGGGATTCTGAGTTATCACCCTGTCATGACATCTGCACGATTAGATTTGGGTCCTCTGTGAGGCAGTAGTGTTGTATTTTCAGGAACAGAATTGTACAGATAGAATTTTTAGGAAGTAGTTATGGTGATGAATTTCTGAAATTACTTTAAAGGTGACTCAGATTCTCAAAGATCCTTCCTACTGGGCTTCCTGTGACATTGCTCAAATTTTCAGGGTTCTTTTCATCTCTCTTAACTTCTATGTTTCCCATATCTTCATTGCATCTAGATACATTCTGGCAGAGATTCTCAACTCATTTCTACTTTACTAATTTGGTATTTGATGGTATCCAGTCTGTCAGTAACCTATCCGTTCAGTTCACTTCAATCACCATATTTTTCATCCAATGAAAACAACTAGAAGCTAGAAGCTTATTGCTTTATATTGAAATAATATTCTCACTTATCTTTTTGGTGGCATTTCTTTTACTCATTTAAAATTGCTCTCTTAATTTTGTTCTAGTAATTCTGCTTCTTTCATACAAATTGTCCATTTTTCTCAAAAAAAATTCTTTTGTGGAATTATACTCCTCAGATGCTGTAATGTTTTCCCCTATGATCTCATATTCTCTTCGGAGCATCAACATTTTCAGCTGTAATTCATATTTGAAGGGGAGGATCAAAAACCTGAGACCTCTGATGGATTTTTGTTTTTTTTTGTGAGAAGGTTTGGTAAAGGGAGCCTCAGGGTAAAAAACCTTGTGTGTTAAAATCTGGGCTCTGCTAGTTCCATTCTGCCCTTCCAAGAAGAGAACATGCCCCTAGGTTTTTCCCTAGTATCTCTGTATCTGCTGTGCCTTCTCCAATAGCTACTGTATTCTGTGATACCATCTAGTCCCCAGAGTAGAAAGAAGTAAAGGAGAGAAGTGTTCCATGCCTATCTGTATGGGTAGTTATCAGCTTCCCCGTGTTACTCTGCCTCCTTGGGTGCTGAGCTGGACCTGTTAGTTTCATGCTCACCTCGAGTTGGGGTGGGCTGTGATACACCAGGATGATATGGTTAGGAAAGGCACAGTCAGGGAACCCCTTTCTCCACTCGACCTCTTAACTCCGTTAGTGGCTATCTGTGACTCCAGGCTTTCCTGTTTCCACTACAGTGTATCCAACTGCCTTTCATCTCCCAGGGGTTTTTTAGGGATTCTGAGTTATCACCCTGTCATGACATCTGCACGATTAGATTTGGGTCCTCTGTGAGGCAGTAGTGTTGTATTTTCAGGAACAGAATTGTACAGATAGAATTTTTAGGAAGTAGTTATGGTGATGAATTTCTGAAATTACTTTAAAGGTGACTCAGATTCTCAAAGATCCTTCCTACTGGGCTTCCTGTGACATTGCTCAAATTTTCCAAAGGTACAAGACATTTCATTATATTCCCAAGGGTTGCTTCATATTCCCAACTGAGGAAGTGCAGTAATTCCCATATGCTTATTCATGGACTGTTGAATCACTGTCATGTGGTGTACTTGATCAGCAACAGATTTCTAGGCCTCTTCCTAGAGACAGTTAATCAAAATGGAGAGAGCTATTAGGAAATCTTTTTAACAAGTGTCTTTGTGTGTACTTCTCATATATGGTCAGATTTGAACACTACTTGGTGAAGTCATTACAACTGCTACTGTCCAGTATGGTACCACTGGCCACAGTGGCTACTGAACACTTGACATGTAATGATCCAAATTGAGATGTTCAGTCACTAAGTCTTGTCTGACTTTTTGCAACCCCATGGACTGCAGCAGGCCAAGTTTCCCTAGCCTTCACTATCTCCCAGAGGTAGTTCAAGCTCATATATATTGAGTCAGTGATGCCATCCAGCCCTTTGATTGTCTATTGTCTCCCTCTCTTCCTGCTCTCAATCTTTCCAGCAGCAGGGGCTGTTGCATCAGGTAGCTAAAGTATTGGAGCTTCAGCATCAGTTTGTCAGGGTGAATATTCAGGGTTGATTTTCTTTAAGATTGATTGATTTGAACTCCTTGCTGTCCAGGGGACTCTCAAGAGTCTTCTCCTGCACCACAATTCAAAAGCATCCATTCTTTGGCACCCATCCTTCATTATGGTTCAACTCTCACATTGGTACATGACTACTGGAAACACCACAGCTTTGATTATATGGACTCTTGTAAGCAGAGTTGATACACTGTCTGTTTGTCATAGCTTTTCATTCAAGGATCAAACGTCTTTTAATTTCATGGCTGCAGTAATCATCCACAGTGATTTTGGAGACCAAGTAAAGAAAATCTGCCACTGTTTCCACTTTTTCCTCATCTATTTGCCATGAAGAGATGGGACCTGGATGTCATAATCTAGTTTTTTGAATGCTAAGTTTTAAGCCAGCTTTTTCACTCTCCTCTTTGATACTCACCAAGAGGCTCTTTAGTTCTTCTTTGCTTTCTAATGTTAGAGTGGTATCATCTGCATATCTGAGGTTATTGATATTTCTCCTGGCAGTCTTTATTCCAGCTTGTGAGTCATACAGCCTGGCATTTCACATGGTGCATATAAGCTAAATAAGCAGGGTGACAATGTACCAATTGTCCAATTTTTGCCAATTTGGAACCAGTCCTTTTTTCCATGCCTGGTTCTGTTTTTCTTGTCCTGCATACAGGTTTCTCAGGAGGCAGGTAAGGTGATCTGGTACTCCCATCTCTAAGAATTTTTCACAGTTTGTTGAAATCCATATAGTCAAAGGCTTTAGTGTAGTCAGTGAAGCAGAAGTAGATGTTTTTCTGAGATTCTCTTGTCTTTTCTGTGATCCAGTGAATGTTGGAAGTTTGACATTTCATTCTTCTGCCTTTTCTAAATTCAGCTTGCACATCTGGAAGTTTAGATTATGAACTGTTAAAGCCTACCTTGATGAATTTTGAGAATTAACTTGCAAGCATGTGAAATGAGCACCATTGTGTAATAGTTTGAACATTCTGTGGGATTGCCTTTCTTTGGGGTCGGAATGAAAACTGACCTTTTCCAGTGTTGAGGCTGAGTTTTCCAAATTTGCTGGCATATTGAGTACAGCACTTTAACTGCATCATCTTTTAGGATTTGAATTAGCTCAGCTGGCATTTCATCACCTCTACTAGCTTTGTTTATAGTGGTGCTTTCTAAGGCCCATTTAGCCTTGCACTCTATGAGGTTTGCTAGGGTAATGACCACACCATTGTGGTTATCCAGGTAATTAAAGCCTTTTTTGCATAGTTCTTCTTTATATTCTTGCTATCTGTTTTTAATCTCTTCTACTTCTGCTAGATCCTTGCTGTTTCTATGCTTTATTGTGCCCAGCTTTTCATGAAATTTCCCTTGGGATCTCTAATTTTCTTGAAAAGATCTTGTCTTTCCCATTCTATTGTTTCCTCTGTTTCTTTGTGTTGTTAATTTCAGAAGGCTCTCTTATGTCTCCTAGCTGTTCTCTGGAACTCTGGATTCAGTTTGGTATATCATTCCCATTCTAATCTCCACGGGGCAAAAAACTGTTTCCACTTTCCTCATCTATTTGCCATGAAGAGATGGGACCTGGATGTCATAATCTAGTTTTTTGAATGCTAAGTTTTAAGCCAGCTTTTTCACTCTCCTCTTTGATACTCACCAAGAGGCTCTTTAGTTCTTCTTTGCTTTCTAATGTTAGAGTGGTATCATCTGCATATCTGAGGTTATTGATATTTCTCCTGGCAGTCTTTATTCCAGCTTGTGAGTCATACAGCCTGGCATTTCACATGGTGCATATAAGCTAAATAAGCAGGGTGACAATGTACCAATTGTCCAATTTTTGCCAATTTGGAACCAGTCCTTTTTTCCATGCCTGGTTCTGTTTTTTCTTGTCCTGCATACAGGGTTTTCAGGAGGCAGGTAAGGTGATCTGGTACTCCCATCTCTAAGAATTTTTCACAGTTTGTTGAAATCCATATAGTCAAAGGCTTTAGTGTAGTCAGTGAAGCAGAAGTAGATGTTTTTCTGAGATTCTCTTGTCTTTTCTGTGATCCAGTGAATGTTGGAAGTTTGACATTTCATTCTTCTGCCTTTTCTAAATTCAGCTTGCACATCTGGAAGTTTAGATTATGAACTGTTAAAGCCTACCTTGATGAATTTTGAGAATTAACTTGCAAGCATGTGAAATGAGCACCATTGTGTAATAGTTTGAACATTCTGTGGGATTGCCTTTCTTTGGGGTCGGAATGAAAACTGACCTTTTCCAGTGTTGAGGCTGAGTTTTCCAAATTTGCTGGCATATTGAGTACAGCACTTTAACTGCATCATCTTTTAGGATTTGAATTAGCTCAGCTGGCATTTCATCACCTCTACTAGCTTTGTTTATAGTGGTGCTTTCTAAGGCCCATTTAGCCTTGCACTCTATGAGGTTTGCTAGGGTAATGACCACACCATTGTGGTTATCCAGGTAATTAAAGCCTTTTTTGCATAGTTCTTCTTTATATTCTTGCTATCTGTTTTTAATCTCTTCTACTTCTGCTAGATCCTTGCTGTTTCTATGCTTTATTGTGCCCAGCTTTTCATGAAATTTCCCTTGGGATCTCTAATTTTCTTGAAAAGATCTTGTCTTTCCCATTCTATTGTTTCCTCTGTTTCTTTGTGTTGTTAATTTCAGAAGGCTCTCTTATGTCTCCTAGCTGTTCTCTGGAACTCTGGATTCAGTTTGGTATATCATTCCCTTTCTCCCATCCTTTTTGCTTCTGCTCTTTGCTTAGCTATGTGTAAAGCCTGCTCAGACAACTTTGCAAATTACAAGTCTGATAACATCAATCAACTATTTAAAACACTTCAGCACCTAAATGTTGCTCTAAGGACAAAAGAACTCAATTCTTATCTGATCTTTCAAAATTTCCTCATATTCTTGCTCATAGCTTCTCCTCAGCCTCATCTCTAATTACTCATCTTATAGATGGCAACTAAGCACTACTTTCCTAGGGGACCCTTCCTTAGCTCCCCCTCCACCTTCCTGCCCCAGTCCAGGTAGAATTTGTGTGTATGCGTTTTTCTTTCAGAGGACTTATTTCAAATTGTGATGGTTTATTCATGAATATTATCATTTGATTAACACCAGTTTCTCTCCAGACTATGAGCTCATTAAGCATAGGAACCTTGCCTCTTTGCTCATTTTTTAAAATTTATGTATTACAATGAATGACCAGTTTATTAATGTAATGTTTTTGATCACAAGACTTTTCTGGATTGTTTTTTTTATAAATATATTAAGTCTGCAATATCTCTTAGGAGCTTAATTTTTAATTCATCTAACTGAACGTGAAACCAGTTGCTTTTGGCAAACACTCTTTGCTCATTTTGGGAGAAGGAAATGGCAGTCCACTTCAGTATTCTTGCCTGGAAAATTCTATGGATGGAGAAGCCTGGTGAGCTACAGTCCATGGAGTCTGAAATATATCTATATCTATACCTATATCTATATCTATATCTATCTATATATATAGAGAGAGAGAGAGAGAGAGAGATATTTATAAAAAGCTTCCCTGATCGCCAAGGAATCTGCTTGCTGTGCAGGAGATCTGGGTTCCGAAGATCCCCCTGGAGGAGAGCGTGGCAACCCATTCCAGTGTTCTTGCCTGGAGAATTCCATGGACAGAGGAACCTGATGGGCTGCAGCCCCTGGGGTCCTACAGAGTCAGACACGAATGAAGTGACTAAGCAGCAGTAGCTTTGCCCTTTTTAAATTGCCAACTTGTCTCACCATGTCTTGTTCATAAGACACAAGAAGACATGAAGGACTTGAGCAGCAATTTGCCTAATACGCCAGGCTATTTTATGTGATTATCAACATAAGCATCTATACTCTGCTATCAGGGGAATCTGTTAAGTAAAGGAAGACAAACATGTAAAGAGTAATAACAATACAGTGAAGCAAATGTAGAGGATAAAATGTGATCTAAAGCGTAAATAGCCTGCATTCCTTTGTGGGGAAAGTTAGGAGGAAGCTGACTTGAAGAATGAGCGGGAGTTGGCCAGGAGGTCAAGGTGGGAAAGCTTTCTAGGCAGAGGAATGGAAAAGTATAGTATGTTCAGGGAACAGCAGATAAGTTAGGTATGACTGGAGTGTAATGACTGATGAGAAAGGAGGGAGAGGTTTACAGATAATCAGAGGCCAGATCATCAAGGCCTAATAGACCTTGCAGGGAAGCTTGTGTCTTCATTCCATGGGTAATCAAGAGCCAAATTCATTTCCTGAGATTGTGTTCTTAGCTTGGGACACAGAAAGAAGTAGTCAGGGAGGAAACCACTGGTTGGTTCTGAGTATGATTATTCTTCAGCAGGGGAACATGACATACTGTGATTTGGATGGGCTTATTATTACAACACAAGTAACTGTTCCCAGAGAATTGGTTGCATGTGTTACTGGCAAAGGCATGATTAGCATCAAATAAATAAATCATAATTTGGGAGGGTTCATTCATAATTGATGAGCTTTTAGAAGGATCCAACAATTGGGTCATTGCTATTAGAGGAATCTAGGGCCTAATACAGTGTTTGATGCAAAGAAATATGTAGAATGGGTTCCTGAAACGATTTTAGAAAACTTTTTTTGAAAAAAATTCTTAATTTTTATTTTTATTATTTTAGCACCTAAAGCCTGAAAGCAGTAATTTTTACTAGCCAGAAGAATAGTTATTAAACCAAACTAGACAAATTGTGATAGTTTCACTTCCAACTATTAAACCAACAAGTTGTTCGTGTTTACTTATTTAGTTTTATATAAAGTTTAAATTTTTTTAATTGTAGGAAGACTTGAAAGATACATAGTGTTTTTCTGTGGTAAATTGAATTATATAGGGAATATTAAGGAAAAATTAATTATTTTAACTGTGAATATTTTGTATAGCATTTTGACATTTGTGTTGGTTGTAAAGTGGCTTAACCTCTTTTACAAATCAAAAATGTGCCAGGGGGCTTCCCCTGGTGGTCCAGTGGGTAAGGACACTGCCTTGCAGTGCAAGGGGCACTGGTTCGAGCCCTGGCCTGGGAAGATCCCATGTGCCGTGGAGTGGCTGGACCGATGTGTCCAATTACCCAGCCGTAGCTCTGGCGCTCTGTGACGACAAGGGCCACCGTGATGAGAGGCCCACAGGAGCCAAAGAACAGATGAAAACAGAGAAATGAAAGACCAATGGAAGTGGCCCGCCCATCCACCTCCCTCCCCACCCCACCCCCCAAAAAGATAAATAAATAAAATTAAAAAAAAAAAAATGTGCCAGTGAGAAAAAGTAAATATAATCAATAAAGTAAGTATTCCTTTTAGTGAAAGCTTTCTTTCAATGCATGTATTTATAGTAATATTTTGAAACAAATATCATTCACACTGATTACATGACACTGCAAAAGTTGGGTTGGTTCTGATGTATTCTTCAGCAGGGGAACATGACATACTGTGATTTGGATGGGCTTATTATTACAACACAAGTAACTGTTCCCAGAGAATTGGTTGCATGTGTTACTGGCAAAGGCATGATTAGCATCAAATAAATAAATCATAATTTGGGAGGGTTCATTCATAATTGATGAGCTTTTAGAAGGATCCAACAATTGGGTCATTGCTATTAGAGGAATCTAGGGCCTAATACAGTGTTTGATGCAAAGAAATATGTAGAATGGGTTCCTGAAACGATTTTAGAAAACTTTTTTTGAAAAAAATTCTTAATTTTTATTTTTATTATTTTAGCACCTAAAGCCTGAAAGCAGTAATTTTTACTAGCCAGAAGAATAGTTATTAAACCAAACTAGACAAATTGTGATAGTTTCACTTCCAACTATTAAACCAACAAGTTGTTCGTGTTTACTTATTTAGTTTTATATAAAGTTTAAATTTTTTTAATTGTAGGAAGACTTGAAAGATACATAGTGTTTTTCTGTGGTAAATTGAATTATATAGGGAATATTAAGGAAAAATTAATTATTTTAACTGTGAATATTTTGTATAGCATTTTGACATTTGTGTTGGTTGTAAAGTGGCTTAACCTCTTTTACAAATCAAAAATGTGCCAGGGGGCTTCCCCTGGTGGTCCAGTGGGTAAGGACACTGCCTTGCAGTGCAAGGGGCACTGGTTCGAGCCCTGGCCTGGGAAGATCCCATGTGCCGTGGAGTGGCTGGACCGATGTGTCCAATTACCCAGCCGTAGCTCTGGCGCTCTGTGACGACAAGGGCCACCGTGATGAGAGGCCCACAGGAGCCAAAGAACAGATGAAAACAGAGAAATGAAAGACCAATGGAAGTGGCCCGCCCATCCACCTCCCTCCCCACCCCACCCCCCAAAAAGATAAATAAATAAAATTAAAAAAAAAAAAAATGTGCCAGTGAGAAAAAGTAAATATAATCAATAAAGTAAGTATTCCTTTTAGTGAAAGCTTTCTTTCAATGCATGTATTTATAGTAATATTTTGAAACAAATATCATTCACACTGATTACATGACAGCAAATTGATAAGAAAAAAAGGGGCTATTTGAGTTTTTTTTAACTAATGCAGACTATTTATAGAATAATAATGGAACATACGTGCTAAGTTGCTTCAGTTGTATCTGACTCTTTGTGACCCCGTGGACTGTAGGCCGCCAGGCTCCTCTGTTCATGGGATTTCCCAGACAAGAATACTGGAGTTGGTTGCCAGGCCCTCTTCCAGGGAATCTTCCTTACCCAGAGATTGAGCCTTCTTTGGCTTCTGGATTGCAGACAAATTCATTATGGCTGAGCCACCAGAGAAGCCCCATAATGGAACATACATGGATGAAATAAGTTATCATTGGTTATAGAGGAGAGGCAGTGAAATCACAGGGAGCTAAGATAGAATTAAGTCTCTGCACTCCAGAGCACTGACTCGGCAGTTGCACACACCAGTCTGGCTGCTCCATGGCACGTGGGATCTTCCCAGGCCAGGGATCGAACCGGTGCCCCGTGCACTGCAAAGCGGTGTCATTACCCACTAGACCACCAGGGAAGCACACCCCCCCGCCCCCGCCGTCGCCCCAATCTTCTCCTTTTGGCTTTAAATCTCTCCAGCATCAGGGTCCTTTCCAATGAGTTGGCTTTTTGCATCAGATGTACAAAATATTGGAGCTTCAGCTTCATCAGTCCTTCCAATAAATATTCAGGGTTGATTTCCTTTAGGATCGATCCAGTTAGTTTGGTAAAGATCTACTTTGAAACTAACTTTATTGTCTTATGAATGCAAACTATTTTGCATTGGAATGTTTCATCTAGTCTTGAAGTCCCTAGAGACCATCCTTTGGCTAATCTTATGTTAAATGTTCTGGGTGTGGGTCTAGTAAGACCTTTACAGCCTTAAAATGTTCTTCTGATCTGTTGTTAATAACAAACTGGAAAAGTACAAAACGCCTGGCCTTAACTAGCTACTTGGGAGTACTCTCCTATCCCCCTTCCAGTGCCTTTGCTGGAAACTTTCTCTGTCCCTTTTTTTCTTTAATAAAGCTTTTGCTACATGAAGCTCTGAGTGACCAAAGCCAAGTCTTTTGATCCAAAAGTGAAATTTTCTCTTTTGGAGGTCACAAATCTGACACTATTCACCATAAGCTATCTACTGTCATTTATCAATCTTACATGCAATAGCCTTTGGTTCATGGACCTAACATTCCAGGTTTCTATGCATATTGTTCTCTACAGCATCAAACTGTACTATTTTACCACCTGACACATCCACAAGTGAGTATAGTTTTCACTTTGGTGCAGTCACTTTATACTTTCTGGACCTATAAATAATCCCCCTCTCTTCTCTTCTCCAGTAGCCTATTGGACACCTTCTGACCTGGGTGGCTCATCTTTGGTATCATATCTTTTAGCCTTTTCATACTCTTCATGGTTTTCTCATGACAATAGTGGAATGGTCCACTTCTCCAGTGGACCACATAATGTCAGAACTCTTGACTTGAGCTGTTATCTTGGGTGGCCCAGCATGGCATGGCTCACAGCATCATTTTTTCTTTTTTTTTTTTTGCCATTTTTTTAATTTTGCTTTTTTGCTTTTACAGAGTTTTGTTGTATACAGATATGTATAATCCCAGATTAGTCATATGTATATCTCATCCCCCCATCCCACCCATCTAGGCTGTCACATAGCACCCATGTAAAATCCCTTAACCCACAGTGCATTGACAATAGTTATCTCTTTTACATAAGATAAAACAAGGCTCCATGTTACTCTTTGCATATCTTTCACCCACTTTTCCCTCTCCGCAATGTCCATAAGTCTGTTCTCTGGGTGTTTTTCCATCGATGCTCTGCGTGTGATCTTACTAGATTCTATACATATGCGTTAGTATACCATACTTGTCTTCCTTCTGACTTACTTCACTTTGTATAATAGGTTCCAGATTCATCCATCTCATTAGAACTGAATCTTCTGCATTTCCTTTTGCAGCTGAGAAGTGCTTCATTGTATATATGTACCAGAGCTTTTTTTTAATCCATTCATTCGTCAGTGGACATTTAGGTTTCTTCCATGTTCTAGCTATTGTGTAGAGTGCTGCAGTGAACATTGGGGTACAGATGTCTCTTTCCATTTTGATTTCATCAGGGTATAAGCCTAATAGTGGGATTGCTGGGTCATATGGTGCTTCTGTTCTTAGCTTTTTGAGGAATCTCCATACTGTCTTCCATAGTGGTTGTATCAATTTACATTACCACCAAGAATGCAGGAGTGTTCCCTTTTCTCTGCACCCTCTCCAGCATTTATTGTCTGTAGATTTTTTGATGATGGCTGTTCTGATGGGTGTGAGGTGATATCTCATTGTAGTTTTGATTTGCATTTCTCTAATAACAAGTGATGCTGAACATCTTTGCATGTGTTTTTTTGGTCATGTGTAAGTCGTCTTTTGGAGAGGTGTCTGTTTAGGTCTTTTCCCCATTTTTTGATTGGGGTTTTTGTTTTTTTTTGGTGTTGAGTTGTCTGAGTTGCTTGTATATTTTGGAAATTAATTCTTTGTTGTTTCATTTGCTATTTTCTCCCATTCTGTGCATTAGCTGTTGAACTTGTTTGTTGTTTCTTTTGCTGTGCAATAGCTTTTAAGTTTTACTTCTTTATTTTTGTTCTTATTTCTGTTATTTTAGTGAGTGGGTCTTAGAAGATCTTGCTTTGATTTATGTCCTTGAGGGTTTTGCCTATATTCTCCTCAAAGAGTTTGATGGTTTCTGGTCTTACATTTAGGTCTTTAATCCATTTTGAGTTTATCTTTGTGTATGGTGTCAGGGAATGATCCAACTTCATTTTTTTGCATGTAGCTGTCCAGTTTTCCCAGCACCATTTGTTGAAGAGGCTGTCTTTGTCCCATTTTATAGTTTCGACTCCTTTGTCAAAAATTAGGTACCCATAGGTATGTGGGTTTATCTCTGGGTTCTCTATCATGTTCCGTTGGTCTGTATTTCTGTTTTTGTGCCAGTACCATACTGTCTTGATGACTGTTGCTTTGTAGTATAGTCTGATGTTAGAGAGGCTGATTCCTCCAGCTCCATTCTTCTTTCTCAGAATCGCCTTGGCTATCTGGGTCTTTTGTGTTTCCATGTGAACTGTTGTTTTTTGGTCTAGCTCTGTGAAGAATGTCTGATAATTTGATAGGGATCACATTGAATCTGTAGATGCTATTTGGTAGTATGGTCATTTTCACAACATTGATTCTTCTGACCCAAGAACATGGAATATCTCTCCATCTGTTTATGTCATCTTTGGTTTCTTTCATTAGTGTCTTGTAATTGTCTGTGTACAGTTCTTTTGTCTCTCTAGGTAGGTTTATTCCTAGATATTTTATTCTTCTGGTTGCAATCGTGAATGAGATTGTATCCTTGATTTCTCTTTCTGATTTTTCATTGTTTGTATATAGGGATGTGAGTGATTTCTGTGTATTAATTTTGTATCCTGTGACTTTGCTGAATTCATTGATTTATACTAGTAGTTTTCCAATAGTGTCTGGGGTTTTCTGTGTATAATATCCCATGTGTAAGTCGTCTTTTGGAATGTCTGTTTAGGTTATTTTTTGGGGTTGTTTTTGTTGAGTTGTCTGAGTTGCTTGTATATTTTGGAAATTAATTCTTTGTTGTTTCATTTGCTATTTTCTCCCATTCTGTGCATTAGCTGTTGAACTTGTTTGTTGTTTCTTTTGCTGTGCAATAGCTTTTAAGTTTTACTTCTTTATTTTTGTTCTTATTTCTGTTATTTTAGTGAGTGGGTCTTAGAAGATCTTGCTTTGATTTATGTCCTTGAGGGTTTTGCCTATATTCTCCTCAAAGAGTTTGATGGTTTCTGGTCTTACATTTAGGTCTTTAATCCATTTTGAGTTTATCTTTGTGTATGGTGTCAGGGAATGATCCAACTTCATTTTTTTGCATGTAGCTGTCCAGTTTTCCCAGCACCATTTGTTGAAGAGGCTGTCTTTGTCCCATTTTATAGTTTCGACTCCTTTGTCAAAAATTAGGTACCCATAGGTATGTGGGTTTATCTCTGGGTTCTCTATCATGTTCCGTTGGTCTGTATTTCTGTTTTTGTGCCAGTACCATACTGTCTTGATGACTGTTGCTTTGTAGTATAGTCTGATGTTAGAGAGGCTGATTCCTCCAGCTCCATTCTTCTTTCTCAGAATCGCCTTGGCTATCTGGGTCTTTTGTGTTTCCATGTGAACTGTTGTTTTTTGGTCTAGCTCTGTGAAGAATGTCTGATAATTTGATAGGGATCACATTGAATCTGTAGATGCTATTTGGTAGTATGGTCATTTTCACAACATTGATTCTTCTGACCCAAGAACATGGAATATCTCTCCATCTGTTTATGTCATCTTTGGTTTCTTTCATTAGTGTCTTGTAATTGTCTGTGTACAGTTCTTTTGTCTCTCTAGGTAGGTTTATTCCTAGATATTTTATTCTTCTGGTTGCAATCGTGAATGAGATTGTATCCTTGATTTCTCTTTCTGATTTTTCATTGTTTGTATATAGGGATGTGAGTGATTTCTGTGTATTAATTTTGTATCCTGTGACTTTGCTGAATTCATTGATTTATACTAGTAGTTTTCCAATAGTGTCTGGGGTTTTCTGTGTATAATATCATGTCGTCTCCGACTAGAGAGAGTTTGACTTCTTCTTTTCCAATCTGGATTCCTTTAATTTTTTTTCTCTTATTGCTGTTGCTAGAACTTCCAGGACTATGTTGAATCATACTGGTGAAAGTGGACACCCCTGTCTTATTCCTGATCTTAAAGGGAATGATTTCAGTTTCTCACCATTGAGAATAATGTTTGCTGTGGGCTTCTCATGTTTGGCTTTCACTGTGTTGAAGTAAGTTCCTTCTGTGCCCATTTTTGGGAGAGTTTTTATCATAAATGGGTACTGGGATTTTGTCAAAGGCTTTCTTCTGCATCTATTGAGATAATCATGTGATTTTTGTCTTTCAGTTTGTTGATGTGGTGTATCGTGTTGACTGATTAGTGGATATTAAATAATCCTTGCATGCCTGAGATAAACCCAACTTGATCATGATGTATGAATTTTTTATGTGGTGCTGAATTCTATTTGCTAGAATTTTGTTAAGAATTTTTACATCTTAATTTATCAACAATATTGGCCTATAATTTATGCGTGTGTATGTTTTCCTTGCCTGCTTTTGTTATCAGGGTGATGGCGGCCTCGTAGAATGTGTTTGGAAGTGTTCCTTCTTGTGTGAGTTTTTGGAAGAGTTTTAGAAGGACAGGCATTGGCTCCTCTTTAAATGTTTGGTAGAATTCACCGGTAAAGCCATCAGGCCCTGGGCTTTTATTTTTGGGTAGATTTTTGATCACAGATTCATTTCTGTGCTTGTAATTGGGTTGTTAATAATTTGTTTCTTCCTGGATCAGTCTTGGAAGATTAAACTTCCCTAAGAATCTGTCCATTTCTTCCAGGTTGTCCCAATTTGTTGCCATATAGTTGTTCATAATAGTCTCTTATAATCTTCTGTATTTCTGTATTGTCTGTTTTAACCTCTCCTTTTTCACTTCTGATTTTGTTGATCTGGTTCTTCTTTTTTTCTTAATGAGTCTGTTCAGCGGTTTGTCAATTTTATGTATCTTTTCAAAGAACCAGCTTTTCATTTTATTCATCATTACTATTTCTTTCATTTATTTTTCATTTGTTTCTGCTCTGATCTTTATGATTTCTCTTCTTCTGCTAACTTTAGGGTTTTTTTGTTCTTCTTTTTCCAGTTGTTTTAAGTGTAGAATTAGGTTGTCCTTTTGTTGTTTTTCATGTTTCTTGAGGTAGGATTGTATTGCCATAAACTTCCCTCTTAGAACTGCTTTTGCAGTGTCCCATAGGGTTTGTTTTGTGGTGTTTTCATTGTCATTTTCTTCTAGGATTTTTAAAAATTTCTCTTTTAATTTGTTCAGTGATCTCTGTTCTTTAGGTATGTGTTGTTTAAATCTCCCTGTGTTTGCATTTTTAGTGGTTTTTTTTTTTTTTTCCTTGTAATTGCTATCTAGTCTCAGCGTTGTGGTCAGAAAAGATGGTTGATATAATTTCATTTTTCTTAACTTTACTGAGCTTTGATTTGTGGCTCAAGATGTGGTCTATCCTGGAGAATGTTCCATGTGTGCTTGAGAAGAAAGTATATTCTGCTGCTTTTGGGTGGAAGGTCCTGAAGATATCAACAAGGTCCATCTCTTCTAGTGTGTCATTTATGTCTTGTGTTTCGCTATTGATTTTCTGTTTTGATGATCTGTCCATTGGTGTAAGAGGGGTGTTAAAGTATCCTACTATTATCGTGTTACTGTCAGTTTCTTTTTTTATGTCTGAAAGTATTTGCCTTATGTATTGAGGTGCTCCTATTTTGGGTGCATAGATATTTATGATTGTTATGTCTTCTTCTTGGATTGATTCCTTGATCATTATTGGGTAGTTAATAATTTGTTTCTTCCTGGATCAGTCTTGGAAGATTAAACTTCCCTAAGAATCTGTCCATTTCTTCCAGGTTGTCCCAATTTGTTGCCATATAGTTGTTCATAATTGTTCTTATAATCTTCTGTATTTCTGTATTGTCTGTTTTAACCTCTCCTTTTTCACTTCTGATTTTGTTGATCTGGTTCTTCTTTTTTTCTTAATGAGTCTGTTCAGCGGTTTGTCAATTTTATGTATCTTTTCAAAGAACCAGCTTTTCATTTTATTCATCATTACTATTTCTTTCATTTATTTTTCATTTGTTTCTGCTCTGATCTTTATGATTTCTCTTCTTCTGCTAACTTTAGGGTTTTTTTGTTCTTCTTTTTCCAGTTGTTTTAAGTGTAGAATTAGGTTGTCCTTTTGTTGTTTTTCATGTTTCTTGAGGTAGGATTGTATTGCCATAAACTTCCCTCTTAGAACTGCTTTTGCAGTGTCCCATAGGGTTTGTTTTGTGGTGTTTTCATTGTCATTTTCTTCTAGGATTTTTAAAAATTTCTCTTTTAATTTGTTCAGTGATCTCTGTTCTTTAGGTATGTGTTGTTTAAATCTCCCTGTGTTTGCATTTTTAGTGGTTTTTTTTTTTTTTTCCTTGTAATTGCTATCTAGTCTCAGCGTTGTGGTCAGAAAAGATGGTTGATATAATTTCATTTTTCTTAACTTTACTGAGCTTTGATTTGTGGCTCAAGATGTGGTCTATCCTGGAGAATGTTCCATGTGTGCTTGAGAAGAAAGTATATTCTGCTGCTTTTGGGTGGAAGGTCCTGAAGATATCAACAAGGTCCATCTCTTCTAGTGTGTCATTTATGTCTTGTGTTTCGCTATTGATTTTCTGTTTTGATGATCTGTCCATTGGTGTAAGAGGGGTGTTAAAGTATCCTACTATTATCGTGTTACTGTCAGTTTCTTTTTTTATGTCTGAAAGTATTTGCCTTATGTATTGAGGTGCTCCTATTTTGGGTGCATAGATATTTATGATTGTTATGTCTTCTTCTTGGATTGATTCCTTGATCATTATGTAGTGTCCTGTCTTGTCTCTTGTAGTCTTCTTGAAGGTCTATTTTGTCTGATATGAGGATTGCTACTCCAGCTTTCATTTCCATTTGCATGGAATATATTTTTCCATCCTCTCACTTTCAGTCTATGTGTGCCCTTAGGTCTGAAGTGAGTTTCTTGTAGGCAGCATATGTATGGGTCTTGTTTTGTATCCATTCAGACAGGCTCACAGCATCATTGAATTACACAAGCCAATTTGCCATGACAAGATTGTGATCCGTGATTCATGCAAATAGCAGAGTATTTTTATTGCTCTAGCTATATAGTATTGTATGAAGTCTGGGAGGTTTATTTTCTCAGGATTACTTTGGCAATTATGTTTTTTCCATATCCATTTTAGGATTGTTTGGTCAAATTCTTGGGAAAATGTCATGAGTAATTTGATATGTTTTACATTAAATTTGTAGATTACTTTGGGTAGTATTCCCATTTTAACAATACCAATTCTTGGAATCCAAGATCATGAAATATCTCCTCATATCTTTGAATCATCTTCAGTTTTCTTTATTAATGTTTTATAGCTCTCATATAAATCTTTTACCACCTTGGTGAGGTTTATACTCAAAGTTTCTTTTTTGTTGTTGTTTATTTTTTTTGATGCTATTTTAAAGGGGATTATTTGTTTACATTCAGTTTCTGTTATTTCATTTCCAGAAATGTTAGTATAAAGAAATGCAGCTTATTTCTGTATGTTAATCTCTTCATTCTTCTACCTTTACTGAGCTTTGATTTGTGGCTCAAGATGTGGTCTATCCTGGAGAATGTTCCATGTGTGCTTGAGAAGAAAGTATATTCTGCTGCTTTTGGGTGGAAGGTCCTGAAGATATCAACAAGGTCCATCTCTTCTAGTGTGTCATTTATGTCTTGTGTTTCGCTATTGATTTTCTGTTTTGATGATCTGTCCATTGGTGTAAGAGGGGTGTTAAAGTATCCTACTATTATCGTGTTACTGTCAGTTTCTTTTTTTATGTCTGAAAGTATTTGCCTTATGTATTGAGGTGCTCCTATTTTGGGTGCATAGATATTTATGATTGTTATGTCTTCTTCTTGGATTGATTCCTTGATCATTATGTAGTGTCCTGTCTTGTCTCTTGTAGTCTTCTTGAAGGTCTATTTTGTCTGATATGAGGATTGCTACTCCAGCTTTCATTTCCATTTGCATGGAATATATTTTTCCATCCTCTCACTTTCAGTCTATGTGTGCCCTTAGGTCTGAAGTGAGTTTCTTGTAGGCAGCATATGTATGGGTCTTGTTTTGTATCCATTCAGACAGGCTCACAGCATCATTGAATTACACAAGCCAATTTGCCATGACAAGATTGTGATCCGTGATTCATGCAAATAGCAGAGTATTTTTATTGCTCTAGCTATATAGTATTGTATGAAGTCTGGGAGGTTTATTTTCTCAGGATTACTTTGGCAATTATGTTTTTTCCATATCCATTTTAGGATTGTTTGGTCAAATTCTTGGGAAAATGTCATGAGTAATTTGATATGTTTTACATTAAATTTGTAGATTACTTTGGGTAGTATTCCCATTTTAACAATACCAATTCTTGGAATCCAAGATCATGAAATATCTCCTCATATCTTTGAATCATCTTCAGTTTTCTTTATTAATGTTTTATAGCTCTCATATAAATCTTTTACCACCTTGGTGAGGTTTATACTCAAAGTTTCTTTTTTGTTGTTGTTTATTTTTTTTGATGCTATTTTAAAGGGGATTATTTGTTTACATTCAGTTTCTGTTATTTCATTTCCAGAAATGTTAGTATAAAGAAATGCAGCTTATTTCTGTATGTTAATCTCTTCATTCTTCTACCTTGCTGTATTCATTTGTTACTTCTAGTAGTTTTTTTTTTGGGCGAGGGGGTGGAAGGGGTCTCAAGGGTTTTGTCTGTAGCATGTTATCTGCATATACAGATGATTTTATCTCTTTCCTACCAGTTTGGATGCCCTTTATTTCTTTTGGTTGTCTGATTGCTGTGGCTAGGACTTCAAACTCTAAGTTGAAGAGAATTGGTGATAGTGGCATCCTTGTCTTGTTCAAAATTTTAGTGGGAAGGCTTTCCGCTCTTCACTGCTGAGTATTTTATAGGCTGTGGCATTACCATAAATAGATATTATTATATTGAAATATGTTCCCTCTCTGCCCACTTTGGTGTAAGAGTTTTTAGCATGAATGGTTGTTGAATTTTATTGAATGTTATTTCTTACCTATTGCGTTAGTCCTGTGGTTTTTTCTTGATGTGGTGTGACACATTGGTGTATTTTTAACATTCTTTGTACCCCAGCATGAGTCCACCTTGATTGTGATGTATGATCTTTTTTGTTATTTGACTCACTGTACTAGTAGTACATTTAGAATGTTTACACCAAGATATTTGCCTGTAACTTTCATTTTTGGTGGTATCATTTTGTTTGGTTTGGTATCAGATTGAGGAGTGGCTTTATTGTACTTGCTTTAGACTCAAACACATTCTTAAACATATTATTTATTACCCTCCTACCCCACATTTTATGTTTGTGATGTGCTGTTTTACATCTTCCTTTTTTGTTCCTTGTGGTTAGCATTGCTTTCCCAAATGCTTTTTTTTTCTATTTTTTTAACTTTTTTTTTTTTTGCCTCTAAGTCATCATTTTTATTTTTCATCCATCTCTAGTCTTTGGCAGGTGTGGGCCTTCCATCGCAGTGGCTTCTCTCATTGCACAGCACTGGCCCTGGGCACATGTGCTCCAGAGCTCTGGCTTGTAATTCAACACACCAGCCCAGCCGTTCCTTGGCATGTGGAATCTTGCTGGGCCAGGGATTGAACTGGTGCCCCTTGCACTGCAAAGTGGACTCTTTACCCACTGGACCACCAGGGAAGCCCTTTTTATTTTCTATTTTAATCTGAATACTGGCTTATTTAGGTGATTTACTTTCCATTTATGATTTTCTTGTTCTTATATCTTGTTGCTTTTCCATTTAGAGAAAACTTTTCAATATTTTCTTTTAGGATAGGTTTAATAGTGGTGAGGGTTTTTTTTTTTTTTTTGGTGATTTCTTGCATATATGAGAAATTCTCTATCTTTACTTCTATTCTAAATTATAATATTGCTGGATAGTGTATTCTAGGTTGCTGAAATTTCCCTTTCAAAGTGTTGAATATAATTTCCCACTTCCTTCTGGCCTATAGCAACTCCGTAGAGAAATCAGCTGATCAGTTTATTGGGGTTCCCTTGTAATTAACTGTTTTTCTCTTGCTGCCTTTAGAATTTCTTTGTATCTTTAACTCCTGTCATTATTATTATATGTCTTGGTGTAGATCTGTTTGGGACCCTCTGTGCTTCTTGTATCTGGATATCTGTTTCCTTCTTTAGGTTTGGCAAGTCTTCATTCATAATTTATTCAAATACATCTTCAATTCCCTTTTCTCTTTTTTTTCTCCCTCTGGAATCCCTATTATTACAGGCATACTTTATAATATCGCATAGGTCTCCTCCATTGCTTTCATTTTCTTTTCACTTGGCCTTCTGTTGTTCTGATCCACTGATTTCCATTATTCTGTTTTCCCAGTCACTTACTTGTTCTTTTGCAGTATTCATTCTGTTATTCATTGCTTTAGGTCAGTTGTCATCTTGGCAAATGAACATTAAAATTTTTCTTGGCTCCTCCTTAGGTTTTTTTTTTTTTTTTAAATTTATTTGGCTGTGTTGGTCTTCATTGTGGCATGCAGGATCTTCATTTTGGCATGTGGGCTTCTCTAGTCATGACGTGTGGGCTCTACAGTGTGAGGGCTTAGTTTTCGCAACACACAGACTTAGTTGCCCTGTGGCATGTGAGATCTTAGTTCCTCAGCCAGGGATTGAACCCACATCCCCTGCACTGGAGGCAGATTCTTAATCACTGGACTTCCAGGGAAGTCCCCCTCCTTGTAGTTTCTGTTTATTTTTTACGGAAATCTTCGTTTTTGTTGATAGCTTTTCTTAATTTCTTTAATGTTTTCATTACCTCATTTGTGAACTGACTGAATGAAGAGGTCTGCTTCATTGTTCCTTGCTTCAGGGGAATTCTGTAGGTCTTTTATCCGGGAGTGGTTCCTCTAATTCTTTTTCTAATTTCTTTGTTCTTTTTTATTTTTTAAATTATTAAAGTATGATAACACATTTACGGAAGACTTGGAAAATACAGAACAGAGTTACATATTGTTCCACTGTATATTGCAACTAAGTAAATAAGATTTTTAGTTGGAGTTTCAATATCATTATCAAGCTCTCAAAAATTAATAGAATGAATATACGGAAAAGTAGAAGGATACAGTAGACCAGAAAAGCACTATAAACTGATTCAACACAATTGAGATTTACACAGTTTTCACACAACAGTAGGATACAAATTCTGGCAAGTTCCCATAGACTATAAAGCCAGTTTACACTGGTACATATCCCAGAACAAAAAACAAGTGTCAAAAATTTCATGGTTTAGAGATATTGAAGTCATATACAGTCTATTCTCTTATCACTGTGGAATTACATTGGAAATCCATATCAAAAGATTTAAAAATAGGGCTTCCCTGGTGGTCCAGTGGGTAGAGACTCCACCTTGTGTTGCAGGAGACACTGGTTTGATCCTGGCTGGGAGGATCTCACATGCAGCAGCGTGGCTGGGTCTGTGTGTCCAGTTACGAACCAGCACTCTGGAGTGCATGTGCCCAGAGCCAGTGCTCTGCAGCGAGAGGCCACTGCAATGGTAGGCCCCACAGGCTGAAGAGTAAAGATGGATTATTTGGCTGTGTTGGTCTTCATTGTGGCATGCAGGATCTTCATTTTGGCATGTGGGCTTCTCTAGTCATGACGTGTGGGCTCTACAGTGTGAGGGCTTAGTTTTCGCAACACACAGACTTAGTTGCCCTGTGGCATGTGAGATCTTAGTTCCTCAGCCAGGGATTGAACCCACATCCCCTGCACTGGAGGCAGATTCTTAATCACTGGACTTCCAGGGAAGTCCCCCTCCTTGTAGTTTCTGTTTATTTTTTACGGAAATCTTCGTTTTTGTTGATAGCTTTTCTTAATTTCTTTAATGTTTTCATTACCTCATTTGTGAACTGACTGAATGAAGAGGTCTGCTTCATTGTTCCTTGCTTCAGGGGAATTCTGTAGGTCTTTTATCCGGGAGTGGTTCCTCTAATTCTTTTTCTAATTTCTTTGTTCTTTTTTATTTTTTAAATTATTAAAGTATGATAACACATTTACGGAAGACTTGGAAAATACAGAACAGAGTTACATATTGTTCCACTGTATATTGCAACTAAGTAAATAAGATTTTTAGTTGGAGTTTCAATATCATTATCAAGCTCTCAAAAATTAATAGAATGAATATACGGAAAAGTAGAAGGATACAGTAGACCAGAAAAGCACTATAAACTGATTCAACACAATTGAGATTTACACAGTTTTCACACAACAGTAGGATACAAATTCTGGCAAGTTCCCATAGACTATAAAGCCAGTTTACACTGGTACATATCCCAGAACAAAAAACAAGTGTCAAAAATTTCATGGTTTAGAGATATTGAAGTCATATACAGTCTATTCTCTTATCACTGTGGAATTACATTGGAAATCCATATCAAAAGATTTAAAAATAGGGCTTCCCTGGTGGTCCAGTGGGTAGAGACTCCACCTTGTGTTGCAGGAGACACTGGTTTGATCCTGGCTGGGAGGATCTCACATGCAGCAGCGTGGCTGGGTCTGTGTGTCCAGTTACGAACCAGCACTCTGGAGTGCATGTGCCCAGAGCCAGTGCTCTGCAGCGAGAGAGGCCACTGCAATGGTAGGCCCCCACAGGCTGAAGAGTAAAGATGGATTAAAATAAATAATAAAATAGGCCAAAATTTAGTAGGAAAAAAACAAAAAAAAACAACAAAAAAACAAGATTTGGAAATAACCCCCATATTTTCAAGTGCAAAATGACATAAGAGAGAGCTTTGACTTAGCCATTGAAAGTGTCAAGAAAGTTAGAAGACTGAAAAAAAACCCAGGTTGATTTCAGAGAAGAAAGCATTTAAATGACAGATCAATATCAAAAATACTTTAAAAACCCCATGTATTTAGAAATTAAATATCCACTTTTAAATGATAGGTGTAGCTAAGAAGCCATAAAAAGGAATATTAGAAAATATTTATAACCAAATAAAACCGAAAATTTACAGAATTTGTTGCATGCACATGAAGTTGCTCAGTGCACCTAAATAAAATGTGGAACCTTGAATAAGGAATGAAAACAAATAATAGACACTAGAATAAACTTTTGTGAAATTTGAACAAAATGTGTATTTATAATACTGTATTACATGTTAATTTCCTGGTGTTTTTTTTTTTTGACTTTTTACAACATAGTATTTCTTTATATTCTCAGAATTGGCATAGCAGTTTCAAGCCTCATTCAAAAATTTTTAATTATTTTTTTTAGGATAACTACTTTAAAGAATTTTGCTGTCTACTGTCAAATATCAGCATGAATCAGCCATAGGTATACATATGTCCTCTCCCTCTTGAACCTCCCTCCCATTTCCCCTCTCCATCCCATCCCTCTAGGTTGTTACACAGCCCCTGTTTGAGTTCCCTGAGTTACGCTGCGTCATTTTTTTAAATCACTAAGATATTTTAAAAATTTAGATTATATTTTATTAGGCATTCTTTGTCTATGATGACACCACCCTTATGACAGAAAGCAGAGAGGAACTAAAGAGCCTCTTGGCGAAGGTGAAAGAAGAGAGTGAAAAACCTGGCCTAAAACTCAACATTCAAAAAAGGAAGAACATGAGATCCAGTCCCATCACTTCATGGCAAATAGATGGACAAACAGTGGAAACAGTGACAGATGTTCTTTTCTTGGGCTCCATAATGAATGCAGATGGTGACTGTAGCCATGGAATTAAAAGACACTTGCTCCTTGGAAGAAAAGCTATGATAAACCTAGACAGTGCATTCGAAAGCAGACATCACTGCGGACAAGAGTCTGTATAGTCAAAGCTATGGTTTTTCCAGTAGTAATGTATAGATTATACATTACTGAGAGCTGGACCATAAAGAAGGCTGAGTGTCAAAGAATTGATGCTTTGAACTGTTGTGTTGGAGAAGACTTTTGAAAGTCCCTTGGACTGCAAGGAAATCAGACCAGTCAACCATAAAGGAAATCAGCCCTTGAATATTCATTGGAAGGAATGATGCTGAAGCTCCCACTACTTTGGCCACCAGAGATGAAGAGATGACTCATTGGAAAAGACCCTAATGTTGGGAGAAATAGGAGGCAAAAGGAGAAGGGGACGACAGAGGAGGAGATGGTTGGATGACATCACTGAGTCAATGGACAGGAGTTTGAGCAGGCTCTGGGAGATGGTCAAGAACAGGGAAGCCTGGTGTGGTACAGTTCATGGGGTTGCGAAGAGTCAGACATGGCTGAGCAACTGAACCAAGCTGAGACATTTTTTCTAAATTTAAAATACAGCTTTTTTTTTACGTGCACAGAGGAAAATCACTTTGGATAATTGTATTTAGGCATTCATTAAAATCAGGCTCAAAATAGACATTTTATTGTGTCATTTAGCAACATATTTGGTATGTATGTCTAAAGTGTATTATGTTACAAAAAATATAGGAATTCAGCAGCACCAGGATACATTTACAAAATAAATATGTCAGTTCACAAAGTGAATTATGGTAAATGTGATAACAATAATTGGATTATCCTTGGCAAAAAAGTATCACTTAGATAATAAACTTTATAGACTTTTACAAATAATACTAGGTGCTGAAATACATAGAATTATATCAAAGTTTTGAATGAATATATATTAGAAATCTAGCGTTCTGTTCTTACTAAGTCAAACAGGTGGAATCAAAGTGTCGTAAATTTTTACGTATGGAGAAATTCATAATTTCTTTTGCGTTTTTCTTTTCTTCTTAAAAATAAGAAACAGTGACAGATGTTCTTTTCTTGGGCTCCATAATGAATGCAGATGGTGACTGTAGCCATGGAATTAAAAGACACTTGCTCCTTGGAAGAAAAGCTATGATAAACCTAGACAGTGCATTCGAAAGCAGACATCACTGCGGACAAGAGTCTGTATAGTCAAAGCTATGGTTTTTCCAGTAGTAATGTATAGATTATACATTACTGAGAGCTGGACCATAAAGAAGGCTGAGTGTCAAAGAATTGATGCTTTGAACTGTTGTGTTGGAGAAGACTTTTGAAAGTCCCTTGGACTGCAAGGAAATCAGACCAGTCAACCATAAAGGAAATCAGCCCTTGAATATTCATTGGAAGGAATGATGCTGAAGCTCCCACTACTTTGGCCACCAGAGATGAAGAGATGACTCATTGGAAAAGACCCTAATGTTGGGAGAAATAGGAGGCAAAAGGAGAAGGGGACGACAGAGGAGGAGATGGTTGGATGACATCACTGAGTCAATGGACAGGAGTTTGAGCAGGCTCTGGGAGATGGTCAAGAACAGGGAAGCCTGGTGTGGTACAGTTCATGGGGTTGCGAAGAGTCAGACATGGCTGAGCAACTGAACCAAGCTGAGACATTTTTTCTAAATTTAAAATACAGCTTTTTTTTTACGTGCACAGAGGAAAATCACTTTGGATAATTGTATTTAGGCATTCATTAAAATCAGGCTCAAAATAGACATTTTATTGTGTCATTTAGCAACATATTTGGTATGTATGTCTAAAGTGTATTATGTTACAAAAAATATAGGAATTCAGCAGCACCAGGATACATTTACAAAATAAATATGTCAGTTCACAAAGTGAATTATGGTAAATGTGATAACAATAATTGGATTATCCTTGGCAAAAAAGTATCACTTAGATAATAAACTTTATAGACTTTTACAAATAATACTAGGTGCTGAAATACATAGAATTATATCAAAGTTTTGAATGAATATATATTAGAAATCTAGCGTTCTGTTCTTACTAAGTCAAACAGGTGGAATCAAAGTGTCGTAAATTTTTTACGTATGGAGAAATTCATAAGCTTTCTAAACATGTATTATGCATGCTATTTATATATCCATACAACTTTTTTGCTACACTTGATAAAGGCTTAAGAACAAGAAGTGAGATGGAAAAATTGGAGTACATAAACTAAATGGGAGCACTGAATATGAAATAGAGAAAGTGAAGCAAACTATATAAAAGTAAAAGATCATCATATACTCCAGTTGTTTTTAAACTTGGCCGCTCATTAGAAACACATGTGGAGCTCTGTAGAAAAATAATACCTGGCCATTTGTATTTTTCAGAAACGTTTGTTGCTCAGTTGTGTCTGACTTTTCATGACACCATGGACTCTTAGCCCACCAGGCTTCTCTGTCCATGGAATTCTCTAGGCTATAATACTGGAGTGGGTAGCCATTCCCTTCTCCAAGGGATCTTGCTGATCCAGGGATCAGACCTGGGTTTTCTGCACTTCAGGCAGATTCTTTACCACCTGAGCCACCAAGGAAGCAATTCCAAGGTAATTCTGATATGCATCTGGATTTTAAAAAGTGATTACAGGTTTTTCTATTAAGTGGTAGTCTTAGTGATATAGAATTGTCTTTTCTGTTGACCAATCATGATACAGTGGTATTAAGTGAATAATAGTTATATAATCACAATAGTAAAAGATCTTTATCAGTTTTCCCAATCAATAGCCAGACGAAAAAGTTAAAGATAATTACAATTGAAGGCCATAGTTGAAACATCATTAACAATGTAAAATAATTAAATACAGTTTAGGGGGCTAAGTGGAATGATGTTTAAAATTGTTTTGTCATTTAGAAACATATTTAGAATGTATGTCTAAAGTGTATTATGTTACAAAAAATATAGGAATTCAGCAGCACCAGGATACATTTACAAAATAAATATGTCAGTTCACAAAGTGAATTATGGTAAATGTGATAACAATAATTGGATTATCCTTGGCAAAAAAGTATCACTTAGATAATAAACTTTATAGACTTTTACAAATAATACTAGGTGCTGAAATACATAGAATTATATCAAAGTTTTGAATGAATATATATTAGAAATCTAGCGTTCTGTTCTTACTAAGTCAAACAGGTGGAATCAAAGTGTCGTAAATTTTTTACGTATGGAGAAATTCATAAGCTTTCTAAACATGTATTATGCATGCTATTTATATATCCATACAACTTTTTTGCTACACTTGATAAAGGCTTAAGAACAAGAAGTGAGATGGAAAAATTGGAGTACATAAACTAAATGGGAGCACTGAATATGAAATAGAGAAAGTGAAGCAAACTATATAAAAGTAAAAGATCATCATATACTCCAGTTGTTTTTAAACTTGGCCGCTCATTAGAAACACATGTGGAGCTCTGTAGAAAAATAATACCTGGCCATTTGTATTTTTCAGAAACGTTTGTTGCTCAGTTGTGTCTGACTTTTCATGACACCATGGACTCTTAGCCCACCAGGCTTCTCTGTCCATGGAATTCTCTAGGCTATAATACTGGAGTGGGTAGCCATTCCCTTCTCCAAGGGATCTTGCTGATCCAGGGATCAGACCTGGGTTTTCTGCACTTCAGGCAGATTCTTTACCACCTGAGCCACCAAGGAAGCAATTCCAAGGTAATTCTGATATGCATCTGGATTTTAAAAAGTGATTACAGGTTTTTCTATTAAGTGGTAGTCTTAGTGATATAGAATTGTCTTTTCTGTTGACCAATCATGATACAGTGGTATTAAGTGAATAATAGTTATATAATCACAATAGTAAAAGATCTTTATCAGTTTTCCCAATCAATAGCCAGACGAAAAAGTTAAAGATAATTACAATTGAAGGCCATAGTTGAAACATCATTAACAATGTAAAATAATTAAATACAGTTTAGGGGGCTAAGTGGAATGATGTGGTAAGTGGAAGTACATACATGTATGTGTTTTCATCCACCCAGCCAATCTGTGTCTTTTGGTTGGTGCATTTAATCCATTTACATTTTTGGTAATTATTGATATGTATGTATGGGCTTTCCTGATGGCTCAAATGGTGAGGAATCTGCCTGCATTGCAGGAGACCTGAATTCCATCCCTGAGTTGGGAAGATTCCCTGGAGAATGGATAGGCTACTACTCTTGCCTGGAGAATACCATGGCTCGTCCATGGGGTTACAAAGAGTTGGACACGACTGAGCAACTTGACTTTCACTATGATCCTGTTACCATTTTCTTACTTGTTGGAGGTTTATTTTCAGTAGGTCTTTTCCTTCTCTTGTATTTTTCTCCCTAGAAAAGTTCCTTTAATATTTGTTATACATGTTTGGTGGAGGTGAATTCTCTTAACTTTTGCTTATCTGGAAGCTTTTGATTTCTCTATCAAGTCTGAATGAGAGTCTTACTGGGTAATGTATTCTTAATGGTAGGATCTTCTTTTTAGTCACTTTAAATATATTGTTCCATTACCTTCTGGCTTGTAGAGCTTCTGTTGAGAAGTCAGCTCATGACCTTATGGGACTTCCCTTGTATGCTATTTGTTGTTTTTCCTTTGTTGCTTTCAGTAATTTATCTTTGTCTTTAATTTTAATTAGTTTGATTACAGTGTGTGCCAGTATATTCCTCCTTGGGTTTATCCTGCCTGGAACTCTCTACACCTCCTGGACTTGATTGAGTATATCCTTTCCCATGTGAGGGAAGCTTTCAGCTTGTATCTCTTCAAATATTTTCTCAGGTCTTTTCTCTTGTCCTTCTGGGGCCCCTATAATGTGAATGTTCATGTGTTTAATGTCCCAGAGGTCTTGGACTATCAATTTTTTTTTCACTGTTTTTTCTATGTTCTATTCTGTGGCAGTGATTTTGACCTTTTTTTTTTTTTTAATTTTTTTAACACCAAAAACATTTTGTTTGGAGGTATAACTAACTAACAATATTCTGGTGGTTTCAGAGCCATAGATAAACATGTATCCATTCTTCCCCAAATCCCCCTCCCATCCAGGCTGGCATATAACATTGAGCAGAGTTCATGTACTATACAAAATAAATTTTTGTTGGTTATCCATTTTATAAAGATAGCAGTGTATACACAACCTTCCCAAAGTCCTTGACTATCCTTTACCACCCCCCACCCCCAAAACCATGAGTTCATTTTCTAAGTCTGTGAGTCTCTCTGTTTTGTAAATAAGATTCACTGTATTATTTCTTAGAATAGACATATAAGGGATGCCATAATTCTGCGAGAATACCATGGCTCGTCCATGGGGTTACAAAGAGTTGGACACGACTGAGCAACTTGACTTTCACTATGATCCTGTTACCATTTTCTTACTTGTTGGAGGTTTATTTTCAGTAGGTCTTTTCCTTCTCTTGTATTTTTCTCCCTAGAAAAGTTCCTTTAATATTTGTTATACATGTTTGGTGGAGGTGAATTCTCTTAACTTTTGCTTATCTGGAAGCTTTTGATTTCTCTATCAAGTCTGAATGAGAGTCTTACTGGGTAATGTATTCTTAATGGTAGGATCTTCTTTTTAGTCACTTTAAATATATTGTTCCATTACCTTCTGGCTTGTAGAGCTTCTGTTGAGAAGTCAGCTCATGACCTTATGGGACTTCCCTTGTATGCTATTTGTTGTTTTTCCTTTGTTGCTTTCAGTAATTTATCTTTGTCTTTAATTTTAATTAGTTTGATTACAGTGTGTGCCAGTATATTCCTCCTTGGGTTTATCCTGCCTGGAACTCTCTACACCTCCTGGACTTGATTGAGTATATCCTTTCCCATGTGAGGGAAGCTTTCAGCTTGTATCTCTTCAAATATTTTCTCAGGTCTTTTCTCTTGTCCTTCTGGGGCCCCTATAATGTGAATGTTCATGTGTTTAATGTCCCAGAGGTCTTGGACTATCAATTTTTTTTTCACTGTTTTTTCTATGTTCTATTCTGTGGCAGTGATTTTGACCTTTTTTTTTTTTTTAATTTTTTTAACACCAAAAACATTTTGTTTGGAGGTATAACTAACTAACAATATTCTGGTGGTTTCAGAGCCATAGATAAACATGTATCCATTCTTCCCCAAATCCCCCTCCCATCCAGGCTGGCATATAACATTGAGCAGAGTTCATGTACTATACAAAATAAATTTTTGTTGGTTATCCATTTTATAAAGATAGCAGTGTATACACAACCTTCCCAAAGTCCTTGACTATCCTTTACCACCCCCCACCCCCAAAACCATGAGTTCATTTTCTAAGTCTGTGAGTCTCTCTGTTTTGTAAATAAGATTCACTGTATTATTTCTTAGAATAGACATATAAGGGATGCCATATATTTCTCCTTCTTTGTCTGACTTCACTGAGTGTGACACTCTGTAGGTCCATCCATGTTGCTTCAAATGGCCTTATTTCATTCTTTTTAATTGTTGAGTAGTACTCCATTATACATATATATGCATTATATATGTATAATGCATATATATATATGTATATATATATATGCATGCTACATCTTTTTTATCCATTTCTCTATTGATGGACATTTAGGTTGTTTCCATGTCTTGGCCATTGTAAACAGTGCTGCAATGAATACTGGGGAGCCTGTATCTCTTCAGGCCATGTTTTTCTCTAAATTTATGCCCCAGAATGGGATTGCAGGGTGATATGGTAGTTGTATGTTTAGTTTTTTAAGGAACCTCCATATAGTTCTCCATAGTTGCTGTACCAATTTACATTCCCCACAAACAGTGCAGGAGGGTTCCCTTCTCTCCACACCTTCTTCAGCATTTGTTGTTTGTGGGTTTTTTGATGATAGCTATTCTGACCAATGTGAGGTGGTATCTCATTGTAGGTTTGATTTGCATTTGTTTAATAATTAGCAGTTTTGAACATCTTTTCATGTGCCTGTTGGCCGTCTGTGTGTCCTTTTTAGAGAAATGTCTGTTCAGGTCTTTGACCCACTTTTTGAGTAGGTTGTTTATTTTGATGCTATTAAGTGTCATTAGCTGTTTGTAAATTCTGGAGACTAGTCCCTTATCAGTCACATTATTTGCAAATATTTTCTCCCAATCTGTGGGTTGTCTTTTTGTTTGTTTCCTTTGCTGTGCAAAAGATTTTGTGCTTAAGTAAGTCCCATTTGTTTATTTTTGCTTTTATTTCCATTATATGGGACAAGGATTAAAAAAGATTTTGCTGTGATTTATGTCAGAGTGTTCTGCCTATGTTTTCCTCTCAGTTGTATAGAGTCAGATCTACCATTTAGGTCTCTAATCCATTTTGAGCTTATTTTTTTGGTATGGAGTTAAGGAATTACCTAATTTCATTTTTTTACATATGGCTGTCCAGTTTCCCCAGCACCATTTGTTGAAGAGACTCTTTCCAACACTATGTAGTCTTGCTTCCTTTATCATAGATTAATTGACTATATAAGCATTGGCCTATTTGGGGGTTTTCTCTCCTGTTCCATTGGTTTGTATTTCTACTTTTGTGTCAGTATCATTCTGTCTTCATGATTGTACCTTTGTAGCATAGACTGAAGTCAAGGAGCCTGATTCCTCTAGCTCCTTTTTTCTTTTTCAAGATAGTTTTGCCTATCCAGGATCTTTTGTCTCCATACAAATTTTGAGACTTTTTGTTTTAAATCTGTGAAAAATGCTGTTGGTTATTTGATTGTAATTGTGTTGCATCTCTAGATTGCCTTGCATTTTGACAATATTGATTCTTCCAATCCATGAGCATGATATATCTTTCCATCTGTTTATGTCTTATTTTGATTTCTTTCATGAGCACCTTATAGGTTTCAGAGTACAGGTCTTTTTTTTCCCTAAGGTAGGCATACTCCTAGGTATGTTATCCTTTTTGATAGAATGATTAATGGAGTTGCTTCTTGAATTTTTCTTCTTGATCTTTCATTATTAGTGTAGAGAAGTGCAACAGACTACTGTGTATTAATTTTTGTAACCTGAAGCTTTGCCAAATTCATTTGAGTTTCTTGTCATCTGGAAACAGTGACAGTTTAACTTTGTCTTTTCAAATTTGGATTCCCTTTACTTCTTTTTCTTCTCTGACTGCTGTAGCTAGGACTTCCAGAACTATGTTGAATAAAACTGGTGAGAGTGGTCATCCTTGTCTTGTTCCTGACCTTAGAGGGAATGCTTTCAGCTCTTCATCATTGAATATAGTATGTTTGTCCTATGAGGCCTTTATTATGTGAGGTACCCTCTATGCCCACAATCTGGAGGGTTTTTATCATAAATGGGTGCTGAATTTTGTCAAAAGCCTTTTTTGCATCTGTTGAGACGATGCATATTGTTGATATGGTGTATCACATTGATTTGTGGATGTTGAAAATCCTTGCATCCCTGGGATGAATCTCACTTGATTGTGGTGTTTGATCCTTTTATCTGTCATTGGATAGGGACTGCTAGTATTTTGTTGAGGATTTATGTATCTATGTTCATCAGTAATATTGGCCAGTAATTTTCTTTTTTACGGTATCTTTGTCTGCTTTTGGTATCAAGGTATTGATGGCCTCATAAAATGGGCTGGGAAGTTTTCCTTTCTCTGTGACTTTTGGAACAGTTTCAGAATGATAGGTGTTAACTCTTCTCTAAATGTTTGATAGAATTCACCTGTGAAGCCATCAAGTCCTAGTCTTTTGTTTGTTGGGAGGTTTTTGTTGTTGTTTTAATTTTGGCCTATTTTACTGATTATTTATTTATTTATATTCATCTTTATTCTTTGGTGTGTGTGGGCCTCCCATCGCAGTGGCCTCTGTCTTGTTGCTTAGCACAGGTGCTACGCACATGCGCTTCAGAGCGCTGGCTTGTAATTGGACACACAGGTCCAGCTGCTCCATGGTACATGGGATCTTCCCAGGCCAGGGATCGAGCCGGTGCCCCTTGCACTGCAAGGTGTACTCTTTACCCACTGGACCACCAGGGAAACCCTGTTGGGAGGGTTTTTTTAATTGTTTTTTTAGAGGAGGAACCTTTTTTTATTTTTTGGGTGGGGGAGGATGGGCCACTTCTATTGGTCTTTTATTTATCTATTTTTATACATCTTTGTTCTCCTGCCTGTGTGGGCCTCCCATCACCGCAGCCTCTGTTGTCGCAGAGCACCGGCTCTGGGTGCATGCGCTCCAGAGCTCCGTCTGGATAATTGGACACATCAGTACAGCCGCTCCGCTACATGTGGGATCTTCCCAGACCAGGGCTCAAACCGGCGCCCCTTGCACTGCAAGGTGGTGTCCTTACCCACTGGACTAGCAGGGAAGCCCTGTTGGGAGGTTTTTAATCATGGTTTCAATTTCAGTGCTTGTGATCAGTCTGTTCATTTTTTCTGTGTCTTCCTGGTTCAGTCAAGGGAGACTGTACCTTTCTAAGAAGTTGTCCATTTCTTCCAGGTTGTCCATTGTATTGGTATACAGTAGTAGTCTCTCTTATGATTTCTGGTATTTATATAGAGTCAGTTGTAACTTCTCCTTTTTCATTTCTAATCTTACAGATCTGAGTCCTCACCCTTATTTTCTTGATAAATCGGACTAAAGGTTTATCAATCTTGTTTATCTCTTCAAAGAACCAGCTTTTAGTTTCATTGATCTTTGAGATTGTTTCTTTTTCTCTATTTCATTGATTTCTTCTCTGATCTTTATGATTTCCTTCCTTCCACTAACCTTGTATTTTATTTGTTCTTCTTTCTCTAGTTATTTAGGTGTAAGTTTAGGTTGTTTATTTGAAATCTTTCTTGTTTCTTTTTTTTTTTTTTAATTTATTTTTGGGCGGGGCTCAGGCTGGGGAGGGAGGGGAGCGGGCGGGCCACCTCCACTGGTCTTTCATTTCTCTATTTTCATCCGTCTTTGTTCTTTGGCTCCTGTGGGCCTCCCATCGTGGTGGTGTCTGTTGTTGCAGAGCACCAGCTCTGGGCGCATGCGCTCCAGAGCTCCGGCTCGGTGATTGGACACATCGGTCAGCCGCTCCGCTGCACGTGGGATCTTCCCAGGCCAGGGCTCGAACCGGCGCCCCTTGCACTGCAAGGTGGTGTCCTTACCCACTGGACCACCAGGGGAAGCCCTCTTTCTTGTTTCTTAAGGTAAGATTGTGTTGCTATAAACTTCCCTCTTACAACTGCTGTTGCTGCATCCCATAAGTTTTGGATCATTGTGGTTTCATTTTTTTTTTGTCCCTGGGTATTTTTTTAATTTCATTTTTGATTTCTTAAGTTTTCCAACGGTTGTTTAGTAGCATATTGTTTAGTCACTACATATTTATGTTTCTTAGAGTTTTTTTTTATTGTAGTTTATTTCTAATCTCATAGTGTTATGATCAGAAATGATGCTTAATATTATTTTGATTTTCTTAAATTTACTAAGCTTCACCTTTAACCCAGCATGTGGTCAGTCCTGGAGAATGTCCATGTGCCCCTGAGAAAAATGTGTAGTCTGCTGCTTTTGAATATCATATATTCATATATATTCAATATCATATCATATATTCATATATCATACAATATCATATATTTATATATTCTATAAATGTCAATTAAGTCCAACTCATCTAAATTGTTATTTAAGGTCTGGGTTTCCTTATTGGTTTTGTGTCTGGAAGATCTGTCCATTGATGAAAGTGAAGTATTAAAGACCCCCCACTGTTATTGTGTTACTTTTGATTTCTCCTTTTATATTTGTTAGCACTTGCCTTGCATATTGAGGTGCTGCTATGTTGGTTGCATGTACATTTAAAATTGTTATATCTTCATTTGAATCCTTGATCCTAATGTAGTGTCCTGCTTCATCTCATATAACAGTCTTTGTTTTAAAGTCTGTTTTGTCTGATATGAATATTGCTACTCCAGCTTTCTTATGATTTCCATTTGTGTGTAATACCTTCTCCCAACCCCTTATTTTCAGTCTCTTGTGTTAATAGGTATGAAGTCAGTGTCTTGTAGACAACGTATATATGGGTCTTATTTTCGTATCCTGTCAACCAGTCTATGTCTTCTGGTCAGTGCATTTAATCCATTTATGTTTAAGATAATTATCAATATGTATGATCCTATTACCATTTTGTTAATTGGGGCTTATTTTTACTAGATTTTTCCTTCTCTTGTGTTTCCTGCCTAGAGAAGTTTAACATTTGTCCTAAAACTGGTTTAGTGGCACTCAATTCTTTTAAATTTTGTTTGTTTGAAAAGCTTTTGATTTCTCCAACAAGTCTGAACGAGAGTCTTACTCGGTAGAGTATTCTTGGTTGTAGGTTCTCCCCTTTTGTCACTTGAAATATATTGTGTCATTCACTTCTGGTTTGTAGAGTTTCTATTGAGAAATTGGCTGATAACCTTGTCAGTTTTCCCTTATATATTATTTGTCTTTTTTCTCTTCTTGCTTTTAATACCTTATCTTTATCTTTAATTTTTGTTATTTTGATTACTATGTGTCTCAGTGTGTTCCTCATTGGATTTATCCTGCCTGGGACTCTCTGTGCTTCCTGGATATGGTTGACTATTTCCTCTTCCATATTAGGGACTTTTTCAGCTATCGTCTTTTAGGATATTTTCTTGGATCCTTTCTCTCTTTTCTCCTTCTGGAACCCATATAATGCAAATATTGGTGTGTTTAATGTTGTCCAAGAAGTCTGTTAGACTGTCTTCATTTCTTTTCATTCTTTTTTCTAAATTCTGTTTTGCAGCATTGATTTCTACCATTTTGTCTTCTGGCCACTTATCTGTTCTTCTGCCTCTATTATTCTTCTGTTGATCCCTTCTAGTGTTTTGTTCATCTGCTTGTTCTTTAGTTTTTGTAGGCCATTGGTAAACATTTCTTGCATTTTTTCCTTTCTGTTTCTAGTATCCTGCATCATCATTGCTATCATTATTCTAATTTTTTTACTGGAAGGTTGCATGAATTCTTTTACTGGAAGGTTGCCTATCTGTCATTTAGTTGTTTTTCTGGAATTTTCTCTTGTCCCTTCATTTGGGACATAGCCTTCTGCTTTTTCATTCTCATTAACTTTCTGTAATGTGGTTTTCATTATAGCCCTCTGCAGGATTGTGGTTCTTCTATCCTTTGGTGGATTAGACTGAGAATCTTGTGTTAGCCTCCTGATAGGACTAGAAGGGATTGGTATTGGGAAACCTGGGTCTTTCTGTGCTCAATAAAATTTTAATTTCTTTATATGCTGATGGATGTTCTCCCTCCTTGTTAGCAGTTTGGCCTGAGGTGACCCAGCCCTGGGTCTAGGGGCTGTATAGTAGAGTTAATGGTGACCTCCAAGGGGCTTATGCTAAAGGGGACCTACCAGGACTGCTGCTACCAGGACCCCCCACCCCAGTGGTGAGCCACTGCTGATTCATGCCTCTGCAGGAAATCCTCCAACACTACCAGGTAGGTCTATTTCAGTCTCCTTGTAGGGTCACTGCTCTTTTACTCTGAGTCTTGGTGCACACAAGATTTTTTTGTGTGTTCTCCAAGATTTGAGTCTCTGTTTCCCCCAGTCCTGTGGATGTCCTCTAATCAAATTACACTGGTCTTCAAAGTCAGATTCCCTGGTATCCAGCCGCTTTACTGGATCCCCCTGCTGGGAGATCTGACATGAGGCTCAGTACCGTCACAACACTGGGGGAATTTCTTTGGTATTATTATTCTCTAGTTAGTGGGTTGCCCACCCAGTGAGTATAGGATTTGATTTTATTGTGATTGCACCCCCTCCTACCATCTCTTTGTGTTAGCTCTTTGTTATTGGATGTGTGGGGTTTCTTTCTTTGGTGGTTTCTAGTGTCTCCCTGTTGATGATTGTTCAACAGCTAGTTGTGATTTTGGTGCTCTCAAAGGAGGAGTCCTTCTGCTCCACAATCTTAAACTAATCTCTTCCTCTATTTCTTTATTTTATCTTTATTTCTCTTACTTTGAGTGTGGGACACACCATTATCTACTATAGTCTTCGAAGGCTGTGTATATGCAGAAATATCCCTGTGTAGCTGGTGTGGGTTTAGTATTTTTGGCACAAGGGCTGCTTTTAGTATGGATACTTGCTGCTGCTTTCTTCACAGTGTGCTGGCCCTTATCCCTGCGATGAGGGGTGCCCAGGTACCAGGGCCTTGTGCTGGTGGGGCAGCAGTTGACACCTGTTCTTGGGTCTCTCAATGGCAGTGAGCTCCCAGGGTCTGTGCTGAGCCAGGAAGCAGTTGGTGCCTGGTTGTATGGTTTTCAGCAGCAGCCCTTGGGTACTCCCAGGATGGTGGGCTAAGTAAATGGTGCCTGCACTTGGTTTTCCTAGCAGCTGTGGCTTACCCCTGCCTCTGGAGCCCAAGATTTTATCTGTGGCTGGTGCTCACCCTCAGAGCTCACACTGGAGGCATTCTCTTGTCTGAGAGTACACCTGGGAGAGAATCTTCTATTGTGATCCTGCCTGACTCAATTCCCTGCCCCTCAACAGTGGCATCTTGCCTCTCTGATGGGCGCAGAATTCTTTTGCATACAGCTCTGGTTGCTACCGTCCAGCTCCATCATGTTATCACCCATGCAGCCAAATCCAGTTTTTTCTTCAGGTCTGACTTCCAAAGCTTGAGCTTTAGTATTCAGCACCCCATGCCCACTCCACTGATGGACAAGCATCTCAGGATGGGAAGCACAGGGCATTGGTACCACCCGTCTGTGCAGGTCACTCTCTGTCTTTCTCTGCCAAGACTCCAAATCTCCCCCTCAATGTGAGCTGATTTCCCTACCAGTGAGGAGACTTCCCTGTGCTTGTGCTTCCCACTTGACTTCACACTCCAGGATGTCTGACTCCAGGTGAGTGATTACACCATTATGGTTATCCGAGTCATTAAGACCTTTTTAATGTTGTTTTTTTTGTGTATTCTTACCACCTCTTCTTAATGTCTTCTGCTTCTGTTACTTCCATACCATTACTTTTCTTTTGCCTATATTTGCATGAAATGTTTTGTAGGTATCTCTGATTTTCTTGAGGCAATCTCTAGTCTTTACCATTCCATTGCTTTTGTTCATTTCTTTGAATTGTTCACTTAAGAACATTTTCTTATTTCTTCTTGCTATTCTTTGGATCTCTTCCTTCAGGTGGCTATATCTTTCCTTTTCTCCTTTTCCTTTTGCTTCCCTTCTTTTCTCACCTATTTTTAAGGCTTACTCAGACAACCATTTTACCTTTTCTGCATTTCTTTTTGTTGGGGTGATTTGGTCACCACCTCCAGTACAATATTATGAACCTCGATCCATGGTTCTTCAAGCATTCTATGTGATCTAATCCCTTGAATCTGTTTGTCACGTCCACTATTTAATCATAAGGGTCATACCTAAATGACCCAGTATTTTTTCCTTCTTTCTTTGGTTTAAGTTCGAATTTTGCAATAAGGAATTCATGATCTGGGCCATAGTAAGCTGCTGATCTTGTTTTTGCTGACTGTATAGTGCTTCTCCATTTTTGCCTACAAAGAATGTAATCAATCTGATTTCGGTATTGGCCATCAGGTGATGTCCTTGTGTAGAGTCATGTCTTATGTTGTTGGAAGAGGGTCTTTGCGATGACCAGTGGGTTCTTTTGACAAAATTATTACCCCAAGACTCACTCCATCATTTTTGCAGCCAAATCCAGTTTTTTCTTCAGGTCTGACTTCCAAAGCTTGAGCTTTAGTATTCAGCACCCCATGCCCACTCCACTGATGGACAAGCATCTCAGGATGGGAAGCACAGGGCATTGGTACCACCCGTCTGTGCAGGTCACTCTCTGTCTTTCTCTGCCAAGACTCCAAATCTCCCCCTCAATGTGAGCTGATTTCCCTACCAGTGAGGAGACTTCCCTGTGCTTGTGCTTCCCACTTGACTTCACACTCCAGGATGTCTGACTCCAGGTGAGTGATTACACCATTATGGTTATCCGAGTCATTAAGACCTTTTTAATGTTGTTTTTTTTGTGTATTCTTACCACCTCTTCTTAATGTCTTCTGCTTCTGTTACTTCCATACCATTACTTTTCTTTTGCCTATATTTGCATGAAATGTTTTGTAGGTATCTCTGATTTTCTTGAGGCAATCTCTAGTCTTTACCATTCCATTGCTTTTGTTCATTTCTTTGAATTGTTCACTTAAGAACATTTTCTTATTTCTTCTTGCTATTCTTTGGATCTCTTCCTTCAGGTGGCTATATCTTTCCTTTTCTCCTTTTCCTTTTGCTTCCCTTCTTTTCTCACCTATTTTTAAGGCTTACTCAGACAACCATTTTACCTTTTCTGCATTTCTTTTTGTTGGGGTGATTTGGTCACCACCTCCAGTACAATATTATGAACCTCGATCCATGGTTCTTCAAGCATTCTATGTGATCTAATCCCTTGAATCTGTTTGTCACGTCCACTATTTAATCATAAGGGTCATACCTAAATGACCCAGTATTTTTTCCTTCTTTCTTTGGTTTAAGTTCGAATTTTGCAATAAGGAATTCATGATCTGGGCCATAGTAAGCTGCTGATCTTGTTTTTGCTGACTGTATAGTGCTTCTCCATTTTTGCCTACAAAGAATGTAATCAATCTGATTTCGGTATTGGCCATCAGGTGATGTCCTTGTGTAGAGTCATGTCTTATGTTGTTGGAAGAGGGTCTTTGCGATGACCAGTGGGTTCTTTTGACAAAATTATTACCCTTTTCCCTGCTTCATTATGTACTCCAAGGTTAAACTCGGCGTTTGCTCCAGGTATTGCTTGACCTCCTTTTGTATTCCCATCCCATATTATGAAAAGCACATCTTTTTTTGATGTTAGTTCTTGAGGATCTTGTAGGTCTTTATATAACAATTCAAGTTCATCTTCTTGAGCATTAGACATTGGGGCATATAACTTAAAGGGATTATTGTGATGTTGAGTGATTTTACCTTGGAAACCAATTGAGATCATTCTGTTATTTTTTTTTTTAAACTTTTATTTTACTTTTAACTTTTACATAGTTTTATTGTTTACAGATATGTATGTTCTCAGATTAGTCATATGTATATCCCCCTGATCCCACCTCTCCAGACCGTCATACAACACCTGTGAAGGATCCCCTTTTTTCACAGAGCAATGACTATAGCTATTTTCTTCACTTATGATAGTACAGGCCTTCATGCTACTTTCTTTACGCCTCCCACCCACTGTTCCTTCCCCACAATGTCCATATGTCCACTGTCCATGTCTGTCTTTCCGTTGTTTCACTGCATGTGCCATCATCACCATCCTACTAGATTCCATATATATGTGTTAGTATATTGTACTTGTCCTTCTCTTTCTGACTGACTTCACTTTTTATGATAGGTTCTAGAGCCAGCCACCTCATAGGGCTGATTCTTCTGCATTTCTTTTTACAGCTGTGTAGTATTCCATTGTATATATGTACCAGAGCTTTTGTATCTATCCGTTCGTCGATGGGCATCTAGGTTGCTTCCATGTTCTCTATTGTATAGAGAGCTGCAATGAACATTGGGGTACAGGTGCTTCTTTCGGATTTAATTTCATCAGGGTATAAGCCTAAGAGTGGGATTGCTGGGTCTTATGGTGCTTCTCATTCTGTCATTTTTGAGATTGTACCCAAGTACTGCGTTCCAGATTCTTTTGTTGACTATGAGGGCTACTCCATTTCTTCTAAGGGATTCTTGCCACAGTAGTAGATGTAATAGTCATCTGAATTAAATTCATCCATTCCTGTCCATTTTAAATTACTGATGTCTAAAATGTTAATGTTCACTTGTGCTATCTCCTGTTTGACCACATCCAGTTTACCTTAATCATGCGTCTAACATTCTAGGTTCTCATGTAATATTACTCTTACAGTACTGGGCTTTAAACTTACCAGACACATCCACAACTCACTGTCATTTCCCCTTTGACTCAGCCTCTTCATTCTTTCCAGAGCCATTTCTCTGCCCCTCACCAGTAGCATATTGGACACATAACAGTTCATCTTTCAGTTTCATATTTTTTGCCTTTTCATACTGTTCATGGGGTTCTCAAGGCAAGAATGCTGAAGTAGTCTACCATTCCCTTCTTGAATGGTCTTGGGAGTGCTATTTTTATGTGAGAACGTCCCATTCCCAGAGTGGGGTTGAAATCACAGCTGGGTTCCAGGGACCACATGATTTAGAGAGTAAGGCTGAAATCTCTCCCTACAGGACATCCAAACAGACAACAGGTGCTTGCACAGATGGGACAGGTCTGGACTTAGCAGCTGTGGATTTTTTGAGTGCGAATACACAGAGGCTGGGCCAGGCCAGGATCTCAGCTGCCTTCACAGCTTTCACTGTGGTCAAGGTGCACAAATACTGCAGTCTTGGGACACAGCTTTAGTGAATCTGCACTGGTGGCTTTGTGAAAACAATGCCTGAGAGGCACCAGGGCAGATAGCTGGTGTTCTCTTAGTTGAAGACCCAAGGGCAGCACCAACAATTGTGTCCACTGTAAGTCCAAACATTGAGCGAATGGTAACACTTACATCTTGATTTATTTTGGAAAGGAGGTTTGTTCCTATCCTGCTGTTCTGCCATCTTGAGCCCCTTAATTTGTAATGAAAGAGAGAGATCTTTATCACTTCATGAAGAATGTCTTTTTCATGAAATTATTAAAGATCCAATTACCTTTTAATGGATTGTAACTGAGATTATTTTTTGTACTTAGGTGTAGTCCTACAACTTCCCTGCTGGGTACTTTCAAGATGATAATTCATATTCCCTACCAGTTGCTCGTCTCAGTGGACGTGCTCCTTTTCTAATCTGGTTTTGAATTATACCAGAACTCTGAATCTAAAGGACTAAGATTGCACAATTGTGTACCTAGGCTTAGATGACAATGACTTCATCATACTTATCATAGCCAATTACTATGTAGGTCATATGAAAAGTTACCGTTTAATAGAACAGAGGACATTGAATGTTTAGCTTACACTTATGTTTGAAGCTGCATGTCTTCTGTGGGAGGGCCAGAGTCATACATTTTGGTCACAAAGTGAGGTTTGCCAGAGGGTCTGCTGCCAAACATGAGTTTCCACTGCTGAGATCATTTCTGTGCCACTAGCATCATTCCCTCTTTGTTTATTGCAAAGTTGTCAAATGAGAAAACAAACTGTTTTTGCTTCCTACAGGAAGAACTAAATTTATGTTTCATTAAAAAGCAGGGATAGGGCTTCCCTGGTGGTCCACTTGGTGGGGACAGCGCCTTGCAGTGCAAGGGGTGCCAGTTCGATCCCTGGCCTGGGAAGATCCCATGTGCAGCGGAGTGGCTGGACTGATGTGTCCAATTACCCAGCCGGAGCTCTAGAGCGCGTGCGCCCAGAGCCGGTGCTCTGCAACGACAGACACCACCGCGATGGAAGGCCCACAGGAGCCAAAAGAACAAAGACGGATGAAAATAGAGAAATGAAAGACCAATAGAAGTGGCCCGCCCATCCCCTTCCCTCCCCATCCCACCCCCCAAAAGATAAATAAATAAAATAAATTAAAAAAAAAAAAAGCAGGGATAGATCTGGGTTTCATGAGGCCTAAACTCATAGTATAGGGACCTCTATATGAAAAAGAGTTGAAAATTACTGTGCTTTTGCAAGCTTTACAAACATGAATGCCCATTATAAAAACATCTTAAAGGCCACATTAGGACTTAAAGCTTGTTAGTTTCATAGTAACTCTGCCTGTATAGGAAGCATATTTTAGATAAACTTGATAGAACATTTTAAATTAGCTTGCTATAACTTTTAGTCTTTAGCTGAACATGCTAACCTGTTTCACTAGGAAAATATTGTAAAATATTGTAATTTGTGAATTTAAAGATTTTCCTTTTGATTTATGGTTACCTATCTCTATGTTTATAAGTGTTTTTGTTTGGATATTTATGCTGTTACTGTGTGAGAATTAATGTAACATGAAATTTTAGGTGGAAAATGCTGCACTGTGATAATACAATGCCTTTTAGGCCCATAGCCAACAAATCCCAAGTAGGATAAATATATATACTTAATTATGTCATAGATAAATTTCTAGATGCCACAGAAATCTAAAGAGATATCCTGAAAGAAGCAAGAGAAAGATGATGTATTACAAATGGAGAACAAGTATATGAAGGATGGCTAACTCTCATTGCAAAGAATAGAGGCCACCACAGACTGACACATCCAAATTGTTGAAGAAAAGGTGTAATCAATAATTTCATATCTATAGAAAATACGTTTCAAAAATAATGAAATAAAGACAAAAGACAAAATTATTCACCAGGCAACCTACACTACAAGATATAATAATGGAAATTCTTCTGGTGAAAGAGAATGACACCAAATGGTAACTTAGATCTACAGAAAAACATATATACTTAAATTTATTCTCATGATTAAAAATATATAAATGTTTAGAGCAAAAATTATCCTGTGTTGTCAGATTTATAATATATGCGTATGTACTGTAGATGACAACAATAGCACAGACAATGAGGGGATTAACAGGAAGTGCACTGTTGCAAGCTTCCCGTATTTTACTTGAAATAATTCAGAATTAGCTCCAACTAGATTCACTGTTAGCTCCAAGTTGATTGTGACAAATTAGAATTTAATATTTCAATCCCTACAGTAACTATTAAAAATAAGGTTTTTCCCTCCCTTTTTATAGGTAAGAAAACATCTGTTTCTGGCTATGATGGAATTGCTCACATCAGACCAAAACTGTTGCTCAGCTAAGTATAAAATTTGGATAAATACTAAAAAAAAAAAAATGATGTAGGAAAGTGATCATCCAAAGCAGCCACACTAGTCAATAAAGAAGAAGGATATACATAAAAGTGACATTTTCTCAGCATTTTTCCACCAAATTTCTCCCTGAGAGAAGTTGATGTGCAGAAACCCTGTGCCTAGAGCTTCTGACAGTCTTTAAGACTGAAGGGTTAGTAGAGTAGAGAAGAGAGTGAGATGAAACCTGGAGTTCAGGACTGACAAAAGAGAGATAGGGTCTGTGCAACATAGGTTTTCAATTGAGACACCTCAAGGGCCGTACCATAGAAGTAATGGAAATCTACAAATGGACCAGCCCTCAGAAGATTAAGGCCCAGTTTTGCCCTATAACAAGCACTGATTGATTCCAGCTGCCTGCAAAAGTGAATTATTATACATTCTCTCAGTACAGGGCTCTTGTAATTCAGAGCTTCTGAAAATTTTCATATATAATATATAACATTTAATAAAAAAAAATTGTATATGTCAGGAGACAAGACCAAATGACCAGAAACTAAGGGAAAAATAGATAATATAAAAAATTGGAATAATCAGATAGGGACTTTAAGTCAACAATTCTCAATGTACTCAGTCCCTCCAAATTATATAAAAATTTAAATAGACACATTAGAACTGAGAAATACATTTTCTAAAATGAAGAACTCAAAGGTGGATTTAACGGCAGACTAGACAAAGCAAACAGAGTTAGTAAACAGATGAATCAGTGAAACGCTATATAAACAAAAGCATAAAGAGAAAAAATAATTACAGAGAGATATATACTTTTATATGTGACAGTAAATTTGTCTAAAATATGTGTAATTTGAATTCCAGAAGGAGAGAACAGTATATTGGGCAGTAGTAATTTTTGAAGAAAGCCTGGCCACAAGTTTTCTAAAATTTACTGAAGGGATCAAGTCACAGAATCAAGAAGCTATTTGATTCACAAGGAAATAATTACACAGAAATTTACTCTAAGCATACTGTATTAAAAACTGTTCAAAATAAAAGACAAAGACAAAAGAAACAAAAACACCTTCAAATGAGCAAAACTAAAACTGATAGCTGACTTTTCTACAAAATGATGGAAACTGTAAAACAAAAGAAAATCATTAAAAAAAATGAACGACAACCTGGAATTCTATACTCAGTGAAACTGTCCTACAGACAACGTTGTTGTTAGACAAACAAAAAACTGATAATTTATTTTAAAGATATTTAAGGGAGTTCACCAGCAGAATAAGACTATCCCAGATGAAAGCATTATAATGAAGGAAAGGAAAGCACAGAAAGTATAGATAGCTGGATAAAACTAAATACAATTGTTAGTTTAAAATGTTCAGTTGCTAAGTCGTCTCTGACTCTTTGTGACCTCATGGACCATAGCATGCCAGGCTCCATTGTCTGTCCTCCATTATCTCCCATAGTTTGCTCAGATTCACATGCTTTGAGTCAGTGATGCTGTCTAATCATCTTATCTTCTGCCTCCTCCTCTTCTCCTTTTGCCCAGTCTTTCCCAGCGTCAGGATCTTTTCAAGTGAGTTGCCTCTTTGCATCACGGGGCCAAACTATTGGAGCTTCAGCTTCAGCATCAGTTCCTCCAGTGAATATTCAGGGTTGATTTCCTTTAGGATTGACTGAAAAGGCATCAGTTCTTTGATGCTCAGCCTTCTCTATGGTACAACTCTCATATCTGTACACAACTACTGGAAAAAACAAACCTTTGATTGTATGGACCTTTGTCAGCAAAGTGATGTCTCTGTTAAATAAGCATGATGACAGTATACAGCCTTGTCATATCCCTTTCCCACTGTAGAAGCCTCAGTTGTTCCATGTAAGGTTCTAAATGTTGCTTCTTGACCCGGATACAGGTTTCTCAGGACAGGTAAGGTGGTCTGGGGCTTCCATCTCTTTAATAATTTTCCAGTTTGTTGTATTGTGTTTCTCCTTGGGTTTATCCTGCCTAGGGCTATCTATGCTTCCCGAATATGGTTAACTATTTCCTTCCCCTGTTAAGGCTGTTATAATCTTCAGGTGTTTTCTTGGGTCCTTTCTCTCTCTCTTCAGCTTATGAGACCCCTGTAATAGAAATTTTGGTGCATTTAATGTTGTCCCAGAGGTCTCTTAGGCTGTCTTCACTTTTTTAATTTCATTTTTCCATTTCTGTGACAGTGTACAAAATGATGGAAACTGTAAAACAAAAGAAAATCATTAAAAAAAATGAACGACAACCTGGAATTCTATACTCAGTGAAACTGTCCTACAGACAACGTTGTTGTTAGACAAACAAAAAACTGATAATTTATTTTAAAGATATTTAAGGGAGTTCACCAGCAGAATAAGACTATCCCAGATGAAAGCATTATAATGAAGGAAAGGAAAGCACAGAAAGTATAGATAGCTGGATAAAACTAAATACAATTGTTAGTTTAAAATGTTCAGTTGCTAAGTCGTCTCTGACTCTTTGTGACCTCATGGACCATAGCATGCCAGGCTCCATTGTCTGTCCTCCATTATCTCCCATAGTTTGCTCAGATTCACATGCTTTGAGTCAGTGATGCTGTCTAATCATCTTATCTTCTGCCTCCTCCTCTTCTCCTTTTGCCCAGTCTTTCCCAGCGTCAGGATCTTTTCAAGTGAGTTGCCTCTTTGCATCACGGGGCCAAACTATTGGAGCTTCAGCTTCAGCATCAGTTCCTCCAGTGAATATTCAGGGTTGATTTCCTTTAGGATTGACTGAAAAGGCATCAGTTCTTTGATGCTCAGCCTTCTCTATGGTACAACTCTCATATCTGTACACAACTACTGGAAAAAACAAACCTTTGATTGTATGGACCTTTGTCAGCAAAGTGATGTCTCTGTTAAATAAGCATGATGACAGTATACAGCCTTGTCATATCCCTTTCCCACTGTAGAAGCCTCAGTTGTTCCATGTAAGGTTCTAAATGTTGCTTCTTGACCCGGATACAGGTTTCTCAGGACAGGTAAGGTGGTCTGGGGCTTCCATCTCTTTAATAATTTTCCAGTTTGTTGTATTGTGTTTCTCCTTGGGTTTATCCTGCCTAGGGCTATCTATGCTTCCCGAATATGGTTAACTATTTCCTTCCCCTGTTAAGGCTGTTATAATCTTCAGGTGTTTTCTTGGGTCCTTTCTCTCTCTCTTCAGCTTATGAGACCCCTGTAATAGAAATTTTGGTGCATTTAATGTTGTCCCAGAGGTCTCTTAGGCTGTCTTCACTTTTTTAATTTCATTTTTTTCCTATATTCTGTTCTGTGACAGTGATTTCCAACATTCTTCCTTCCAGAATGTGTTTCTGCCTCAGTTATTTTACTATTGATTCCTTCTAGTGTCTTATTCATCTGTTTGTAAATTTTTATAGGTCTTTGGTGAACATTTCTTGCATCTTCTGCATCATTTTTCTGAGATCCTGGATCATCTTCACTATCATTATTCTGAATTTGTTTTCTGGAAGGTTGCCTATCTCCACTTCATTTAGTTGTTTTTATGGGATTTTATCTTGTGCCTTCTGGGACAAAAGTCTCTGCTTTTTTATCCTGATAAACCTTCTGTAGCGTGGTTTTTATTCTAACCACTGTGGGATTGTGGTGGTGCTTGATTCTCTTGTCTGCCTTCTGATAGAGGAAACTAAGTGGCTTGTGATATGCTTCTTGATGGGAAGGGCTGGTGGGAAAAGCTAGTTCTTGGCTCTGTGGGGCAGAGCCTTGCTTAGTAAAGCTTTAATCCAATTATCTGCTGATATTGGGGTTATGCTCCCTCCCTGCTAGTTGTTTAGCCTGAGTTGTTTAGCCTGACCCAGCTCTGGAGTTTACAGGCTCTATTACGGTTAATGGCAAATTCCAAGAAGGTTTATGTCAAGAGTTTATGATCTGAACCCCAGTGAGCTCCAGGTCATGTTTTTGCTGACTGTATAGACCATTTCCATCTTTGGTTGCAAAGAATATGATCAATATGATTTTGGTATTGACTATCTGGTGATGTCCATGTGTAGAGTCAGTCATCTCTGGTGTTGTTGGAAGACCAGAGTGTTCTCTTGGCAAAACTCTACTAGCCCTGCTTCATTTTGTACTCCAAGGCCAGATTTGCCTGGAACTCAAGGTCTCTTGACTTCCTACTTTTGCATTTCAGTCTCCAGTGATGAAAATGACATCTTTTTTTGGCGTTAGTTGTAGAAGATCTTATAGGTCTTCTAGAGATTGTACCCAAGTACTGCATTTTACACTCTTTTGTTGACTATGGGGGCTACTCCTTTTCTTCTAAGACATTCTTTACCACAGTAACACATATAATGATCATCTGAATTAAATTCACCCATTCCCTTCCATTCTAGTTCACTGATTTCTAAGATGTTGATAATTCTTGCCATCACCTGCTTGACCACGTCCAGTTTACCTTGATTTGGGGTGGGATTAGTGTTTCTGGATGGGATAAGCAGTTAAACCAGTGGACTCAGTAAAGTAAAATGCTTCCTCAGTGTGTGTCAGCATCATCCAGTCCAGTGCAGGCCCGAGTTAAAAAGGCAGAGGAAGGGGGCTTCCCTGGTGGTCCATTGGGTAGAGTCTGCCTTGCAGCACAAGGGGCACCAATTTGATTCCTGGCCTGAGAAGATGCCACATGCTGCGGAGCAACTGGATCACTGTGTCCAATTACGAGCCAGTGCTCTGGAGCGCATGCAACAGAGCCGGTGCTCTGCAACGAGAGAGGCCACTGCAGTGGGAGGCCCACACAGGCTGAAGACTAAAGATGGATGAAAAATAAATAAATAAAAAGTCAATGAAAAGGCCAAAAGTCAAAAAGGGGATGGTCAGAGAAAGAAGGAATTTGCCCCTTTTTGTTTTCTGTCTCTATTCTTGAGTTGGGACAACTCTTCGGACTGGATTTTAAACCATTGGCTCACTTGATTATCAGTCCTTCAGACTTAACTGAATTATACCAAGAGTTTATGATCTGAACCCCAGTGAGCTCAGGTCATGTTTTTGCTGACTGTATAGACCATTTCCATCTTTGGTTGCAAAGAATATGATCAATATGATTTTGGTATTGACTATCTGGTGATGTCCATGTGTAGAGTCAGTCATCTCTGGTGTTGTTGGAAGACCAGAGTGTTCTCTTGGCAAAACTCTACTAGCCCTGCTTCATTTTGTACTCCAAGGCCAGATTTGCCTGGAACTCAAGGTCTCTTGACTTCCTACTTTTGCATTTCAGTCTCCAGTGATGAAAATGACATCTTTTTTTGGCGTTAGTTGTAGAAGATCTTATAGGTCTTCTAGAGATTGTACCCAAGTACTGCATTTTACACTCTTTTGTTGACTATGGGGGCTACTCCTTTTCTTCTAAGACATTCTTTACCACAGTAACACATATAATGATCATCTGAATTAAATTCACCCATTCCCTTCCATTCTAGTTCACTGATTTCTAAGATGTTGATAATTCTTGCCATCACCTGCTTGACCACGTCCAGTTTACCTTGATTTGGGGTGGGATTAGTGTTTCTGGATGGGATAAGCAGTTAAACCAGTGGACTCAGTAAAGTAAAATGCTTCCTCAGTGTGTGTCAGCATCATCCAGTCCAGTGCAGGCCCGAGTTAAAAAGGCAGAGGAAGGGGGCTTCCCTGGTGGTCCATTGGGTAGAGTCTGCCTTGCAGCACAAGGGGCACCAATTTGATTCCTGGCCTGAGAAGATGCCACATGCTGCGGAGCAACTGGATCACTGTGTCCAATTACGAGCCAGTGCTCTGGAGCGCATGCAACAGAGCCGGTGCTCTGCAACGAGAGAGGCCACTGCAGTGGGAGGCCCACACAGGCTGAAGACTAAAGATGGATGAAAAATAAATAAATAAAAAGTCAATGAAAAGGCCAAAAGTCAAAAAAGGGGGGGATGGTCAGAGAAAGAAGGAATTTGCCCCTTTTTGTTTTCTGTCTCTATTCTTGAGTTGGGACAACTCTTCGGACTGGATTTTAAACCATTGGCTCACTTGATTATCAGTCCTTCAGACTTAACTGAATTATACCACTGCCTTTCCTTGGTTTTCAGCTTGCACACTGCGGGACCTGTGTAGCTTCCCCAATCATGTGGACCAATTCATCATAATAAATCTCCATACTTTTAATATGTAATATATTGATATTATTTATATATAATGCCTTATAATATGATGTTATATGTGTATTATTGTATATCTTGTTTAGTTGGTAAGTTTTGTCAAACTGTTTTTGAACTCTTTTTGTTCAAAACATCTAATCATAATAATTTAAACTATGTTTTGACAGAGTGAATTGAAGATGTTATCAGTGTCATACCATTTAGAGAGACAGCTGGTGAATTGTTATTAGGTAAGTTACATTTTGAAGAGTTTTATACATATTCACTGTGCCTGTTTTGTTCTTGGATAATTTGAAGGATTGTTTTGATAGACTGCCATTAAATGAGAAAAACTTTAATATTACAAAGGTTGTTTTGCCTTAACATTGTCTGTAATGCATATGACTCATGAAAGTGAAGAAATGACAATCTTATTTTCTGATAAGTATATAAACAGCATTGTAATTTTTATAAAATTGACTTTCTTCATGAGTATATGTTTTTATATTTCTGTTATTATCACTTTTTGATTTTAAAGTGAAGACTTATGTTATACGCCTACTGTTTTAACAGATATCCCTATACCTATGAAATATTCTTAATATTCTTGAGATTATTCTTAATTTATATTCTTTATTGTACTTCTGAGAGAAGGATCAAGACTATCCATCTGTGTATAGTTACATTTAGTGAGAAATTTTTTCTTAAGACATGAAGGAGTAACAAACTGCTTGGTCTCTGTTGCCTTAAAGAAATGATTTGTATGCTGTGTGCCAGTTCTCAAATCAGGGGCATCCACATCATGTAGGAACTTCTATTCTCAGGTCCCTGCCCAGAGCTACAGAATCTTAAACTTTGTGGGTGGAGTCCAGAGATCTGCATTTTTATGTGCCCTGCAGGAATTCTGACTCACTCTCCAAAAATCTAGCAAACAATAGCCTCGAAGGCCTAACATGCACTTCTGTAGGGTGATTTGCCTTTTGTTTCCCCAAATCATTTTTTGGACCAATTAACTGAATTATACCACTGCCTTTCCTTGGTTTTCAGCTTGCACACTCGGGACCTGTGTAGCTTCCCCAATCATGTGGACCAATTCATCATAATAAATCTCCATACTTTTAATATGTAATATATTGATATTATTTATATATAATGCCTTATAATATGATGTTATATGTGTATTATTGTATATCTTGTTTAGTTGGTAAGTTTTGTCAAACTGTTTTTGAACTCTTTTTGTTCAAAACATCTAATCATAATAATTTAAACTATGTTTTGACAGAGTGAATTGAAGATGTTATCAGTGTCATACCATTTAGAGAGACAGCTGGTGAATTGTTATTAGGTAAGTTACATTTTGAAGAGTTTTATACATATTCACTGTGCCTGTTTTGTTCTTGGATAATTTGAAGGATTGTTTTGATAGACTGCCATTAAATGAGAAAAACTTTAATATTACAAAGGTTGTTTTGCCTTAACATTGTCTGTAATGCATATGACTCATGAAAGTGAAGAAATGACAATCTTATTTTCTGATAAGTATATAAACAGCATTGTAATTTTTATAAAATTGACTTTCTTCATGAGTATATGTTTTTATATTTCTGTTATTATCACTTTTTGATTTTAAAGTGAAGACTTATGTTATACGCCTACTGTTTTAACAGATATCCCTATACCTATGAAATATTCTTAATATTCTTGAGATTATTCTTAATTTATATTCTTTATTGTACTTCTGAGAGAAGGATCAAGACTATCCATCTGTGTATAGTTACATTTAGTGAGAAATTTTTTCTTAAGACATGAAGGAGTAACAAACTGCTTGGTCTCTGTTGCCTTAAAGAAATGATTTGTATGCTGTGTGCCAGTTCTCAAATCAGGGGCATCCACATCATGTAGGAACTTCTATTCTCAGGTCCCTGCCCAGAGCTACAGAATCTTAAACTTTGTGGGTGGAGTCCAGAGATCTGCATTTTTATGTGCCCTGCAGGAATTCTGACTCACTCTCCAATTAGAGAATCACTGCCGTAGGCTAAAGCTAAGTAGCCTCGAAGGCCTAACATGCAGCTTCAGGCTTGTCAGGGCTGAGCCCCATGGTCACAGCAGCCCTTCTCTGGACTGGATGCTGATGGTTTATAATGTGATGTTATATGTATATTATTACAGATGTTTAGTTGCTAAGTTGTGTCCAATTTTTTTTTTATATTGGGATAGAGCCGATTAACAATGTTGTGATAGTTTTAGGTGAACAGTAAAGGGACTCAGCTATACATATACATGTATCCATTTGCCACACCCTCCTGCCAATCCCTTACTCATCCAGGCTGCCACATAACAATGAACAGAGTTCCCTGTGGTATACAATAAGTCCTTCTTGGTTATCCATTTTAAATATAGCAGTATGTACTTGACCATCCCAAACTCTGTAACTGTCCCCTCCTCCAGCAATCATAGATTTATTTTCTGTGAGTCTCTTTTTTGTGTTGTAAGTAAGTTCATCTGTATCATTTCTTTTTAGATTACACATATAAAGGATGTCATAAGATATTTCTCCTTCTCTGTATGACTGACTAACTTCACTCAGTACAACAGTCTCCAGGTCCATCCAGGTTGCTATAAATGGCATTATTTCATTCTTTTTAATGACTGACTAATATTCCAGTGTATATATGTACCATATACTCTTTATCCATTCCTCTGTTGATGGACTTTTATGTTGCTTCCATGTCTTGGCTATTTTAAATAGTACTGCGGTGAAGATTGGCATGCAATCTTTCGGATTGTTCTCTCTAGATATATTCCCAAGAGTGGGATTGCAGGGTCATATAGTAACTCTATTTTTAGTTTTTCAAGGAACCTACATACTATTCTCCATAGTGGTTGTACCAATTTACATTCCCACAGTGTAGGAGGGTTCCCTTCTCTCCTACCCTCTCCAGCATTTATTGTTGTGGGTTTTTTGATGATAGCCATTCTTGCTGGTGTGAGGTGATACCTCATTATAATTTTGCTTTGCGCTTCTCAAATAATTAGCAATGTAGAAAATCTTTTCATGCACCTTTTGGCCATCTGTATGCCATCTTTGGAGAAATGTCTGTTTAGGTTTCCTGTCCATTTTTTGAGTGAGTTGTTTGTCATGAGCTGTCTGTAAACTTTGGAAACTAATCCCTTTATTGGTCACATCATTTGCAAATATTTTCTCCCAATCTGAAGGTTGGCTTTTCATTTTTAATGTTTTTCTTTGCTGTGCAAAAGCTTTTGAATTTGGGTAGGTCAGACTTGTTTATTTTTCTTTTTATTTCCATTTTTTTCTGGGAAATGTATCAAAAAAAAGGTTGCTGTGATTTGTCAGAATGTTCTACCTAAGTTTTCCTCTAGGAGTTTTAGTGTCTGGGCTCACATTTAGATCTTCCATCCAGTTTGAGCTTATTTTTGTGTATGGAGTTAAAGAATGATCTATTTTTACTTTTTTACCTGTTGCTTTCCAGTTTCCCCAGAACTGTTTGTTGAAGAGACTCTTTCTAACATTGTGTAGTCTTGCCTTCTTTGTAATAGGGTAGTTGACCATAAATGTATGGACTTATTTCTTGATTTTCTAGCCTATTCCATTGATCTATGTTTCTCTTTTTGTGCCAGCACTATATTGTTTTGATGATTGTAGCCTTTTAGTATATTTGGAAGTCAGGAAGCACAATTCCTCTGGTGCTGTTTTTCTTTCTTAAGATTGCTTTGGCCATTTGGGGTCTTTTGTGACTATATAAAAATACTGAGATTTTCTTTTTAGTTCTGTGAATAATGCCATTGATAATTTTATAGGGATGTCATTGAATCTGTAGATTGCCTTGGGTTCAGTTCAGTTCAGCCGCTCAGTTGTGTCTTCTCATTGCAACCCCATAGATTGTAGCATGCCAGGCTTCACTGTCCTTCACCATCTCCCTAAGCTTGCTCAAACTCATGTCCATTGAGTTAGTGATGCCATCGAACCATATTGTCCTCTGTCATCTCCTCGTGCCTTCTATTTTTCTCAGCATTAGGGCATTTTCCAACAAGCTGTCTTCTGCATCAGGTGGCCAGAGTATTGCAGCTTCAGCATCAGTTCTTCCAGTGAATATTCAGGGTAGATTTCACTTAGGATTGGCTGGTTTGATCTCAAATAATTAGCAATGTAGAAAATCTTTTCATGCACCTTTTGGCCATCTGTATGCCATCTTTGGAGAAATGTCTGTTTAGGTTTCCTGTCCATTTTTTGAGTGAGTTGTTTGTCATGAGCTGTCTGTAAACTTTGGAAACTAATCCCTTTATTGGTCACATCATTTGCAAATATTTTCTCCCAATCTGAAGGTTGGCTTTTCATTTTTAATGTTTTTCTTTGCTGTGCAAAAGCTTTTGAATTTGGGTAGGTCAGACTTGTTTATTTTTCTTTTTATTTCCATTTTTTTCTGGGAAATGTATCAAAAAAGGTTGCTGTGATTTGTCAGAATGTTCTACCTAAGTTTTCCTCTAGGAGTTTTAGTGTCTGGGCTCACATTTAGATCTTCCATCCAGTTTGAGCTTATTTTTGTGTATGGAGTTAAAGAATGATCTATTTTTACTTTTTTACCTGTTGCTTTCCAGTTTCCCCAGAACTGTTTGTTGAAGAGACTCTTTCTAACATTGTGTAGTCTTGCCTTCTTTGTAATAGGGTAGTTGACCATAAATGTATGGACTTATTTCTTGATTTTCTAGCCTATTCCATTGATCTATGTTTCTCTTTTTGTGCCAGCACTATATTGTTTTGATGATTGTAGCCTTTTAGTATATTTGGAAGTCAGGAAGCACAATTCCTCTGGTGCTGTTTTTCTTTCTTAAGATTGCTTTGGCCATTTGGGGTCTTTTGTGACTATATAAAAATACTGAGATTTTCTTTTTAGTTCTGTGAATAATGCCATTGATAATTTTATAGGGATGTCATTGAATCTGTAGATTGCCTTGGGTTCAGTTCAGTTCAGCCGCTCAGTTGTGTCTTCTCATTGCAACCCCATAGATTGTAGCATGCCAGGCTTCACTGTCCTTCACCATCTCCCTAAGCTTGCTCAAACTCATGTCCATTGAGTTAGTGATGCCATCGAACCATATTGTCCTCTGTCATCTCCTCGTGCCTTCTATTTTTCTCAGCATTAGGGCATTTTCCAACAAGCTGTCTTCTTCGCATCAGGTGGCCAGAGTATTGCAGCTTCAGCATCAGTTCTTCCAGTGAATATTCAGGGTAGATTTCACTTAGGATTGGCTGGTTTGATCTCCTTGCAGTTGAAGGGACTATCAAAGAGTCTTCTCCATCACCACAGTTCAAAGGCATCAATTCTTAGGTACTTAGCCTTCTTCAGCTCTCTCATCCATATATGACCACTGGAAAAACCATAGCTTTGACTATACAGACTTTTGTAGGCAAACTGATGTCTCTGCCTTTTAAGGAGCAAATCTTTCTTAATTTCATGGCTGTAGTCACCATCTGCTTTGATTTTGAACCCCAAGAAGATAAAATCTGTCACTGTTTTCATTGTTTTCCCATCTATTTGCCATGAAGTGATGGGACCAGATGCCATGATCTTGGTTTTTTGAATGTTGAGTTTTAAGCCAGCTTTTTCACTCTCCACATTCACCTTTGTCAAGAGGTTCTTCAGTTGCTCATCACTTTCTGCCATTAGGGTGGTATCATCTGCTTACCAGAGGTTACTGATATTTCTCCCAGCAATCTGATTCCAGCTTGTGCTTCATCTAGCCTGGCGTTTCACATGATATACTCTATATGTAAGTTGAGTAATCAGGGTGAAATATACACACTTGAAGTACTCCTTTCTCAATTTGAAACCAGTCTGTTGCTCCATGACCTGCATATAGGTTTCTCAGGAGGCAGATAAGGTGGTCTGGTATTCCCGTCTCTTTCAGAATTTTCCAGTTTGCTGTGATCCACACAGTCTAAGGGCTTTAGCGTAGTCCATGAAGCAGAAGTAGATGTTTTGTGGAATTCCCTACTCTTTCCTGTGATCCAGTGGATGTTGGCAATTTGATCTCTGGTTCATCTGTCTTTCGTAAGTCCAGCTTGTACGTCTGTTAAGTTCTCAGTTTACATACTGTTGAAGCCCTAGCTTGGAGGATTTTGAGCATTGCTTTACTAGCGTGTGAAATGAGTGCAATTGTGTGGTAGTTTGAACATTTTTGGCCCATGTGACCCCGCCCTTGAGTTAGTGATGCCATCGAACCATATTGTCCTCTGTCATCTCCTCGTGCCTTCTATTTTTCTCAGCATTAGGGCATTTTCCAACAAGCTGTCTTCTTCGCATCAGGTGGCCAGAGTATTGCAGCTTCAGCATCAGTTCTTCCAGTGAATATTCAGGGTAGATTTCACTTAGGATTGGCTGGTTTGATCTCCTTGCAGTTGAAGGGACTATCAAAGAGTCTTCTCCATCACCACAGTTCAAAGGCATCAATTCTTAGGTACTTAGCCTTCTTCAGCTCTCTCATCCATATATGACCACTGGAAAAACCATAGCTTTGACTATACAGACTTTTGTAGGCAAACTGATGTCTCTGCCTTTTAAGGAGCAAATCTTTCTTAATTTCATGGCTGTAGTCACCATCTGCTTTGATTTTGAACCCCAAGAAGATAAAATCTGTCACTGTTTTCATTGTTTTCCCATCTATTTGCCATGAAGTGATGGGACCAGATGCCATGATCTTGGTTTTTTGAATGTTGAGTTTTAAGCCAGCTTTTTCACTCTCCACATTCACCTTTGTCAAGAGGTTCTTCAGTTGCTCATCACTTTCTGCCATTAGGGTGGTATCATCTGCTTACCAGAGGTTACTGATATTTCTCCCAGCAATCTGATTCCAGCTTGTGCTTCATCTAGCCTGGCGTTTCACATGATATACTCTATATGTAAGTTGAGTAATCAGGGTGAAATATACACACTTGAAGTACTCCTTTCTCAATTTGAAACCAGTCTGTTGCTCCATGACCTGCATATAGGTTTCTCAGGAGGCAGATAAGGTGGTCTGGTATTCCCGTCTCTTTCAGAATTTTCCAGTTTGCTGTGATCCACACAGTCTAAGGGCTTTAGCGTAGTCCATGAAGCAGAAGTAGATGTTTTTGTGGAATTCCCTACTCTTTCCTGTGATCCAGTGGATGTTGGCAATTTGATCTCTGGTTCATCTGTCTTTCGTAAGTCCAGCTTGTACGTCTGTTAAGTTCTCAGTTTACATACTGTTGAAGCCCTAGCTTGGAGGATTTTGAGCATTGCTTTACTAGCGTGTGAAATGAGTGCAATTGTGTGGTAGTTTGAACATTTTTTGGCATTGCCCTTCTTTGGGATTGGAATGAAAACTAACCTTTTCCAGTCCTGAGGCCACTACTGAGTTTTCCTAAGTTGCTGGCATATTTAGTGTAGTACTTTAACAGCATCACCTTTTAGGATTTGAAATAGCTCAGCTAGAATTCCATCACCTTCACTAGCTTTGTTCATAGCGATGCTTCTTAAGGCCCACTTGGTTTCACAGTCCAGGATGTCTGGTTCTCAGTGAGTGATCACACCATTGTGGTTATCTGGGTCATTAAACTCTCTTTTTTCTTTTTTTGTATAGTTCTTTGTATTCTTGCCACCTCTTCTTAATATCTTATGCCTCTGTTAGGTCCGCATGGTTTCTGTCCTTTATTGTGCCTATCTTTTTGCATGAAATTTTGCCTTGGTATCCCTCATTTTCTTGAAGAGGTTTCTAGTCTTTCCCATTGTATTGTTTTCCTCTCTTTGTATTGTTCACTTAGGAAGGCTTTCTTATTCCCTTGCTGTTCTCTGGAACTCTGCATTCAGATGGGTATATCTTTCCTTTTCTCTTTTACCTGTCATTTCTCTCTTTTCTCAGTTATTTGTAAGGCGTCTTTAGACCACCATTTTACTTTTTTGCATTTCTTTTACTTGAGGTTGGCTTTGGTCACTGCCTCCTGTACAGTGTTATGAACTTCTGTCCATAGCTCTTCAGACATTCTATTAGGTCTAATCCCTTGAATCTATTTGTTACTTCTACTGTAACACTGTAAGTGTTTTTTTTTTTTTTTAAAGATTTATTTATTTATTTATTTATTTATTTATTTATTTATTTATTTATTTATTTATTGGGTGGGGGTCGGGTTCGGGAGGGAGGGGAGCAGGTGGGCCACTTCTATTGGTCTTTCATTTGTCTATTTTCATCCGTCTTTGTTCTTTGGATCCTGTGGGCCTCCCATCGTGGTGGCATCTGTCGTTGCAGAGCGCCGGCTCTGGGCTGCATGCACTCCAGAGCTCGGGTCGGTAATTGGACACATCGGTCCAGCTGCTCCGCTGCACGTGGGATCTTCCCAGGCCAGGGATCAAACCTGCCCCTTGCACTGCAAGACGGTGTCCTTACCCACTGGACCACCAGGGAAGCCCCACTGTAAGTGCTTTGATTTAGGCATTGCCCTTCTTTGGGATTGGAATGAAAACTAACCTTTTCCAGTCCTGAGGCCACTACTGAGTTTTCCTAAGTTGCTGGCATATTTAGTGTAGTACTTTAACAGCATCACCTTTTAGGATTTGAAATAGCTCAGCTAGAATTCCATCACCTTCACTAGCTTTGTTCATAGCGATGCTTCTTAAGGCCCACTTGGTTTCACAGTCCAGGATGTCTGGTTCTCAGTGAGTGATCACACCATTGTGGTTATCTGGGTCATTAAACTCTCTTTTTTCTTTTTTTGTATAGTTCTTTGTATTCTTGCCACCTCTTCTTAATATCTTATGCCTCTGTTAGGTCCGCATGGTTTCTGTCCTTTATTGTGCCTATCTTTTTGCATGAAATTTTGCCTTGGTATCCCTCATTTTCTTGAAGAGGTTTCTAGTCTTTCCCATTGTATTGTTTTCCTCTCTTTGTATTGTTCACTTAGGAAGGCTTTCTTATTCCCTTGCTGTTCTCTGGAACTCTGCATTCAGATGGGTATATCTTTCCTTTTCTCTTTTACCTGTCATTTCTCTCTTTTCTCAGTTATTTGTAAGGCGTCTTTAGACCACCATTTTACTTTTTTGCATTTCTTTTACTTGAGGTTGGCTTTGGTCACTGCCTCCTGTACAGTGTTATGAACTTCTGTCCATAGCTCTTCAGACATTCTATTAGGTCTAATCCCTTGAATCTATTTGTTACTTCTACTGTAACACTGTAAGTGTTTTTTTTTTTTTTTAAAGATTTATTTATTTATTTATTTATTTATTTATTTATTTATTTATTTATTTATTTATTGGGTGGGGGTCGGGTTCGGGAGGGAGGGGAGCAGGTGGGCCACTTCTATTGGTCTTTCATTTGTCTATTTTCATCCGTCTTTGTTCTTTGGATCCTGTGGGCCTCCCATCGTGGTGGCATCTGTCGTTGCAGAGCGCCGGCTCTGGGCTGCATGCACTCCAGAGCTCCGGGTCGGTAATTGGACACATCGGTCCAGCCGCTCCGCGGCACGTGGGATCTTCCCAGGCCAGGGATCAAACCGGTGCCCCTTGCACTGCAAGACGGTGTCCTTACCCACTGGACCACCAGGGGAAGCCCCACTGTAAGTGTTTTGATTTAGGTCATATCTGAATAGCCTAGAGGTTTTCCCTACTTTCTTTAAGTCTGAATTTTGCCGTAAGGATTTCATAATCTGAGCCACAGTCAGTTCTGAGTCTTGTGTTTGCTATGTGTATAAACCTTCTCCTTCTTTAGTTGCAAAGAATATAATCAATCTGATTTCAAGATTGACCATCTGGTGATGTCCATGTGGAGAGTTGTCTTTTGTGTTGTTGAAAAGAGTGTTTGTTATTACCAGAGCATTTTCTTGGCAAAACTCTGTTAGCCTTTTCCCGGCTTCATTTTGGACACTAAGGCAAAACTTGCTTGTTACTTCATGTATCTCTTCATTTCGTACTTTTGCATTTCAGTCACCAATGATGAAAAGGATGTTGATATTTTTGGTATGATATTTGTCTTTCTCTTGTTGATTTACATCACTTAGTATGAATATCTCTAGGCCCATCTGTGTTGCTGCAAATGCATTATTTTTATTCTTTTTAATGACTGAGTAATATTCCATTGTATTTATATACCACATCTTCTTTATCCATTCCTCTGTTGAGGGACATTTAGGTTCCTTCCATGTCTTGGCTACTGTATATAGTGCTGCAATAAATATTGGGGGGCATACATGTTTCTAAGTGGTTTTGTCTGGATATATGCCCAAAATTGGAGTGGTGCATCATATAGTAGCTCTATTTTTAGTTTTCTGAGGAATCTGAATGCTGTTCTCTGTAGTGGTTTTACATTTCCACCAACAGTGTAGGAGGGTTCCTCTCTCTCCTACCCTCTCCAGTATTTTTTGCTTGTGTGTCTTTTGATGATAGCTTTTCTGGCTGGTGTGCAGTGAAACCTCATTTTAGTTTTTATTTGCATTTTCTAATAATTAGTGATGTTGATCATCTTTTCATACACTTTTTTGGTCACCTGTAGGTCTTCTTTGGATGAACAGCTTTTTAGATCTGTCCTTTTTAAATTTGGATTGTTTTTTTTTTTTTTTTAAGATTTATTTATTTATTTATTTTGGGCGGGGGTCGGGTTGGGTAGGGAGGGGAGCGGGCGGGCCACTTCTATTGGTCTTTCATTTCTCTATTTTCATCCGTCTTTGTTCTTTGGCTCCTGTGGGCCTCCCATCGTGGTGGCGTCTGTCATTGCAGAGCGCCGGCTCTGGGCGCATGCGCTCCAGAGCTCCAGCGCTCCGGGTCGGTAATTGGACACATCGGTCCAGCTGCTCCGCGGCACGTGGGATCTTCCCAGGCCAGGGCTTGAACCGGCGCCCCTTGCACTGCAAGACGGTGTCCTTACCCACTGCGCCACCAGGGGAAGCCCGAGGATTGTTTTTTTTTTGATATTGAGCTGCATGAGATGTTTGTAGGTTTTTGGGATTAATTACTTGATGGTCACTTTGTTTGCCAGTATTTTCTCCCAGTCTGTGAGTTGTCATTTTATGATTTCCTTTGCTCTGCAGAAGCTCTGAAGGTTAATTAGTTCCCATTTTTTAATCTTTGTTTTTGTTTTCATTACTCTAGGAGGTGGATCCAAAAAGATATTATTGCTATTTATGTTTGATTTATACAGTGTTCTGCTTATTGTTTCCTCAAAGAGATATATAGTATCCAACCTTCCATTTAAATAAGTCTTTGATTCCATTTTGAGTTTCTTTTGGGGTATAATATTAGAGAATGTTCTAATTTCATTCTATACATATGGCTGTCAGGTTTTACAATACCACTTACTGAGAGAACTATCTTTTCTCCATTATATAGTCTTGCCTCCTTTGTGATAGATTAATTGACCATAGTGTGCATGGGTTTATCTTGGGTTTTCTATTCTGTTCCTTTGATTAAGTTTGTCTTTGTTCTGGTACCATACTGTTTTATTGTTGCTTTATAATATAGTCCAAAGTCAGGGAACCTGATTTTTCCAGCTCCATTTTTCTTGTCCAAGATTGTATTGGCTATTTGAGGTCTTTTGTCTTTGCATATACATTTTAAGATTTTTTTCTTAGATCTGCAAACAGTGCCATTCGTAATGTGATAGAGATTGCATTGAATCTGCATATTGCCTTGGGTGGTATAGTCATTTTGACAATTTGGATTCTTCCAGTCCAGGAATGTGGTGTATCTTTCATGTTTTTGTCTCATCTTCTATGTCTTTCTAATCTTACAGCTTTCTGACTATAGGCCTTTCACCTCTTCTTGTAGATTTATTGCTAGGTATTTACTTCTTTTGATATGATGGTAAATTTATTTATTTCCCTTAATTTCTCTTTCTGATATTTCATTTTTACAGAAATCAGATTTCTGTGTATTAATTTTCTAACCTGCAAGTTTACTGAATACATTGATGAACTCTAGTAGTTTTCTGGTAGCATCTTTATTTTACATACAATATCATGTTATCTGCAAAGAGGGACAGCTTTACTTCTCCTTTTCAAATTTAGATTCATTTAATTGCATTTTCTACTGATTGCTATGGCTAAGAGTTCCAAAACTATGTTGAATAAAAGTGGCAGGAGTTAAAATCATTGTCTTTCTTCTGAACTTAGAGGGAATGCTTTCAGCTTTTCACCATTGAGTATGATGTTATCTATAGGTTTGTCTATATGGCCTCTATTATGTTTAGGTATGTACCCTGTATGCCCACTTACTGGAGAGTTTTTACAATAAGCATGTGCTGAAGTTTGTCAAAGGCCTTTTCTGGATCTATTGAAATGATCATATGTTTTTTTGGTTTTTTTTAATTTTATTTTTTGGGGGGCTACTTCTATTGGTTTTTCATTTATCTATTTTCATTCATCTTTGTTCTTTGGCCCATGTGGGCCTCCCATCGCATTGGCCTCTGTCGCCGTAGAGCACTGGCCCTGGGCGCATGCACTCCAGAGCTCCAGCTTGGTCACTGGACACATCAGTTCAGCTGCTCCGTGGCACGTGGGATCTTCCCAGGCCAGGGATCGAACTGGCACCCATTGCACTGCAAGGTGGTGTCCTTACCCACTGGACCACCAGAGAAGCCCCGATCATACGGTTTTTATTTTTCAGTTTTTGATGTGGTGTATCATACTGATTTGCAGATGTTGAAGAATCCTTGCAGTCCAGGAATGTGGTGTATCTTTCATGTTTTTGTCTCATCTTCTATGTCTTTCTAATCTTACAGCTTTCTGACTATAGGCCTTTCACCTCTTCTTGTAGATTTATTGCTAGGTATTTACTTCTTTTGATATGATGGTAAATTTATTTATTTCCCTTAATTTCTCTTTCTGATATTTCATTTTTACAGAAATCAGATTTCTGTGTATTAATTTTCTAACCTGCAAGTTTACTGAATACATTGATGAACTCTAGTAGTTTTCTGGTAGCATCTTTATTTTACATACAATATCATGTTATCTGCAAAGAGGGACAGCTTTACTTCTCCTTTTCAAATTTAGATTCATTTAATTGCATTTTCTACTGATTGCTATGGCTAAGAGTTCCAAAACTATGTTGAATAAAAGTGGCAGGAGTTAAAATCATTGTCTTTCTTCTGAACTTAGAGGGAATGCTTTCAGCTTTTCACCATTGAGTATGATGTTATCTATAGGTTTGTCTATATGGCCTCTATTATGTTTAGGTATGTACCCTGTATGCCCACTTACTGGAGAGTTTTTACAATAAGCATGTGCTGAAGTTTGTCAAAGGCCTTTTCTGGATCTATTGAAATGATCATATGTTTTTTTGGTTTTTTTTAATTTTATTTTTTGGGGGGCTACTTCTATTGGTTTTTCATTTATCTATTTTCATTCATCTTTGTTCTTTGGCCCATGTGGGCCTCCCATCGCATTGGCCTCTGTCGCCGTAGAGCACTGGCCCTGGGCGCATGCACTCCAGAGCTCCAGCTTGGTCACTGGACACATCAGTTCAGCTGCTCCGTGGCACGTGGGATCTTCCCAGGCCAGGGATCGAACTGGCACCCATTGCACTGCAAGGTGGTGTCCTTACCCACTGGACCACCAGAGAAGCCCCGATCATACGGTTTTTATTTTTCAGTTTTTGATGTGGTGTATCATACTGATTTGCAGATGTTGAAGAATCCTTGCATCCCTAGGATGAATCCCACTTGATTGTGGTGTGTGATCTTTTTAATGTATTGTTGGGTACTGATTGTTAGTATTTTGTTGAGGATTTCTGCACCTGTGTTAATTAGTGATATTGGCCTGTGGTAACTTCCTTTTTTTGTGGCATCTTTGTCTAGTTTTGGTGTTAGTGTGGTTGTGACCTTATGAAATGAAGCTGGAAGTTTTCCTTCACCTTTTTGGAACAGTTTCAAAAGGTTAGATGTTAATTCTTCTCTAAATGTTTGATAAAATTCACCTGTGAAGCCATCAGGTCCTGAGGTTTGTTTGTTGAGAAGTTTATAATCAAGAGTTTCAATTTCAGTGCTTGTGATTAGTGTGTTCATATTTTTCTGTTTCTTCCTGGTTCAGTCTAGGGCAGGTGTACCTTTCTAAGAGTCTTCTCATTTCTTCTTGATTTCCCATTTTATTGGCATACAAGTTCTCAGACTAGTCTCTTATCCTTGGTATTTCTGTGGAGTTAGTTGTAACTTCTCTTTTTTCATTTCTATTTTTATTGATTTGAGTTCTCTCCCGCTTGATGAGTCTGGCTAAAGGTTTGTTAATTTTGTTTAGCTTTTCAAAGAACTGTGTTTCCTTATTAATTTTCTGTCCAGATGATCTATTGATAGAAGTGGGGTATTAACATACCCCACCATCATTGTGTTACTATCAATTTCCCCCTTTATGGTTGTTAGTAGTTGCCTTGGATACTGAGGTAGCTCCTGTGTCGGGTGCATATATATTTATAATTGTTATATCTTCTTTTTGAATTGAACCCTTGACCATTATTTAATGGCCTTCTTTGTCTCTTAAGACAGTTTCTATTTTAAAGTCTTATTTTGTCTGATGTGAGTATTGCTACTCCAGCTTTCTTATGATTCCCATTTGCATGGAATACTTTCTCCCACCCTGTTACTTTCAATCTGTTAGTGTCCCTAGGTTTGTGGTGATTCTCTTGTAGGCAGCACATATGTGGGTCTTGTGTTTGCATCCACCCAGTTAGTCTCTGTCTTTTGGTTGGTACATTTAATCCATTTACATTTAAGATAATTATTGATACATATGACCCTATTTTACCATTTTCTTAAGGGTCTGACTCTTTTGTGACTCCAAGTATTATAGCCTACTAGGCTTCATCCATGAGATTTCCCAGGCAGGATTAGTGGACTGGGTTGCTACTTCCTTCCCTGGGTATCTTCATGACCCAGGGATCAAATCCATGTCTCTGGGATCGAATCCATGTCTCTTGCATTGACAGTTGGGTTCTTTACTGCTGAGTCACCAGGAAAGCCCATTTTTATAAATATTAAATCTATATTTTTATATCTTTCTAGTAATCATCAATTTATCTGTTAGTTTTAATCTGTCTATCCTACTCTTTCTTTGGAAACTATAACGATTTTTCGTTTTATAATTCCCACTTTATAGTGAAGAAACTGGGACAATGAAAAATACATAATACACCCAAAGTCACAGAGCTAATCCTCAGAGTACTCTTAACCACCAGAGTATACAACCTATAATTAAATTTAAATTTAATATTTTAGGGACAAAATATAGACACATTTGTTACTTCTTTTTTTTTTTTTTTTGGTATTTCTGTGGAGTTAGTTGTAACTTCTTTTCATTTCTTTTTTATTGATTTGAGTTCTCTCCCGCTTGATGAGTCTGGCTAAAGGTTTGTTAATTTTGTTTAGCTTTTCAAAGAACTGTGTTTCCTTATTAATTTTCTGTCCAGATGATCTATTGATAGAAGTGGGGTATTAACATACCCCACCATCATTGTGTTACTATCAATTTCCCCCTTTATGGTTGTTAGTAGTTGCCTTGGATACTGAGGTAGCTCCTGTGTCGGGTGCATATATATTTATAATTGTTATATCTTCTTTTTGAATTGAACCCTTGACCATTATTTAATGGCCTTCTTTGTCTCTTAAGACAGTTTCTATTTTAAAGTCTTATTTTGTCTGATGTGAGTATTGCTACTCCAGCTTTCTTATGATTCCCATTTGCATGGAATACTTTCTCCCACCCTGTTACTTTCAATCTGTTAGTGTCCCTAGGTTTGTGGTGATTCTCTTGTAGGCAGCACATATGTGGGTCTTGTGTTTGCATCCACCCAGTTAGTCTCTGTCTTTTGGTTGGTACATTTAATCCATTTACATTTAAGATAATTATTGATACATATGACCCTATTTTACCATTTTCTTAAGGGTCTGACTCTTTTGTGACTCCAAGTATTATAGCCTACTAGGCTTCATCCATGAGATTTCCCAGGCAGGATTAGTGGACTGGGTTGCTACTTCCTTCCCTGGGTATCTTCATGACCCAGGGATCAAATCCATGTCTCTGGGATCGAATCCATGTCTCTTGCATTGACAGTTGGGTTCTTTACTGCTGAGTCACCAGGAAAGCCCATTTTTATAAATATTAAATCTATATTTTTATATCTTTCTAGTAATCATCAATTTATCTGTTAGTTTTAATCTGTCTATCCTACTCTTTCTTTGGAAACTATAACGGATTTTTCGTTTTATAATTCCCACTTTATAGTGAAGAAACTGGGACAATGAAAAATACATAATACACCCAAAGTCACAGAGCTAATCCTCAGAGTACTCTTAACCACCAGAGTATACAACCTATAATTAAATTTAAATTTAATATTTTAGGGACAAAATATAGACACAAACTAAGGTATTTCTGTTTTATGTATATTTCTGAAATGAATCTAGGTAAATCATTTATGTCTCTGATATAATTTTTTTGTGTTGAGGGAGAACAGAAGTTCTAGCATATAAAATGAAACCAGAGTATAAACTCTGGGTTCTTTCATTTAGAATCAGTCTTGGTTCCTTTCTCAATCAGTTAATCAGATATCTTTGCCATAGCCCCATTTTAAAAAACTGTGGTACATATAAAAAACATGAAAAACATAAAATGATTAAAATGACCAATTTTAAGTGTAGAATTCAATTGCATTAGGTATATTCATACTGTTGTGCAACCATCATTACCACCCATCTCCAAAACTTTGTCATTATTCTAAATAGAAACTCTATTCATTAAAAAATAATTTCTTAGTCTCTGATAACCTCTATTATGTTTTCTGTTGAAACATTTGTTTATTCTTGGTAATTCCTATCAGTGGAATCATACAATATTTACCCTTTTTAATCTGGCTTTTTTCACATAGCATAATGTTTTCAAGGTACATCAGTGTTTGAACATATATCAGAATTTCACTTTTTAAAAAAAGCTTATTTGAATTTTTTGTAACAATTTTTTGGCCCCTTTTATTTATTTTTTTATCCATTTATTTTCATCCATCTTTATTCTTTAGCCTGTGTGGGCCTCCCATTGCAGTGGCCCCTCTTGTTGCAGTGCACCGGCTCTGGGCGCATGCACTCCAGAGCTTTGGCTTGTAATTGGACACAGCGGTCCAGCCACTCTGTGGCACATGGGATCTTCCCAGGCCAGGGATTGAACTGGTTCCCCCCTTGCAGTGCAAGGCAGACTCTTTACCCACTGGACCACCAGGGAAGCCCAGAATTTCATTTTTAAAGCCAAATAATAGCCTACCGTATGTACGTACCACATTTTGTTCATCAGTTCATTTATTGATACACACTGGCAGTGTTTCCAGTAACCTTTTGGCTATTCTGTATAATTCTTCTACGAACACTGGTGTGAAAGTGAGTCTCGTCTTTCAATTATTTTGTGTATATATGTAAAGTGGAATTATTGTATCATATATGGTGATTCTGTGTATAACTTTTAAGGAGTTGCCAAACTATTCTCCACAGCGGCTGTAACAGTATTTACAGTAAAAACAGTATTTATTGTAACCAGCAATTTATAAGGCTTACAATTTCTCCATATTTTCACCAACAACTTTTTATTTTCCTTTCTTGGGGGGATGGTAATAACTATCTTAATGTACAAAGTGGTATCTAACTCTGGTTTTGATCTGCACCTAATGACTAGTGATATTGAGCATCTTTTTGTTTGTTGGCCATTTAGGTATCTTCAGAGAAATATCTGTTAAGTCTTTTGCTTTTTGCTCATTTTTAAATTGGGTTGCTTGGGGGGTTTTGCTGTTTTGGGTTTGGGATTTTAAGAGTTCTTTGTATATTTTGAATATTAACCAGTATGAAACATACAATATGCAAATACTTTCTCCCATTTAGTGGGCTGTCCCTTTCCTATTTTGATAGTGTCCTCTGCACAGTGTTAAATTTTGCTGTAGTTCAGTATATTTTCTTTTGTCAACTGTGCTTTTAGTGCCTTTCCAAGAAGTAATTGCCAAATCTAATGTCATGAAACCTTTGTTTTCTTTTAAATGTTTTATAGTTTTAGCTCTTGTACTTAGGACTTTGATCTATTTTAAAGTATTTAAAAATTTTTTGATATTATTCCAAATGTTTCCTACAGTAATAATTTTCATCATTTTGAATCAATTTCTGTGCATCATGTAAAGTAAAAGATCCAGCTTTATTCGTTTGCATGTGGATATCTAGTTTTCCCAGAGCTGTTGAAAAAAACTGTCCTTTTTCTGTTGAATGGTCTTGACAGCTTGTTGGAAATCAGCTGACCATATGTTACAGTTTATTTCTGTGCTGTGATGTCATTTTAAGTAGGAAATAGGCCCTAATCCTTTTATAGGTATGTAATAGATACTTCCTAGTAATGAAGTATACATAATAAAAGGCTATAGTTAAAAAAAAGTCACCAAAAGACATATTAAAGCACATTTTTATTATAGATAGGTAAGTGTGGTTTGTTGTGACTAATGGTATGTTTATGATGGGTGTACATGCTTTTCTATATACCAAAAGGTATAATATTTTTCTTCTAATACTTAAAATAGGCTAAGTTCAGACTTTTCTGTTGTCTGAGAAATGTTAAGTGGCAAAAGACTGCTTTTGTTTCCCTGAATGTTGCTTTAACAACTGGTAAATTTTTTTAGGTCCCAGTACATTCAATTTAAGAATAGTGAAAGAAAATCAATGAATAATTAAAAAACATGTAATTTCTATGAAGCAGAAACAAAGTTTTTATAATTTAAAATGCAGCACTTTCAAAGATTTGCTGAATTAGAACTTTACAAAATACATATACACAAAATATCATTCCAGATGATCGTGGCATTTTAAAAATAGTATATCACCACCCCTAAACTCTAACCCAAATCTATTACTGGATGTGGCTGACCTATAATATATTTTACAGCAATTTAAAAATAAACAATAAAAAACCACTCACTCCCAATTCTCTTGTGCTTAAGCACAGGTTACAATGTGCTAGCTTTGATTCTATAGCCACAAAGAGAATTTTAAAATAAAAACTTCACATAAATAATGTTTTACTTGTTATTAAGTATGTGACCAAACAAATTAAAATAAGTACTAACAACCAAAACATATCTTGATGTAACCAGTACATACACTCTTAAAGAATGGCAAAGACAAAGAAACAAAATAGTCTATGAACGCCACAAGCACCTTGTTTTAGAAAGAGCACCAAGCAACACAAAAAGGCAACACATAAGAGGTAGTGTACCACCGGCTAAGATGTATATGCCCACTGGGGACCTGAATACAGCTTAGTATTTGGGAAAATAAGACACATTACCCTGGCTTGCAATTTTTAGACAGAAGCATTGCACATTTGGGAGCATTAGCCAGTACTGCTCCATAGTGCTTTGCATCTCCAGCTGTCTAATGGGTACTTTGCTCTCAGACAGTCAAAAAATATAGAATACCCTGAAGAATTTCATGTTTATAAATGTTCAGTTCTAGGAACGTCCCTTAGAAAGCTCAGATCAATATATTTTTTAAAAGAATTAAATACTTTATCGATTATAGTCCTTAAAAAAAATGCCTTGTCTCCTTAGGAGGAAGCCTTTTCTTCCTGAGATTCTTTAAAATTTAGTCAATGCTTTATTCCATGGATTTCATAATATCCAATAGTATCTTTCTGTCTATATTTTTCCCTCTGCACCAATTACCTGACCAACAGCATGCATTCTGAACTAATTCAGAGAATTTAGAGAAAGCATACGGAACTGCTTTCAATGTAGTACTTCCGTTCAGTTTTGAGATGAGGAAGTTTTTGTACTTCTATTACTGGAAGTTGATTAGGGTCCTGGGTGTGAAAAAGGAATTTTGCCTTATGCCAGCTGCCATCTTGAATCTGTAAAATAAGAATGAAATGCTTTGATCTGTAATTGTTCCATTAGCAGCAGACCATGTCTTTCATAGACAATGTAGATTTAAGGATAGAAAGTGCCTGGAATAATGCCTGGCACAGAAAAAGTGCTCAATAAATGGGTAACAATTACTATGAGTAATTGAAAATATATACATTTATTCCATTTTCTGGATGGTATTGTGTGTTCTGATTTTTATTTTGAGGCTTTCTGCTTCTGTTGTCTGTGGATCATTGGACCAGATTTGAATTTAAAAACTGACCTATTTCTAATGTAATAACCATTTTGTTTTCCTTTGAGATCGATATTTCAGGATAGACCCTTTTCATGGAATGAGCTACTGCTTACCCTTTCTGTACTCTAGGCAGGAAATAAGCAAAATCACTTCATTACAAGTAAATTATAATTGTGTTGAATTATCTTTTAGGTTCTTCTTTTTCCATTCTGTGATTACTGTTCTATATAATTTCTTTCCTCCCTTCCTATTTTTCTAGGCCTTTCTGTTTCTATTACTATATGCTCTTTTGGGGGGAGATAAATTCTGTTATGGAATAGAAACTGTAAGTTTCAAGAAGACAAAATAGAGAAACACAGTTAACTAGTTTTGTGAAGTATCATGGTATATATTTTAACATATGAAGGAACTTTTGAGATTATTGAAGCTATAAATTCCATTTTAAGTTAAGGCAGTTTACAAAAGGTAAATTACCAAAGTCGTAAGTGTGGTGTAATAACTAGAATTCTCTGTGTAACTTAAGTCTTAAACAATATTTGTTGAATAAAATGTAATCCTCCAGTTTCTTACAGTTCTTGGAAAATACAAAGATGAGAAAATTCTGGCTTCTGAATATCTAGCAGCTTATAAATTTAGTCAGGGAGAAAGAGCCATAATATAAGGCTATATATGACAAACGCATCATAAAGAATGTAGACAGTTAAATGAGATTTTATTTGAAAGTTCCTAGCAGTATAGTGTGGCATTCATTTTGGAACTGTACATACTTGGGGTTGATTTTCTCAGAATCTGTCTACAATGTGGGCGGCCTGGGTTTGATTCCTGGGTTAGAAAGATCCCCTGGAGGAGGGCATGGCAACCCACTCCAGTATTCTTGCTTGGAGAATCCCCGTGGACAAAGGAGCCAGGAGGGCTTCAGTCCATGGGGTCACAAAGAATTGGACATAACTGAGCAACCAAGCACAGCACAACCTTGAACAAGTTACTTAAACTCTGTGCCTTTACTTTCTCACCTATAAAATGATCCTAACTTCTTCCTTGAGTTGTTGTAATTAAATGTATCTTCCTTGAGTTGTTGTAATTAAATGTATGTGATACATGGTACCTGCCATCTAATAAGTTTCCAATAATTAGTAGTAGGAATTGTTGTTAATATTACAAATAGATCAGTTTGACCTGTTTAGGATACACAGTGAAAGCCCAAGCTCAAAAGATAGGTTGAAGCCTAACTGCTGGTAAGTTTTGATTGAGTCTCTGAAATAGATTGAGTTATAAAGTTTCTGGACAAAGTTGTGAAAGTTAACTTGTTATTAATGTTGATCTCTTCACTTACAGAGAGTGACCCATATATGTCTGTTTGCTTATGACTTTTCAAATATCCAAGTGTAGTTAACTATTGTGAAAAAGTAAAGTACTCCAGAGATGGTAAATCATGGGCTTCATAGTATGCAAAAGCAGGAAGCCAACCTCCTTAAAGAAATTAATGATAAGTAAGTGGATAAATCTTTTAGCTTTTGTGGGCCATAGTCTGTCACATTTACTCAACTCTGCCACTGTAGAATGGTAACAACTCTAGACAATAAGCTGATGAATGAGTATGGCTGTGTTCCAATAACGTGTATTTACAAAAATGAATGCAGGGCTAGATTTGTAGTTTGCTAAAATCTGCTCTACAAGGCAATGTTTTAAAATAATAAACTTCATTATTTTCATTTTAATAGGAAAAATAGGCTGTGGTTCAAATATTGGTTTGTACGGTCAGTCTGCCATTTTGCTCATTATTTGGCATCAGGTATGGGGACTGACGAAATGGAATAAAACTGAGTGGGCTCTGTAACCTGTCTTCCATAAAGTAATGAGATGCAGAATCACAGTGGTAAAAATATATGAAAGAAAACATTTTCCTGTATGCCCTTATAAACCCTGTCTGCCATCTGTGACATAATACGTTAATTTTTATACTCCATATGAAATAATTGACACCTGTTTTGCATGTAAAACTCCAGGGATATGATTGTGATAAAAGTTACCAATAAGTGTTTCTGAAAAATGTATGGTTATTGCACATTAGGCACATTAAAACTTACTACCCTTCTGTAGCTGCAATTTGTAATTAGTCTTACTCATGATATTATATATAGTTTTATCAATTTTTAGTTAGTTATATTGAACAATTCTAAAAATGCCATTCCCTTACCTTGCAGTCATCTGAAAGCACTTTAGGTTCAAGTAGAGTGTTTTCTTCAAAAATCTGGCCATTCCATCCCTTGAAACCAAGAGTCAATCCCGAGCCACTTGTCTGAGCACTTGTCCACACTGGGGTGTTCAGACAATGAATGGTGATGATATGGGTGGCTTCTGAGCTCAGTAAATGAAGGAAGTTCATCTGGACTTTCCCGATTCCAAACTCCAGCTAATAGTCATTGAAACAATATGCAGCTTATAAGGTATGGCAATGAAAAATTTACAGTCTGGGGAAACTTAAAAGTCACTGAACAGCAACTTTAAGAAAACTACTTTTGTGAACACTTAAGTGCCGGGTCAGTGGTTTGCGGGTAAATGTTTGACCACTGGCCCTTGCAGGGGTGGGGCCTGAGGGTATCCCTGATTTACATAGCATTTTCTGAATTTCCATGGTTGTAAATACTCCCAACATGGCTGATTTTAGGCTATCAGGGTGGCATCATTGAACATGGAATTCCCAAGAGATGTTAACAATATAGGCTTTCTTGAACAGTATGAGCTGGATTTAGCATACCGCTAGGTTACAAGATATGATTTAAAAAACCTGACAGACCCATAACTATATACAACTAGATTAGACAAGACAAGGATTTCCCACAGGGCTTCCCTGGTGATCCAGTGGGTAAAGAGTCCACCTTGCAGTGCAAGAGGCACTGGTTTAATCCCTGGCCTGGGAAGATCCCACGTGCCATGGAGCAGCTGGGCCAGTGTGTCCAATTATGAGCCAGCACTCTGGATCACATGCGTCCAGAGCCAGTGCTGTGCAACAAGATAGGCCACTGCAATGGGTGGCCTACACATGCCAAAGAATAAAGATGTATGAAATGAATGATGACTTAGAGGCAAAAAAATTAATAAAAAACAAAAACAAATTAGATACTTTGTACAATGTCATTTAAGATTCATTAATAATTTAATTTGTTGGTTATTGCCTAAAATTTCATAAAAATCTGAAATTCTGTCTGTGCTTTCATTTGAAGATTTATTTTTTCCAGAGATAAAGTTAAAAGTTATATTAATTCAACCAATTTATTATTACAACTATGGAGCCTTCAAAGATAGAATTTTTGTGTTGTCCAACCCCTAATGCAGTTTTGTCATACAGTGAGTCATCAATACCTGTTATTGCATGAATGAATGCATGAACAGATATTAACTAAAAGTGACCAATATAGGGCAGTATTGGAGCAAGGAGGTTCTAGATTTAGACAAGGAAGCAGATTTTTCTATAGCTTTAGACATCATCATCACTTTAGAGTTATTCAGTCAGGGATACGGTCATAAAATAAATGAATAGAAGTGGTTCCTACTGAGGAATTTATGCAAATCTCCAAACACAAAATCACAGTATCAGTTATGATAACAGAACAACAACAACAAAAATCTAGGGAAGGAGAAGAAACATAGAGGGAGGGCATAAGGATGAAAACATGGAAGAATCATCCTGAGGAACATTTGAACTGCTTCAGCTCTAATTCTTTGATTTTGCAGATGAGAACCACAAACCTGTGAGAAACATGGAACCTTTCTGAGGGCCCCACAATATGGCGATTTTAGGCTATCATGAAAACATGGAATTCCCAAGAGATGTTAACAATATAGGCTTTCTTGAACAGTATGAGCTGGATTTAGCATACCGCTAGGTTACAAGATATGATTTAAAAAACCTGACAGACCCATAACTATATACAACTAGATTAGACAAGACAAGGATTTCCCACAGGGCTTCCCTGGTGATCCAGTGGGTAAAGAGTCCACCTTGCAGTGCAAGAGGCACTGGTTTAATCCCTGGCCTGGGAAGATCCCACGTGCCATGGAGCAGCTGGGCCAGTGTGTCCAATTATGAGCCAGCACTCTGGATCACATGCGTCCAGAGCCAGTGCTGTGCAACAAGATAGGCCACTGCAATGGGTGGCCTACACATGCCAAAGAATAAAGATGTATGAAATGAATGATGACTTAGAGGCAAAAAAATTAATAAAAAACAAAAACAAATTAGATACTTTGTACAATGTCATTTAAGATTCATTAATAATTTAATTTGTTGGTTATTGCCTAAAATTTCATAAAAATCTGAAATTCTGTCTGTGCTTTCATTTGAAGATTTATTTTTTCCAGAGATAAAGTTAAAAGTTATATTAATTCAACCAATTTATTATTACAACTATGGAGCCTTCAAAGATAGAATTTTTGTGTTGTCCAACCCCTAATGCAGTTTTGTCATACAGTGAGTCATCAATACCTGTTATTGCATGAATGAATGCATGAACAGATATTAACTAAAAGTGACCAATATAGGGCAGTATTGGAGCAAGGAGGTTCTAGATTTAGACAAGGAAGCAGATTTTTCTATAGCTTTAGACATCATCATCACTTTAGAGTTATTCAGTCAGGGATACGGTCATAAAATAAATGAATAGAAGTGGTTCCTACTGAGGAATTTATGCAAATCTCCAAACACAAAATCACAGTATCAGTTATGATAACAGAACAACAACAACAAAAATCTAGGGAAGGAGAAGAAACATAGAGGGAGGGCATAAGGATGAAAACATGGAAGAATCATCCTGAGGAACATTTGAACTGCTTCAGCTCTAATTCTTTGATTTTGCAGATGAGAACCACAAACCTGTGAGAAACATGGAACCTTTCTGAGCCTGGTGTCCTTGCTGGTAGAATTGGGTATAACACCAATACAGGGTTGTTACAAGGATGTGAGGTGTCATTTAGCTGGCACAGTGCCTGGCCAGAAATGGGCTCCGTGGTGGCTCACAGTATCATTTCCCAGATTTGCAGAGGAACAGAAATTAGAATCCAGGTCCCTGCTTCCAAGTCTACTGTTCTTTCCATTACCTGTGCAATCTTTCTCAGGTTTTTATAGATGAGGGAATTGATTCAGCCAAGGAAAGAAGTAGAGTGCAGCTCCTTCATTGATCCTACCTTTTTTGCATGCCTCTCCCCTTTTCTTCCATGATAACCCAAATAAAAATCCTGGGTTAAACCCAAGGGAGGGAGGGTGATCATGCGGGTAGTTGGAAGCAAGGAGATCTTACTGCTCCTCATTAGAGTTACACAGATTGCACAGGAATCTGCTCTGCTGTGGGTTGGTGAATGCCTATTGAGGTAAGCGGGTGAAACACCCTGGTTAATGAGGGGGAGCGTTTCAGGAGGAGAGGACAACCTAATGCCAAGGAACTGGAGAGACTCACACACTGCACATTTCAGCTGCAGCCCCTTCTTATGGTGAACAAAACACACAATAGGTCTATGTATCAGTGCTTTGTCAACAAGAAATAAGTTCTTAGGAAGGCCAAGGTGGTTTAACCAGAAAAAGACAGAAATGCAATTTTGGTTTCTTCGATATATGTTACAGTTAAAACTAAGCTTTATGATTTAGAAATGCTTCTTAAAGTACCCTGTGTTATATCAAACTAACTTACATTCATTCTAAACATTTAGTTTGTAGAATTACACTTAAAAGAAGTTTTAAATACTATCCATTGGGTATTTCAGGGAGGTTATTTTTGTCACCAAAACTAGCAAGCTTTGTGGCAGAATTCCTCCTTTAATGATGATATCATCATTTAGTTAACTGATTACTGAATACAAACACTGCAGCTGTTTGGGAATTTTCTAATGAATGCATGTGCATAAAAATGTTTACATTTTTAAAAAGAGTTTTAAAAGCAGCCAAACCAAGTCATAAAAATATATAATCCCAATGTCAAGATTTAAGATAACTTCTAAAAACAAAGTTTTATAATTTTTAAAAATCACTGTTGACTAGAGTGGGCAAATACCAATATATATTCTTAATTCAAAACCTACCTTTGTCACAGAGACGGGAGATAAACATGTCTGACCACCAGCACTGAAATTGCAGAAAACCTCAATGGCATCTGAAGGGCATCCAAGATTTGGATCAATCCAGTATTTTCCTATAAATTTATTGTGAAATAAAGATATTTAAATGTCATGCCAACATATATTTGAATCATCCTTAAAAATGATCATACTTTCAGTGTATTTTTTCACACTTATTTTTCCAGTTAAGACACTTAGTATTTAAAAACAGTATTTCCAGTATCAGTTTTGTACAATGCTTGCAGCTTTCATTCTTTCACTAAATGTATTGATAGATTCTATCAATTTAAGGACATTTAAAAATTTAATAAAAAATAATTAAATGACTGTATCCGTTGCTTCACTCTATAGAAAAGATTAACTAAGAAACAAATGAATTGTCTCCAGACAATGTTAGTGAACAGACAAGTTGAAATTAATGTAGGATATGTGTGTATTTTTGTTCTGTGTCATTGAGAGCTTAAAAATGTATATGTGTGGGACTTCCCTGGTGGTCCAGTGGGTAAGACTCCCGTGTTCCTAATGCTGGGAGCCTGGGTTCGATCCCTGGTCAGGGAACTAAATCCCACATGGCATAGCTAAGATCCAGCACAGCCAAATTAAAGTAAATAATAATAATAAAAAAAGTATATGTGTGTGTGTGTGTGTGTGTGTGTATTATAAATAGAAATAACCTCTTCAGTCTCTTTGAGAAAAAATACATTTTTATGTGTAATATTGATACTAAAAATATTTTTTTGTTTCCAGAAAAGTTAAATGGTTATTTTTATGCTTTATTTTCAGATTTGTAAGTGGAAAACACTGAAGCCTCTATAGCCAGTGTCAGCCTGCCAACCTTTGCATCTATTGAGTGCCCAGGAGAATCAGATTGGGCGTAAAGTTGGACTTAAGGATGTATTCAGACTGAAAAGTACTGGGTTAGCATCTTAATTCTGAATTAACAGGCTCTCAGTTTTGAAATAGCACCTTATTCTAAATGCAAAGATGAGGAATTTTTGAATGAGATGGCCTTCCCTTCTTGCATTGAAAAGGCAAGACAAGCAATATTTTTTAAATTCCATTTCCTATAATATGTAGAAAACCTTGTTTCGTTTCCCGTAGCAAAGATTCCTCTAGTTCATTTTGGGCTTCTGCACATCCCCGACTCTTCTCCCCTCTCCTATTCTACTAATCCTGCAAAATGAAAACTTGAATTGGTACTTCCAAGAGTAAGGGGCTGTCCTCTGTTGCAGTGGTTTTCAGACTTTGGTAAAACTGGCCCTACCCCACCAGTTGCTAAAGCATTAACTTTGGGATGGGGCTTGAGAATCTGCATCTAATTCTGGTTCATAGACTGTATTTGGAGAATCTATTGAAATATGAAAGAAAAGGGTAAAAAAGATCATAATACCACCTCCATCCCATTTTCTCCCATTTCCTCAGAATATTGTACACTTCTGTAGTTTGTAGAAATTATAGCTGTGTTTTTAAAAACCAGGATCTGATGCAGGCTTATAATCTTATCTAATGGGGTAAACACTTAACCTTGCCATCATCTCCTCATCCAAGAATAGTTTCCTGTACTATGTGAGCAGATACGTTCTTTATAAAAAGTTTTCCATCAAGCAAACTCTATTATATGGGTTGGAGTGCTTTGAACTCAGGCATTATGTTATACTATGGTGAACAGATAGGGGGTAGGGGCTTCTTATTTTTTTTTAGAATATGCTGAGCCTGCTGGAACTCAAAAATGTCTCTCTCCTAAGAACATTGCTTTCCTTATGGCCCTTGCAAGTTCTGCCACAGCCTCTTCAGCATTTGAGTCAGGAAGGGCTCTGTCTTGCTCCTCACTGCCACTTTCAAACTGTTTTTCCTGCTTTCTCTCTAAAAACACTCCATGCTAAAATTGCTGTCATCTGGGCTTCCCCTGGTGGTCCAGTGGGTAAGGACACCGCCTTGCAGTGCAAGGGGCGCCAGTTTGATCCCTGGCCTGGGAAGATCCCACGTGCCGCGGAGCGGCTGGACTGATGTGTCCAACTACCGAGCCGGAGCTCTGCAACAGATGCCACCGCGATGGGAGGCCCACAGGAGCCAAAGAACAAAGACAGATGAAAATGGAGAAATGAAAGACCAATAGAAGTGGTCTGCCCGCTCCCCTCCCCCGCCCAAAATAAATACATAAATAAATCTTTAAAAATAATAATAATAAATAAAATTGCTGTCATCACACTGTCACCTCTTCCTTTGGCCATCATCAGCTTTACTTCTTTGATGAATTTAGCTTTTGGCTAGCTATCACTTGCATAAAGTCTGTAACCTAATTCTTGGTGATTTTGCATCCACATGAGTGATGTTTGCAATACTCTGACCTCTACTCCATTTCTTCAACTCTTTTCCCACCAATTTACTGTATTCATCTCCTGTTCTGTTTACTTTCGTCATTAACTCCCAAGGCCACACTCTAGGCTTATTTATTTAGGCTTGTTATTACCTGCAGGTAGATCTCCTTCATGATTTCACCTCTCTTCTCATTCTGACACATTCCCTCTAGTGTTCTGACTCCAGTAATTCTTGGATCCCATTATTTTTACTCAGAGTAGAGCCCTTTGACCCCCTATTGCTATGAAGCCACAAAAGCACTACTCAGTTGCTGAACACACCCAGGTAGCTCTTAAGGGGTGTGTTCAAATCCTTACTACTTTTCTGCATCCAAGAACATTGCATCTTCTTTTTTCATCAAGCAAACTCTATTATATGGGTTGGAGTGCTTTGAACTCAGGCATTATGTTATACTATGGTGAACAGATAGGGGGTAGGGGCTTCTTATTTTTTTTTAGAATATGCTGAGCCTGCTGGAACTCAAAAATGTCTCTCTCCTAAGAACATTGCTTTCCTTATGGCCCTTGCAAGTTCTGCCACAGCCTCTTCAGCATTTGAGTCAGGAAGGGCTCTGTCTTGCTCCTCACTGCCACTTTCAAACTGTTTTTCCTGCTTTCTCTCTAAAAACACTCCATGCTAAAATTGCTGTCATCTGGGCTTCCCCTGGTGGTCCAGTGGGTAAGGACACCGCCTTGCAGTGCAAGGGGCGCCAGTTTGATCCCTGGCCTGGGAAGATCCCACGTGCCGCGGAGCGGCTGGACTGATGTGTCCAACTACCGAGCCGGAGCTCTGCAACAGATGCCACCGCGATGGGAGGCCCACAGGAGCCAAAGAACAAAGACAGATGAAAATGGAGAAATGAAAGACCAATAGAAGTGGTCTGCCCGCTCCCCTCCCCCGCCCAAAATAAATACATAAATAAATCTTTAAAAATAATAATAATAAATAAAATTGCTGTCATCACACTGTCACCTCTTCCTTTGGCCATCATCAGCTTTACTTCTTTGATGAATTTAGCTTTTGGCTAGCTATCACTTGCATAAAGTCTGTAACCTAATTCTTGGTGATTTTGCATCCACATGAGTGATGTTTGCAATACTCTGACCTCTACTCCATTTCTTCAACTCTTTTCCCACCAATTTACTGTATTCATCTCCTGTTCTGTTTACTTTCGTCATTAACTCCCAAGGCCACACTCTAGGCTTATTTATTTAGGCTTGTTATTACCTGCAGGTAGATCTCCTTCATGATTTCACCTCTCTTCTCATTCTGACACATTCCCTCTAGTGTTCTGACTCCAGTAATTCTTGGATCCCATTATTTTTACTCAGAGTAGAGCCCTTTGACCCCCTATTGCTATGAAGCCACAAAAGCACTACTCAGTTGCTGAACACACCCAGGTAGCTCTTAAGTGTGTGTTCATCTCTCTGCTGAGTTCTTCAAAAAATCCTTACTACTTTGTCTGTATTTTATGCTTTTAACGTAAAAAAAAAATTTTAGTTAGGCAAATTGAATTACCTGCTTCCTTACTGGGAGTGGAAACTCTCCAGCTCCACCATTTTCTCTTAAAACGTAATACACTTTTAACTGCTCCTATTCCTCTAAACTGCTCTTGTGAAGAGCATCAAAGATCTTCCCATTACTCTGTCTAGTAACCTTTCTCAGTCTTCACCTACCTTGACACTGGCCAGGAAATCCCTGCCTCCTCAGCCAAACACTTCTTCACTCCACATTCATCTACTTTTTCTCCTGTTTTCAGTGATAGCTCCTTCTTAGTTTTCTTTGCTAGTTCCTCAAAGCCCTGCTCTCTAAACACAGGAGAGTTCTAAAGCACAGTTTTTAGAACACTTCTATTTTTTTTTTTAATCTACTCTTCAGGTAAACAGTTTCAGGGCATAAGATGCTATTGATATGCAATATCCATATGCAAAATCTGTAAATTTTATCCATGACCAGGGCCTTTCTCTTGACCTCTGTCCTGAATACACAATTACCTACTTGACATTCCTCCTTGAATGCCTGACAGACATCTCAAATTAAATATATCCAAAACTGAACTCCTGATCTCCAAACGTGCTTCTCTGTCTCTATTAAGAGCAATTCCACTCTTCTAATCCCTTAGTCAACACTCTTAGCGTCATCCTATTTCATTCTGTTTCTCTCATAACCCACATCCAAATTATCAACATAGAACTGCTGGCTCTACCTTAAAGCGTATCCCAAGATTGGACCACTTTCCCACCACCAGCTGTAGTGCAAGCCATCATCATCTCTTACTGGGTTAATTCAGTAGCCTTCTCAGTGGGCTCCTTCTACCGCATCATCATCATATTTGCAATACATCTCACAGGGGTAACATTCTCATTATTCCTTTGCTCAAAATCTTCCCATCTTATTCAGAGTAAAAGCTGGAGTTTTTGAGTAGTCTATAAGATCTTACATAGTCTGGTTTCTTGACATCTTTCTGACTCATTTCCTACCACTCTTCCCCCTTTCACACTCAGCCAGTTACTTTAACCTTTTAATAGGACATGCTAAATACACGCTCAGGTTCACGGCCTTTTCATTCGTTCTTTCTTCCTAGAAAGCTGTTTCCCCAGGTTGCTGTGGTTTCTTCCCTTACTACCTTCTACTCAGGTGTCACTTTCTCAAAGATCCTCTCTCTACCTCCTCTGTTTAAAACTTCAGCCCACCCTACTTTCTACCATATTCCTTCTTCTCTGTTGCTTTTGTACTGCACTTACAATCTCTTAGTAATAAAAGTATTTTGGAGCATGAATACTTCCCTGATACCTTGCAAGCCATACCACTTAGCTATTTCTCCTATGAGGAAGGCAGATCTTGAATTAGATTTTAGGAATTGCTATGTCCTATAATATTTTTGTTCCTTTCATTCTATAGAATTACATTTTTGTACCATCAGATACAAGAATCAAATTTGAATTACTATAGGCAGCCATTATATATTGTTAGTTCTTGCTCTACATTATCACAAAAACAAACAGTATTTATTGTTACAACTGGCTGTAGTAATTCAAATTTGACTCCCTGTATTTGAGGGTATAGTTATAGCTGCCTATAGTAATACAAATTCGATTCTTCTATAGATTATTTTTGTGATAATCTAGGGCAAGAACTATCTATGGTAGGAAACATCTATAAGAGTTAAACATTTTATCAATATAAATAAAACAAATGTTTTTGCTATACTGCTAGAATGGGAGAAGATGCTTTTGTATAAATAAGTATTTATACATACATATATATATAAATAAACATGGATTACTGTTCATCCTACAGAATTAAATAACTTATTTTCAAACCAACATATGTGTCATTGTATGTTAGAACTAGAGCTTCTACCAAAAAATGACAACTACTCATTGATTATAAAGCTGACTGTATAGACCCAATTGAAATTAAAATTACATGACTTTGTAGCAGACAGGATTTCCCTATTGATCAGATAGTAATGGCTCCTGCTTTAAACTTTTGCTTGATGATTTTGTTTTTGCACCTCATGCTAATGGATTTCAACGTATCTATGTAAGGGTGAGAAAATTCCAAGAATGGCAAGCACTCCATCTCTATGGTTGCTGAAATGAGGCATTTAAATTCCATTTTATGTAAAAATTTTAGTACTACAGTAAAGGGGACACTATCATCTTTCTTCATGTTGTCACCTCTGAACAGGCCTTGACAGATAGTCTGATAGGTATTACCTGTTAGTCCCAAAGTCAGCCCTTCCTATTTTAATTTTCAACATGAACTCCATGTACAGAGTATAAGCAAGTGTGACAATAGTTATGCACAGGGTAAGAAAAACTGAGGATACATCTGATGATTTGGTAGTACAAGGCCTTTTTAAAGCAAACCCTTGAAAAAGGATACTTTGACATCAGAAACCGTATTTACCTCTGAAAAGTAGTATTTTGGTTCTTGATGACATTAAAATGCCTCTGCCAGGGTTTAGCATAAATACACCCCAAAACTCAAAACACACTTTTAAATATCCAGGGTTTAGCTACAGAATCAAATTTGAATTACTATAGGCAGCCATTATATATTGTTAGTTCTTGCTCTACATTATCACAAAAACAAACAGTATTTATTGTTACAACTGGCTGTAGTAATTCAAATTTGACTCCCTGTATTTGAGGGTATAGTTATAGCTGCCTATAGTAATACAAATTCGATTCTTCTATAGATTATTTTTGTGATAATCTAGGGCAAGAACTATCTATGGTAGGAAACATCTATAAGAGTTAAACATTTTATCAATATAAATAAAACAAATGTTTTTGCTATACTGCTAGAATGGGAGAAGATGCTTTTGTATAAATAAGTATTTATACATACATATATATATAAATAAACATGGATTACTGTTCATCCTACAGAATTAAATAACTTATTTTCAAACCAACATATGTGTCATTGTATGTTAGAACTAGAGCTTCTACCAAAAAATGACAACTACTCATTGATTATAAAGCTGACTGTATAGACCCAATTGAAATTAAAATTACATGACTTTGTAGCAGACAGGATTTCCCTATTGATCAGATAGTAATGGCTCCTGCTTTAAACTTTTGCTTGATGATTTTGTTTTTGCACCTCATGCTAATGGATTTCAACGTATCTATGTAAGGGTGAGAAAATTCCAAGAATGGCAAGCACTCCATCTCTATGGTTGCTGAAATGAGGCATTTAAATTCCATTTTATGTAAAAATTTTAGTACTACAGTAAAGGGGACACTATCATCTTTCTTCATGTTGTCACCTCTGAACAGGCCTTGACAGATAGTCTGATAGGTATTACCTGTTAGTCCCAAAGTCAGCCCTTCCTATTTTAATTTTCAACATGAACTCCATGTACAGAGTATAAGCAAGTGTGACAATAGTTATGCACAGGGTAAGAAAAACTGAGGATACATCTGATGATTTGGTAGTACAAGGCCTTTTTAAAGCAAACCCTTGAAAAAGGATACTTTGACATCAGAAACCGTATTTACCTCTGAAAAGTAGTATTTTGGTTCTTGATGACATTAAAATGCCTCTGCCAGGGTTTAGCATAAATACACCCCAAAACTCAAAAACACACTGAAATGATGAAATATCAGACTTTAAGGAAACCAGGAACTTACCATCTGATACTTTGTGTTCACAGTTAAGCAAATCTTTGCAGATTTGTGCTGGGTTATCCCGTGTGCCAAGAGGATTCTTGATGCTGTGTAGTAAGTTGCTAAGGTAGTTCAAGGTTTTGAAGATCTCTGCACTGTGGTGGTCAATTAAAGTCACTTCAGTATTCTGGTAGCTCTGCCAAGTCATCACAAGAATCTTATTAGCAAATAAGCACCAAGTAGTCACTACCAGTATGTAACCCAGGGATCAACACAAATCAAGGCAGAAGGAAAATGTACTCCTCTTGTGTGCAGTGAATTGAGAGAAGGATGAAAAGAACAGTTTATATTTAACTCTAAGCATATTTATGTGTTTTATTAATCTTGGTCCTAACAAGAGGTTAAATTCACACAAGAGGTTAAATCTAGTTTTCAAGATGACATAAAATTTAACAATTACAATTGGTTTACTCACTAAATCATGTCTGACACTACTGTGACCCCATGGACTGTAGTCTGCCAGGTTCCTCTATCCATGGGATTTGCAATTACTATACCTACTACATAATTAAAAAAAAAAAAAATCTATACAATGAATAAATAGAGCTTAAGAAAGAAAAAATGAGTAGTGATGATAGATCCTATTTTGAGGAATGGCTAACTTCATTTAACTGTTTTCTTCTGTTATAAAAAATTCTTATTTTGAAAATCCTTTAACAATATTATATTTTTCTTTTAAATGTTTTCCTTAAAAAACATCTTGTGCTTGTGTTTCTTTTTATTAAAACTGCTTTCTTTGTCCTTGAAAATGGTTTCATTACTTTTAATCTCTTATAAATACAGCCTTTGAGATAAGGTCACATTTTGGCCTTTGAAAGCAATTTCTGTTTGATTTGTAGACTGAGAGTGCCAATGTAAATAAAGGCAGATATATTACCTCCATCTGTAGGGCAATATGTGATTCAATCAAGGCTTGAATAGCAGCATTGATATCCATTTGTTTCTGTGTAAAACAAAACCATTTGAGATCAGCAGTAAGATCAACACTGAGTGTTCTAAAGTAAAGGCTATAAATTCTGAAAGCAGTACTGTTAAAGCATACTAGACTTATTATCTGAAGGGGTTTGTAACTCGTATGGTTAGACAAATCTCACAAATATCGCCTAGCTGTCTGAAAGGACAATATGCTGCCTTCATCCAATCTGAAAAGTCTCCTAATTAAAACAGGAACAAAATCCAGAGCTCTCAAATGAAAACTATTTGTCTCTGCTGCATGAAAACACACACAAGTTGCTCACATGGAAGAAGAATGAAATATGACCCCCTCAGTTAATAAATTGTAAAGTGAAGAATAAATAACTGTAGTAATTTTTAACAGTTACATTCTTGGAAGAAAAATAGAATAAAATATTACTGTCCTGAGGTAGTCACCACATTAGTTTAATCTGATACTTCTGTGGTCTTAAAAACAATTTCTGAAGTTGGAAAATGTGTCATTAGTCCCAAAAGAAATAATTCAACATGAATCTAATCTCCTCCTGTATTTAATAAAAGATATTTTTAGAGAAAGACCCAGCATAACCATTAGTAAAAAGTCTTTTCGTGTATTATTTTTCTAAATAGCTTATAAACTAACAAGCATGAGTTGGGAGAAAATTCTGTGAAATGGCATTTCTGTGAGCAAATCAAGTGATCTAATTTCTTTCAGAATGATTGTACTACTGAGATATCTTTTTACTTGGAGTCCATATAACAAACTGTTTTCAACAGATCTCTCATAACTCATGGTTGGTAATTTGAAAAACTATTTAAAATGATGGGACAATCAACAAGATGTACTCATCTTTGCCTCAACATGTGGTTTTCATACTGGAAAATGCTTGACTCATCTTGCAATATGTACCCTGCCAAACACATATTGAGGGTAAAATGGTAAGCAAAAAGCACAAAACAACCTTGCCCTTGTAGAGCTAATGTTTAGAGGTCATAAAGGCATTAATCAAATAATTTTAAAAATCCACTTTTACAAATTGTGATATGTGCTGTCAACGTGCATGGAAATTATGGAGTCTTTCTCAAATCTGGAGGATATGAGAGACTTGGAAGGGACAGCATATATCAGCGTGTATATCACTGCTTCCCAGAGGCAGTGATATATGTGCTGAGATCTGAAAAATAAATATGAATTGTTAGGAGAAGGGGCTGGGAGAGCTTTTATAGGTAGAGGTAACAACTCAAAGAACACAAATAGAGAAACATGGCCTATTCAAGAAAAAGATTTAGAGTAGATTTAGATTTAAGTAATTCTGACCATCATGTTTGTGAGAACTGGCGAATTTTGGGGTCACAAAAAAATATTGGCACGAAATATGGGCAACTGAGTTTAAGTGGGAAACAGCCACCTTTATTTGTGATCAGGGCTTTGATCTTAGAAAAACCAGCAATAAGCAGTTCCTCAGGCTCTTCTAAGGACCCTCTTGTACTTTTAAATATTATTAAGGACTTTAAAGAACTTTTATTCATGTGAATTACAGCTTCTAATATTTACCATAGTAGGAAATAAAATATAAAATTTAAAAACATGTTAATTACCTTTAAACAATAAACCTACTATATAATATGGTAATAAACCTACTATATAATATGGTAATATAAGTATTTTTAATGAAAAACAACTTTTTTCAAAACCAAAAAATTGGGAAGAGGAGTGGCATGTTTTATACTTCTGCATATCTCTTTAACGTGTGGATTAATAGGAGATAGCTGGATTCTCATATTTGTTTCTGTATTCAGTCTGTCAAAAGGTTGTTTTAGCTGAATTATATAAAGAAAATCTGACCTTAAAAAAGAAATGCAGTTGGCAAAAAAATTATTTTAGTAGCCTTTTTGGGTAATTGTGGGCATCCTTCTTTTATATTATACTAAAACTTGACAAGTGGCATATTATTAAGGGTTAGCTGAAATGTGAAATCTGAAACCTTATCTACAAATTTTATATCTTTTATATTAAAATCTATCAACCTATCAAATAGAATCTTAAAAAGTCATTAACCTATGCATGATTTTGTTAAAAATCATTAATTTTAAATTTATGCATTGATCATTTTGAAAATAGTGGTTAATGAAATAATGTAGACCTTCCAAATACACATTTCATTATATCATATCAAAACATTACATTCATTAACATCATCACCAATCTTATCAGAAAAACAGCTATTGGGAAGCTGTCAAAATGTAATAAATACAAGCTTTCCTCAATTGTTATTGTTGCTTGAAAGTTTAGATTTATCATTGGTATCAAATTGTCAACTGATTCCTTGAAATGACGGATTTACTTCATTCATTTTCAAGAAAATATCTCCCAAATACCATGCTTGAGTACAGTATTCTGCTGACCATCATGTTTGTGAGAACTGGCGAATTTTGGGGTCACAAAAAAATATTGGCACGAAATATGGGCAACTGAGTTTAAGTGGGAAACAGCCACCTTTATTTGTGATCAGGGCTTTGATCTTAGAAAAACCAGCAATAAGCAGTTCCTCAGGCTCTTCTAAGGACCCTCTTGTACTTTTAAATATTATTAAGGACTTTAAAGAACTTTTATTCATGTGAATTACAGCTTCTAATATTTACCATAGTAGGAAATAAAATATAAAATTTAAAAACATGTTAATTACCTTTAAACAATAAACCTACTATATAATATGGTAATAAACCTACTATATAATATGGTAATATAAGTATTTTTAATGAAAAACAACTTTTTTCAAAACCAAAAAATTGGGAAGAGGAGTGGCATGTTTTATACTTCTGCATATCTCTTTAACGTGTGGATTAATAGGAGATAGCTGGATTCTCATATTTGTTTCTGTATTCAGTCTGTCAAAAGGTTGTTTTAGCTGAATTATATAAAGAAAATCTGACCTTAAAAAAGAAATGCAGTTGGCAAAAAAATTATTTTAGTAGCCTTTTTGGGTAATTGTGGGCATCCTTCTTTTATATTATACTAAAACTTGACAAGTGGCATATTATTAAGGGTTAGCTGAAATGTGAAATCTGAAACCTTATCTACAAATTTTATATCTTTTATATTAAAATCTATCAACCTATCAAATAGAATCTTAAAAAGTCATTAACCTATGCATGATTTTGTTAAAAATCATTAATTTTTTTTTAAATTTATGCATTGATCATTTTGAAAATAGTGGTTAATGAAATAATGTAGACCTTCCAAATACACATTTCATTATATCATATCAAAACATTACATTCATTAACATCATCACCAATCTTATCAGAAAAACAGCTATTGGGAAGCTGTCAAAATGTAATAAATACAAGCTTTCCTCAATTGTTATTGTTGCTTGAAAGTTTAGATTTATCATTGGTATCAAATTGTCAACTGATTCCTTGAAATGACGGATTTACTTCATTCATTTTCAAGAAAATATCTGCCAAATACGCATGCTTGAGTACACTGTCATTCTAACAAGTAAAAATGGTATTCCATGAAAACAAAAACAGCTACGACTGAATTCTACAAGCACTTTTGCTTGAGTCAACCATTGTACTTCAATATGCAACAAGTGATTTACATGTTCTTCTATTTCATCACACAGAAGGTTAAAAAGATGTGTGCTGAAGATCAGAAACTTAGGAGACATCAAAAACGGTGGAAAAAATGACCCCAGTAATTCTCTTTTCTATAAAAGCAATGAGAAAACTGGAAAAAAGAATGTCAGAATTAAGTTTTTTCAGAATTACAGAAATTAACAAAATGCAGCAAATTTGGGGAACATTTAAGAAAAATAGCTGAATTTCAGTAAGTGCAGTGAGCTATGCAAAGCTTTAATTTGCCATAAACCCATGCTTCTCTTTCCAGTTTTGTGGTAACCTTGAAAACCAACAGCCTGCAATTGCAGTGAAAACAAGAAGCCTGGAAACCACAGAAGGGAGCAGAATGGGGCTGGAATTGCTTCAAAGTCTCATTTCCAGTGAAATGTTATGATTTGACCTGTCTGGTGGTTCCTTTAAAGACACCACTTGCAAGGCTGTCTTTATTTCACCTGACTCAAAGCTCACTCAATGCAGAAAGTCTATCCTAAGGAACACTTTAAAAAATTTAGATGGAATTGTCTAACTTTGTGGCTGCTGGAAATATTAGAAAACAGTTGGGTCAAACAACAGGCTAAAAAACAGGGAATGAGATTTTTCCAGATATTTTGTTAAAAATCATTAATTTTAAATTTATGCATTGATCATTTTGAAAATAGTGGTTAATGAAATAATGTAGACCTTCCAAATACACATTTCATTATATCATATCAAAACATTACATTCATTAACATCATCACCAATCTTATCAGAAAAACAGCTATTGGGAAGCTGTCAAAATGTAATAAATACAAGCTTTCCTCAATTGTTATTGTTGCTTGAAAGTTTAGATTTATCATTGGTATCAAATTGTCAACTGATTCCTTGAAATGACGGATTTACTTCATTCATTTTCAAGAAAATATCTGCCAAATACGCATGCTTGAGTACACTGTCATTCTAACAAGTAAAAATGGTATTCCATGAAAACAAAAACAGCTACGACTGAATTCTACAAGCACTTTTGCTTGAGTCAACCATTGTACTTCAATATGCAACAAGTGATTTACATGTTCTTCTATTTCATCACACAGAAGGTTAAAAAGATGTGTGCTGAAGATCAGAAACTTAGGAGACATCAAAAACGGTGGAAAAAATGACCCCAGTAATTCTCTTTTCTATAAAAGCAATGAGAAAACTGGAAAAAAGAATGTCAGAATTAAGTTTTTTCAGAATTACAGAAATTAACAAAATGCAGCAAATTTGGGGAACATTTAAGAAAAATAGCTGAATTTCAGTAAGTGCAGTGAGCTATGCAAAGCTTTAATTTGCCATAAACCCATGCTTCTCTTTCCAGTTTTGTGGTAACCTTGAAAACCAACAGCCTGCAATTGCAGTGAAAACAAGAAGCCTGGAAACCACAGAAGGGAGCAGAATGGGGCTGGAATTGCTTCAAAGTCTCATTTCCAGTGAAATGTTATGATTTGACCTGTCTGGTGGTTCCTTTAAAGACACCACTTGCAAGGCTGTCTTTATTTCACCTGACTCAAAGCTCACTCAATGCAGAAAGTCTATCCTAAGGAACACTTTAAAAAATTTAGATGGAATTGTCTAACTTTGTGGCTGCTGGAAATATTAGAAAACAGTTGGGTCAAACAACAGGCTAAAAAACAGGGAATGAGATGTCCTTAGAAATTCCAAAAAGCGCCATCATCAACAAATCGACAATAAATGCTGGAGAGGATGCAGAGAAAAGGGAACCCTCCTGCATTGCTGGTGGGAATGTAAATTGATACAGCTTCTATGGAGATTTCTTAAAAAACTAAAAATAGAAGCACCATACGACCCAGCAATCCTACTCTTAGGCTTATACACTGATGAAATCAAATATGAAAGAAGCACCTGTACCTCAGTGTTCACTGCAGCTCTCTATACAATAGCCAGAACATGGAAGCAACCTAGATGTTCATCGATGAAAGAATGGATACAGAAGCTCTGCTACATATATACAATAGAATACTACACAGCTGTAAAGAGAAATGCAGAAGAATCAGCCCTAATGAGGTGACTGGATCTAGAACATATCATAAAAAGTGAAGTCAGTCAGAAAGAGAAGGACAAATACAATATATTAACACATATATATGGAATCTAGTAGGATGGTGATGATGGCACATGCAGTGAAGCGACGGAAAGACAGACATGGACAGTGGACATATGGACATTGTGGGGAAGGAACAGAGGGTGGGAAGTGTAAAGGAAGTAGCATGAAGGCCTGTACTATCATAAGTGAAGAAAATAGCTATAGTCATTGCTCTGTGAAAAAAGGGGATCCTTCAGGGGTGCTGTGTCATGGTCGGGAAGGGGGGGAAGGGGGGGATATACATATGACTAATCTGGGAACATACATATCTGTAAACAACAAAACTCTGTAAAAGTTGAAAGTTAAAGAAAAAAAGAATCACACACACACAAAAAGAAATTCCAAAAAGCTCTTAACATATTCCTGGGAATGACTAGGACTGTGTACATAATCAGGAAAAACACAGGAAGACCCTAAGCTCTCTCCTCTGGCTGATATTCAGGCTTGTGAAAATAGGAAGTTAAGACTCAGGTACAGTTGTCAGTTGCCTGTCTAAGCATTGAAAAGGGATGCTCCAACATGCTCACAGAGACCCTTGGCAAAAAATGGGAAAATTATGGCTCTGACATTTAAGGAAATCTAACTTCAATCCTTAGCTGACCACTAAACTGAGTAGAGACCTCGGTTTTCCCATGTCAAAGAATACAAACTTTATACAATTAGGAAAAGTCACTAAGCAAGCAACAGCAACAATAAGAAACACTGAAGTTGGGATGAAAATGCTACCTTATATAAATCATCAAATTTTCAAGAAACAAATGACAAGACGTGGTAAATAACTTTAAAGTCTGACCCCTGTACATGGGAAGAAGTCAAGCAATCAACACAAATTGTCCCAGAGGAAGCCAAGCTGTTGAACGTAGTAGACAAAACTTTGATTAGTAGTTTTAGATATGTTCAAAGAACTAAAGGAAATCCCATCTATAGCACTAAAGCATGAAAGAGATTTACCAAATAAAAAATACAGGGAATTAGAAATTATAGAAAAGACCAAGTATAAATGTAATTGAAACTGTAACTGAAATCAAAATTTACTCCAGAGGGCTTCCCTGATGGTCCAGTGGGTAAAGAGTCCACCTTGCAGTGCAGGGGGCACCTGTTCGATCCCTGGCCCGGGAAGATCCCACGTGCCATTGAGCGGCTGGACTGGTGTGTCCAACTACGAGCCAGCGCTCTGGAGCACATGTGCCCAGAGCAGGTGCTCTGCAATGAGAGAGACCACTGCAATGGGAGGCCCACACAGGCCAAAGAATAAAGATGGATGAAAAATAAATTTAAAAAATCAATAAAAAAACACCAAAGTTTCAAAAAATTAAAAGATTTACTCAAGAGGCTCCGCTCTAGATTTCAGTAGACAGAACAAAGAAGCAGTGGGCTTGCAAAGAGTTTATTGAGATTATCCAGTCAGAGGAGTAAAAAATGAGTGCAAAAAATGAGCAGACTTAGAGGCCTACAGACTTCATAAAAAATGTATGCATGTGTTGCAATGTATGCATAATGGAAGTCTCAAAAGAGAAAAAAAGAGGGGCAGAAGGAATAGTTCAAGAAATAATGGCTGAAAGTGTCCCAAATTTGATGAAAAATATTAATCTCCACATCCAAGAAGCTCAGTGAATTCCCCTAGACATCTCATAATCAAACTGTTGATAGCTAAAAACAGAAAACTGAATGCAGAGAAAAGAGCCTCATCATAGCCCAGGGATGAGATTTTTCATTAGAAGCCATAATGGTGAGAAGGCAGTAGGATGATACATTTGGAGTGCTGAAAGAAAATGATAGTCAACCAAGAATTCTATATCCAGTAAAACTATCCTTCAAGAAGGAAAAATTAAGACATTCCCATATTAACAAAAGCTGAGGTAATTTACCGTTTGCAAGTGCTTCCTAGAAAAACAATAAAGGAGTCCTTTGGACTGAAATAAACAATACTAGGCAGAAATTTGAATCCACAAGAAGGGTCAAGCAATCAACACAAATTGTCCCAGAGGAAGCCAAGCTGTTGAACGTAGTAGACAAAACTTTGATTAGTAGTTTTAGATATGTTCAAAGAACTAAAGGAAATCCCATCTATAGCACTAAAGCATGAAAGAGATTTACCAAATAAAAAATACAGGGAATTAGAAATTATAGAAAAGACCAAGTATAAATGTAATTGAAACTGTAACTGAAATCAAAATTTACTCCAGAGGGCTTCCCTGATGGTCCAGTGGGTAAAGAGTCCACCTTGCAGTGCAGGGGGCACCTGTTCGATCCCTGGCCCGGGAAGATCCCACGTGCCATTGAGCGGCTGGACTGGTGTGTCCAACTACGAGCCAGCGCTCTGGAGCACATGTGCCCAGAGCAGGTGCTCTGCAATGAGAGAGACCACTGCAATGGGAGGCCCACACAGGCCAAAGAATAAAGATGGATGAAAAATAAATTTAAAAAATCAATAAAAAAACACCAAAGTTTCAAAAAATTAAAAGATTTACTCAAGAGGCTCCGCTCTAGATTTCAGTAGACAGAACAAAGAAGCAGTGGGCTTGCAAAGAGTTTATTGAGATTATCCAGTCAGAGGAGTAAAAAATGAGTGCAAAAAATGAGCAGACTTAGAGGCCTACAGACTTCATAAAAAATGTATGCATGTGTTGCAATGTATGCATAATGGAAGTCTCAAAAGAGAAAAAAAGAGGGGCAGAAGGAATAGTTCAAGAAATAATGGCTGAAAGTGTCCCAAATTTGATGAAAAATATTAATCTCCACATCCAAGAAGCTCAGTGAATTCCCCTAGACATCTCATAATCAAACTGTTGATAGCTAAAAACAGAAAACTGAATGCAGAGAAAAGAGCCTCATCATAGCCCAGGGATGAGATTTTTCATTAGAAGCCATAATGGTGAGAAGGCAGTAGGATGATACATTTGGAGTGCTGAAAGAAAATGATAGTCAACCAAGAATTCTATATCCAGTAAAACTATCCTTCAAGAAGGAAAAAATTAAGACATTCCCATATTAACAAAAGCTGAGGTAATTTACCGTTTGCAAGTGCTTCCTAGAAAAACAATAAAGGGAGTCCTTTGGACTGAAATAAACAATACTAGGCAGAAATTTGAATCCACATGAAGAAATAAAGATTACTGGTAAAGGTAACTATACTGGTAACTATAAGAGTGTAGATCCCAGCTAGCCAAACAATCTTGAAAAAGGACAGTGAAGTTGGAGGTGTCGTATTTCACTTTCAAAAATTACTTCAAAGTTACAGTAATCAAAACAGTGTGGTACTGGCATACAGATATACATATGGACCAATGGAATAGAGTGCAGGAATAAACACATACATATGGTTAGACTGTTTTTGAGAAAGGTGACAAGGCCATTCCTTAGAAAGAATAATCTGTCAACCAAGAGTTCTGGGAAAATTTTATACCCACATGAAACATAATGAAATTAGACTCTTATAAACAGAAATGAACTCAAAATGGGGATTTTCCTGGTGTCCAGTGGTTAAGAATCTACCTTGCAATGCAAGGGATGCAGGTTCAATCCCTGGCCAGGGAACTAAGATCCTACATGCCACAGAACAACTAAGCCCACACTCTGCAACTAAGACCTGACACAGTCAAAAAAAAAAACTCAAAATGGGTTAGAATATTAAATGTAAGAGCTAAAACTATAAAACTCTTAAAAGAAAATATATGGAAATGCTTCATGACATTGGGTTTGGCACTGATTTCTCAGAGATCAAACCAAAGAAAGGCAAGGTAACAACACAGTATGCAGCACGTAGTTTTTTCATTTAATCTTCTTACTAATTCCTCAAAGTTACATATTCTTATCCACAGGTTTTTCAGAGCAGCAATCTCTCATGAGTCCTAATTCATTTTGGCTGTATAGGAACACATATTTTCCAAGTGAGATAGGGAGGTGATGCCCCCAAATCTGGTACTTGAATATAAAAATGTTCACCTCTAATTTGCCATTGATATATGATCTTTTACAACTTGTTCTTTATTAGGAAGGCAGCTATATCAAAATCATTATAGGGTGAGAAGGAAACTTATTAGTTTTTCTAGCCCATGCATTGTGAAGATCCAGGAAAAGAGGAAGAACAAAGAAGTTGAGAGTAAAGATTTTTAAGATTTTTTTTATAGATAAAAAGTCTGAAGCCTGGGTTTGAAGTTCTATTATAGTTGAGAAGGCTGTATTATCAAGTTAACAAAAAGAATGTAGGTAGGTAAAAGGGAAACCTTTTAACAGGGAGTTAATAGAAGTTTAAAAAATTATATTCTACTAAGATAAAATCAAGAAGACTTACTCTTTGGCCTGGTGCTCCAGGTGGACCCTATAATGCAATAAAATTGTTTTAAGTACTTATTTAGTAGATATCTTAAACCAAGCAGGCACATAAGCATGAAAGATTAACAGATATAAGTGTAAATAAACTCACTGGAGGCCCTGGTTGACCTCTTGGTCCTTGGGGACCCTAAAAGAAATGGAGACAAAGCACAATATAGTTTTGGTTTAGTATAAACAAAACGACTAAGATTCAAATGCTATCACTGCCTTTTTGAATGACACAAGGGATAAGATTCAAAGTTATGTTAGTATTTTGAGGTTATATGTTCTAGAATTCAACTATCACCCACATTCATGAGCAAGCAGGATATATACTATCATGTTTTGTTGATATTACTAGAAACTAAATTTATTCATTTTAATAAACTGATAAATGTAAAATTAAAATGTTAATTATATGTACATTTTTCCTGTTATTTCTATCTACCATCCACCTATTTTAAAAATAAAACTGAAGTGGTCTTGTGAAAAAGTAAAAGTGTTAATCACTCAGTCATGTCTGATTCTTTGCTACTCCATGGATTATAACCCACCAGGCTCATCTGTGCATGGAATTCTCCAGGCAAGAATACTGAAGTGGGTAGCCATTCCCTTCTCCAGAGTATCTTCCAGCCTAGGGATTGAACCCAGCTCTCCTGCATTGCAGACAGATTCTTTACCTTCTGAACCACCAGGGAAGCTCAGTGTCCTTAGACGTCTCCTTTTCATTCAACATCAAAACTATAATTGGGTTACCCAGTACTCTTGATCTGACCTCTAAATCTTCCCCCAATACTACTACTTCATCTTTATAGCAACTGTCTTCACTTTGTGCTGATCATAGTATGGACTAAAAGTTTATGTCCCCTCCTACATTCATATACTGAAGCCCTAGTCTCTAAGGTGATGATATTTAGAGGTGGGGGCCTTCTGGAGCTCATTAAATCATGTGGAGCCTTTATGAGTAGTTGTGCCCTTACAAAAAGGGAAATGAGGTAGATGGTCTTTCTCTACATGTGAGGTTGTACCAAGAAGGCAGCTATCTGCAAACCAAGCAGAGAACACTCAGTAGATATTGAATCTGTTAGCACCTTGATCTTGGATTTCCTAGTCTCCAGGACAATAAAAAATAATGTTTGTGTTTAAGCCATCATCCCATGACAATTTGTTATAGCAGCCCTAGCCAAGATCTTGTGACTAGTTTGACCTAACTTTTTCCTTTCTGCTATGCTAACTACCCTGTACCTATAAATTAGAAATCTAAATATATCATTATTCAATTAAAACCATTCAATGGCTTTTTACAGCTTAGTGAATAAAGTATAAACTTCTTACCAGTGATTTGTCCCATTTACTGAGTAAATGCATAGTCCCATTCACTATGTGTCAAGATGTGTGCTTATTTATTAAGAACTCACTGTATGCCAAGTTGTGTGCTATATTTCTACTTCACAGTTAAGAAAATGGAATGGTTAAGTAACCAGCAAATAAGAGGCAGAACTAGGATTAAAATCCAAGTCAGTTAAATGCAAAAGTCTATGTTCTTACTCAGTATGCACCCCTGCCTCGTGAAGAACTTCTTCTTGAACTTATTTAAAACATAAGTTTTTTTGGTAAAATTAAAATGTTAATTATATGTACATTTTCCTGTTATTTCTATCTACCATCCACCTATTTTAAAAATAAAACTGAAGTGGTCTTGTGAAAAAGTAAAAGTGTTAATCACTCAGTCATGTCTGATTCTTTGCTACTCCATGGATTATAACCCACCAGGCTCATCTGTGCATGGAATTCTCCAGGCAAGAATACTGAAGTGGGTAGCCATTCCCTTCTCCAGAGTATCTTCCAGCCTAGGGATTGAACCCAGCTCTCCTGCATTGCAGACAGATTCTTTACCTTCTGAACCACCAGGGAAGCTCAGTGTCCTTAGACGTCTCCTTTTCATTCAACATCAAAACTATAATTGGGTTACCCAGTACTCTTGATCTGACCTCTAAATCTTCCCCCAATACTACTACTTCATCTTTATAGCAACTGTCTTCACTTTGTGCTGATCATAGTATGGACTAAAAGTTTATGTCCCCTCCTACATTCATATACTGAAGCCCTAGTCTCTAAGGTGATGATATTTAGAGGTGGGGGCCTTCTGGAGCTCATTAAATCATGTGGAGCCTTTATGAGTAGTTGTGCCCTTACAAAAAGGGAAATGAGGTAGATGGTCTTTCTCTACATGTGAGGTTGTACCAAGAAGGCAGCTATCTGCAAACCAAGCAGAGAACACTCAGTAGATATTGAATCTGTTAGCACCTTGATCTTGGATTTCCTAGTCTCCAGGACAATAAAAAATAATGTTTGTGTTTAAGCCATCATCCCATGACAATTTGTTATAGCAGCCCTAGCCAAGATCTTGTGACTAGTTCGACCTAACTTTTCCTTCTGCTATGCTAACTACCCTGTACCTATAAATTAGAAATCTAAATATATCATTATTCAATTAAAACCATTCAATGGCTTTTTACAGCTTAGTGAATAAAGTATAAACTTCTTACCAGTGATTTGTCCCATTTACTGAGTAAATGCATAGTCCCATTCACTATGTGTCAAGATGTGTGCTTATTTATTAAGAACTCACTGTATGCCAAGTTGTGTGCTATATTTCTACTTCACAGTTAAGAAAATGGAATGGTTAAGTAACCAGCAAATAAGAGGCAGAACTAGGATTAAAATCCAAGTCAGTTAAATGCAAAAGTCTATGTTCTTACTCAGTATGCACCCCTGCCTCGTCAAGAACTTCTTCTTGAACTTATTTCCACTTACTCTCCCCAACATGCCCTACACTCCATCTATAGCCAATTACTTGTGGATCTCTGAATCTTCCAGTTTCTTTCACACATGCATTCCTTTGCACATACTATTTCCTTGATCAGGAATGTTCCTTCCCTTTTCTGCTTAATCCCCATTCCTCTTCCAATACTTCTTTAAAACTCTCTACCCACCTTGCCACCTCCTTCCCCTTCAACTAACCACTTATGCAGTCCTATGGACCTTTATGCTTTAATTTTCTAGAACAAGAATAGTGCCTGAACATAGCAGGTGTTCAGTGATTGTTAACGAATGAATGATGTCAAAATTAACTAGTATTTGTTCAGAAATTAAAAATAGTTAAACATTTAACTATTCTAATTTCCAAACTAATATAGTTTGGTATATAGCAAAATATGAAAATTTATTCTGACATTTTTCAAAACAAACAACAGTAATCATTGTTAAGAATGCTCAAAATAACTTACTTGATGGTCAATTGAATGTTAAAGCTATACTGAGTCAAATTCAGATTATGATTAAAAGGTGACAAAGAAAAATTTATCCTCAACTGAGTTTTGTATAATGTTGATGCTATGCTTGACTTGAATTAAGTATCTTTTACTGCCAAAGCTGTTAATTCTAAATATACTGTGACAAGGAGTACAAAGAACACATAGTAACTTAAAAAGCATAGAGGACTCCAATACTATGTCTGCTGGACAGTTTCATGGTTTATGATTTTTAAAGACCATTCAATTTTTGGCTTACCCTGTACCTATAAATTAGAAATCTAAATATATCATTATTCAATTAAAACCATTCAATGGCTTTTTACAGCTTAGTGAATAAAGTATAAACTTCTTACCAGTGATTTGTCCCATTTACTGAGTAAATGCATAGTCCCATTCACTATGTGTCAAGATGTGTGCTTATTTATTAAGAACTCACTGTATGCCAAGTTGTGTGCTATATTTCTACTTCACAGTTAAGAAAATGGAATGGTTAAGTAACCAGCAAATAAGAGGCAGAACTAGGATTAAAATCCAAGTCAGTTAAATGCAAAAGTCTATGTTCTTACTCAGTATGCACCCCTGCCTCGTCAAGAACTTCTTCTTGAACTTATTTCCACTTACTCTCCCCAACATGCCCTACACTCCATCTATAGCCAATTACTTGTGGATCTCTGAATCTTCCAGTTTCTTTCACACATGCATTCCTTTGCACATACTATTTCCTTGATCAGGAATGTTCCTTCCCTTTTCTGCTTAATCCCCATTCCTCTTCCAATACTTCTTTAAAACTCTCTACCCACCTTGCCACCTCCTTCCCCTTCAACTAACCACTTATGCAGTCCTATGGACCTTTATGCTTTAATTTTCTAGAACAAGAATAGTGCCTGAACATAGCAGGTGTTCAGTGATTGTTAACGAATGAATGATGTCAAAATTAACTAGTATTTGTTCAGAAATTAAAAATAGTTAAACATTTAACTATTCTAATTTCCAAACTAATATAGTTTGGTATATAGCAAAATATGAAAATTTATTCTGACATTTTTCAAAACAAACAACAGTAATCATTGTTAAGAATGCTCAAAATAACTTACTTGATGGTCAATTGAATGTTAAAGCTATACTGAGTCAAATTCAGATTATGATTAAAAGGTGACAAAGAAAAATTTATCCTCAACTGAGTTTTGTATAATGTTGATGCTATGCTTGACTTGAATTAAGTATCTTTTACTGCCAAAGCTGTTAATTCTAAATATACTGTGACAAGGAGTACAAAGAACACATAGTAACTTAAAAAGCATAGAGGACTCCAATACTATGTCTGCTGGACATTTCTTAGTTTGCATGGTTTATGATCACAATTTAAAGCAGAAAATGCATAAAGCTATTACCGCAGAAGCTGATAAGTTAGATAAATCTCATGTTGGACATAAAGTTTTAAATATATATGGTCTCAGAGTGAAATTGGCTGTTTCTCCATATTGGATCAACATTGTAAAAATAAACTTTTTTTTTTTATCCTATTTAGCATATTTCTGACATTTGGAAAATCACACTGAAGGTTTAGTACAAAATATCTATCTCATCTTTGACTTTGAAAAAACATTTTTGTCACAGAAGAAACTATTTTTACGGAGCTTGTTACCCAGAACGAGTCAGATCACCACAAATATGATAAAATGAAATAACTTCAAACCAAACAAGACAGGGCAGCACAACCCCAATGAAATAAGTGCATAGAATAAGGCCAAGTAAAACAAAATATTATTCCAACAATATAATATTTATTAGTTTATTTTCATTCTTTTACCTAACCCACTACTAAGGGAAAGTGACTCACTCTCTCTAGATACTATGTAAACAAGTATATAAAGAAGGTTATCCACAGTTTATAATAAAACTATGATTATCTATGCTAATTTATTATAGAGGAACCAAATTAATGTGAATGGTGATGGTGGCTATTTGGCTACAGTGAAATCACCACCTTTGAAGACAAATTCTCTCTCAATTTAATCCAGTATGATCCTTCAAAAGTAACTTTTTTCATTAAACCTGAAAAATACTGGTAAATGTATGTCCTTAAACCTGAGTATGTTTGATTTTGCCTTTCTGAAAATTCCATCTTGACTTAGTTTCATCATCACCTTTCCTTTAGGCTGGCTTAGTCAGGGGGAGCCTCCCTTTCCTCATTTAAAAACAAACTTCCCTGGTAGGAGGTTTAGCAATGCCCTTGCCCACTTACTTGATGGTCAATTGAATGTTAAAGCTATACTGAGTCAAATTCAGATTATGATTAAAAGGTGACAAAGAAAAATTTATCCTCAACTGAGTTTTGTATAATGTTGATGCTATGCTTGACTTGAATTAAGTATCTTTTACTGCCAAAGCTGTTAATTCTAAATATACTGTGACAAGGAGTACAAAGAACACATAGTAACTTAAAAAGCATAGAGGACTCCAATACTATGTCTGCTGGACATTTCTTAGTTTGCATGGTTTATGATCACAATTTAAAGCAGAAAATGCATAAAGCTATTACCGCAGAAGCTGATAAGTTAGATAAATCTCATGTTGGACATAAAGTTTTAAATATATATGGTCTCAGAGTGAAATTGGCTGTTTCTCCATATTGGATCAACATTGTAAAAATAAACTTTTTTTTTTTATCCTATTTAGCATATTTCTGACATTTGGAAAATCACACTGAAGGTTTAGTACAAAATATCTATCTCATCTTTGACTTTGAAAAAACATTTTTGTCACAGAAGAAACTATTTTTACGGAGCTTGTTACCCAGAACGAGTCAGATCACCACAAATATGATAAAATGAAATAACTTCAAACCAAACAAGACAGGGCAGCACAACCCCAATGAAATAAGTGCATAGAATAAGGCCAAGTAAAACAAAATATTATTCCAACAATATAATATTTATTAGTTTATTTTCATTCTTTACCTAACCCACTACTAAGGGAAAGTGACTCACTCTCTCTAGATACTATGTAAACAAGTATATAAAGAAGGTTATCCACAGTTTATAATAAAACTATGATTATCTATGCTAATTTATTATAGAGGAACCAAATTAATGTGAATGGTGATGGTGGCTATTTGGCTACAGTGAAATCACCACCTTTGAAGACAAATTCTCTCTCAATTTAATCCAGTATGATCCTTCAAAAGTAACTTTTTTCATTAAACCTGAAAAATACTGGTAAATGTATGTCCTTAAACCTGAGTATGTTTGATTTTGCCTTTCTGAAAATTCCATCTTGACTTAGTTTCATCATCACCTTTCCTTTAGGCTGGCTTAGTCAGGGGGAGCCTCCCTTTCCTCATTTAAAAACAAACTTCCCTGGTAGGAGGTTTAGCAATGCCCCTGATGTCCACACACTAGATGCCACGCCAACTCTCTTTTCTGAAGTTGTGACACCCAGAACTGTCTGCACATGTTGTCAGATGTCTCGTTGGTAGGAGGCAAAAATGGTCCTGGTTGAGAACCACTGGCTTAGTGGGTTAGGAGCTTAGAAATATTAAATAAGAATATTAGTTGGAGAAGGAAATGGCAACCCACTCCAGTGTTCTTGCCTGGGAAATTCCATGGACAGAGAAGCCTAGTGGGCACCTCTGTCCATGGAGTGGCAAAAGCATCAGACAGAACTTAGCAACTAAACAACAATAACAACAACAATTATTAGACAGTAATTAAGATGGAATGAGTGGATTGTAAGACAGAGCGGAATAACTGCATATCTGGAATCCATTTATGTGGAATCTCTATGTGGTGGCTAGGCTACTCTTAATGAGGACATACCATCCTCCTTACTCAAGCTTCTCCTGACCCTAGAGGTACTATGATTAATAGAAAAGCACAATAGCATGGAATTTGGGAGAGCTGGGCTCTGGTCTTATCTCCATACCTAATAAGCTATATGTCCTTGAGGGAGTTGTTGCACATTTGGACCTCGAATATCTCAAGTGCAACATAATAGGTTTTGTGAAGATAACCTCCTGGATTAGAAGTGTGAATTTTCAAGCCTTTTATCAATTTTCTTCTTAATGTTTTATATCTGGAGAGAGGTCACATATGTATACAAATTAGGGATTTTAATTTTGACATTTGTATGAATGTAAGGAGAGTGTGTACTTGAATTAAAAGAGTTTAATAATTTTTTATTTGAATGATTTAGGCCATCAATGAATTTTAAAATAAATCATATCCACATATGCTTCAGATTCTTAATTTGTTAATATTTAAGACATATTTCCCCATAACTTAGTTTCTTCTTTACAATGCTTATACCATCCTCCTGTCTTTCAAATTGGGGGTAGGTAAGATAATTCTGAGTCAAGAATTGTGAAACATTTAGAGGTAAGATTTGAGAAAGCGTTAATGGAACTCTCCAACATTTTACTAATTTTTATTAAATATGATATGAAAATGCAGCAGCTAATATAAAAATTCATGCTGGGATGCCTTCCGTTTTTTTCCGCTTCTGTGGCATTAAGTCATACACTTCAAATTGTGACATTTCATTAAAATTGTTTACAGATGATTGACACTAGTATATTATGTCTACTATGAAATAAACTTTTAAAATATTTGTATCCTAATATTTCCAGCACTCAATCATGTTTTAAATGTATTTGAGATTCTCATGAAAATCAAGAGATTTTTCTAAGCTTTTGAGATTAATTTGCCATTAATATAATAGTTTTGAAGTAGAGGGAGAGGAGGGGATTGTAATGCGATCCATTAGGGAATTTTTTCAGGATGTCACAAAACTCTAGCTCAATTTAGCATGTATTTATGAATTCAGGGACTTACTTTTTAAGTAGTCCACAGGTAAACAGACATGGAATAAATACAGAATAGAAAGGTAAGTCTTTCATGTAAAGCAATACAGAAATAACTCTCTTAGTGGTGGTAGGACATATTTGGGATCATCACTATAGTTCACAATGTTAAATTGTAGAAGATATAAAGCTTCCTAACCAAGAAATCCAAATTCATGCTAATGGGTATACTTTCATAAGTATAAGATTCATGAAGCCAATTTAATAGACTTGTGATTCTGATCTCTGTACCAAGAATGTCATATTTGTCCCAATACAACAGGTCATGGCTGATGAAATTCATCCCCCAAATGCTCCATGTGCTAATGTTATTGAGACTGACCTCTTGACGGTATTATTACATTCTGAAACAGTGGCTCATTAGGAGTCTTTAGATAGTCAATTATATAAACCATTCCCTTTAAGAAAACAACCCTGGGGGCTTCCCCTGGGGGCTTCCCCTGGTGGTCCAGTGGGTAAGGACACTGCCTTGCAATGCAAGGGATGCTGGTTCGATCCCTGGCCTGGGAAGATCCCATGTGCCGCAGAGCGACTGGACTGATGTGTCCAATTACTGAGCCGGAGCTCTGGAGCGCATGCGCCCAGAGCCGGCACTCTGCGATGACAGAGGCCACCGCGATGGGAGGCCCACACGGGCCAAAGAACAAATATGGATGAAAACAGACAAATGAAAGACCAACTGAAGTAGCCCGCCTGCTCCCCTCCCCACCCCACCCCCCCAAATATAAATAAATAAATAAATCTTTAAAAAAAAAAAAGAATGCAGAAGACTCAGTCCTAATAAAGTGGCTGGCTCTAGAACCTATCATAAAAAGTGAAGTAAGTCAAAAAGAGAAAGACAAATACAGTATACTAACACACATATATGGAATCTAGTAGGACAGTCTTGATATCACACGCAGGGAACTCATGGAAAAACAGACAGAGCATAGACATAGGGACATCATGGCGAAGAAATAGGGAGGGGGAAGCATGGAAGAAGTAACAAGGAAACCTATAGTGTTATGTGTGAAAAAGACAGCTAGTGTCATAGTGCTAAGGGAAAAGGAGTGCTTACAATGGCTTGGGGCGAAGGTCTGGAGGGGTGGGATGGGGGGATATGGGGGGATCTGGGTGGGTGGGGACCAGGGATATGCATATGACTGATCTGGGAACATACATGTCTGTGAACAACAAAACTCTATAAAACCTTTAAAATAAATAAATAAAAAAAGAAAAAAAAGAAAAAAAGAAAAAGAAAACAACCCTGTAGCATATACTTAAAAAGTCCTAATGAGAGTATGAGAAATGTTACTAAGCTTTTCCATAGGATGAAAGCAGAAAAAGGTTTAATTAAATGTTTTATGTACTAAGTTAATTGCAGATGGTCTCTAGGAATTAAAAGATTACTTCTATAAAACTCATTAAATCATCATGGAATCAAAGGAAAGACGTGGTGAAAAGATATTTAGTACCCGTTATTCAACAATGAAAACAGAATAAATTAGTCATTCTATGTGCCAAGTAACCCTATTTTTCAGCAGTTAATTTTATTGCCTACACTGTGTCAACGTATCCTCCACCTTGGGACTGAGTTTATACTTTGTTTTTGAAGAGAACTATGGTACCCATGGGCTTCCCAGGTGGCGCTAGTGGTAAAGAACCAGCATGCCAATGCAGGCGATGTGGGTTCAATTTCTGAGTTGGGAAAATCCCCTGAAGGAGGCTATGGCAACTCACTCCAGTATTCTTTCTGGGAGACTCCCATGGAGGAGCCTGGCAGGATACAGTCCATAGGATCAAAGAGAGTTGTACATGCCTGAAGCAACTTAGCATGCATGCACACATGGGAACCCACAGAGCAAAAGATTTAAGGAGTATGTTAATTCCAGAAATATTACTCTAACCAGCTAGAACTGGAAGTAGTTATTAACTTTTTAATTTTAAGGAATAGCATTCATTCTGTTATCAGTTCATTTCTCAAACACTACCTATATGTGGTAGGTTTTATTCTGGACACTGATAACCAGTGTATCAAAGGTCTCTGCTCTCATGAAGTCTATATTCTAGCAGAGAAAAAAGAAAAAACAAATACTTTCAAAGAGCACTAACTGCTGTCAAGAAAACAAAACAGGAATATTGTGAAAGAGAATGACCTGGAGTAACAAGACCACATGGTCATGGAAGGCTTCTCTAAGATGATATCTGAGCACAGACCTGAGTAGTGAGATAAGAACCAACATTTAAAGAACAGGTGAAAGAATTCTCTAGGTAAAAAGAAAGCGTGTTCCAAAGAACAGAGATAAGATCAGCAGAGTTGACAAAGTAGTGCATCTTGAGTTTGAGGGTCTAGTTCATGTGGGACATTGTAAGCCAAGGTGAAGAATTTAGATTTACTCTAGTACAAGGAAGAGTAAACAAAGAGATTTTAAAGAGGTAAGTGATATAATCTGACTTGCTAATGATATCACTTTAGCTGCTATGTAGAAGATGTGGAGAAACATGGAGGGAAGAGAAAGAAGTCAGGAATCCAGGGGAGACACCATGGAAATATGGACAAGGGTGCCAGTGACGAAGAATAAAGGAAGTAGTAGGGTTCCGAATAGAAATTTGATCTGACTGGAACTAACCTGTGCTTTATGAGGGGCTTATTAATTTTTCTTTTGTACAATCATAGACTCAGAGCTAGAAGGGGCTTAAAAGGGTTTATATTCTTATTCTCTACTTAGTGCAGGAATACCAGTACAATAATTCAAGGAGAGTCATTAGACCACTAGTCAGACAATGCCTCACATAACTATCTTGTTTTAAAGCAGTTCGTTATCATATTAGACAGTGCGTTATTATACTGAGTTGAAATTCACTTCATCATTCCACTCATTTAGTCAATCAGTGTCTATCTGGTGATAATTATGTGTGGCTTATTATGACACACTGGGAATTAGATGGTCTCATTACACTTCATGCCCTCAGGGAACTCCCTGTCTCTCAGAGAGCTAAGCACAGAAATTGAAAATTCAATAAATAAATCATTTACATTTTACCTTCTAGAGTTACTCATTATACATACTGTTCCTTCCTTTCAAATATTTAAAATTTGAATATTATTGCCTCCCCTCACCTGTATTCTAGGGAAAGAAATGTAATAAACAGCCAAATAGATATGCAGTATGTCAGGTATTAAGGCGACATGTTAAGGAAAGATGAGGACTCTCAGGATGGTGGAGGCATGGCTAGTTTACCTAAGTTGGTCTGGAAAAGCCTCTCTGATAAGAACAGTTACGTAAGGACCGATGAACAGTTGCCATGCACTGTACTAGAGACTGGGGAGTAGCTATCATGTCCATGGGTGGCAACAGGGTGAGGCTAAAATCAGCAAATCTGTCTCCAGCAAATTATCTTTAAATTGCAATCTGAAGATGAGTAGGACCTACAGGGATAAAGAATTGGGCAAGAGAAAGCAGGTGCAAAACCCAGTAAGTGAAGAGAGAGCAAAAAGAACAAGGACAGGAAATGACTGGGCACCTAGATTCATCACTTACCTGAGCAAATCCTTCTCTGAATGTGCTTTAATTTTGTCCCCTGTGAGAATGATGGTACTATTACCTGCTTTATTCTAGATGCCCTTTCTCTGTCATTGCAACCTACGATTTCAGGCAGAGTTCACTGACTTTGTAACCCATCAGAATCAGTGATTTTTTTCTCATGAAATGCTTGTGATTTTCATTGTCGTAGGTATTCGAGGCTTCCTAGTCTTGATGGAGCTTATGTTCTCATCACTGTACTAGGAGAGAATAGGTCAGGGAGGCAGCTGGAGACAGGTATGGAAAATGGCCTGTCTCTGTCGAGCCTCCCTGGTTTTCCTTCCCCCTTTCCATTGCTCCTGGGGTCTATGGCTTCCCTGGGTGGAAGCATCCTAACTCTCTGCTACAGTCAGTCAGCTGAGAAAATATAAGGGTCACATGGCTGCATACTAAACACATCTCTCTTAATGCCCTTGAAGGCTATACAAAATCGCATAAATTCCCTTTTGCAGCAAACTAATGTAACTGCAGTTTTCTTATTCTGAGCCTTAAGTATACCCTATGGTGAAAAACAAAACATCTCAGCTGTCACTACATAATCTCATTACCTTTTTTTTTTTTTAATGTTTTTCACTTTCAAGGGATTAATATTTTTTTTGGTGGGTTGGGCCGGGAGGGGGCTGGGCGGGCCACTTCTATTGGTCTTTCATCTATCTATTTTCATCCATCTTTGTTCTTTGGCCCATGTGGGCCTCCCATCGCGGTGGCCTCTCTTGTCGCGGAGCACCGACTCTGGGTGCATGCGCTCCAGAGCTCTGGCTCGGTAACTGGACACATCCGTCCAGTTGCTCCGTGGCACGTGGGATCTTCCCAGGCCAGGGATCGAACCCGCACCCCTTGCACTGCAGGGCGGTGTCCCTACCCACTAGACCACCAGGGAAGCCCTCTCATTACCTTTTAAGCCAGACTTTACTGCTATCTTCCAGTTTATTCCTATGTGCCTTCTATACTTGGTTTCAATATCCCTCATTGCACTGCATGCCTGCCCTCTGTCTATGGCCGTTGCTTTAATAAGATTTGCTGGAAAAGTGGCCCCTTTACAAAATGCCTTAACTTGAAAGAATGACATGCTAGGAAAGTAGGAAACAGTGACTGCGTAAGCCACGTAGTTCTGAAAATGCTATGTACTTTTCCCCCAGCTCTCACCATTGTTTGCAGTTGGCTGAAATATACTGGGTTGGCCAAAAATTCAGGTAATTTGCTGCAAGATGGTTACGGAATCCACTACAACTAATGCTTTGCCTCTGCTTTGCAGCCCTCTAGGGTGCTGACTGGATCCAGTGGTATATGTCTGAAGGGACGTGACAGTCTTCCTGTTCTGGCATGGGTGAAGAAGGCTCACACCACCTCTCCTGGTGCTTGACAAGGCAAATGTTCCATTTCACACAGTGATTTGAAAGGAATGTGACTGGCAGGTTCTTAAACGTTAAAGCTTATCAAGTTTCACTGCAATATACCATATAGGTTAGTTCTACTTCCTGAAGAATATAATTTAATTTCATTCCACAAGTATCAGAGACATAAAAATGAACAAATCAAAGGAAGTCCTTGATTTCATGCAGCTTATCGCTTAGTGACAAATGATATGGTAAGCAAAAATGTAGTTAAACTTACAGTTTCACCTCTAAAGCCTTTTTCACCTCTAGGTCCCTGAAAGAAATAAAAAACAAAGATGTTAGTTTCATTTGTTGATAGTCAGTTATCAAAGGTAGTTGAGGGTGTCTACAGAAACATGATAATTTACGGGCTCTTGTTTTCCTATCCAGCAAAACTTGTTCAGTTAAATTTACATCAAATTCTAGTTTTCCTATGTTAAGTAAAGCAAAACAAGAACAAATACAATCTAATGATTCATCATGTCTGTTTTGCTATTGCTAGTTTTGCCTTAAAGTGAGATAATTTCATGCTACTTATTCTATGAAGACAAAACAGCTGATCTGATAACTAAATGCAAAATAATTTAGAAAGGAAATTAACAGGTTAAATTCTTCTATTTCCTTCAGTGTTTTTAAATCTAGCATCCAGAGTGGCTCCTTCCTTCTCTTTTATGATCTTTTGTTTTAATCTTTCTTCTGGGCTATCCATAAATTTTGAAATGTATACACTTTCATTCAGTTCAAAATATTTCCTAACTATCTTTGAGACACATTAGTCCATGAATTATTTATAAGTGTGAGGTTTAATTTTCAAGTGTTTGGAGCTTTTCCTATTATCTTTCTAGTTAACTAATTGATAGTTTAATTCCATTATGGACAGAGAATACCTTACATGGCCTCTGTTCTTTTAAGTTTAGGAAAACTTGTTTTATGATCTAAAATATGATCTTTAATTCAGTAAATATTCCATGTACACTTGAAGAGAATGTGAACTCTGCTGATTCTGGATGGAATTACTTTTATTTCCATAAATATTTTCCTTTCATCCATGTGGAAACTGTGTATTTATTTAATTAAAAAATGAAACAATACTGTTCATCTTTTCTGTAATATGAATATGACCTTCAAGATATTAATGCCAAAAATTACTTTTATTTTCATATGTGACTGGCAGGTTCTTAAACGTTAAAGCTTATCAAGTTTCACTGCAATATACCATATAGGTTAGTTCTACTTCCTGAAGAATATAATTTAATTTCATTCCACAAGTATCAGAGACATAAAAATGAACAAATCAAAGGAAGTCCTTGATTTCATGCAGCTTATCGCTTAGTGACAAATGATATGGTAAGCAAAAATGTAGTTAAACTTACAGTTTCACCTCTAAAGCCTTTTTCACCTCTAGGTCCCTGAAAGAAATAAAAAACAAAGATGTTAGTTTCATTTGTTGATAGTCAGTTATCAAAGGTAGTTGAGGGTGTCTACAGAAACATGATAATTTACGGGCTCTTGTTTTCCTATCCAGCAAAACTTGTTCAGTTAAATTTACATCAAATTCTAGTTTTCCTATGTTAAGTAAAGCAAAACAAGAACAAATACAATCTAATGATTCATCATGTCTGTTTTGCTATTGCTAGTTTTGCCTTAAAGTGAGATAATTTCATGCTACTTATTCTATGAAGACAAAACAGCTGATCTGATAACTAAATGCAAAATAATTTAGAAAGGAAATTAACAGGTTAAATTCTTCTATTTCCTTCAGTGTTTTTAAATCTAGCATCCAGAGTGGCTCCTTCCTTCTCTTTTATGATCTTTTGTTTTAATCTTTCTTCTGGGCTATCCATAAATTTTGAAATGTATACACTTTCATTCAGTTCAAAATATTTCCTAACTATCTTTGAGACACATTAGTCCATGAATTATTTATAAGTGTGAGGTTTAATTTTCAAGTGTTTGGAGCTTTTCCTATTATCTTTCTAGTTAACTAATTGATAGTTTAATTCCATTATGGACAGAGAATACCTTACATGGCCTCTGTTCTTTTAAGTTTAGGAAAACTTGTTTTATGATCTAAAATATGATCTTTAATTCAGTAAATATTCCATGTACACTTGAAGAGAATGTGAACTCTGCTGATTCTGGATGGAATTACTTTTATTTCCATAAATATTTTCCTTTCATCCATGTGGAAACTGTGTATTTATTTAATTAAAAAATGAAACAATACTGTTCATCTTTTCTGTAATATGAATATGACCTTCAAGATATTAATGCTTCTCTATATCAACCCACAATTCCCACATAACTATGTTTACCAGTATCTAAAAACCCATGATAATATTTTAAATGAATTGCCTATTATGTTTTTTTATAATTTTAAAAAAATTCTGGCTTCTTTTTATTGATTTATTTATTTTTCATCCATCTTTATTATTCGGCCTGTGTGGGCCTCCCATTGCAGTGGCCCTTCTTGCTGCAGAGTGCTGGCTCACAACTGGACACACCGGTCCAGCTGCTCCGCGGCATGTGGGATCCTCCCAGGCCAGGGATAGAACTGGTGCCCCCTGCACTGCAAGGCAGAGTCTTTACCCATTGGACCACCAGGGAAGCACTACTTTTTTCTAATTTTTGTCATGATAAATGACACTGCATTAATATCCTGGTACTCTTAAAGATTTTTGATAAAATTGTCCTCCAGACAGTTTGTTTGAAAATTGCGTTAACACCTGCCATATACGAGAGTGTATTTTTTTCCCCCTGATATATGCTATAAAGCACTATCACTTTCTGTTAGTCTTGCAGGCCCAAAATACCATCTCATTATTTACTCACAATTTGTTACTTCTTTTGTGTTTCCTATCTTGTATTTAATTCATTTTCAACTAGATACTCCCTGGTGGGTCAGTGGTAAAGAATCTGCCTGCCTCAGGTTCAGTCTCTGCATTGGAAAGATACCCTGGAGAATGAAATGGCAACCCACTCCAGTATCCTTGCCTGGGAAATCTCATGGACTGAGAAGCCTTGCAGGCTACAGTCCATAGGGTTGCTAAGACTTGGACACGATTTAGTAACTAAACAACAACTTTAAAAAACTGATTTTTAATATAACTTTGCAGAACGTTTTCTTTTTTTTACACTCTCTCATCTCCAATACAGTGTTAACCACTTGGGACATAACTCTTCATATTTTTTTCCTATATATATATATATATATATATATATATATATATATATATATATGCCACTTTTATTGGTCTTGTTCTTTGGCCTGTGTGGGCCTCCATTGTAGTGGCCTCTCTTGCTGCAGAGCGCCGGCTCTGGGCGCATGCGCTCCAGAGCTCTGGATCTGTAGTTAGACACATCGGTCCAGCTGCTCCACGGCACGTGGGATCTTCCTGTGCCAGGGATGGAACTGGGGCTCCTTTGCACTGCAAAGTGGACTCTTTACCCACTGGACCACCAGGGAAGCCCCACACTTTTATTCTAATCAAATACTGACAAATGTGTGATATGTGCATGGGCTGATTGGTAATATTTTATAATGCTGATAACATATACTCTTACATATAATATTTTTCATGCTTAATACTATATCATGAAACAATAGTAAGTCAGCCAAACTAGATACAGATAATTCTTTTAATAGTTTCATAATATTTCATAACGTGGTTAGACCACAATTTACTCAACCATTCTTCTACAAATGTGCATTCATGTTATTTCATACTTTATTTTTCCCAACACAAACAGTGCTGGGGAAAAAAAGCTTTGCTAAATCTCCTTAGTGTATTGAGTATTTTTATCTCTATGGCACAAATTCCTCAAAGTGGAACTTCTTGGTCATGGAGTATATGTACATTTATTTTAACAAATATCTTTCTATAAAGGTTGTAATTCTCACCTCTAACAGAAATATTACTCTCTCTATAGCCTTTTCTGAGAGGTTAGATGTAATATCTCATTTTGAATTTAATTTGCATTTTTCCGGCCAAAAGTTAGGAGAGTATCTTTAGAAATAATTACTGGCCTTTTGATTTGTTCTTCAATTCTCCAAGTTTTCTATCTTTTCATACCAATTCATAAAACTCTCTGTATTAACTTACTACACACTGTTTGCTTTGTAATTGCTTTTCTGCAATTGTATTGGTTTTATTTATGAGATCTTCCATAGGGTTGCTAAGACTTGGACACGATTTAGTAACTAAACAACAACTTTAAAAAACTGATTTTTAATATAACTTTGCAGAACGTTTTCTTTTTTTTACACTCTCTCATCTCCAATACAGTGTTAACCACTTGGGACATAACTCTTCATATTTTTTTCCTATATATATATATATATATATATATATATATATATATATATATATGCCACTTTTATTGGTCTTGTTCTTTGGCCTGTGTGGGCCTCCATTGTAGTGGCCTCTCTTGCTGCAGAGCGCCGGCTCTGGGCGCATGCGCTCCAGAGCTCTGGATCTGTAGTTAGACACATCGGTCCAGCTGCTCCACGGCACGTGGGATCTTCCTGTGCCAGGGATGGAACTGGGGCTCCTTTGCACTGCAAAGTGGACTCTTTACCCACTGGACCACCAGGGAAGCCCCCACACTTTTATTCTAATCAAATACTGACAAATGTGTGATATGTGCATGGGCTGATTGGTAATATTTTATAATGCTGATAACATATACTCTTACATATAATATTTTTCATGCTTAATACTATATCATGAAACAATAGTAAGTCAGCCAAACTAGATACAGATAATTCTTTTAATAGTTTCATAATATTTCATAACGTGGTTAGACCACAATTTACTCAACCATTCTTCTACAAATGTGCATTCATGTTATTTCATACTTTATTTTTCCCAACACAAACAGTGCTGGGGAAAAAAAGCTTTGCTAAATCTCCTTAGTGTATTGAGTATTTTTATCTCTATGGCACAAATTCCTCAAAGTGGAACTTCTTGGTCATGGAGTATATGTACATTTATTTTAACAAATATCTTTCTATAAAGGTTGTAATTCTCACCTCTAACAGAAATATTACTCTCTCTATAGCCTTTTCTGAGAGGTTAGATGTAATATCTCATTTTGAATTTAATTTGCATTTTTCCGGCCAAAAGTTAGGAGAGTATCTTTAGAAATAATTACTGGCCTTTTGATTTGTTCTTCAATTCTCCAAGTTTTCTATCTTTTCATACCAATTCATAAAACTCTCTGTATTAACTTACTACACACTGTTTGCTTTGTAATTGCTTTTCTGCAATTGTATTGGTTTTATTTATGAGATCTTTTCCCATACAAATTTTGAAAAAATTTGAAGTATTCAAGTATGTTTTCTGTTCTTCTGTAGTTTTCAGATGAGGCAGTAGGGGCTCAGATAGTTAGATATCATCAACGACTCAATGGACATGAGCTTGAGCAAACTCGGAGTCAGCAAAGGACAGGGAAGCCTGATGTGCTGCAGTCCATGGGGTAGGACAAGGAGTAGGTCCTTCTTCCTACAAGGAGTAGGACACAACTAAGCAACTGAACAACAAGAAAAGGCTTTCCAACCCTTTAGCTATATACTTTAGTTTTCTAAATTTTCTAAGATTTTTATTTCTTTTCTGTTTTTAAAAGCAAAGCTCATAAGATATTTTTAAAAATTTGGGTGAAATAGGGTTCTAATTTCTTACAGCAGTGGTAAGACTTAAAGGAATTTTTGTCTTCCTTCCCTGTCATCACTGAAGTGGGAATGGGTGTGTGGCTGATCAAAAGACATGAGAAAGAAAGTGAGAGAAAAAAACACCATAATGGGGGGCTTCCCTGGTGATCCAGTGGGTAAAGAGTCACCTTGCAGTGCAAGGGGCACCAGTTCAATCCCTGGCCTGAGAAGATCCAATGTACTGCAGAGAGGTTGGACCGGAGTGTCCAATTTCGAGCCAGCGCTCTGGAGCACATGCGCCCAGAGCAAGTGCTGTACAATGTGAGAGACCACTGCAATGGGAGTGGCCACACAGACTGAAAAAGAAAGATGGATGAAAATAAATAAATAAATAACCAATAAAAGAGGCTAAAGTTAAAGAAAAACCAACAACAAAAACCATAATGGAAGACTTTGAGAAGTTTTATTTTTCCCAAGACAGGGACATAGGCCACTTTTTCACTTTGGCTAATTGTATCTAGGTGTGATTCCTGAGAAACTGTAGTCAGTTGCCCTATGCCTATTTACGACGATAACATTCAGGATTGCGGAAGTCTTGGATAACACGATCATGTCACCAAACTGACTAGATCTGAATCCCTTCCTAACTCTGGGATTCCCATCATGCGACAGAAGTGTCCTTATTACTGAAGGTAGTTTGATTCAGGGTTCCTATTACTTGCAGCCCATATTATACCATTTTTGTTATAATTAAATTCCTATTTAGTCTGAGATCTAATTCTTGGCTCTTGACTGCTACAGTGAGCTATTTTTGGTAATACCACATAGTTTCAAAGACTTTGAAGTCATGTTTTCTTATTTGAAACAATATGTCTTCCATTCCCCAACCACTGTTTTTTTTTTTTTTCCCACAATGTGTTCTGGCCATGCTCAAATGCTTTTTCTTTCACAGTGAACTTTCCTTAGATGTTTCTTCTTAGAAAAAATAGAAGATGCAAATAATTTGATGTGCACACTGAACATTATAAGGGCCTTTAAGAACTATCTATAAACAAAACACAGTAAGGTATTTTAATTGAGCCCTTTATCACATCTTCTTTGACCAATTAATACTTCACATTTTTGACAGACGAGAACAATCATTCCATAATAAGAACAGTATGTGTTTCTTAGCTTGCTGAAGAACAACCCACTGAAATATGAGAATTCTCCCACTTAGACTATATAGTTGAGTGATAAATGCTGCAAATCTACAGAAATAATGAGTTACACATTTAATTTTTTTTAATTAAAAAGTCAGTAACTTTGATGGTGAATTCTTCTCTAAATTTATCAGAGAAGAGTGACACTATTCTAAGCATTCTGTTTTATATTTTTAAACTCTGTGGTCTATGTATTACACTTTCAAATGATTCAAAATATTGATTCCCTGCAGAAAATGAACCTTTCCAAGTGTCAACTTTCCTCTTGTATGCTTACACTACTGTTAGTATTGTGAAACCCTCCCATGACTACCTCACTATTTACTGTCCTATTTCCCTATTTTATTTCATAGCAAGATCCCAAGGCATTGGCATATATCAGCTGTCTCACTTTCCTCTCCAGGCATTGTTGGATGGAGTGGAAATCATGCTGCTCCTGAGATAGGAAGTATCATCTGTTATTCACTACCTGTATCATCTTTAATAAATAGGTGAATGTTATAACTTTATCTCTTTACTTCTGTCTGAAGTGCAAATAACCATACATAGTCCAAAAGTCGGCTTAAAATTTTGAGAAATATTACTATTAAATATTTTTATTTACGTTAGCACAAAATGTATTCCATCTTTTACTGCAACTTACTCTTTTAAAGGATCATTGTTAGCTTTCTTCAAACTGAACTTAACCTTGTGCTTTTCTGGTTTTACTGCTATTTCCACCAAGTCTTTCTTTCCTTTATAGTGAGCACTTCCTAAAACTCAAATCTCGGCTGCTTGGGCATCTTTTCTTATGCTTTCTCTTTCAGAAAACAGATTTTTATTATTGATCTAGTGATCACCCCTCTGCTTATGATGCTCAAACCCTTCTCTCCCGCCTAATTCTATTTTCCTTTCTCATTTCCAGTTTTAAGTACCTACCTCGATGTATATACCTCACTGTATATTACATTAGATATCTGATTTCTCGGGAATAAACTTCTAGACGGAAATGTACATCTGTTTTTACCCTTGTTTCTCAAATACCCAGATGATCCCTTGTGAATTACACTAGAATAGGATTAAATAAAAATAAAGAAAGAAAAATAGAAAAAAAAAAAAAAAGACCTGTATTGCCACAAACTTACAATTCTACCTGTTGGGCCTATTATACCTTCTCTGCCAAGAGGGCCAGTATTTCCCTGTTGAGATAAAAAAAAGAAATAAATCAGTCAGTTTCATTGCCAGTATAATTCAGAACAGTTCTGGAAGATACCTTGCAAAATAGCAAAATAATCTATGTCCACTTAATTCCAATTTTTATTACAAAATATTGTGTATTATGAGAAATCATAGTAATTTTGATTTGACCCAATTCTGCATATTATATTTCCTTGGGTGAATTAATCTCTATAATTTCTAACTGATAAATCATACTACAATTTTTAGGTGGTGATAGTTTTAATGATGCCATTTTATATGTGTGTCATTGCCTAACAAAGGCAATTATTTTTTTTTTAAAAAGACTACATAGGGTCTTTTCTGTGGTCTAGTGGTTAAGTATCTGCTTTGCAATGCAGGGACACAGGTTCAGTCCCTGGTCGGGGAACTAAGATTCCACATGTGAACAAAGATCCCACATGTCATGTGGCATCTTAGCCTATGAGCCACAATTATAGAGCCCATGTACTGAAACTAAGACTCAAATGGAGCCAAATAAATAATATTTTTTTAAAATAAAAAGACTACATAGGAGGGGTGGGATGGGGGGATGGGATATACATATGACTAATCTGGAATTATACACGTCTGTCAACAGAAAAGCTCTGTAAAAGCAAAAAAGCAAAATTCAAAAAAAAAGACTATACAGACATATGAACATAATTGTAGCATAAATTTATTTAGAGATGTTGAAGGAGCAGATATCTGAGTGACATGCTGCATGAAATTGAAAGAAATTATGGGAAAGAACCAGATGGTATCATATGACCAATCAAACTTCTGGTTCCTTCATAAGTATAATAAGAACACCTAATTCATACAGCCATTGTGAGAATTAAATGTGAAAAACAATTTTGAAAGTGTAAACTGCTACTGGATTATGAAGATAAACATGAATAATCTGGATCTTCTGTCAGCTCCTCCCAAGACAGAGCCTATTATTTCTTAATGAATACAGAATACCTATTTTAGTTATTTTCCCCAGCCTCTACCCCCACTCCACTGGCTGTAAATTTCAGCATTTCTAGTTGCCTTAAGGCAACTAGACCTGGAATATATAAATGTAGATATCTAAGAGGCTTTCTCTTGGTCACCTCCTGCCAAGGTACAGAAAATACTGTCAATGGAGATAATTATAATACCGTAGCCTACTGACAAAAAACTTTAACATTAAGTTGGCTTAGAATGAGAGAAATTATCTGATAGTCTAAAAAGTAAATGTGATAAAACCATTTTGAAACATGAAGATCTACTTTAAGTGATAATTTTATCATATGGTACCCAAATCTCAAAGATCCAAAGGCTAGGCAGGCAGTCAATTTCTCTTTGACAATATCAAGAAAAAGATTTAATTAAGTGACATCTTAATAAAATTAGAATGCTGAATTAAATTAGTGGTAAACTTAGCACATGTAAGAACTTAATGTGGATGGTAAAACACTGGACTTTACATAAAAGCATCAGCTTTCTACAGTTTTTCAGAAATCGCAAATGTAACTGATATATTTGCACCTGGAAAAATGTTGTGAGGGGCTTTAAATAAACATTTCCCATGACAACACTGCTCTTTGTATTATGGAAAATAACTTAGGGAAGAGGTGTAGGATTTCAAAAATTTGACTTTTAATTTAATATTTGCACAAGACTGGGTATAAAGACTAATCTGGAATTATACACGTCTGTCAACAGAAAAGCTCTGTAAAAGCAAAAAAGCAAAATTCAAAAAAAAAGACTATACAGACATATGAACATAATTGTAGCATAAATTTATTTAGAGATGTTGAAGGAGCAGATATCTGAGTGACATGCTGCATGAAATTGAAAGAAATTATGGGAAAGAACCAGATGGTATCATATGACCAATCAAACTTCTGGTTCCTTCATAAGTATAATAAGAACACCTAATTCATACAGCCATTGTGAGAATTAAATGTGAAAAACAATTTTGAAAGTGTAAACTGCTACTGGATTATGAAGATAAACATGAATAATCTGGATCTTCTGTCAGCTCCTCCCAAGACAGAGCCTATTATTTCTTAATGAATACAGAATACCTATTTTAGTTATTTTCCCCAGCCTCTACCCCCACTACCACTGGCTGTAAATTTCAGCATTTCTAGTTCCCTTAAGGCAACTAGACCTGGAATATATAAATGTAGATATCTAAGAGGCTTTCTCTTGGTCACCTCCTGCCAAGGTACAGAAAATACTGTCAATGGAGATAATTATAATACCGTAGCCTACTGACAAAAAACTTTAACATTAAGTTGGCTTAGAATGAGAGAAATTATCTGATAGTCTAAAAAGTAAATGTGATAAAACCATTTTGAAACATGAAGATCTACTTTAAGTGATAATTTTATCATATGGTACCCAAATCTCAAAGATCCAAAGGCTAGGCAGGCAGTCAATTTCTCTTTGACAATATCAAGAAAAAGATTTAATTAAGTGACATCTTAATAAAATTAGAATGCTGAATTAAATTAGTGGTAAACTTAGCACATGTAAGAACTTAATGTGGATGGTAAAACACTGGACTTTACATAAAAGCATCAGCTTTCTACAGTTTTTCAGAAATCGCAAATGTAACTGATATATTTGCACCTGGAAAAATGTTGTGAGGGGGCTTTAAATAAACATTTCCCATGACAACACTGCTCTTTGTATTATGGAAAATAACTTAGGGAAGAGGTGTAGGATTTCAAAAATTTGACTTTTAATTTAATATTTGCACAAGACAGTGGTTTTCAGTTGGGAAGTTCTTCAAGACTCAGTTCTACATCTGAAATGCTTACCTTCCTCTCTCCCAACTCTCTTCATCCTAGTTTTAGCAGCTGTTATTAGTCATAGAGGGGCTTCCCTGGTGACTCAGACAGTAAAGAATCTGCCTGCATTAGTCAGAGAGGTGCTACTACTACATTCAAACCAATGCTTCACTTTTTTTTTTTTTTAATCTTTTTCTCTTTAGTTTTAGAGATCATCTCACCCATTAGGAGAGTATGGTTAATAAAAACAAAACAAAAAAGCAAGCAAACAATAACCAGTAACTGCTGGTGACTCACCTATCCTATTAATATTTATGTTCTTTACAGTTTACAATTTCAGGCATAAACAGCTGACTGGAGTTCTTCATAGCCCTGATCTTTCCAACTCGTTAAGTAATTCCTCATCACTCTCTAGGAATACCCACCCCTGAGCAGAGCTCTTGGGAAACAGTTTTCAAAGTGTGATCTGAGCAGCTCAGGTCATGGACATGTCTCCTCCAGGTGGTACATGAGGGCTGTCTCTAGGTCCTGGTCATATTAATGCTTATGACATGAAACCACTTATATTTTTGTTCCTCGTGTATGTTAATAAATACATTATCTGGCAGTCACAAATTCCTTTTTTTTTTTTTTTTTTTTAAGATTTATTTATTTATTTATTTTGGGCAGGGGTTGGATTGAGGAGGGAGGGGAGCGGGCGGGCCACTTATATTGGTCTTTCATTTCTCTATCTTCATCCGTCTTTGTTCTTTGGCTCCTGTGGGCCTCCCATCGCGGTGGTAGCTGTCGTTGCAGAGCTCTGCATGCGCCCAGAGCTCTGGCTCAGCAATTGGACACATGAGTCCAGCCGCTCCACAGCACGTGGGATCTTCCCAGGCCAGGGATCAAACCGGCGCCCCTTGCACTGCAAGGCGGTGTCCTTACCCACTGGACCACCAGGAGAAGCCCTCCTTTTTTTTTTTTAAAGTAAGAACTAAGAAATATGGATGGTCTGCAGTGTCTTTTGCTCAAACTAATATGTGAACTAAAGAAGGCTGGGAATCTCTGCATGTGCTCTAATGGGTTTATATTTTAAAAGTCATTTTATTAAGTTACTAATTTAGAACACATTGATTTTAGAACCTTATCCCAAATTCCTGCAATGAGCAAAGAATCACAACACATGGGAAGGCAGAATGACTTCATACTTACTCTCTGTCCAATAGGACCTTTAGGACCTGTTATCCCAGCAATTCCAGCATCTCCCTCAGGACCCTAGAAACACAATTTGAAAAGCCAAATATAAACATTTCATACTTGAAATAATCTTGTACTAATCTATTAAGGAAAGACTCTTAAAAAATGGAACATGATAGTTAATGATGTGCAGGCTGAAGTATTTTGGAGGAATTGTATTGAGCTCTATAGTTTGACTTTGAAATATATAAAAAATGGATTGAGAGAGGGAAATAGGGATAGATAGATGGATGGGTAAAATAATAAGGCAAGTTAAATGCTATGGGAGAACCTAGGTAATAGGTATATGCATGTTTACTCATTCTCTCAACTTTACTGTATGCTTGAAATTTTTCATAGTAAAATGTCTGGAAAAACAGAATGAGAAGATACAGAAGCAAATTATTCAATAAAATTTCTAGGAAAGTATATAGTTACATAAATTTAAAAATTAACATTCAAAGCCCAATTGTATAACTCTATACCAACTGAAATTTTGCAGATCAAGAAAAAACAAAAGCTCAAGCCAGAGATTAAATATTGGCATTTCAACACCTTTTTTTCTAGATAACTAGAAACTAGTAGAAAACATGTAAACATACTTTGGGACCAGGGAATCCTTGGAAACCTGTCAAACCTTGAATACCATGTTCTCCCTGTAATGCGAATAGATATGATAGTCATTATTGTATGATGGTGGCCTGGTATACAGAATAATGCTCAGTGAATTTCTGAGTTGGCACCTACAGGTTGCCCTTTCATGCCAGATTCTCCACATCGCCTTGTGCCCTTGTTGACCTTTCGTTCCAGGTTGACCAGGAGCCCTTGTTCCCTTGGAAGAGCAAGGAACCCCCCTAAGAAATATGGATGGTCTGCAGTGTCTTTTGCTCAAACTAATATGTGAACTAAAGAAGGCTGGGAATCTCTGCATGTGCTCTAATGGGTTTATATTTTAAAAGTCATTTTATTAAGTTACTAATTTAGAACACATTGATTTTAGAACCTTATCCCAAATTCCTGCAATGAGCAAAGAATCACAACACATGGGAAGGCAGAATGACTTCATACTTACTCTCTGTCCAATAGGACCTTTAGGACCTGTTATCCCAGCAATTCCAGCATCTCCCTCAGGACCCTAGAAACACAATTTGAAAAGCCAAATATAAACATTTCATACTTGAAATAATCTTGTACTAATCTATTAAGGAAAGACTCTTAAAAAATGGAACATGATAGTTAATGATGTGCAGGCTGAAGTATTTTGGAGGAATTGTATTGAGCTCTATAGTTTGACTTTGAAATATATAAAAAATGGATTGAGAGAGGGAAATAGGGATAGATAGATGGATGGGTAAAATAATAAGGCAAGTTAAATGCTATGGGAGAACCTAGGTAATAGGTATATGCATGTTTACTCATTCTCTCAACTTTACTGTATGCTTGAAATTTTTCATAGTAAAATGTCTGGAAAAACAGAATGAGAAGATACAGAAGCAAATTATTCAATAAAATTTCTAGGAAAGTATATAGTTACATAAATTTAAAAATTAACATTCAAAGCCCAATTGTATAACTCTATACCAACTGAAATTTTGCAGATCAAGAAAAAACAAAAGCTCAAGCCAGAGATTAAATATTGGCATTTCAACACCTTTTTTTCTAGATAACTAGAAACTAGTAGAAAACATGTAAACATACTTTGGGACCAGGGAATCCTTGGAAACCTGTCAAACCTTGAATACCATGTTCTCCCTGTAATGCGAATAGATATGATAGTCATTATTGTATGATGGTGGCCTGGTATACAGAATAATGCTCAGTGAATTTCTGAGTTGGCACCTACAGGTTGCCCTTTCATGCCAGATTCTCCACATGGTCCTTGATCGCCTTGTGCCCCTTGTTGACCTCTTTTACCTGGAATTCCAGGTTGACCAGGGAGCCCTTGTTCGCCCTATGGACAAAAAGAAAGAAAGGGGATTTTGTCTTTAGAACCTATAAACATACTGGCTTTTAAATGAAGCCTAAATACTGGGCCATCCTCAAGCATAGTATGAGGCACTGGGGAAGTCAAAAACTGCATGATCATCCTCCCCACCAGTATTCTCCACATACATAATATCTGATTACAATGAACAAGAAGTATGGCAGTAGGGAAAGAGAATTCCAGAGATTGTGGTCATGACTGTGGAAAAAGGAGGGGAGAAGTGGTCTGCACATGTAGGAGGAGGTGAGGGGGGCTACAGAGAGGGTGTGGTATGTGTGTGGGTGTTTGTATGTGATGGAGCTTGCCTTTATTTGAATGGAAATTATTTTGCTGCGTTTTCCTTACCATACAGTGAGAGTCAGCTGATACCACAAACAGAACAAAATCTCTTGACGTGTGAACCCTGGTTTTTTCCATGGTTATTTGTTAATCCCATCATTAAGAAATTTCCATTATCTGTTTCCCAATATTCCTTCGATACCAAGCCTCTTTATCTCATAAAAGTTCCTTTTAAAGATATAATTATGATTTTGTTATTAAAAGTCAAATCTTTTTAAATGTACTTTTGTTTTTGAAATAAGAGCTGCAATAGCATTTACAGTTTCTAAAACTAAACTTAGAAACCATGTGCAGTTTATAGATAAGGTTACAGTTTCTAGAAACTAAACTTTTTGAAACCACAAGAAAAACAAAAGCTCAAGCCAGAGATTAAATATTGGCATTTCAACACCTTTTTTTCTAGATAACTAGAAACTAGTAGAAAACATGTAAACATACTTTGGGACCAGGGAATCCTTGGAAACCTGTCAAACCTTGAATACCATGTTCTCCCTGTAATGCGAATAGATATGATAGTCATTATTGTATGATGGTGGCCTGGTATACAGAATAATGCTCAGTGAATTTCTGAGTTGGCACCTACAGGTTGCCCTTTCATGCCAGATTCTCCACATGGTCCTTGATCGCCTTGTGCCCCTTGTTGACCTCTTTTACCTGGAATTCCAGGTTGACCAGGGAGCCCTTGTTCGCCCTATGGACAAAAAGAAAGAAAGGGGATTTTGTCTTTAGAACCTATAAACATACTGGCTTTTAAATGAAGCCTAAATACTGGGCCATCCTCAAGCATAGTATGAGGCACTGGGGAAGTCAAAAACTGCATGATCATCCTCCCCACCAGTATTCTCCACATACATAATATCTGATTACAATGAACAAGAAGTATGGCAGTAGGGAAAGAGAATTCCAGAGATTGTGGTCATGACTGTGGAAAAAGGAGGGGAGAAGTGGTCTGCACATGTAGGAGGAGGTGAGGGGGGCTACAGAGAGGGTGTGGTATGTGTGTGGGTGTTTGTATGTGATGGAGCTTGCCTTTATTTGAATGGAAATTATTTTGCTGCGTTTTCCTTACCATACAGTGAGAGTCAGCTGATACCACAAACAGAACAAAATCTCTTGACGTGTGAACCCTGGTTTTTGCCATGGTTATTTTTTTAATCCCATCATTAAGAAATTTCCATTATCTGTTTCCCAATATTCCTTCGATACCAAGCCTCTTTATCTCATAAAAGTTCCTTTTAAAGATATAATTATGATTTTGTTATTAAAAGTCAAATCTTTTTAAATGTACTTTTGTTTTTGAAATAAGAGCTGCAATAGCATTTACAGTTTCTAAAACTAAACTTAGAAACCATGTGCAGTTTATAGATAAGGTAACGAAAAATGACCAGAGTTGATAAACTCTGACTAAAGCTTGCAGATTAACAAATTATCCATCACTGTCTTGTGATAAAGATATAGATTAGGGACTCGACAAATTTCATGCTTCCCCCCCCCCTCCCAGATTCACACATAAAAGGTAGGGATCTTTATTTCTCTTCCTAGTTTTAGCATTTTCTAAGCTATGTTTTAGTGGAAAGGAATATTCGTGGTATAAACATTAACAGAAAGGCTCAAATTGTAAATAGTAAATTGCTGAGTGGTCATCATTTTCCATTTACCCACAGGCCTCAGTTTACCTCAAAATTCTTTAGAAGTGGAATCTTCAAAATCAGATAAATGGGTAATAATGATGAGTGGGCCATTATCTTAATCCTTATCTTTTATGAAATAGCATTAGATACTGGACTAATCTCTTGGTTGTCTGGGTAAAATCCACAATGCACTAAGACATTTTTAAGAGAGATTTTATATGGAAAACCTATTAACATGGGACACTACTCCTTGCAGTGAATGTTATGCAAAACAATTACTATCACTTTGACTTTAAGAAATAACGTGTACTCCTATCAGACTTGTTAATTGGTTGCTTAGGTTCAAACTTAGACGAACAGAAAGTGTATCTGAGAAACTATGCAACTGGAAGTAAATAAGATTTTCCTGTTTTGGAGGAGAAGGTAAATGACAGAAAGAGGAGAACCAAAATGAATCAAAGAACAATCTTTTGAAGCATCACTGGTCCCCAGATACTGAGTTGTTTTAGCAAATTACGTGCACTGTGGCTGTACAGGAGATGGCTATGTCGAGGCCATGCACTCTCCTTTTTTCCACATGTTTTTTATTATTAGCCATTTAAAAGCTATCAACTGTACCATCCTGTGAAGCAGGCAATAAACTTGGGGCCAGGAATGATGGTCAAAACTGCCCATTCGTCAGAACAAACATGCTAGTACCTTTGGGCCTTGAACTCCCGGGCTTCCTGGCAGGCCTGATGAACCCTTTGCTCCTTGAGGACCTGGAGACCCAGCCAGTCCTATTCTTCCTGGGTTGCCTCTGATGCCCTAAATAACAAATAAGAAATGAAGACTGGGGAAGTTCCTAGAAAACCCATCCAGAGTCTCAATAAATGATGAGGGGTTGGTGTTCTGAAAGGCTGCTATTGATGCACTGCCCAGGTTTGGGAGTTATCCTGGGCTTCTTTGCCAAATGAGTGAAATGTTTAAACGATGTTTTGGCTCACCTGAAATCTCTAATTATAGTTAATGTAATCATCTGGAGTTTTTAAGTTAAAAATACCAACGTAGTATAAAGTCCACTAGTATCTTCTGACTAAAGAGCTTAGATATGAACTATGTTTGGTACATTTAGCTTTGTGTATTATACTCTGGTGTGCATGACAACCCTAACAGTCAATTAATAGATGCTTGAGAAGGCTATTCTTCTTATTGTGGTCACTATTTCTCAGTGTATATACATACCAAGTCACTATACTGTACTCTTGAAACATAAGGTTATATCAATATCTCATTAAAAAAGAACATTATTTTTCAATCACATGATTCCAGAAAATTTGCTTCAAATAATTTACTTGGGAATAAAGTTAAGTAAGCAAACAATATTTCCTCAAAGTCAAATCCAAAACCAAGGATTTCTGTAGAGCTTGTGAGTGCAGCATAGTTATTACATTTACTTATGCTGGAAAAAAAAATATTTCAAGACATGGAAATCATATGAAATTAGATTTTCAGTATATATCTCACTCATTTATATATTGTCTGTGACTGTTCTGTGCTATAATGGCGGTTGTAGCAGAAAGGCACTCATTGCTTCCCACTACTGCTTGTTGCACTGCAGATTCCTATGATGCAATTATAAATTGACAGTGTTCCAAGTGGAACATATGTTGACTTGTTGTGAGATTTTATTTATTATCAATGCAAATCTACTGTAAAAAAAAAAAAAAAGAAGAAGAAAGAGGACTTTGAATGTTATATTTTTAAGGCACAATGGAATGTGGATTATTTTGTGATCAAATTAGATGTTTATCATTGTATTTATTATTCAAAGACACTAAGGTTATGCTAACAACAACAACAAAAAAATACAGCATACACTAACATTATCCTACCAAGTGCTTGACACAATATTCCCACTTCACAGAAGTGTAAGAGAAAAATTAGGAAACCTAAAATGGAGTATCTCATCATAATAAAAAATTCTTCACAAAAATTTGAAATGGAGTTGCAACTAATGTTAAGTTTACAAGTGGTTCATTTGTTAGGCCAACAATGAAAGTTGCTTATTGATAGGTAATTAAATCATGCAACGAAAACAGACGTGTTTGTTAGCCTTTTGGCAAGAACAGTTGTTTCAAATGTCAATGGTATTGGAGTAGTATCAACAGTCAACTAAAAACCACGGCAAATATTTCCAAGAGGTTTTTCTTTCCTCTTGACCAGTCCGTAGATGTTAGTAATACTATTATTATTTATTTGAGGAGTTAATGCAAAGCTTACAGTAGCTGAAAAATTAATCTATATGAATAGTTGGTGGAGTGACTATAGGTAAGACTATCTTTAAGGAAGTTAAAGCACTCAATCAGTAGAGTCTGAAGTGAAATGTGCTAAAATGTGCTAAAATTTGATAACAATGGATCAGATGAAGACTAACTAGACAAACTAGCAGAACTTGTGAAAAATGTAGGTTATTTAGAGCTATGATTATTCACCACCAGGTACTCTGAAGAAAATACTTGAGTCTACAATACATTATTGAGCTAGTACTCTCAAGAGTAAATGCCACTGTCTGTTGTAAATTAAGTTTCAGAGGTTCTGTGAATTTTCTGTCAAAATAGAAACAGAATATCCTGACTCGTTTTTCTGTATAAGGAAACTACCCTCAACCTTTATTACTAATGATAAATGGTTTCAAAAATGAGATTTTGGGGTGTTCATGTGGGAGGGGTCAAGGGTATACCTATGACTGATTTGAGTTTATATATAACTGTAAAAATTAAAACTCTGTAAAAGCAAAACAAAAATAATTAATAATAAAAAAATTGGATTTTGCTGTGGACTGAAACTGACTAATGTACAACATAATGACATGCCTAAAAGGCAACTATCAAGAGAAGGACCTAACAGAATTTTATAAATTCTTTCCAAGCAATGAATATGCTCGATTAAAATCATATGCTCATGAACTGAAGTATTTGGCAGTACATATCTGTGTGAAAATAATTTTCAAAGATGAAATATGTATGACATGCAGAATCTCATTACAAATCAGCATTAACAAATGAAATATTGATGACATGAAACTGTAATAAGCTAAATGTTATACCCCATGCAAAAGAATTCCATTTTTCTCATTAGTAGACTTGTATCACAAAATTATACTAAATCAACGAAAACAGACGTGTTTGTTAGCCTTTGGCAAGAACAGTTGTTTCAAATGTCAATGGTATTGGAGTAGTATCAACAGTCAACTAAAAACCACGGCAAATATTTCCAAGAGGTTTTTCTTTCCTCTTGACCAGTCCGTAGATGTTAGTAATACTATTATTATTTATTTGAGGAGTTAATGCAAAGCTTACAGTAGCTGAAAAATTAATCTATATGAATAGTTGGTGGAGTGACTATAGGTAAGACTATCTTTAAGGAAGTTAAAGCACTCAATCAGTAGAGTCTGAAGTGAAATGTGCTAAAATGTGCTAAAATTTGATAACAATGGATCAGATGAAGACTAACTAGACAAACTAGCAGAACTTGTGAAAAATGTAGGTTATTTAGAGCTATGATTATTCACCACCAGGTACTCTGAAGAAAATACTTGAGTCTACAATACATTATTGAGCTAGTACTCTCAAGAGTAAATGCCACTGTCTGTTGTAAATTAAGTTTCAGAGGTTCTGTGAATTTTCTGTCAAAATAGAAACAGAATATCCTGACTCGTTTTTCTGTATAAGGAAACTACCCTCAACCTTTATTACTAATGATAAATGGTTTCAAAAATGAGATTTTGGGGTGTTCATGTGGGAGGGGTCAAGGGTATACCTATGACTGATTTGAGTTTATATATAACTGTAAAAATTAAAACTCTGTAAAAGCAAAACAAAAAATAATTAATAATAAAAAAATTGGATTTTGCTGTGGACTGAAACTGACTAATGTACAACATAATGACATGCCTAAAAGGCAACTATCAAGAGAAGGACCTAACAGAATTTTATAAATTCTTTCCAAGCAATGAATATGCTCGATTAAAATCATATGCTCATGAACTGAAGTATTTGGCAGTACATATCTGTGTGAAAATAATTTTCAAAGATGAAATATGTATGACATGCAGAATCTCATTACAAATCAGCATTAACAAATGAAATATTGATGACATGAAACTGTAATAAGCTAAATGTTATACCCCATGCAAAAGAATTCCATTTTTCTCATTAGTAGACTTGTATCACAAAATTATACTAAATCAACATATTTTAAAGTTCATAAAAATTTATTTTCTTTCTTGTTATATAAGTTCTTAAGCAATGCCCTCGATTTTGCCTCTTGTGTTGTGAACTCAAAAACAGTTATTAATATTTACAGAAAAATTTTTGCTGACCCCTGTTTTAGGAGACTATTGCTACTTCTGAGTTGATTCCTGGAATACTAACTTGGGTTGCACCACAGTTGTTCCATGCATTGGACATTTGTTGAATATTATTTATGTGTAAGGAAGGTACCATGGGAAACCCTGTGAAAAATATAAATCTACATAAGATACGGCTTTTAAGAGGCTTAAAATTAAGTGAAAAGACTAAAATATATAAATAGTTGTAATGAAGGCAGAAATTTAAAAAAAAAAATGAGAAAAGAGATATAAGGTAAAAACTAGAGAGGCTCTGAAGAGGTGAAGTTACCTTTGGTACTAATCAGAAAAGGAATTACTAAGAAGGTAGGGTTTAGCTAGATTGTAAGGTAAAGATATTTCCCTAAAAGTTAACAAATGTGGTAGGACATATGACTGCCTTAAAATAGGCTAGAGTCATGTCTGTGGAGGGCCTGGCTGGGAGAATAGGATTTAAAAGGTAAAGCCAATTTTGAATTTAATGCTAAAGCATTTTTCCTTTTTTAAAAAACTATCTCCTCCAAATCATCATGTATCTTTTTATTCTCTTACTAATGACAAAAAATAGTTTAATATATTTTAAAAATTACCTTTTCAAAGTATATTTTCTCTATGATCATAAAACACACTAAAATAAGAAAATACCTTATTTTTATATCACTAGGTGCCATGTACTACACTTGCTGATTAAGGATACAGATTCACATTTCTTAGCTTGACTTTCATGTATTTTTTTATCTCAATCTGTATCAGTCATTTTCTCTCTCACCATTTATCTATATTGGTGACTCAATAAGGAAACATTATAAGGGGAAAATCTTGACAGAGGGAAGGGGAATGAGGGAGAGAGGGGCAAGGGAGAGAGACCCACATTGTGGATTTAGTATTCAGGTAGTGTGGTCCTTCAAGGTTGTTTGCACCTTGTCCTAAATGAGTCAATTCTAATTCTTTCTTTTTTTCTTTTTTCTTTTTCTGGCTTTAGGTTGAGACGTGGGATCTTGGTTCTGGGTCAGGGATCAAATCCATGTCCTCTGCATTAGAAATTCAAAGGGCAGAATCTTAACCACTGTACCTCCAGGGAAGCCCAACATTTGCTTCCTGCAATGTATTTTATGTTGATTTAAGTTGATCTGTGAGTCTTTTGGTTCCATACCTCTGGGACAGATCATCTGGTAGTATACTTTCCATATGAATGATGAGAACCCTGGACACAGTAGATGGTGCCATTTTAGAGCCTGTCATTACAAATGAAAGCAACCTATTCATAGTCATTTGAGATTTTTTTTGTGTAAGGAAGGTACCATGGAAACCCTGTGAAAATATAAATCTACATAAGATACGGCTTTTAAGAGGCTTAAAATTAAGTGAAAAGACTAAAATATATAAATAGTTGTAATGAAGGCAGAAATTTAAAAAAAAAAATGAGAAAAGAGATATAAGGTAAAAACTAGAGAGGCTCTGAAGAGGTGAAGTTACCTTTGGTACTAATCAGAAAAGGAATTACTAAGAAGGTAGGGTTTAGCTAGATTGTAAGGTAAAGATATTTCCCTAAAAGTTAACAAATGTGGTAGGACATATGACTGCCTTAAAATAGGCTAGAGTCATGTCTGTGGAGGGCCTGGCTGGGAGAATAGGATTTAAAAGGTAAAGCCAATTTTGAATTTAATGCTAAAGCATTTTTCCTTTTTTAAAAAACTATCTCCTCCAAATCATCATGTATCTTTTTATTCTCTTACTAATGACAAAAAATAGTTTAATATATTTTAAAAATTACCTTTTCAAAGTATATTTTCTCTATGATCATAAAACACACTAAAATAAGAAAATACCTTATTTTTATATCACTAGGTGCCATGTACTACACTTGCTGATTAAGGATACAGATTCACATTTCTTAGCTTGACTTTCATGTATTTTTTTATCTCAATCTGTATCAGTCATTTTCTCTCTCACCATTTATCTATATTGGTGACTCAATAAGGAAACATTATAAGGGGAAAATCTTGACAGAGGGAAGGGGAATGAGGGAGAGAGGGGCAAGGGAGAGAGACCCACATTGTGGATTTAGTATTCAGGTAGTGTGGTCCTTCAAGGTTGTTTGCACCTTGTCCTAAATGAGTCAATTCTAATTCTTTCTTTTTTTCTTTTTTTCTTTTTTCTTTTTCTGGCTTTAGGTTGAGACGTGGGATCTTGGTTCTGGGTCAGGGATCAAATCCATGTCCTCTGCATTAGAAATTCAAAGGGCAGAATCTTAACCACTGTACCTCCAGGGAAGCCCAACATTTGCTTCCTGCAATGTATTTTATGTTGATTTAAGTTGATCTGTGAGTCTTTTGGTTCCATACCTCTGGGACAGATCATCTGGTAGTATACTTTCCATATGAATGATGAGAACCCTGGACACAGTAGATGGTGCCATTTTAGAGCCTGTCATTACAAATGAAAGCAAACCTATTCATAGTCATTTGAGATTCTGGGACACAGAATTTCAAAAATATTCAGGAAGGACATAAGTGTTATACCAATGGCCAGGGATGTGACTATAGGAAAAGCCAATTCTAAAAATGAAGTTCAGATGAACAGTGCTCCTCCCAATAAAAACAAGAGATTGAAAAACCTGAAGTAACCAATGGTCTGAAGAGAAAGTTGATTTTACAAGGTCATGAATAAAAGATGGAAAGAAGGAAGAAAACAACTACAGTAGATCAACAAAGTGGCTTCAGAATTAAAGTAGGTGAAAAGTTACAAAAGATGGATCAGTGTAATAGTTTTTTAAAATACGGAGTCTTTTTGAAGACTGAGTGTATCCTATGTCTGTATGTTACCAAGAAGTAATGGATTCCAGATGAAGAGAACATGTAACACATGAAAGATCACCCGAGATGATTTGAGGACACCACAACATTCTGCAGTTCTAAAATAGTACTTCACCTCACTTTATTTGTAATTTTTGGTATTGGAAAAAAAATAATCTTTATTCTCCAACAGAAAAAAACCACCAACAACTGTCCTTTGGATGATACATAAACAATGGACATTCAAAGACTGCCAAACACGCCTAAGTCATTAAGTATTTTTTGTGAGAATAAGAAAGGCCATAGGCCTTGTCCATAGGGTTAACTGTATGCTAGGAACTTCATTTTACTTGCAGTACCATAAGATATTTCACACAGCAAAGTAAAAGTTCTCCAAATCACTTACTGTTCACATTGGTTTCTTAGAGAGAAATCTGAGGAAAGTAGCAGAGTGTTCTGTACAAAGTTCCAAGCAATGTTTCATACAAGTAGAGAACAAACACTTCTTATTATGAATACACAGATGGATGAGTAATTTTGCGTTCAAGAGAAACAGATGCTAATCCCTAGGAATTCTTTCCAGTGTCTTCTAAATGATTTGTCTAAAACCAATCAGCAAAGGATAAGTCACTGAGCAAATAAAAAGTAAATAAAATCAAAATTACTATTAATTTGTTCAGAAATGCTGAGACCAACCAACAGTTTACCTGAGTCTTAAAAATGTTAATAAAATGAAGAAGTACATGATGTCTCATGGCTAGAACCTCCAAGTATCCTCAGATAGGTGCCAATCTCCCTGCCGAAACTGGCTCTGACTTGTAGGAAAAGTGTCAGTTTTGACAGGACTGAAGGTGACGGCTGTTTAAGACTTGCATTTCCAAGGAAGCAAGTACTTGGATCAGTAATGACAACAATACCAACCACAACAGCAAGAGTTACTTCTATTGAGTATCTTCTAAGTATCTGTAATGGAAATATGGTTGTGTTGTTTTATTTAATTTGATGTCAGTTATGGAAAGAAAATGAAGTTCCTTTTCACTTTGACTTCCCTGCAGGGAAAGGAAGGAATAGCTTAAATATAAATATGCTGTCATCCTGGAACTAAATGCAAACATCTGGTAAGGAAAATGGAGCTATCTGTACATATCATAGGACAGGCATAGAGACAAATTTTGGAAACTGATGACTGCTTTGGATTTAATAGTGAAATATACCAAAGATAGTGTCATGCTGCTTGTTATTCCTTAGGTCCCTTGGTTTAGCTGTCTTATTCTCATTAGAATGGAAACAAACATATTAAGAAATAAAATCTGCTAAATAAAAGCAATCATAGAAACCCACATTTTAAAGAGGATAAGCAAATGAATACTATCTTTTAAAGCTTTCAGTGAGATGATAAATTTTTGCTGCTAATTTCACTAAGTATTTTTGTGAGAATAAGAAAGGCCATAGGCCTTGTCCATAGGGTTAACTGTATGCTAGGAACTTCATTTTACTTGCAGTACCATAAGATATTTCACACAGCAAAGTAAAAGTTCTCCAAATCACTTACTGTTCACATTGGTTTCTTAGAGAGAAATCTGAGGAAAGTAGCAGAGTGTTCTGTACAAAGTTCCAAGCAATGTTTCATACAAGTAGAGAACAAACACTTCTTATTATGAATACACAGATGGATGAGTAATTTTGCGTTCAAGAGAAACAGATGCTAATCCCTAGGAATTCTTTCCAGTGTCTTCTAAATGATTTGTCTAAAACCAATCAGCAAAGGATAAGTCACTGAGCAAATAAAAAGTAAATAAAATCAAAATTACTATTAATTTGTTCAGAAATGCTGAGACCAACCAACAGTTTACCTGAGTCTTAAAAATGTTAATAAAATGAAGAAGTACATGATGTCTCATGGCTAGAACCTCCAAGTATCCTCAGATAGGTGCCAATCTCCCTGCCGAAACTGGCTCTGACTTGTAGGAAAAGTGTCAGTTTTGACAGGACTGAAGGTGACGGCTGTTTAAGACTTGCATTTCCAAGGAAGCAAGTACTTGGATCAGTAATGACAACAATACCAACCACAACAGCAAGAGTTACTTCTATTGAGTATCTTCTAAGTATCTGTAATGGAAATATGGTTGTGTTGTTTTATTTAATTTGATGTCAGTTATGGAAAGAAAATGAAGTTCCTTTTCACTTTGACTTCCCTGCAGGGAAAGGAAGGAATAGCTTAAATATAAATATGCTGTCATCCTGGAACTAAATGCAAACATCTGGTAAGGAAAATGGAGCTATCTGTACATATCATAGGACAGGCATAGAGACAAATTTTGGAAACTGATGACTGCTTTGGATTTAATAGTGAAATATACCAAAGATAGTGTCATGCTGCTTGTTATTCCTTAGGTCCCTTGGTTTAGCTGTCTTATTCTCATTAGAATGGAAACAAACATATTAAGAAATAAAATCTGCTAAATAAAAGCAATCATAGAAACCCACATTTTAAAGAGGATAAGCAAATGAATACTATCTTTTAAAGCTTTCAGTGAGATGATAAATTTTTGCTGCTAATTTCACTAATTTTTCAAGGGTAGATTGATAAATTTTAAACTACACAGAACTTCAAATTAGTTGATGTTTTTATCTAAAATGAAATTACCAGGAAAACAGTTTTGGAAGTTTCCCTACTGCCAAGCACCCTCTGTGCTCACATCATATCTTTATATAGTTACTTGCTGTACAAGAAAATAGTAATTAAAACTAATTTACTTTCTTTTCTTTTGTTTTCAAAAAGAAAAAAATTTTTATTTTTGAGTTTCCTTTTTACAAACCCTTGTGTTGAGGGCTGACTTTCAGTAGATCGCTGTGAGGGAGCTGCTCTGCTGCATATGAAACCCGGACCCAGAAGCAGGTCGTCTGTGAATGGCTGAGCACCAGGTTCCCCACGAACATGTGGTGCATGATGGGCGAGGGGCTTTATTTACTTTCTATAGTACAAAAAAATAAATATGATGACCTAAATTTTTTTTTTTTTTGGCATAATATTAGGCAGCGTAAGTGCATTTGCCTGGTGACTCAGGGTAAAGAATTCTCCTGCAATGCAAGAGCTGCAGGGTATGTGCATTCGATCCCTGGGTTGGGAAGAAGAAGAAGGGCATGGCAACACATTCCAGTATTCTTGCCTGGAGAAATCCATGGACCGAGGAGCCTAGCAGGCTATAGCCTATAGGGTTGGAAAGGTGGACACAACTGAGGGACTGACCACAGTAGTATATATATAAACCTTCTCTCCCCCAACACACATATACACAACATAAAAGTACCATATTTTTAAAGCCAAGAAACCAACAGGTTATAAAAGTAATATTTTGCTTCCTTTACTCCAAGTAACTAAGAACACTTCTGTTTAAGTAGGAATTTTTCATTTTATTTGGCTTACTAAATATATCCCTCCTAGGAAAAAATTTGCTGTTTAAAAATACATGGGATACATGGGATAGTAATTATTAGGTGATTATATGCAAGGCTACATTACACATAAATACTGTAGCATTTATAAAACACTCTTGCAGGAGCAATCATGAATAATGTGGTCAAATGTTAGAAATAAGATTTATGAATGAGCTGTATACTAAAGTTAGGAGGTAACTTTAGCTTTGAATTGCTAAATGTGTTAAAGCCTATGGAACTCAGAGTGGAACTGAACTGCAGTAAGAGTTAAGGTAGTAAAGACAAGTCGGCCTGACTCGGGTCTGTTCTCAAGAGCATACACAACTAACTCTTGTTCAGTTTGAATAGATATAGGCATTTCAACATTTTATTACCTCACAGAAATGATTTACTCATTTTCATAGAACTGATGATTTATCATTCTTGCAAAATGGACTGTGTTTCAAATGCCACTATAATATTGGATAACATTAATGTATCCTACGAAATCTCCTTTACCAAGGCTTCAACCTCCTTTATCAAGTCCTCAACAGGACTAACAGGGGATGAAGGAGGATATTTCATCTATTTCTTTGGCTCTTAACATGACTAGGCATTCATATGAAGAAATGAAAGCTCATCCGTTTTTTTTTTTTTTCTGAAAGCTCATCCTTTATTGAAAAAGTAATATATCTATATCCTTACTGTCTTACTTGATCCTCAGATAATCCTATTAACATGTCAGACTTTTTCCTGATGGGTCTTTCCATTTTGGGTCCTTCAAATGGCAAGTTCTTCCTTCATTCTTCTTGTTCGCTGCTATCTGTCCTAAGTCCAGGTTCATATTGTACCTGTACAGGATCCTATGAGGTCTTCCCTAGGACAGACTCACCCCCCATAGCCTCTGCTTAGCTCCTCTCTGAAGGATCTAGAGTATCTGATAAACATTTCCTGAGTTGTTTTACACAAGTTAAAGAAGTGAATGTGAAAGTCACTCAGTCATGTCTGACTCTTTGCGAGCCCATGGCCTGTAGTCCACCAGGCTCCCCTGTCTGTGGAATTCTCCAGGCAAAAATACTGGAGTGGGTTGCCATTCCCTTCTCTAGAGGATCTTCCTGACCCAGGGATGAAACCTAAGTCTCCCAAATTACAGGCTTTCCCTTTATTGTCTGAGCCACTAAAACCCTTACCAAATGGAAGAGATTAACTACCTGATAACTATGGGCATGCAGCCCCCAGTCCCACAGGCAATTAAGGATTGACAATGTTAAATGTGTCTGACGCACCACCTTGTTACCACCCAATCAACCAGAGAACTGTTAACGAGCTCACCACATATCCTGTGACTTCTCTTTCACCTTGCCTTTGAAAATGCTTTGTTGAAACTCATCCAAGAGTCTGGGCATTTTGAGCACCAGTGTCCAGGACTCCTTGTATGGTGCCTTACAATACACACTGCACTGTCCTTCACCACAGCCTGATGCCAGTGAATGGCTTTGCTGTGCAGGTGAGTGGACCCAAGTTTGGTTAAATAACACTGTTAAGTACTAAACAAATATTTGTTTACTGAATGTTAGCCTAGACACAAAAATTACTGTGAAAAGACAGTAACTCAGTAAGTACATGCAGCCTACTAAGCACCTCATATACAACATCTCATTTGATCCTCATAAAAAACCCTATGAATTAGATATTACTGTATCTATTTTAAGATGATTCTTAAGTAGCAAACACATCTTACTCAGGTCTCTAAAGTCATAATTATTATACAAAGAACATTTATTCTTCAAATATTTATTGAGCTTCTTCTAAATGGGTCTGACACTGTGCTAGGTGCTAGACATATAAAGGCAAATAAAACAGAACTCCAGTTCTACATAAGTTTACCTATGCTTGGGGGAGAAAGACATGAAAATCAGTTAACTAGTACCCTTATGATCCATGTTCTGATAGAGTAAGTGTACAGAGTGTAGAGAAGTTCAAAGCAAGCATTCTGAGTTTTGCTTGAATAGTGTGAGGAAATGTGCCTAAAAGAAAGAACTGTTCAATTAAGTCCTGAAAGATTAAGAAGTTTTTCCTCTGAAAGTTAAAGATGGAAGAGTCTTCAAAGTAGAGGGAACATATTATATGTACATAGGAATGAAAGTGAGGGGAATGTACAGAATTTGGAGGAATGCCTAACAATAAATATATGTACATAGAAGTGCTTTTCCTCAATTTACCAGGGATGAAACCTAAGTCTCCCAAATTACAGGCTTTCCTTTATTGTCTGAGCCACTAAAACCCTTACCAAATGGAAGAGATTAACTACCTGATAACTATGGGCATGCAGCCCCCAGTCCCACAGGCAATTAAGGATTGACAATGTTAAATGTGTCTGACGCACCACCTTGTTACCACCCAATCAACCAGAGAACTGTTAACGAGCTCACCACATATCCTGTGACTTCTCTTTCACCTTGCCTTTGAAAATGCTTTGTTGAAACTCATCCAAGAGTCTGGGCATTTTGAGCACCAGTGTCCAGGACTCCTTGTATGGTGCCTTACAATACACACTGCACTGTCCTTCACCACAGCCTGATGCCAGTGAATGGCTTTGCTGTGCAGGTGAGTGGACCCAAGTTTGGTTAAATAACACTGTTAAGTACTAAACAAATATTTGTTTACTGAATGTTAGCCTAGACACAAAAATTACTGTGAAAAGACAGTAACTCAGTAAGTACATGCAGCCTACTAAGCACCTCATATACAACATCTCATTTGATCCTCATAAAAACCGTATGAATTAGATATTACTGTATCTATTTTAAGATGATTCTTAAGTAGCAAACACATCTTACTCAGGTCTCTAAAGTCATAATTATTATACAAAGAACATTTATTCTTCAAATATTTATTGAGCTTCTTCTAAATGGGTCTGACACTGTGCTAGGTGCTAGACATATAAAGGCAAATAAAACAGAACTCCAGTTCTACATAAGTTTACCTATGCTTGGGGGAGAAAGACATGAAAATCAGTTAACTAGTACCCTTATGATCCATGTTCTGATAGAGTAAGTGTACAGAGTGTAGAGAAGTTCAAAGCAAGCATTCTGAGTTTTGCTTGAATAGTGTGAGGAAATGTGCCTAAAAGAAAGAACTGTTCAATTAAGTCCTGAAAGATTAAGAAGTTTTTCCTCTGAAAGTTAAAGATGGAAGAGTCTTCAAAGTAGAGGGAACATATTATATGTACATAGGAATGAAAGTGAGGGGAATGTACAGAATTTGGAGGAATGCCTAACAAATTAAGCATAAATGAAAAAGTATAGCACAATAGCTAAGAATATAGGATCTGAATCTAGGCTGTGTGATTTTGAGTTCTGACTCTATTATTTACTGTCTGTGTGATCTTGAGCAAGTTACTTAGTCTGAGTCTCAGCTTCCTTTTCTATAAACTGAAGATAACAGCTATACCTATTTCATGCGGTTTTGGTGAGAACTAGCTTCATACATCAGCACCTGGCAGACAGTATTTAATATTTGTTAGACTAAAATACAAGCACAGTTGAAGAGAAAGGTAGAATGTAAGACTGGATATGTAAACAGAGGCCAGATCATAAAGGAACAATATTCCACAAAGAGTATAAACTTTATTAGATTTGAAGTCACTGAAGAGTCAACCAGGAAAGTTACATCCTTTAGCAAATATTTCATTTTGTTACTAATAAGCAGCTGAACAGGCCGAGTTTTGTCTGCTCTGGATGAGTTCCCAATGAGCAGTAAATGGGCCAAAACAAGCAGAAGGGTGGAGGGAGAAAGCATCAATTGGGATAAACCCTAACTAGATAACCCCTTAATAAGCAAGAGGTGACAGAATTTGATGAATGCATGCTGCTATGTTTCTTCCTCCAAAATACTAAGAAAAAAAAGAAATCTGTCTTCTTAGACACAGAAGTTTCTTTGGGGTGACCAGCTCATAAACTAGGCAACACACAGCCCAGAGGGGTGCCAGGGCTGCTGGTGTTCCTAGCTGAGGCTTCCATGGTGGTCCTGCTACTCTATGCTTGGATTATGAATGGCTGATGAAGTGTGTTTTTCGTTCTTAGACTGAACACAATCCATAAGTGGAAAATGCAAGACTTTCAATGTTTTTTAAGACAAGCATCTCATTTTATTAAACAACACTTAAGCCCATGTTCACCAGATAAAGTACAAAATCAAGACTGAAAGACTTTGATTTGCCCTAAGTCAAGCTGTTAGCATCTTTCTTTTCTTCTTTTTCAATAACCAATGTTATTGGTTGCAGCAGTGAAAAATAAAAAGACGGGCAAGCCTCCATTTTGATGACAAACAGATTTATGATATTTGCAGGGAAAAAGTTGTTTTCCTTTTCATAAATGACTCAGGTATAATACTTATACAGAAGCCCAACTCAATGAAAACAGCATGGTAGACTCATTTACTGCAGATGTGCTAAGTTGACTAGTCTCAAAACACTCATTTATACAGAAGGAAATTCTCACAGTCAACTGTGAGCTTCCCAATATCATCCTTCAGTTATAGTCACATGACCTTGAAAAAATATTGAAACTGCAGTGTGAATATGCCAGAAATTCTTTAACTCCTTTAGTAAACTAAAATACAAGCACAGTTGAAGAGAAAGGTAGAATGTAAGACTGGATATGTAAACAGAGGCCAGATCATAAAGGAACAATATTCCACAAAGAGTATAAACTTTATTAGATTTGAAGTCACTGAAGAGTCAACCAGGAAAGTTACATCCTTTAGCAAATATTTCATTTTGTTACTAATAAGCAGCTGAACAGGCCGAGTTTTGTCTGCTCTGGATGAGTTCCCAATGAGCAGTAAATGGGCCAAAACAAGCAGAAGGGTGGAGGGAGAAAGCATCAATTGGGATAAACCCTAACTAGATAACCCCTTAATAAGCAAGAGGTGACAGAATTTGATGAATGCATGCTGCTATGTTTCTTCCTCCAAAATACTAAGAAAAAAAAGAAATCTGTCTTCTTAGACACAGAAGTTTCTTTGGGGTGACCAGCTCATAAACTAGGCAACACACAGCCCAGAGGGGTGCCAGGGCTGCTGGTGTTCCTAGCTGAGGCTTCCATGGTGGTCCTGCTACTCTATGCTTGGATTATGAATGGCTGATGAAGTGTGTTTTTCGTTCTTAGACTGAACACAATCCATAAGTGGAAAATGCAAGACTTTCAATGTTTTTTAAGACAAGCATCTCATTTTATTAAACAACACTTAAGCCCATGTTCACCAGATAAAGTACAAAATCAAGACTGAAAGACTTTGATTTGCCCTAAGTCAAGCTGTTAGCATCTTTCTTTTCTTCTTTTTCAATAACCAATGTTATTGGTTGCAGCAGTGAAAAATAAAAAGACGGGCAAGCCTCCATTTTGATGACAAACAGATTTATGATATTTGCAGGGAAAAAGTTGTTTTCCTTTTCATAAATGACTCAGGTATAATACTTATACAGAAGCCCAACTCAATGAAAACAGCATGGTAGACTCATTTACTGCAGATGTGCTAAGTTGACTAGTCTCAAAACACTCATTTATACAGAAGGAAATTCTCACAGTCAACTGTGAGCTTCCCAATATCATCCTTCAGTTATAGTCACATGACCTTGAAAAAATATTGAAACTGCAGTGTGAATATGCCAGAAATTCTTTAACTCCTTTAGCCACATCAAAAAAAGAAAGAACATTGTTTAGGAAAATCGGGCACTTGCATAATCCTAGAAATCCCAGAATAAATATTTTTCTCAGTGGAAAAAGCCAGCAGTCTTTAAAGGCAAGCCAAAAAACACCATGGTGCCATGATATGAAAAAGAGTGAAGGAAAATTAAAAAAAAAAAACAAAAAACCAATGTTAAGATGTCCTTATCCTTTGTTGAAAATATTTCAGGGAACTTGCTAATATTTAGAAATTGTACTACTTTTTCTTAAGCAGTTTTTCTATCATCATAGTAGCTTTCAGAAATAATTACCTTAGAAATCACTTTTCTTAATAACCAGTTTAGCCACTGTACCTAATGTCACTGAACAGACTAGTCCATTATAAAGCATTATAATTCTAGTTTCACAATGAATATTCCACAGAGAGCAGAGACATTGTAGAAAACATTTCTATATTTATAAATATCAAAAGCAGGTGTAAACCCTGGGGTTAAAAGGGGACTCCTTAAGGAAAAGTTATTTTGCTTTTATTTCAATGGTTACAAAATGCTTCAATACTTATGACATCCTGATATTCTCAGTATGCATGCAAATTTTTTCTAACATGTTTTGAAAATGCCGAAAAGTAGTAGAAAATGAGTTATGATCTGATACCTAATTGCTTACTAATGAAAATACCAGATGCTGCTCAATTTCATGGCCCTGGGAGGTATACTGCAGCAGTATTCAATATTATTGTAATTTATTTCAGTTTTTCCATCACAAAATTCAATGAGCTTTTTATACTAGTCATATATAAAGGAATATGTGACTTAGAAACTATTCTTTTTTAATGACCCTCAATTAGAAGTAGAATAACTTTCTAAGTGAACTAGAATATGCATGTTTTGTTTTTCTGACCAGTTTATACTCAGCTTCTCTTTTCTCTTGATTTCAAGTCTTCAGACTATCTCTACTAAGTCCTTCTAGCATTTAAATATGGTCAAGATTCTCTCATTTAAAAATAACTTTCTACTTTCGTCTAAATTTCTTCTCTAGCTATTTCCCTCTCTTCCCCTTTAGAGCTGAATTTCTCCACTGAACTGTCTGCATATCTTGATTTCCTCACTCCTCCAGCACTTACTCTCAGTCTTCAAGCACTCTAGTTCAATTTATGCCTCCATTGATCAAATAAAATAGTTACCAATGACTTCCATATACTGATACACAACAATTATAATGATATCTTATCAGATTTCTGTATTAGTTGGGGAGGGGTCCCTATTTGCAAACATCAGAAACCAATTAAACAGAAAGTTTACTGTAAAGACACTGAGTAGCTCCTATAATTACAGATAAATCTAGAAAACCAGGTTTGGAAAATGGACAGAATTAACAGAAGACTAGGCATCCAGAATTTGGACACTATAGTGACCACCATCCTAGCTGTTGGACATTGACACCAGTCATCCCTGGAGACAGAGGGCTACTAAGTTATTGCTACTGCCATCAGAACAGAATCTCCATTCTCCCTGTTTCTGTGTACTACTAACTTCTCAACTGAAAGTGTAGGGGACCATAACTGATTGCTTAGGCATGGGTCATGGACCTACATCCTTGTTTCAAAGAGGCACTGGAAAGTGAGGGTCTAAAATTTTTGACTTCTGTAGTAAAGTATGGCTTTCCTATTAAGACTCAAAAAGAGAGGAAACAAATATTTCTGAACATAAAAATGGGATTAAGACACTGAGTGGCCAAAAAATAAAACCAAAAACAGAATAAAACATGTCCAATAAAATCTCTCATGATTATTAGATGCAGTTGATGATTTTTTCCCTTGAAATATTTTTAAGCTTGCATGACAGGGCATTCTTTTTCTATTATGATTGCTCTATCTTCTTTGACTTATAGATGATAGAATTTATCACCACTTGGTTCTGGACCTTCTTTTTACTGTTCACCTAATATCTGTGCTTGTTTTTCTTCATTTGCTCCCTGTATCCATTCACTGCCCCTTCTCTATATTGCTGTATGTCCTGGGAGCCTGACCTTTATGGACTGCATCATCTAGATTCCTTTGTGCTTTGACTTCCAGTTGTGGCTGGCCAATGGAATGAACCACGAGGACACCGATAGGTAGGCGAGAGAGGTAATGTATTTATTTTTCCCATTTCCTCCAAGCTCTGGCATTCTGTCAGTGACTGGGTTATTTTCAACTATACCTCCTGAAAGATGAGCCTTTTCTAATAACTCTGGGTCTCAACCGGACATTATTTGTTTCCTTTAATCTTACAGGTATAAGGGTGGTAACTGCTTCCTACTGTTGATAGTCTCTGGGTTTACCCAACATCATTCAGTGACTGACTTAAACCTGACCACACATCTGTAATTAGTCTCTTCAAAATTCCATCTGAGTATTCCATGAACTTCCTAATGGGACTGACTAGTACATTTTATTATGTTGATACTTTAAATTATATTTGACTTCCTCTCTGAGAATCCCCAGGGAATCTGACTTTGAAGGTCAGAAGGATTTGATTACAGAACTCCCACAGGACTGGGGAAACAGACTCTTGGATGGCACAAACAAAACTCTGTTCACACCAGGACCTAGGAGAAAGGAGCAGTGACCACAAAAGAGACTGAGCCAGACTTGACTGTGAGTGAGTGGGAGTCTCTGGTGGAGGTGTGGGTTGACAGTGGCCTGCTGCAGGGTCGGGGGCATTGACAGCAGCAGTCCTGGGAGGCGCAGTGTGCTGACATAAGTTCTCTTGGAGAATGTCACCATTACCCCTACCATAGTTTGGCCTTGGGGCTACATGGATGGAACACAGCCCCACCCATCACAAAAAAAACCAAAAACAGAATAAAACATGTCCAATAAAATCTCTCATGATTATTAGATGCAGTTGATGATTTTTTCCCTTGAAATATTTTTAAGCTTGCATGACAGGGCATTCTTTTTCTATTATGATTGCTCTATCTTCTTTGACTTATAGATGATAGAATTTATCACCACTTGGTTCTGGACCTTCTTTTTACTGTTCACCTAATATCTGTGCTTGTTTTTCTTCATTTGCTCCCTGTATCCATTCACTGCCCCTTCTCTATATTGCTGTATGTCCTGGGAGCCTGACCTTTATGGACTGCATCATCTAGATTCCTTTGTGCTTTGACTTCCAGTTGTGGCTGGCCAATGGAATGAACCACGAGGACACCGATAGGTAGGCGAGAGAGGTAATGTATTTATTTTTCCCATTTCCTCCAAGCTCTGGCATTCTGTCAGTGACTGGGTTATTTTCAACTATACCTCCTGAAAGATGAGCCTTTTCTAATAACTCTGGGTCTCAACCGGACATTATTTGTTTCCTTTAATCTTACAGGTATAAGGGTGGTAACTGCTTCCTACTGTTGATAGTCTCTGGGTTTACCCAACATCATTCAGTGACTGACTTAAACCTGACCACACATCTGTAATTAGTCTCTTCAAAATTCCATCTGAGTATTCCATGAACTTCCTAATGGGACTGACTAGTACATTTTATTATGTTGATACTTTAAATTATATTTGACTTCCTCTCTGAGAATCCCCAGGGAATCTGACTTTGAAGGTCAGAAGGATTTGATTACAGAACTCCCACAGGACTGGGGAAACAGACTCTTGGATGGCACAAACAAAACTCTGTTCACACCAGGACCTAGGAGAAAGGAGCAGTGACCACAAAAGAGACTGAGCCAGACTTGACTGTGAGTGAGTGGGAGTCTCTGGTGGAGGTGTGGGTTGACAGTGGCCTGCTGCAGGGTCGGGGCATTGACAGCAGCAGTCCTGGGAGGCGCAGTGTGCTGACATAAGTTCTCTTGGAGAATGTCACCATTACCCCTACCATAGTTTGGCCTTGGGGCTACATGGATGGAACACAGCCCCACCCATCAACAGAAAATTGGATTAAAGATTTACTGAGCATGGTATTGCCCACCAGAGCAAGACCCAGTTTCCCCACAGCCAGTCCCTCCCATCAGGAAGCTTACACAAGCCTCTCATCCTCATCCATCAGAGGACAGACAGAATGAAAACCACAATCCCAGAAAACTAACCAAAGTGATCACATGCATCACAGCCTTGTGTAACTTAACAAAACATGAGTCATGCTGTGTAGGGCCACCCAAGATGGATGGGTTATGGTGGAGATTTCTGACAAAATGTGGTCCACTTGAGAAGGGAATGGCAAATCACTTGAGCAGTCTTGCCTTGATAACCCAATGAAATGTATGAAAAGGCAAAAAGGTAAGACACTAAATTATGACACCGCCCCCCCTCCCCTCCTTCCGCCAGGTTGGTAGGTGTCCAATATGCTACTGGAGTAGAGCAGAAAAATAGCTCTAGAATGAATGAAGAGGCTGAGGCAAAGTAAAACTGATATCCAGGTGTGGATGTGTATGGTGGTGAAAGTAAAGTCTGATGCTGTAAAGAACAGTATTGTGTAGGAACCTGGAATGTCAGGTTTATGAAACGAGGTAAATTGGAAGTGGTCAAACAGGAGAACACAAGAGTGAATATCAAAATTTTAGGCATCAGTCAACTAAAATGGATGGGGATGGGTGAATTTAATTCAAATGACCATTATATCTACTACTGTGGGTAAGAATTTATTAGAAGAAAGACAGTAGCCTTCATAGTCAACAAAGAGTTCAATATACAGTACTTGGGTTCAATCTCAAAATCAACAGAATCATTTTGGTCCATTTCCAAGGCAAACCATTCAACCTCACAGTAGTCCAAGTCTATGCTCTAACTACTAATGATGAAGAAGTTGAAGTTGAATGGTTCTGTGAAGACCTACAAGACCTTCTAGAATTAACACCAACAAAAGATGTCCTTTTCATCATAGAGGGCTGGAATGCAAAAAGTAGGAAGTCAAGAGATACCTGAAGTAACAGGCAAGTTTGATTTAGGAGTAAAAAATAAAGCAGGACAAAGGCTAACATAGTTTTGCCAAGAGAATGTTCTGGTCATAGCAAATACCCTCCTCCTACAACACAAGAGATGACTCTACACATGGACCTCACCAGGTGGTCAACACCAAAATCAGGTTGATTACATTCTTTGTAGCTGAAGATGGAAAAGCTGTATATAGTCAGCAAAAACAAGACTGGAAGCTGACTGTGACTCAGTCATGAAGTTCTCATTGCAAAATTTAGACTTAAAGAAAGCAGGGAAAAACACTCGGCCATTCAGAAATTACTTAAATCAAATCCCTTGTATAATTATAATTATGCAATGGAAGTGACAAATACATTCAAGGGATTAGATCTGATAGAGTGCCTGAAGAACTATGGATGGAGGTTTATAACACTATACAGGACGTGGTGATCAAAACCATCCCCCAAATGGCAAAACGAGAAATGCAAGAAGACAAAATGGTTTGTCTGAGGAGGTCTTAAAAATAGCTGAGAAAAGAAGAGAAGTGAAAGGCAAAGGAGAAAGGGAAATATATACTGAATGCAGAGTTCCATAGAATAGCAAGGTGAGATAAGAAAGCCTTCTTAAGTGAATACTACAAAGAAACAGAGGAAAAGAACAGAATAGAAAAAAACTAGAGATCTCTTCAAGAAAATCAGAGATACCAAGAGAATATTTCATCCAAAGATGGGCACAATAAAGAATAGAAATGGTATGGACCTAATAGAAGCAGCAGATATTAAGAGTTGGCAAGAATACATGGAAGGACTATACAAAAAAGTCTTAATGATCTGGATAATCACGATGGTGTGATCACTCACCTAGACCCAGATATCCTAAAATATGAAGTCAAGTGGGCCTTAGAAAGCATTACTATGAATAAAGCTAGTGGAGGGGATGTAATTTTAGCTGAGCTATTTCAAATCCTAAAGGACTGTATTGTTAAAATGGTACACTCAATATGCCAACAAATTTGGAAAACTCAACAATGTCCACAGGACTGAAAAAGGTCAGTTTTCATTCTAATCCCAAAGAAGCTCAATGCCAAAGAATTTTCAAACTACCACATAACTGCATCCATTTCACATGATAGCCAGGTAATGCTCAAACTCTTTCAAGCTAGGTTTCATGAACAGAGAACTTCCAGATGTACAAGCTGGATTTAGGAAAGGCAGAGGAACCATATCAAATTGCCAGCATCCACTGGATCAAAAAAAAAGTAAGGGAAATCCAGAAAAACATCTACTTCTGCTTCACGGATTACATAAAGCCTTTGACTGTATGGATCGCAACAAATGATGGAAAAAAAAAATTTTTAACAGGATAGTAGGATATATTGTTATACATGATTAAGGAGGAGACAGCGCCAATGCTTTCATGAGTGTAGGGACCGCTCTTTGTCCTAGGGACCATGATAAGCAATGTATTTGACCCCACAACCATCTGGGATGAGCAGATTTTCTGCCACCATGTTTCAAATTCATCCACATTTAACTTAGTAAATTTCCACTTCTTGGAGATGTGAATCTTCTGGCAGCCAGGAAACTTCAGATGGGCTCTGCAGAGGGCTCAATCACATGCTCCCACATGTTCCTTGTTCTGCAGCTTGGTGTGGATAGACATTATGACTTGGCCAATGTGGACCCTGGCCACTGTGCCCTGGGGCTTTCCAAAGGCACCACACATATATGTCTGGAGCCTAGACTGGGGACAGCAGGCCAGTCATGTATGGGCACTGGAGAGTTGTCTCCAAGGTCCCTTACAGAAACCTGTACAGGCTACAGGCTGCATACTCTACCAAGGAGGCTCCTGTTTGCAGCCACTGCACACTGGGCCCTCATGAGAAAAAGACCACAGTTGGCTTAATTGGCTGCCAGGAAAATTCTTAGAGATGGGAATAGAGCATCTTACCTGCCTCCTGAGAAACCTGTATGCAGGTCAAGAAGCAATAGTTAGGACCAGACATGGAACAATGAACTGGTTCAACATTGGGAAAGGAGTATGTCAAAGCTGTCTACTGTCACACTGCTTATTTATGTGCAGAGTATATCATGTGAAATGTCAGGTTGGATGAAGCTAAAGCTGAAATCAAGACTGCCAGAAGATAGATCAGTAACCTCGGATATACAGATGACACCACCCTTATGACAGTAAGTGAAGAGGAACTAAAGAACCTCTTGATGAAGTTAAAAGAGGAGAGTGAAAAAGCTGGCTTAAAACTCAACATTCATAAAACAAAGATCATGACATCCAATCTCATCACTTCATGCTAATAGATGAGGAGAAAATGGGAACCGTGACACACTTCATTTCCTTGGGCTCTAAAATTACTGGGAATGGTGACTGTAGCCATAAAATTAAAAGATGCTTTCTCCTTGGAAGAAAAGCTATGACAAATCTAGATATCATATTAAAAAGCAGAGACATCACTTTGCTGAGAAAAGTCTGTATAGTTAAAGCTATGGTTTTTCCAATACTCATGTGCAGGCAGAAGATTTGGACCATAAAGAAGGTTGAGCCCCAAAGAATTGATGGTTTCGAACTGTGGTGCTGGAGAAGAGTCTTGAGAGTTCCTTGGACAGCAAGGAGATCAAGTCAGTCAGTTCCAAAGGAAATCAGTCTTGAATACTCATTGGAAGGACTGATTCAGCTGAAGTTGAAGCTCCAATACTTTGACCACCTGATGGGAGAGCTGACTCACTGGAAAACACTCTGATGCTTGGAAAGCTTAAGGGCAGGAGAAATAGGGGGTGACAGGGGATGAAATGGATGGCATCATTCATTCAATGGACATGAGTTTGAGCAAACTCCAGGAGATAGTGAAGGACTGGGAAACCTGGTGTCCTGCAGTACATGGGGTCGCAGAGACGGACATGATTGAGTGATTAAACATCATCAACAACAATTGAGCTATTGAGCTATAACCCAAAGTATCTTAAACAGCTGCATATAAAGAGCCCTTTAGCATCACAGGTAAAAACCACAGTTGGCTTAATTGGCTGCCAGGAAAATTCTTAGAGATGGGAATAGAGCATCTTACCTGCCTCCTGAGAAACCTGTATGCAGGTCAAGAAGCAATAGTTAGGACCAGACATGGAACAATGAACTGGTTCAACATTGGGAAAGGAGTATGTCAAAGCTGTCTACTGTCACACTGCTTATTTATGTGCAGAGTATATCATGTGAAATGTCAGGTTGGATGAAGCTAAAGCTGAAATCAAGACTGCCAGAAGATAGATCAGTAACCTCGGATATACAGATGACACCACCCTTATGACAGTAAGTGAAGAGGAACTAAAGAACCTCTTGATGAAGTTAAAAGAGGAGAGTGAAAAAGCTGGCTTAAAACTCAACATTCATAAAACAAAGATCATGACATCCAATCTCATCACTTCATGCTAATAGATGAGGAGAAAATGGGAACCGTGACACACTTCATTTCCTTGGGCTCTAAAATTACTGGGAATGGTGACTGTAGCCATAAAATTAAAAGATGCTTTCTCCTTGGAAGAAAAGCTATGACAAATCTAGATATCTTATTAAAAAGGCAGAGACATCACTTTGCTGAGAAAAGTCTGTATAGTTAAAGCTATGGTTTTTCCAATACTCATGTGCAGGCAGAAGATTTGGACCATAAAGAAGGTTGAGCCCCAAAGAATTGATGGTTTCGAACTGTGGTGCTGGAGAAGAGTCTTGAGAGTTCCTTGGACAGCAAGGAGATCAAGTCAGTCAGTTCCAAAGGAAATCAGTCTTGAATACTCATTGGAAGGACTGATTCAGCTGAAGTTGAAGCTCCAATACTTTGACCACCTGATGGGAGAGCTGACTCACTGGAAAACACTCTGATGCTTGGAAAGCTTAAGGGCAGGAGAAATAGGGGGTGACAGGGGATGAAATGGATGGCATCATTCATTCAATGGACATGAGTTTGAGCAAACTCCAGGAGATAGTGAAGGACTGGGAAACCTGGTGTCCTGCAGTACATGGGGTCGCAGAGAGACGGACATGATTGAGTGATTAAACATCATCAACAACAATTGAGCTATTGAGCTATAACCCAAAGTATCTAATCATTTGCTTAATGTCAGAACCTCCTCCACAAAATTTAGGCCTTCTTCAATGTTTATTTTTTCAGTGATGAGCACCCCACTTTGAGCTAGAAACTTGAATAAGCTAGAAATTTAGTAGTTATCCTAACATCTCACTCCCTCCTGCGCCTTTCATAATCAAGTACTGAAGTTACATTAAAGCTATTTCTTAAATATTACCTAAATCCATCCATTTCTTTCCATTTCCTCTTCCTCAGTACAAATCATGCATATACATAGCCTCGAAAACTCAATAAATAGTCTTCTTTTTAGTCTCCCGCATCTATTCTTGTACCTTCCCACCCACTTTCCATACTCGAGCCAGAATAATGTTCCTTCTTCGCTTAAACCTCAGTGGGGTCCTACTGTCTCAATAATGCTCAACATCCTTAACAAGCCCTTCATCTGTCACCATGATGCTGCTCTCACTTACCTCAACAGCACCAAACTGTATCACTCTACACTTCATTTACTAAACTTTAACCACAACTGATATTATGTTTTTTTTTTCTGGTTCCTTAATCATACTGTATTCTTCATAGCATTTTATATGTTGTTGTCTTTGCCCAGAATTTTTTTTTTTTTTTTTTTGCTTTCCCCACTGACCACTGTGATTCCCAATTTATAGACTCGTACTTACAGCTCAGTGTCATCTCTCCCCCTATATCCTCATATAAAACCACTTTACTGAGATATAATTGACATAAATTGTAAAGTCTAAAGCCTCATAAATTGACACAAAGAATACATTGGTGAAAGAGTGCATCACAGTCAAGGTAACAGAGCCACCACTCCCAAATGTCCCCATCTGCCTCCATAAGTCCTCCTTCCCATGCCTCCTCACAGACACACTCATCTCCAAGAAAACACAAGACTTACATTCTGTCGCTACAGATTACTTTGTGTCTAGAATTTTACACAAATGGCATTACACAGTATGTTCTCTTTTGTGTGCTTTTTTTCCCCACTCAGAATAATTACTTTGAGATACATTCATACCATAGCATATATCAATATCTCATTCTTTTTATTGCTGAATAATGTTTCATTATACATATGTACCACAATTTATTTAGCCATTTACATTTTGATGGATACATGGGTTGTTTCCAATTTGGGGCTCTTACAAAGAAAGCTACTACAAATAGTCACGTGCAAGTTTCTGTGTGGACATACGCTTTTATTTCTCTTGGCTAGTGTGGAATGGCTGGGCCATATGTCAGGTGTATCTTTAAAGCTTTAAAATGATGCCAATGTATCAGATGATTGACATCGTAACAATAGTGCATCTTCTGATCCATGAACATACTGTATACACTATTTATTTCAACCTTTAATTTCTGTCAGCAGTGTTTTACAGTTTTCAGTATTAAGTCTGCAAATTTTATGGGTGGGTAAGATTATCCCAATACAGTAAGTATTGCTTTTTAAATATCAATTTCTGATTAGAAGTACATTTCATTTTTATGTATTGATATTATACCCTGCAGTCTTGCTAAATTATTAGTTTATTGTAGATTCTGAAGGATTTTCTATATAAGCAATCATTTATCTGTCAATAAAAACAGTTTTATTTCTTTCATTGGATTCTGTTGGCTTTTCTTTTTTCTTGTACTGACTAGAACCATTGACAGTGCTGAATATCTCGTATAAATATAACAGGATAATAAAGATATGTGTTGGGATATAAGGTATCAGAAGGTTTGTCTCACAAACACCTATACAAAAAAATACTTCTTGAAGAAAGTATTCAAACAATAATAGAAACAAATTCAGGAGGTTCCACAAGAAATACTGAAAGTGATACTGACTAAATACTCTGAGTTTACTACTCTATTAAAAAAGAAACAAAGGAAATAGAGAAGTAATGAGGATTATAAGTCAAAATTCAAGGTAATATCAAAAAATGATGAAGGGAGAGGATGATTTGTAGAAACAAAAGGGTAGGAGGGCAAATACAAGTATCTGTCTTGTTAGAAGGGAGATACTGTTAGTGATATATTGAACAAATCACTAGAGTAAAAGAAATACACAGTTGGCTCTTAAATGCAGTTACAGTTGCTATAAGAACATCAGCCAAAAGAGAACACATAACTTTTCAATCAGCAGAAGAGAATTTAATCTATCCAGTGAAAATCAGAAAATAAGAAAAAAAGAAACAAAATCCCCAAAAGATACTATCAGACAAGGATCACAGAAAATGGTAAAATATTCTTAATGGAGGAATTTTATATGTATTCTAAGATGAGCAGTAGGCTGTACTACTAGTAGTGGTAGTAGGGTGTCTGGTATTACTGCTACCGTTTCAGATCGGAATGGGAATCCCTATCAGCCTGTGTTGAAAGAAAAACAAATGGGTTTAAGGGTTAAGGTTGCCACTGTTTGAAGACATTACCTACCTAAAAATCCAATATGGGGCTTCCCCTGGTGGTCCAGTGGGTAAGGACACCACCTTGCAGCGCAAGGGGCGCCGGTTTGATCCCTGGCCTGGGAAGATCCCATGTGCCACGGAGTGGCTGGACCGATGTGTCCAACTACCCAGCCGGAGCACTGGAGTGCATGCGCCCAGAGCTGGCGCTCCGCGACAACAGAGGCCACCACGATGGGAGGCCCACAGGAGTCAAAGAACAAAGACGGATGAAAACAGAGAAATGAAAGACCAATAGAAGTGGCCCGCCCGCTCCCCTCCCTCCCCAACCTGACCCCCACCCTAAATAAATAAATAAATAAATAAATCTTAAAAAAAAATAAATCCAATATGCTGACTAATGCAACACTGTAAATCAACTATACTTCAATTAAAAAAAAAAATTCTCCAGGAAGAAAAAACCAATATGCTCAAAATAGCAAATTATTAGAAATACAAAAACCCAGTTATATAGAATTTAACCCAAAATAGTAATATTTAAATAAGTAATAACTAACCAGAAAAGAAAATAAACAATAAGGATATATAAGCCCTTTACTGAAGGGCAATATTGCATATTGATATGAACAAAAAACCATGAAGCTAGACTGCCTTTGTAGCTCTATGACTATGACAGTGACTTAACCTTTCAGTGTCTTTGTGAAAACTTAATCTTTTAGAGTCTCAATTAAGAACTAAATCATTAATTTTTTTGGTGTAAAAGAAGATATGATAAAATAATAGTAATTGTACTTATGGTATAACATTGAAAAGATTAAATGAATTAATAGAGCAAAACATTAATCGTGGTACTTGGCACATACTAAATGTAAGTTTTTAGTCACTATTATTAAGGAGGAAATCTATCATAAGAGTTTAAGATGACAAGAATAGATACTTCATCTCGTAGTAGATAACTGAAAGGTTAAGATATTAATTTCCCCTAAATAAACCTATAAACTCAAGGCAAATCCAAGATATTTCAAGTTTATGGTCTGTTTTTACAGAAACTCAACAAAACTCTTAACTGTATCTTAACTGTATTCGGTACACATGTAAAGAAGGGACCTTGCTACTAAATATGGAGACATAAGACAAAGACAAAATAATAAGAATGGTGTGATAATATACAAACAGACCAGAGGCTAGCCAACTTTTTGGTGTAAAAAGTCTAGAGAGTAGATATTTTAGACTTTGTGGGTCACTGGTCTCTGTTGCAACTACACAACTCTGTTTTGTAGTGCAAAAGTAGTTATCTATAAACAAATGACTGTGGCTGTGTTCCAATAAAATTAATTTATGAATACTGAAATTTAAATTTCATGTAATTTTCTTTTTTTTTTTTTTTTGGCCACTTCTATTCTATTCTTTCATTTATTTCCATCTTTGTTCTTTTGGCCTGTGTGGGCCTCCCATCGAAGTGGCCTCTCGTCACAGAGCACTGGCTCTGGGCGCATGCTCTCCAGAGTGCTGGCTTGGTAGATGGACACATCGGGCCAGCAGCTCCACGGCATGTGGGATCTTCCCAGGCCTGGGATCAAACTGGAACCCCTTTCGTATGTGGTCCCTTTATTGAGCCCTCCCCAAATGCCCCACTGTTTCTAGCTAGACCAAGATATGTAGTTGGTAGAAAGAGTGAAGGGCAATATTGCATATTGATATGTGAAGCTAGACTGCCTTTGTAGCTCTATGACTATGACAGTGACTTAACCTTTCAGTGTCTTTGTGAAAACTTAATCTTTTAGAGTCTCAATTAAGAACTAAATCATTAATTTTTTTGGTGTAAAAGAAGATATGATAAAATAATAGTAATTGTACTTATGGTATAACATTGAAAAGATTAAATGAATTAATAGAGCAAAACATTAATCGTGGTACTTGGCACATACTAAATGTAAGTTTTTAGTCACTATTATTAAGGAGGAAATCTATCATAAGAGTTTAAGATGACAAGAATAGATACTTCATCTCGTAGTAGATAACTGAAAGGTTAAGATATTAATTTCCCCTAAATAAACCTATAAACTCAAGGCAAATCCAAGATATTTCAAGTTTATGGTCTGTTTTTACAGAAACTCAACAAAACTCTTAACTGTATCTTAACTGTATTCGGTACACATGTAAAGAAGGGACCTTGCTACTAAATATGGAGACATAAGACAAAGACAAAATAATAAGAATGGTGTGATAATATACAAACAGACCAGAGGCTAGCCAACTTTTTGGTGTAAAAAGTCTAGAGAGTAGATATTTTAGACTTTGTGGGTCACTGGTCTCTGTTGCAACTACACAACTCTGTTTTGTAGTGCAAAAGTAGTTATCTATAAACAAATGACTGTGGCTGTGTTCCAATAAAATTAATTTATGAATACTGAAATTTAAATTTCATGTAATTTTCTTTTTTTTTTTTTTTTGGCCACTTCTATTCTATTCTTTCATTTATTTCCATCTTTGTTCTTTTGGCCTGTGTGGGCCTCCCATCGAAGTGGCCTCTCGTCACAGAGCACTGGCTCTGGGCGCATGCTCTCCAGAGTGCTGGCTTGGTAGATGGACACATCGGGCCAGCAGCTCCACGGCATGTGGGATCTTCCCAGGCCTGGGATCAAACTGGAACCCCTTTCGTATGTGGTCCCTTTATTGAGCCCTCCCCAAATGCCCCACTGTTTCTAGCTAGACCAAGATATGTAGTTGGTAGAAAGAGTGAAGGGGCTTCCCAGTGCAGTGGTAAACAATCCGCCTGCCAATACAGGAGACTTCATGCTACACAGGTTCGATTCCTAGGTTGGGAAGATCCCCTAGAGTAGGAAGTGGCATCCCATGTCAGTATTTTTGCCTGGAAAATTCCACAGACAGAGGAGCCTTGTGGGCTACAGTCCACAGGGTCGCAAAGAGTCAGACATGTCTGAGCAACTGAGCACACGTACACACAATGATAGTGAATTCAGGAAACCAAACCCCAAAGCAGAATTCTGAGATTGGTTTGCTCATAATCAAGGAGTGTTCAGAGATCTTCATTGCTGCAGATAGAATGGGCACTAGTATGCAGTGGTATCATTACTATTCAAATTAGCACTGGTTAGCATTAGATTAATGGAGGGTGGAGTGCCAGAAGATGGCCTTGGCATGTTATTTGTTATAGTGAACACAGGGCTGTCTTTGAGTGATCTAGAGAGAATACAAAGAAAAGGACAAGACAAAGGCATGTTCAACTTAGAGCATAATGAAAAATCAGAAGATCCTTCATCTTCTGTCATCCAAGACAGATGTGGCTGAGGACCCAAACCACTGTAAGGTTTTTAGAATTGTGCATACTAACATATCTTCAAGTAATCAGATCTCTCATGGCTAAATAAGGGCACTGGGTGGAGAAAGAGTAGCACTCGAAGACATGAGATGGGGATATCTGACCAGATGTGGGCAAGCCAAGAACTGTCAATCTCCAATCCCATTTAGTCTTCCTTGCTTGTAGAGACAGCCTCCCTGCTCAAGCATCTGGAAGCATCTCAAGCATCTGGAAGCACCATTAACGGATGGATTGGCAATTTGAAGTCTTGACTCAACAGTGGCCCAGAGTCAATGAGGCTGAAGTGCTATATTTTCCCTAGTATACTCTATAGGAAGGAGTCCAAAGACTCAGGAAGAGAGAATTGTAGAGACAGATTTATCATGTGCAATCTGATCAATCACCCTCTTAATTACAGCCCTGAAAGGGATCAAAAGACACTCTTTACCAAGGTGTTAAGCAATCACATATGAATAAGGTTCCCTTATTTCAATAAGAATATTGGACTTTGGGTGGTAGAATCTAGATGACAGTGTTTTACTATCAGAGAAAACATAGAAGTGATTTCCACAGTAAGTCATAGGATGGAGCAGAACCAGATATTTTGACCACAGAGATCTGCGGTGATGCTTAGCTGATCAAAGAGTCATAGAAATTAAATATACCATATGCCAATATATTGATATACAGGTGGAAAAATTCTAGGTCTGATGGGTATAAACCTAATTCAAGTCATTATACCAGTGGTTCATAGCCTCTCACTGAGTTCACAGACTCAGGAAAGTTCCTAGACCAAACTCCTTTGATTGAAGGGGAGGCAGGTTCTCTTTGGGGAAGAACCTGTAATGTGTCATAGGAGTGAGGACACAGTGACTTTTGTCCTTTGCTGTCTTCAGAGGGACTTGTGTTTATTTACCAGGTGACTGAACAATGGGGAAAGAAAGTCTCAGCCTTTCTGGGGGCCGTTACAGAAGATCCTTATTCAGACAATGTGGCTGAGGACCCAAACCACTTAGAGCATAATGAAAAATCAGAAGATCCTTCATCTTCTGTCATCCAAGACAGATGTGGCTGAGGACCCAAACCACTGTAAGGTTTTAGAATTGGGCATACTAACATATCTTCAAGTAATCAGATCTCTCATGGCTAAATAAGGGCACTGGGTGGAGAAAGAGTAGCACTCGAAGACATGAGATGGGGATATCTGACCAGATGTGGGCAAGCCAAGAACTGTCAATCTCCAATCCCATTTAGTCTTCCTTGCTTGTAGAGACAGCCTCCCTGCTCAAGCATCTGGAAGCATCTCAAGCATCTGGAAGCACCATTAACGGATGGATTGGCAATTTGAAGTCTTGACTCAACAGTGGCCCAGAGTCAATGAGGCTGAAGTGCTATATTTTCCCTAGTATACTCTATAGGAAGGAGTCCAAAGACTCAGGAAGAGAGAATTGTAGAGACAGATTTATCATGTGCAATCTGATCAATCACCCTCTTAATTACAGCCCCTGAAAGGGATCAAAAGACACTCTTTACCAAGGTGTTAAGCAATCACATATGAATAAGGTTCCCTTATTTCAATAAGAATATTGGACTTTGGGTGGTAGAATCTAGATGACAGTGTTTTACTATCAGAGAAAACATAGAAGTGATTTCCACAGTAAGTCATAGGATGGAGCAGAACCAGATATTTTGACCACAGAGATCTGCGGTGATGCTTAGCTGATCAAAGAGTCATAGAAATTAAATATACCATATGCCAATATATTGATATACAGGTGGAAAAATTCTAGGTCTGATGGGTATAAACCTAATTCAAGTCATTATACCAGTGGTTCATAGCCTCTCACTGAGTTCACAGACTCAGGAAAGTTCCTAGACCAAACTCCTTTGATTGAAGGGGAGGCAGGTTCTCTTTGGGGAAGAACCTGTAATGTGTCATAGGAGTGAGGACACAGTGACTTTTGTCCTTTGCTGTCTTCAGAGGGACTTGTGTTTATTTACCAGGTGACTGAACAATGGGGAAAGAAAGTCTCAGCCTTTCTGGGGGCCGTTAGATATTAGATACGAACTGGTAATAAAACCTTGGAAATTCAAAATATCATGGAACTCTGGTCAGAGTGGGAAGTTTATAGCGGCCAAGTGATAAATAGTGATAAATGCAGTTTTGGCCTGATTTCTTTTCCAAGCGGGTCCAGTAAGACTCTGAGCCCAGTTATTGTTTTTGTATTTTTTTATCCTACCTCAGTGAATAGTGAAAACCCCTTTACTTTATAAAGACTTCTGTGGTAGAAAGGGAGGAGACCCGTGGAATCTCTTGCAACTATCTCTTCCTGCCTCTTTCCCCACAGTAGTATACCTAAGGTAGCAGTACGTCCCTGCAGAAAACTGTGCATATTAACCCACACATCCTTGTAGAAAGCTGTACATAGTATTGCCAGAAGACCTGAAAGATGCAGGACTAAGAAGACCTGAAAGAAGCAGAACTAGTGATTCTACCATAGTTCGCATCCATTTTACTCACTTGTTTGGTGCAAACACCAGATAACTCCAACACTTAAACTTAAAAACTTAATCGTGTGTTGATACCAATCACCACTGCAGTTTCTGATATGGTGTCTTTACTAAACATGATAGCCATTAGCAACAGCAGTTAAGGACCCAGTAAAAATACCAGCTGCCAACATTCCTGTCTGTAAAGATAATCAGAAGCAATCTGCTTGCCTTCACAAGACAGAGAGCTCTATCCCTTCAATGCCTTATCTCAGTGCTATGTCAGTTCAGTTTCCTGTCATAAAACAGACCAGAGGGATATCTTATAGTCTTGATAGCTCACAAAATTATCATGCAGGTCCATTTAAACTGAGGACACCATGCAAACTGGACCTGGAGAATGGAAGAGAACAAGTGCTCTAAAAATATGCCAGAAGATAGGATTAAAAAGCTCATGACAGTGGTAAATGGAAGAAATTCCTAGGTTTGCAAGTTTATCAAGATATCCTCAGAGACAAGTTGCTGCACTTTGCGTTACTCAGAACAATGAAAGAGACACAATGCTTGATGACTGTCTCTGGACTTTGGAGTCAATCTATTCCACCTTTAGGTATGTGCCTACAACCCATTTATTCACTTCCTGGGTAGCCTGGAAGGTTGCTAGCTTTTTATTATTGCAAAACGTGCATAGCATAATTTACCCTTTTACCCATTTTTAGATGTGTAGTTCAGGCATTAAGTATGTCACACTGTCCTGCAGCCATCACCATCATCCATCTACAGAACCTGTACTGCTTCCCAAATGAAACTCTGTACTCACTAAAGAATAACTTCTCCATTTTCTCCCCTCCTCTAGTCCCTGGCAACCTTCATTCTACTTTCTATGAATTTGACTATTTTAGGTCCTTTTATAGGAATCATACAATATCTGTACTTTCGTGTCTGGCTTAGGATAGTATCTTTGAGCTTTATCCATGTTGTAGCATGTATCAGAATTTCCTAAGACAATAATATTCCCTTGTATTAATACAAATATACCACATTTATCTGTTTCATTGTTGACATTCATACGGGTTGTTTCCACCTAATGATAACTGTGAATAAGTGTTATGAACACTGGGAAATTTTTTTTCTTTTTCTTTTTTTTTAAAGATTTATTTATTTATTTTGGGCGGGGGTCGGGTTCGGGAGAGAAGGGAGCGGGCGGGCCACTTCTATTGGTCTTTCATTTCTCTGTGTTCATCCGTCTTTGTTCTTTGGCTCCTGTGGGCCTCCCACCGCGGTGGCGTCTGTCGCTGCAGAGCGCCGGCTCTGGGCGCATGCGCTCCAGAGCTCCGGCTCGGTAATTGGACACATCGGTCCAGCCGCTCCACGGCACGTGGGATCTTCCCAGGCCAGGGATCGAACCGGCGCCCCTTGCACTGCAAGGCGGTGTCCTTACCCACTGGACCACCAGGGGAAGCCCGAAAATTTCTATTCAAGTTTCTGCTTTCAGTTCTTTGGTGTATATACCCAGGAGGCTAGACCATATGGTAATCTTATGTTTAATTTTTCAGGACCTGCCACACATACACAATGGTTATGTGATTATACATTCCTATTAGCAATGCACAAGGGTTCCAATTTCTTCACACACTTACTAACACTGTAGTTTTCTTTGTTTTTTTTTTTTTTTTTTTTTTTCTAGTGGTTGTAATTTGTTCCTATTGCTAGTGTCTAAGTTGTGTCTGACTCTGGGACCCCATGGATGGTAGCCCATATGTCCATGAGATTTCTGAGGCAAGAATACTGGACTGGGTTGCCATTTCCTCCTCCGGGGAATCTTTCTGACCCAGAGATCAAACATGTCTCCTGCATTGGGAGGTGGATTCTTTACTGCTAAGCCACCAGGGGAGCCCAAAGTGGTTTCTAACTGTGGTTTTGATTTGCATTTTCCTAATGATTAGTGATGCGGAACACCTTTCCTTGTGATTATTGGTAATCTCTATATCTTATTTGGAGAAATATCCATTCAACTCCTTTGCCAGCTTGCTAGCTTTGGGGAGGCCCTGAGGAAAAAACTTTGCAGCACAATCAAGATGCTATGTAAGCTACTTTGCTATGTAAACCCATGATTGAACAGATACAATAATATTAGAATGGTCTGCGGCTGATAAAAATGCTACATGGATTCTTTGATAATCCCCTTAAGATACCTCACAACTTATATTCATAAGGTTTTGGAGGTAATTCATGCTTCCTTTGTCAGATGTAATCTTCCATTTGGAAAGTACTTCTGGATTTTCTCTGGTTGAAACTGAATAACTGACACTGAGACATCAAATAACTATGTAAGCTGAACTGACCATTATGATGAGAGATACCTGATCCACTGAATCACAACACTGACTGCACAACAGCATTAACGTTTAAATGGAAATAGTATATACTGAGACTGGGCCCTCGTAGGTCCAGAAATCACAAATGAAACATGCACTCATGCAATTGAGACGTGTGTGACACTTGTTTTACTGATTTATTACGCTTCTTCAGCCTTCCTAGATAATTCCCTTAATTAGTTAGTAAGGGAGGAAGAAGTTCCAGTCGGATTTATGGGTGGAACTGCATTGAGTCTTATCATCAGTTAAAGGTGGGTTGCTGCTACATTGAACTATGAAAGGTGTAAGTGAAAGGAACTCTTCCCAGTGGGCAGAGCTCAGGAAAACCCATATATATATATATATATATATATATAGTGAATCCGTATAGCCATGTTTGGTTGCTTGTTAACCAAAGATTCCTGTTGATATACTCTAGAGAGTTCTAACTGGGTTTTGGAATAGCCCTGAGCATGGCCTCAGCACCTGGCTTTAAATCCTCTTCATTAGTGCCTATTCCTATGTAGAACCAGTGATTTGGTTTTATACCTTCTCATCACCCACAGAGCAAATAAAAACAGTGTGGCAGATTCTAGAATATAACTGAGAATTAAAAATGAAATCAGTACCTTATTTGCATTGATTATTTTCTATATTAGCTTTCTCACAGTCACTATATTACTGTCCTTTAATTATTACTGCATTGAAGAAGGATGTAGCATTATTAGAAAATGCCTGCTTTCTTTCTAAAAACTAGCAGCAGTTAACATCACTTGCCATATTGCAGTTTTTATGCAAGAGAAAATGGTTCATATTTTTGTAGTCCAAATCAATGTTTTCATTTCATTTTCTAATTTTGAGTTCTTTCCAGGGGGATCTACAGGTGTCACATATTGTCAGCAAGAAGTTGTTTGTCACACTGAAGTTTTAAGTGACCTGATATAAAAAGTAATGGATGACTTGGACCTGTCACTGATGTCTGACAAATATCTTATATGCTGAGTATCTGAAGTTCCTATTAAACACATACATGCAGGAGCCTGATCTGACCATTATGATGAGAGATACCTGATCCACTGAATCACAACACTGACTGCACAACAGCATTAACGTTTAAATGGAAATAGTATATACTGAGACTGGGCCTCGAGGTCCAGAAATCACAAATGAAACATGCACTCATGCAATTGAGACGTGTGTGACACTTGTTTTACTGATTTATTACGCTTCTTCAGCCTTCCTAGATAATTCCCTTAATTAGTTAGTAAGGGAGGAAGAAGTTCCAGTCGGATTTATGGGTGGAACTGCATTGAGTCTTATCATCAGTTAAAGGTGGGTTGCTGCTACATTGAACTATGAAAGGTGTAAGTGAAAGGAACTCTTCCCAGTGGGCAGAGCTCAGGAAAACCCATATATATATATATATATATATATATATATATATAGTGAATCCGTATAGCCATGTTTGGTTGCTTGTTAACCAAAGATTCCTGTTGATATACTCTAGAGAGTTCTAACTGGGTTTTGGAATAGCCCTGAGCATGGCCTCAGCACCTGGCTTTAAATCCTCTTCATTAGTGCCTATTCCTATGTAGAACCAGTGATTTGGTTTTATACCTTCTCATCACCCACAGAGCAAATAAAAACAGTGTGGCAGATTCTAGAATATAACTGAGAATTAAAAATGAAATCAGTACCTTATTTGCATTGATTATTTTCTATATTAGCTTTCTCACAGTCACTATATTACTGTCCTTTAATTATTACTGCATTGAAGAAGGATGTAGCATTATTAGAAAATGCCTGCTTTCTTTCTAAAAACTAGCAGCAGTTAACATCACTTGCCATATTGCAGTTTTTATGCAAGAGAAAATGGTTCATATTTTTGTAGTCCAAATCAATGTTTTCATTTCATTTTCTAATTTTGAGTTCTTTCCAGGGGGATCTACAGGTGTCACATATTGTCAGCAAGAAGTTGTTTGTCACACTGAAGTTTTAAGTGACCTGATATAAAAAGTAATGGATGACTTGGACCTGTCACTGATGTCTGACAAATATCTTATATGCTGAGTATCTGAAGTTCCTATTAAACACATACATGCAGGAGCCTGATCTGTATTATCCGTATCTGGAATAAGTATCTGGATTAGTAGCATTTTACTCAGAAAACAAATGAGCTCCTCTTCCTAGTAATTAAATAAATCTATCTGCTGTTATTATTTACAACTCATTTTTTAGCCTTATAGACTACTGGGCACATACCTACACCTGCATGATTCAACTTGTGTTCACAGCGAAATATATGACATATTTTGAAATGTGGTTTTCCTTGTTTCAACTCTCAATCTTATTCAAAGCAATAAAGTATGATTCACTATAACATCTCCCAGTAAAACTTAAATACAGACTCTCACACCAATTCAAAGGACTTTGAAGTTGTATTTTTTAAAACCTAAAACCTCAGGTTTTTTTCCTTATATTATTTATGTTTTATATATATATATATATATATATATATATCAAGTATATAGTTTTCTAATATTTAAAAAATTCAAATTATATTTTTTCAATTAAAATTATTTTCTTTATGTGAAGTAAAGGATACTTATTTTGACTGACAATAGAAGTAAAACCAAATAAAAGGAATAAAAAAAAATCACAAAAGTCAAAAAGTTTTCATTACAGTAAGCCATGTTAATTCAATCAAGGTTTCTATGCACATATAGCACAAAAGTACTTTGTAGAAACATTTCTAATCTTACGTGGGTCTCTGTACTTTATTATTAAAGTTGCTAATGAGATTTCTTAAATAGTGGAATTGTTTTTTTTGGATGATTGGGAGATTTATCTTAGTAGTACAAGAATCAAACATTACCACAGGGTTTCCCTGGTGGTCCAGCGGGTAAGGATACTGCTTTGCAGTACAAGGGGCATTGGTTCGATCCCTGACCTGGGAAGACCCCACGTGCTGCGGAGCAGCTGGATCGATGTGTCCAATTATCTAGCTGGAGGTCTGGAGCGCATGCTGGAGGTTTGGAGCCAGTGCTCTGCAGCGAGAGAGGCCACTGCGATGGGAGGTCCACACAGGCCAAAGAACAAAGATAAATAAATGGAAGATCAATAGAAGTGGCCAAAAAAAAAAAAAGCCACATGCCCAAAAAATCATAAAATCCAAAACATCCAAGTTAAAAAATGGCATACTGAAAATAATGAAAAAAGTCTGAGTCAACTATACCCAAATTAAAATAACTAAAGTGTATTCCTAAGAAATATTTCAAATGATTTGTTAATTGGTGTTCTGAGCCTAACATTAACCTAAATGAGAACTTAGATAGCAACTGGCAGGACTTCCCTAGTGGTCCAATGGTTAAAACACATACCTACACCTGCATGATTCAACTTGTGTTCACAGCGAAATATATGACATAAGTGGTTTTCCTTGTTAACTCTCAATCTTATTCAAAGCAATAAAGTATGATTCACTATAACATCTCCCAGTAAAACTTAAATACAGACTCTCACACCAATTCAAAGGACTTTGAAGTTGTATTTTTTAAAACCTAAAACCTCAGGTTTTTTTCCTTATATTATTTATGTTTTATATATATATATATATATATATATATATCAAGTATATAGTTTTCTAATATTTAAAAAATTCAAATTATATTTTTTCAATTAAAATTATTTTCTTTATGTGAAGTAAAGGATACTTATTTTGACTGACAATAGAAGTAAAACCAAATAAAACGAATAAAATTAAATCACAAAAGTCAAAAAGTTTTCATTACAGTAAGCCATGTTAATTCAATCAAGGTTTCTATGCACATATAGCACAAAAGTACTTTGTAGAAACATTTCTAATCTTACGTGGGTCTCTGTACTTTATTATTAAAGTTGCTAATGAGATTTCTTAAATAGTGGAATTGTTTTTTTTGGATGATTGGGAGATTTATCTTAGTAGTACAAGAATCAAACATTACCACAGGGTTTCCCTGGTGGTCCAGCGGGTAAGGATACTGCTTTGCAGTACAAGGGGCATTGGTTCGATCCCTGACCTGGGAAGACCCCACGTGCTGCGGAGCAGCTGGATCGATGTGTCCAATTATCTAGCTGGAGGTCTGGAGCGCATGCTGGAGGTTTGGAGCCAGTGCTCTGCAGCGAGAGAGGCCACTGCGATGGGAGGTCCACACAGGCCAAAGAACAAAGATAAATAAATGGAAGATCAATAGAAGTGGCCAAAAAAAAAAAAAGCCACATGCCCAAAAAATCATAAAATCCAAAACATCCAAGTTAAAAAATGGCATACTGAAAATAATGAAAAAAGTCTGAGTCAACTATACCCAAATTAAAATAACTAAAGTGTATTCCTAAGAAATATTTCAAATGATTTGTTAATTGGTGTTCTGAGCCTAACATTAACCTAAATGAGAACTTAGATAGCAACTGGCAGGACTTCCCTAGTGGTCCAATGGTTAAAACTCCATGCTCCTAATGCAGGGGCCCCTCGTTTTTTTCTTAATATTTTAATTCTTTTATATTTTTACAGAGTTAGTTGTTTAGATATGTATGTTCACAGATTAATCAACTATATATGTATATCCCTGGCCCCCTCCTTCCTCCATCCCCCTGTCAGTACCCCCATCCCACCCCTCCAGGCTGTTGCACCTTGACCCTGCAGGATTCCCTATTCCCATAGCGCAATGACAATAGCTATCTTTTTCACATATGATTGTATAGGTTTCCATGTTGCTTCCTCTGTGCCTCCCACCCACTGATCATTCCCCACAATGTCCATATGTCTGTTCTCTATGTCTATTTTTCCATCGCTTCACTGTGTGTGCTATCATTACCATCTTACTAGATTCCATATATGTGTTAGTATACTGTACTTCTTTCTCTTTTTGACTGACTTCACTTTTTATAATAGGTTCTGGATCCATCCACTTCATTAAGGCTGATTCTTCTGCATTTCTTTCTACAGCTGAGAAAGTACCCCATGGTATATACATACCAGAGTTTTTTATCCATTCATTCGTTGATGGATATCTAGGTAAAACCTACAACCTCGTTTTAAGACTTTTACATGGTAACCCTAGAATGCAGCATCTAAAAGTTCAGGGCGGGAGATCTCAAATCAAAGTTCTCCTTTAACCAGACAGATACTGATAGTAGAAGTTTATGAAGTATATATTTTAATTAAAAACATCAGCTTGATTTTCAAAGTTTTCTATGCCTTAACCTGATGTTCTGATGTTCAGATACACTGTCCCTAAAAATAGAAACCATGCTAAGCCTCCTTAAAAATACTCACCTCCACATAGAATCAGGCTAGATATTTCTGATGTTTTCGTAGTATAGCCACATGCCCAAAATCATTTCCAAGTTAAAAAATGGCATACTGAAAATAATGAAAAAAGTCTGAGTCAACTATACCCAAATTAAAATAACTAAAGTGTATTCCTAAGAAATATTTCAAATGATTTGTTAATTGGTGTTCTGAGCCTAACATTAACCTAAATGAGAACTTAGATAGCAACTGGCAGGACTTCCCTAGTGGTCCAATGGTTAAAACTCCATGCTCCTAATGCAGGGGCCCTCGTTTTCTTAATATTTTAATTCTTTTATATTTTTACAGAGTTAGTTGTTTAGATATGTATGTTCACAGATTAATCAACTATATATGTATATCCCTGGCCCCCTCCTTCCTCCATCCCCCTGTCAGTACCCCCATCCCACCCCTCCAGGCTGTTGCACCTTGACCCTGCAGGATTCCCTATTCCCATAGCGCAATGACAATAGCTATCTTTTTCACATATGATTGTATAGGTTTCCATGTTGCTTCCTCTGTGCCTCCCACCCACTGATCATTCCCCACAATGTCCATATGTCTGTTCTCTATGTCTATTTTTCCATCGCTTCACTGTGTGTGCTATCATTACCATCTTACTAGATTCCATATATGTGTTAGTATACTGTACTTCTTTCTCTTTTTGACTGACTTCACTTTTTATAATAGGTTCTGGATCCATCCACTTCATTAAGGCTGATTCTTCTGCATTTCTTTCTACAGCTGAGAAAGTACCCCATGGTATATACATACCAGAGTTTTTTATCCATTCATTCGTTGATGGATATCTAGGTAAAACCTACAACCTCGTTTTAAGACTTTTACATGGTAACCCTAGAATGCAGCATCTAAAAGTTCAGGGCGGGAGATCTCAAATCAAAGTTCTCCTTTAACCAGACAGATACTGATAGTAGAAGTTTATGAAGTATATATTTTAATTAAAAACATCAGCTTGATTTTCAAAGTTTTCTATGCCTTAACCTGATGTTCTGATGTTCAGATACACTGTCCCTAAAAAAATAGAAACCATGCTAAGCCTCCTTAAAAATACTCACCTCTCCACATAGAATCAGGCTAGATATTTATTTCTGAAATAGTTAAATTAACTGGTCATTAATTCAATAGATTTTTTTAAACAAATGAGATAACTCATTAAAGTGCAAGAAGAATATTAATTTGGGTTTGGTTTCGGTACAGTTCCATGTTACATATGAATAAACAACTAGAATTGATTTATTTAAGAAAAGAAAAACAGATCAAAAGATAATCATCCAAAAAGTGAAATGTAAAAGGATAAATTTTACTTGGATTTACTGGATTACTGAAATATGAGATTAATTATTCTCATATTTCAAGTGGAAACACAACATGAGATAACAATAAATATCTGGATTAGAATGACATTTGGAAGGAAAAAGGAAAAATGGCTAAATGAAGACAAAAATACCATTTTAAATTTCTGATCAAATAAATAAGAAGAAATTTGCATACAAATAAGAATCTGTCTCATTACTCATTGCATCGCTCCTTGGTGGAACATAGAGAAAATGTTGACAAAATTTTTGCAAAATAGTGAGTCTATGAAAGTAAGGTGAAAACGATTTTGGCATAACTTACCTTCAGTTATTGCCAAGCCTGAAATGTTCCAAAGGAGGCTTAAGACATTTGATAAACTCAAAACACAGTTAGCTTGTGTAGCCCTTAAAATTTTACTTCTATATGGTTCCTATTTTTTTATGATTCATATTTAGCAGCTTTGATATGTACTAAGAACAATATAAACTATTCATAACATGGGTTATTAGATATAAAATATCCAACAGAATGTACTAATTGACATTCCTTGGAAATCATAAATGCAATTCCAAAATAATTATTAAAGAAATGATTGGCTTCATCTGAGCCAATGTCAAAGCTAAGAAAGACAGCCAAAATATCTATGATCTTAGTAGACACTTATGCATAAAAAATAAAGTGCAAAGAGCATTCAATCCACTCACAGGAAGTCCATGTTTTCCGGGCAGGCCAACTCTTCCAGGGCTTCCTGAAATGCCTTCTGCGCCATGGTATCCTTGCATGCCTTTTGGCCCAGGTAGGCCTGGAAGTCCCTTGGTAATTAAAAATGACCTGGATTATAGAAAAATGCTATACAGATGTTTAAATGACAAATACTTTTAATATTTATTAAGGTCGGGGGGTTATATTTTTAATGCCCAGTCCCAGGATAAATTTTTCTATTTTCTGGATTCCCTGATAATTTACTATTTGGATACAACAGATCAGGCAACTGTTCCCTAAACAAAAACGCCAAGCTAGTCAGCAATTTACTTGGTAACCTTTTCTGTTTTAGTGTACCTTTCCAGTATTTCTCATTAAGCCAGCCCATGGTTTATGCAGCTGTGGAGAAAAGATCAGCTATGTGCACCTGTCAGTGCAGGATACAGGCTGAAATTTATCATCTCTAAAACTTTATACTCTATTATTTTTCCAAGAAATAAATTAAGGCTCTTATAATTGCTACTTTGAATTAGATAATTATATGACTGAATAACGGTCTGAACATTTTCTTTCTATTCTTGAAGAAATGGATTTAATCTGCATGGATCTCTGATCTCAATGTGCTTATAATTTTGTTCACTTTTCTTCTCTTTTTTTGCACCAACACAGGTCACTCAAAGCAGGCCCTTGGCTAGGGGTGCCCAGCAGGAAGCCTTTGCTAATAAGCTAATCAACACACACTCGCCTGGCCAAAGAGGAAATGGATGGCTAAGGGAAAATTAAAGTTTGTTTTGTGATGAAAGAATTTTGAAGCTTTTTTTGTTTTTTTTTTTAAACTAAGACTTTCTGTTCTATTTCCCAGGAAAATGAGAGGGCAAGTTCTTCCACTAAAATCCAGGTCATGTCCTTTTAATCATGCTTGAAAATCTCTGATCTTTGTCACCATTCATTTAGTAATGATCCAAGTTCCCTGTTTTTTAAGTGGTTCATCATTAGACAGTAGCAGCATGAATTCACAGAGGTCTCCATACACTGGAAAATAACATCTTTCAATTGCAATGACTTCTATTTCAACACCAAGCTTAGTTTTGAGCTAATGGTCATATTTTGTTCCCTCTGCGTTCCAGCATGGGCTTAAACATTTTGCTAAGGCAATCTGATTTATCCAACACTTGTCATAATTGGCTCCAAACTCTTCTGCTTGCTAAAGTTGCCAATTCTATTTAGAAAAATAATAAAGATGAAAACAGTCTGTTACTTACAGGAATCCCAGGTTTTCCAGAAGGACCAGGAGCTCCTTTTTTCCCCTTAGGACCCTAAAAATGTGAAGCACAGTGGTCAGTTGATTGTCATAAACTGAAGACATAGAAAAAAACTCTTGAGACCTGGATGCTACAAACAAGTCCTGGCACTAACTAATTGGTTATCATTAGGATTGGCATTTAACTTTCCTGGGAGTCATTTTCTTCATCTGTAAATGAAAGAATTTGACCAGATAATCTATGAATTTCTACCTGGCCCCAAATTCTATAACTTAAAATTTTAAATTATAGTTCTAAAAAGAAACTGATTATTTAAATATAAGTCCCCACTTCCAGGCAAAGCCTTTGTCTTCCTATTAAAATTGGTTAAGTACCTATTCAATTAACTCAGTAAACATTCATTGGGTCTTCTCTAGTGGCTCAGTGGTAAAGAATCCACCTGCTCTACAGGAGATGTGGGTCTGATCCCTGGGTTGGGAATATCACCTGGAGAAGGAAATGGCAACTCACTCCAGTATTCTTGCCTGGAAAATCCTATGGAGCCTGGCAGGCTACAGTTCATGGAGTTGCAAAAAAGTTAGACACGACTTAAGTGACTAAATAACAACAACAAATATTCAACTGACTATGAGGTGTCAGGGATGCTATTATGTGCTGGAGATGCAAAATCAAAGCTCCTGTTCACGAGGCACTTATAACGTAGTGAGGGATAATAACTTAAAATGTGCTTATCTGGAAGTACTGAGAAGAACATACTTAAGAATCAAAGAAAAGATATTTATTTTCCACAGAATTGCTTGTTTCTCCATATGTGCAATGTTTTAAATTGTAATTGATTCAGCTGTAATGGTCTGCCAGCATAGTTAGAAATTTGCCCTTGCAAATCATCCATTATTCTCATGATATCCTAAATTTCAACACCAAGCTTAGTTTTGAGCTAATGGTCATATTTTGTTCCCTCTGCGTTCCAGCATGGGCTTAAACATTTTGCTAAGGCAATCTGATTTATCCAACACTTGTCATAATTGGCTCCAAACTCTTCTGCTTGCTAAAGTTGCCAATTCTATTTAGAAAAATAATAAAGATGAAAACAGTCTGTTACTTACAGGAATCCCAGGTTTTCCAGAAGGACCAGGAGCTCCTTTTTTCCCCTTAGGACCCTAAAAATGTGAAGCACAGTGGTCAGTTGATTGTCATAAACTGAAGACATAGAAAAAAACTCTTGAGACCTGGATGCTACAAACAAGTCCTGGCACTAACTAATTGGTTATCATTAGGATTGGCATTTAACTTTCCTGGGAGTCATTTTCTTCATCTGTAAATGAAAGAATTTGACCAGATAATCTATGAATTTCTACCTGGCCCCAAATTCTATAACTTAAAATTTTAAATTATAGTTCTAAAAAGAAACTGATTATTTAAATATAAGTCCCCACTTCCAGGCAAAGCCTTTGTCTTCCTATTAAAATTGGTTAAGTACCTATTCAATTAACTCAGTAAACATTCATTGGGTCTTCTCTAGTGGCTCAGTGGTAAAGAATCCACCTGCTCTACAGGAGATGTGGGTCTGATCCCTGGGTTGGGAATATCACCTGGAGAAGGAAATGGCAACTCACTCCAGTATTCTTGCCTGGAAAATCCTATGGAGCCTGGCAGGCTACAGTTCATGGAGTTGCAAAAGAGTTAGACACGACTTAAGTGACTAAATAACAACAACAAATATTCAACTGACTATGAGGTGTCAGGGATGCTATTATGTGCTGGAGATGCAAAATCAAAGCTCCTGTTCACGAGGCACTTATAACGTAGTGAGGGATAATAACTTAAAATGTGCTTATCTGGAAGTACTGAGAAGAACATACTTAAGAATCAAAGAAAAGATATTTATTTTCCACAGAATTGCTTGTTTCTCCATATGTGCAATGTTTTAAATTGTAATTGATTCAGCTGTAATGGTCTGCCAGCATAGTTAGAAATTTGCCCTTGCAAATCATCCATTATTCTCATGATATCCTAAATTATCTTAAGAAGAAAAATGTGGAAAAGAGTGACCTAGTTCACAAATAAAAAAAGAATCATACTGCCATTACAGACACATTTTTCAGAAGTCATTGAAAGTTCTCAGAAACAATTTCACTGAAATGGGATGTTAAGTTACTAAAATCTGAAGACAGTTGTGCTAAAGATTCAATTTGACAATAATAACAAAATAAACAATTTCAAAAGATGTTACGTATTCTGAAAATAAGCTTAAATGTTTTAAGAAGAAAGAGTGCATGTGGTCACAGAGAAAAAGGGCATTTTCTGTACAAAATAAAGATAACAATTTTTTTTTAGAATTTGATGAAAGAGAACTATGCAAATCAAGGGTTACACCTCCAAGTTCGAAAACTATTTAACTTGCTTTAAAAAGTCACTAATGTAAATCCTAATGGTAAGAAAATGAGATATTTGGTGAACTGGGTTTAGTTGAAGTAAATACAATTTCTGGAACATATGATCCCTATAATAAAATGTGTCTTTAAGAACACGATAGGGAAATGAAATGGGCAAATAAAGGTTATTTTAAATATTGAAAACAATTCTGACTTCAATTATTTTGAATAGCACCAAATAGTCTATGAACTGTGATGATATTCAAATATGTTAACCTGTGTGTTTTTCCCTTCACAGTATTTCATTTTATAAATTCAGAGATCTGCTCTATATGCTTCATTTTCAAAATAGACCTTTTCTTCTAGCTTATGAATTTCAAAAGAGTCCTCTGAAACTCACAGTGGGGTAATAATTCAAAAAGAATGTATTATTTTAAACACAGAAGCCTGAATTTTAAATATTAAAAGTCTCAAAAATCAAGGTAATAAAGGACTCAAGTCATAAAATTTATCACACAAAGAGCATACTTAGAAGAATTATAATAATGTAAGAGAAAGTTTTTTCTACTCAAGAGGATATAAAAAAACTTTATTTGGAGAAAGAAAGAGAAACAAGACTGTGAAGACACTGAGGGGTATCTCTAAGAGACCTTGATACCACTCTGCCCTCGAGTCCCACAGAGGGAAGACACAGTAATACTGAAGATACATGTGGGGACTGGGGCAGAGAGATGATGGCTAGGGAGACTAAAGGCCTCAGGACATGTCCACTAGCTGCACTGAGTGTCCGGCAAGAAGAGTAGACATTTCTGCATAAGATATCTAGGCCAGGGAATGTCTCAGTCCCTCAAGCACCAGCATGGTGTGGGGAAGAACAGAATGTTATTTCCATGTGGCCAAGAACAGAAAGCATATGGCCTGTAGAGTCCAATCTGATGAGATCTTGCACCGGAGAAACAGGTGCATAAGTCAACAGGGATCGAAGAACTTCTGCTAGGAGGGCCAAAGTAGACATCAAAATGGCAGAATCATGGCAGATGAAGCCCCAAAAGGATGATGTGCATTTCAGTGGATGCAGTATGAACAGAAGATCGCTGAAGCCCAATCTCACCTCCTACTCCCTTTCCTACCACTGTTACCCGGATGTAACTACAAACTTCAAAGAAGAATAAATGGGAAAAACTCTGAATCAAACACAGGATGTCTGCGTGGATGGAATTAAAGGCAATCAACTGACTTGATATACATCAATTAGGTTTCTACCACCAGGTAGGAATGGCACTCAGAAGAAGTTCCATTACAAAGAACACAAAGTTATACTTTGTATATACCCGAGTTTACAGCTTAACTGTGATGATATTCAAATATGTTAACCTGTGTGTTTTCCTTCACAGTATTTCATTTTATAAATTCAGAGATCTGCTCTATATGCTTCATTTTCAAAATAGACCTTTTCTTCTAGCTTATGAATTTCAAAAGAGTCCTCTGAAACTCACAGTGGGGTAATAATTCAAAAAGAATGTATTATTTTAAACACAGAAGCCTGAATTTTAAATATTAAAAGTCTCAAAAATCAAGGTAATAAAGGACTCAAGTCATAAAATTTATCACACAAAGAGCATACTTAGAAGAATTATAATAATGTAAGAGAAAGTTTTTTCTACTCAAGAGGATAAAAAAACTTTATTTGGAGAAAGAAAGAGAAACAAGACTGTGAAGACACTGAGGGGTATCTCTAAGAGACCTTGATACCACTCTGCCCTCGAGTCCCACAGAGGGAAGACACAGTAATACTGAAGATACATGTGGGGACTGGGGCAGAGAGATGATGGCTAGGGAGACTAAAGGCCTCAGGACATGTCCACTAGCTGCACTGAGTGTCCGGCAAGAAGAGTAGACATTTCTGCATAAGATATCTAGGCCAGGGAATGTCTCAGTCCCTCAAGCACCAGCATGGTGTGGGGAAGAACAGAATGTTATTTCCATGTGGCCAAGAACAGAAAGCATATGGCCTGTAGAGTCCAATCTGATGAGATCTTGCACCGGAGAAACAGGTGCATAAGTCAACAGGGATCGAAGAACTTCTGCTAGGAGGGCCAAAGTAGACATCAAAATGGCAGAATCATGGCAGATGAAGCCCCAAAAGGATGATGTGCATTTCAGTGGATGCAGTATGAACAGAAGATCGCTGAAGCCCAATCTCACCTCCTACTCCCTTTCCTACCACTGTTACCCGGATGTAACTACAAACTTCAAAGAAGAATAAATGGGAAAAACTCTGAATCAAACACAGGATGTCTGCGTGGATGGAATTAAAGGCAATCAACTGACTTGATATACATCAATTAGGTTTCTACCACCAGGTAGGAATGGCACTCAGGAAGAAGTTCCATTACAAAGAACACAAAGTTATACTTTGTATATACCCGAGTTTACAGCTTAAGGTTCAAATATGCTATACATGTATGTGAGTGTTTTATTCCAAACATTCAAATAACAAAGTGAAAACAAAGAGATTCACATATCATCACAAATCAATTATGTTTTGGGGTGACCATTATGTTGGGGATTGTTTCAGCAGTTAAACAATGTACTTTGAAATGTACATATATAGGCCTATCATTGTGAAAACTAGAATGCTATCAATACTTGGATGGGCATACGGAAGAAACCCCAAAAAGAATGACTGTAAAGTAAAATTATGACTATGAAAATTATTTTTAAGGTATATTTTGTTACTTTTAGTGGTACAATTGTGGCAAAACCAACCTACTGAATGTAAAAATAGTTACAAATAAATAAAAAAGTCTCTGCTGTGTTTTAGGTGTTCAATCCAGGAAAGATTTCCTTAGGACAATTACTGTCACCATAACTAAAAGGAAGTGGGCCAGTCAGAGAAACCACAGACTTGCAATAGAGGTTTAAAATACATAAAGATCAACAACGTATAGAAGATTGGTACTTTTTTTGAATTTGTACATTAAAAAAAGTCTTGAAATTGGAGTTGTGGGCATTTGTATAGCTAAATTATGAGTCAAACATTACTAAACTGTAATCCTATAAAGAGGTAGTCTGTTCAGTAGGAAATTAAAGACAGTCAAAGACAAAATATGTTGTCATTGAAGGTGTTAGTAGCTGATGAGATCTTGCACCGGAGAAACAGGTGCATAAGTCAACAGGGATCGAAGAACTTCTGCTAGGAGGGCCAAAGTAGACATCAAAATGGCAGAATCATGGCAGATGAAGCCCCAAAAGGATGATGTGCATTTCAGTGGATGCAGTATGAACAGAAGATCGCTGAAGCCCAATCTCACCTCCTACTCCCTTTCCTACCACTGTTACCCGGATGTAACTACAAACTTCAAAGAAGAATAAATGGGAAAAACTCTGAATCAAACACAGGATGTCTGCGTGGATGGAATTAAAGGCAATCAACTGACTTGATATACATCAATTAGGTTTCTACCACCAGGTAGGAATGGCACTCAGGGAAGAAGTTCCATTACAAAGAACACAAAGTTATACTTTGTATATACCCGAGTTTACAGCTTAAGGTTCAAATATGCTATACATGTATGTGAGTGTTTTATTCCAAACATTCAAATAACAAAGTGAAAACAAAGAGATTCACATATCATCACAAATCAATTATGTTTTGGGGTGACCATTATGTTGGGGATTGTTTCAGCAGTTAAACAATGTACTTTGAAATGTACATATATAGGCCTATCATTGTGAAAACTAGAATGCTATCAATACTTGGATGGGCATACGGAAGAAACCCCAAAAAGAATGACTGTAAAGTAAAATTATGACTATGAAAATTATTTTTAAGGTATATTTTGTTACTTTTAGTGGTACAATTGTGGCAAAACCAACCTACTGAATGTAAAAATAGTTACAAATAAATAAAAAAGTCTCTGCTGTGTTTTAGGTGTTCAATCCAGGAAAGATTTCCTTAGGACAATTACTGTCACCATAACTAAAAGGAAGTGGGCCAGTCAGAGAAACCACAGACTTGCAATAGAGGTTTAAAATACATAAAGATCAACAACGTATAGAAGATTGGTACTTTTTTTGAATTTGTACATTAAAAAAAGTCTTGAAATTGGAGTTGTGGGCATTTGTATAGCTAAATTATGAGTCAAACATTACTAAACTGTAATCCTATAAAGAGGTAGTCTGTTCAGTAGGAAATTAAAGACAGTCAAAGACAAAATATGTTGTCATTGAAGGTGTTAGTAGCTGACTGAGGTGGTAGCATAAAAAGGCAGAAAAATATGACTCTTCCACCTATGCCTAGAATTCAAACATAATAAAACTAGAAGCATTCTATGCTATTGTCACAAGTGACTTATTTTATTTAAATATAAGCATCTCTTAAAACAAACAGACTTCCCTGTTTTCATAATAGGAAAGGTGAATGAGTTTCATATATAGTCTTTAGAGTATGTGGAAAATATTGCTCTTTTGCTTGGCTAGCTTTGAAAAATAGAATGGCCCTCTTGAAATCAGATCCATTTAAAACAGTTTTTTATTCGTGGGCATTGAACCACTTCATAGACTACAAGAGAAGGTAATCTAATTCTTTGGATAACAGAAAATTTTAAACGTACTGTGATACCTAAGTGACTCCATTTTGAAAAAGCCCTCCATTTTAGACATCCAGGAATTCCCCGAAAACCCACCAGAGCCAAGATCACCCCTCACCTGATGTGAGGAACCAATCACTAGAAAGAAGGGAAGTGCCTAGAATTCCAGAGCGCTGACCTATACACTGTAACCAATCAAAGTTAAGACACACGAGCCTAAGCCAACAGTTAACCTATCAGGTGTGCCCACGACTGGAAATCCCCAACTATCCCCTCCCCTGCAGAAATTTGTAATAAAAGCCCGCGCCCCACCTTGTTCAGGGCTCCCATCCCACAGCCGCTGCATCCGTGTGAATGGGGATCCCTGCTCAAGCTTGAATAGACAGTTTCTATTGCTTTTGCATGGGGCCTGACTCCTGTGGCGCATTCGGGGGGATTCTACGACTTAGGCACAAAAGTACCATTACTATCCAAATATTTACTTGCTTTTTATTTAAATGAAGTTGAAGGATAGTCATTTCAATATTTTCCTAGCTCTAAGTTTGTTAGAGAGGGTAGCTTTAAAATACGGACAGATTTAGAGAGTTAAGTAAGAATTATACTCTTTTTAACCAAGAAATTTTAATTCACTAAAACCTGGAATTTTGTTTTAGGAGGAAAATAAAATTTTGGATTGAGTCTCTGTATCTGAAAGTCATTATGGGATAGTTCACTACATTTGCATTATAAAAGTCTTTTAAAAATGCAGTGGTTTTCAATTGGTTTTGACATGAATTGCTCCAATTTTTTTTTTTTTAATAGTTGTCCACAGTTTCTTGTGTGAGAGACTAATAAATGAATTAGTTGTTTAAGCAACTAATATTTTATTTTAATATTTTATAAAAGATTCAAAGTAATAGAAGGGGTTATTGTATTAGTGGGAGTCAGGAAATAAAGCTTCTATTGTTGGTTCTGTTGTAAGTAATTCTGTGATCTGAGGCAACTCAATTATCTCTGGGACCTGAGTTTCTTCATCTGAAAGAGAAGACTGTCCAAATGATTTTAAAGGGCCAATTCCAAGTCTAAAAAATTTAAAAGTAGAGCTTTGCAAAAACAAGATGATGGCAATTCCACAGGATCCATCTGGACATTCAAAGAGATCTTAGTGAGCAACATATAGTGATTGTCTGGCAGCAACCATTCTTATCTGAAATTCTAAGAGACTCTTTAATGTAATCCCAGACTATACGCCAGCACTGCCCAAAGTGGAAAAAGAACTACTTCTCATGAATTATACAGAATCTAAACCATGGCTCTTCATCACCTTTCAGTTAATACCTCAAAGTTGACCATATAGGCTGAAGCAGTAGCTGTTTAGTAAGAATATTTGATTTTCACTGGTATAATTTTAATAGATACCAAGAAGCAGTAAAAAATTCCTTCTTTCTGCAATCTGTTAGAAAGGAAAAAGAAAACACTAAGAATATGAAAGTACTAACTGTAAAGGATTAGAAATTTTAGGATCAAATCTTGGGAGAGCATTTGCATCCGTAGGCACTTAGAGCAAATAGAAAGAAGTCACAGGAAAGCAGTAGCAATGTTACAGATTCACAGATTTTTCCACTGCTTTTCCAATCTGGGCATTACAAATTCCAAATGAAGGAGACAGCTGTATTCTTTCTCCGCATTTTTAAAAATTAAGGTTTGCCTTCAATGGGACATTTATTTTAATTCACTAAAACCTGGAATTTTGTTTTAGGAGGAAAATAAAATTTTGGATTGAGTCTCTGTATCTGAAAGTCATTATGGGATAGTTCACTACATTTGCATTATAAAAGTCTTTTAAAAATGCAGTGGTTTTCAATTGGTTTTGACATGAATTGCTCCAATTTTTTTTTTTTTAATAGTTGTCCACAGTTTCTTGTGTGAGAGACTAATAAATGAATTAGTTGTTTAAGCAACTAATATTTTATTTTAATATTTTATAAAAGATTCAAAGTAATAGAAGGGGTTATTGTATTAGTGGGAGTCAGGAAATAAAGCTTCTATTGTTGGTTCTGTTGTAAGTAATTCTGTGATCTGAGGCAACTCAATTATCTCTGGGACCTGAGTTTCTTCATCTGAAAGAGAAGACTGTCCAAATGATTTTAAAGGGCCAATTCCAAGTCTAAAAATTAAACGTAGAGCTTTGCAAAAACAAGATGATGGCAATTCCACAGGATCCATCTGGACATTCAAAGAGATCTTAGTGAGCAACATATAGTGATTGTCTGGCAGCAACCATTCTTATCTGAAATTCTAAGAGACTCTTTAATGTAATCCCAGACTATACGCCAGCACTGCCCAAAGTGGAAAAAGAACTACTTCTCATGAATTATACAGAATCTAAACCATGGCTCTTCATCACCTTTCAGTTAATACCTCAAAGTTGACCATATAGGCTGAAGCAGTAGCTGTTTAGTAAGAATATTTGATTTTCACTGGTATAATTTTAATAGATACCAAGAAGCAGTAAAAAATTCCTTCTTTCTGCAATCTGTTAGAAAGGAAAAAGAAAACACTAAGAATATGAAAGTACTAACTGTAAAGGATTAGAAATTTTAGGATCAAATCTTGGGAGAGCATTTGCATCCGTAGGCACTTAGAGCAAATAGAAAGAAGTCACAGGAAAGCAGTAGCAATGTTACAGATTCACAGATTTTTCCACTGCTTTTTCCAATCTGGGCATTACAAATTCCAAATGAAGGAGACAGCTGTATTCTTTCTCCGCATTTTTTAAAAATTAAGGTTTGCCTTCAATGGGACATTTTTATTTTTTATGTATTATTTATTGTGTGTGTTAGTCACTCAGTTGTATCCAACTCTTTGCAACCCCATGGACTGTAGCCCACCAGGCTCCTCTGTCTACAGGATTCTTTAGGCAAGAATACTGACAGGGGTTGCCATTTCCTTCTCTAAGCAATCTTCCTGACACAGGAATTGAAACTGGGTCTCCTGCAATGCAGGCAGGTAACCATCTGAGCCACAAAGGAAAACCTTTCTCAATACTTCTGTTAAAAAACTAACACAAAACTGGGGAGTTCCCTGAAAGTCCAGTGGTTAGGATTCTGTGCTGCCAAAGCAAGTGGTATTTTTTAGTTCTTATTTATTAAGGAACCTGACAGGAATTTACTAGGTAGGTAACAAAACTATTTTGAAATGGCTTTTATGTGAGTGAAAACCCATGCAATATCCAATTCAACTCATTTTTTTTGCTTACTCCCATGAATGGGGAACACAAGTATGGGTAAAGGCAACTTAACAAATCAGGAAAGACATGATCTCAAACTCATTACTTTTCATCACTTCTTCATCTAACTTATTATTAAAATACAGTAAATTTTCTTAAGGGTATAATTTAAAATTGGTAGTAGGTGAAGTCAGACTATCATGCAAAGTCAGGCAGCAATGAACTGAGGGTACATATTATAAATCCAGTTGCTACACAAGGTTGAAGCAACAGCTACTGGGAAGGAGACGGCTACATTCAATAACTCAAAGTTGACCATATAGGCTGAAGCAGTAGCTATTAAGGAAGAATAATTTATTTTCACTGGTATAATTGTAATAGATACCAAGAAGCAGTAAAAAATTCCTTCTTTCTGCAATCTGTTAGAAAGGAAAAAGAAAACACTAAGAATATGAAAGTACTAACTGTAAAGGATTAGAAATTTTAGGATCAAATCTTGGGAGAGCATTTGCATCCGTAGGCACTTAGAGCAAATAGAAAGAAGTCACAGGAAAGCAGTAGCAATGTTACAGATTCACAGATTTTTCCACTGTTTTTTCCAATCTGGGCATTACAAATTCCAAATGAAGGAGACAGCTGTATTCTTTCTCCGCATTTTTTAAAAATTAAGGTTTGCCTTCAATGGGACATTTTTATTTTTTATGTATTATTTATTGTGTGTGTTAGTCACTCAGTTGTATCCAACTCTTTGCAACCCCATGGACTGTAGCCCACCAGGCTCCTCTGTCTACAGGATTCTTTAGGCAAGAATACTGACAGGGGTTGCCATTTCCTTCTCTAAGCAATCTTCCTGACACAGGAATTGAAACTGGGTCTCCTGCAATGCAGGCAGGTAACCATCTGAGCCACAAAGGAAAACCTTTCTCAATACTTCTGTTAAAAAACTAACACAAAACTGGGGAGTTCCCTGAAAGTCCAGTGGTTAGGATTCTGTGCTGCCAAAGCAAGTGGTATTTTTTAGTTCTTATTTATTAAGGAACCTGACAGGAATTTACTAGGTAGGTAACAAAACTATTTTGAAATGGCTTTTATGTGAGTGAAAACCCATGCAATATCCAATTCAACTCATTTTTTTTGCTTACTCCCATGAATGGGGAACACAAGTATGGGTAAAGGCAACTTAACAAATCAGGAAAGACATGATCTCAAACTCATTACTTTTCATCACTTCTTCATCTAACTTATTATTAAAATACAGTAAATTTTCTTAAGGGTATAATTTAAAATTGGTAGTAGGTGAAGTCAGACTATCATGCAAAGTCAGGCAGCAATGAACTGAGGGTACATATTATAAATCCAGTTGCTACACAAGGTTGAAGCAACAGCTACTGGGAAGGAGACGGCTACATTCAATAACTCAACAGAGTTTTAGTTTGCTTGATAACAAATAATTGATTTGTGTTATGGAAAAAATCTTTTATTAAACCAATTTTGAGTCTGTGCCATACAAACTATTTCTACCCCTACCTTACTACAGCAACTACTTAAGTATGACTGCTAAATTTTCACTTGGCAATACTGGTTTTAAAGCTTTTTGGTATGTCTTTCTGAAACCCCAAGGAAGGACAATTGGTTTTGGAAAACCCTTGGCAATTTTTCTCAAAGCCGGGGTAGTCTTCTGGTAAAGGGAACTTTGGATGGCATTCAAAACACATAAATTAATGAATAATGATGTTTTTAACACAATTATTAACAAACGGCTTGTTTAGAAGCCCATGGATGGTGATTCTTGGTCGGAAAGGATGAATGATCATTTACAATCAACAGCAAGACCTTGTGCCCTGGCCTTCTCAAGCCAGCAATAAGTTTCAAATTATCTTAAATGATTTCAACTTACCTCAGATCCTTTCTCTCCTTTTAGTCCTTGTTCACCCTGGTCACCTTGCTCACCCTTTAACAGGAACCAAAACAGAAATCACATATGAGGAGGAGACCAAATAAGATATGTTAACATTAATGTTTTTAAATGTTAGAGTGACCAAGAATACTTTCAAAACATACTGGGGGCCCTTGTTGTCCAGTGGCACCTCTAGGTCCTGGTATACCCACATGACCCTATGAATAGAAAAGATTATATTATTAGAATAAATAAAGGTATATGACTTAGAGAATAGAGCAGTATCACCTAAAATGATAGAAAAATGTTGCAGAATTCAACTCAAATATTATAGAGATAATGATTCTCTCTTATAAATAGTATAGAACATAATAGCCACTGGATATAATGATGACTTAGAAAGTGTAGAGGGTTATTGTTTTTTCCATGTGGGTTAATATAAGTTAAACAGTGGTCTGCCAAAAGATGTCTATGCCCTAATCCTCAAAACCTGCAAATGTGATCTTATTTGGAGAAAAGACTTTGAAGATATCATTAAGGATTTTAGAAGATTATCCTGGACTCTTTGTGCCCCTACGGACTATAGCCTGCCAGGCTCCTCTGTCCATGGGATCCTCCAGGCAAGAATACTAGAGTAGGTTGCCATGCCCTCCTCCAGGGGATCTTCTGAACCCAGGAATCCCACCTAAGTCTCTTACATCTCCTGCATTGGCAGGCGGTTTCTTTGCCATTAACACCAGTTTGGATGTCCTGTGGATTATCCACAAGGGCCCTAAATCCACAGAGAGGTGTCCTTATAAGATACACAAAGAAAGAGAGGTGGATACAAACAAAGGAGAAGGCTATGTGAAGACAAAGGCAGAAGCTAGAGTGATTCAGTCACAAGGAATGTTGCCGGGCATCAGAAGCTGGAAGAAGCAGAAAGGATTCTTCTCTGCAGTCTATGGTGTGACCACAGCTCTGCTCATAACTTGCTTTTAGATTTCTGGCCTCCAGGACCACTAGAGAATAACTTTCTGTTGTTTTAAGCCACCTGGCTTGTGGTAAATTGTTATGGCATGCCCAGGAAACTAATATAGTAAATAACAAGTGAATAAAGAATTTGAAAACAAATATCTTTTTTCCAACCTTTTATTTAGTGTTCTGTGGTCTCTATTTTTACAAACTAAGGTCACAGCCATTTAGATAGTAGATTTACTGGGTTGAAGACTGGTAGTCATTACCACATGTGCCAAGACATCAAGTGACTCTTACTCTAGCATCTGTCATCAGCCCAGTTCTCCAAGGAAGGAATGCTGATCTACCACATTTTTCTAAGTGTGCAAACAGAAACTAGCAACAGCCTAGGGGCATAGCAAGTAACAGTTATGCAGAAAGAATTCTACATGTAATCTTTTATCCCCTTCCCTACTGTCTTCTTCACTTCTGATTCTTTTCTTCCTGTATATTACAGAAAGGCTGCCTTAGAAGGGACAGTTTTCAGGCTGAGTTATCAGGCTTCTCTTTTCTGGGCTAGGAGAAGAGATTATCTAAGGCTAATGATTTATTCTCACAGAAAGGTCAGTTGAAGTCTTCTTTGTTTGCATTCTGTGGAGTAAATGTTTATGGTTTTAAGATTCAACTTCCTGATAAAGTAAACGAATTCTGTTTAAGGAAGAGAACAGTTGCAAGAGAGATTGGCTAATTTGGAAAGCTTTCTATGTATAGCATGCAGTCGTAACCAAAGCGAAAACGATGACTACACATGACCCTTATCAACAAGACATGACCAGGATCAACAAGTAACAGAATCAGGTCAACCATGAGGGAGTTTCATTCAAGTAAGTATTACTACTGTAGGTCACTTATAAAGACAGCTCAGGAGAGAAGCTCTTCGTGACACGTTGGGGTTACAAGGTGAAGTGAGAGTGAGCATACTGAGTCAACTGCAAAACTCCAAACCATCATGGCCTTCTGTGGTTTTGTCATTGCTCTCTCTGCAGTTGTACAGAGACCCTTTTCGAATGGTCATAGAAGAGCCAATTGCCTCTTGTGACTTTGTGAGGTTTGGACACAAATCTTACGAAAAACAAACTTGTTTTCTAGGAGCTCCACTATAATTCCCTTGGCCCTTTCCATCCAAGTAAGACTTACCAACTATTTTTCTGCAGTGGTAAGGATTAAATATGCTGTAATAAATATTACTATAAAGTTATGTGGGCAAGATTACGGGAAGTGATTGATTTTTCTTGGTGATGTTAGTAGTGGGAGGAGTTGGATAGCCAAGGGGAGCCTGGAGAGGATTTTATATGGGAAATGATGGTAAGTTGAATTTTAAAGGATGAATTTTCCAAGCAGTTAAAAAAAAAAAGAAAAAAAGGAAGGCATTCTGCAGAAGAATAGCACAGGAGAATAAATGGAGATTCAACTAACACAAAGTGTTAAGTGGAGAATGGATTTGAAAGGGCTGTGACTGTGGATAGGGAATCTAGTTAGTAAACTATTAAAAGAATTCAGGCAATTAAATAATGAAAGCCTAAAGCAGAGCAAAGTAGACAGACTCCAGAGATATAGAAGAGGTGAAAAGCAGTGGTCAAGTTCAGAGATGAGAGAATAGAGATAGGAGAGAATGAGAGAGGAAAGATGAGAGAAAAGAGAAAACAAGAGAGAGAAAAAGAGACTGAGACAGAAAGAGAGAAGATTCATTTACTAGGCATCTGGATGTTTGCTAGTACTGTTCACTGAATTAAAGACATAAAAAGAGGAGGGTCAGATTTGGACCGGGACATGCTGAGTGTGAGGTACCTGTGATGATGTCTAGTAGTTTTTGGACATAGGTGTTTGATGCTAAGGAATAAAGGCCAAGTAAGGATTTTGTAGTTATTTTATTGTATGCAAAAAATTCTATGGCTTTTGCCAAACCAAAGTAAAAAAGGAGTTGAAGATAGAACATAATTTATTCAAAGGTCACTTATAAAGACAGCTCAGGAGAGAAGCTCTTCGTGACACGTTGGGGTTACAAGGTGAAGTGAGAGTGAGCATACTGAGTCAACTGCAAAACTCCAAACCATCATGGCCTTCTGTGGTTTTGTCATTGCTCTCTCTGCAGTTGTACAGAGACCCTTTTCGAATGGTCATAGAAGAGCCAATTGCCTCTTGTGACTTTGTGAGGTTTGGACACAAATCTTACGAAAAACAAACTTGTTTTCTAGGAGCTCCACTATAATTCCCTTGGCCCTTTCCATCCAAGTAAGACTTACCAACTATTTTTCTGCAGTGGTAAGGATTAAATATGCTGTAATAAATATTACTATAAAGTTATGTGGGCAAGATTACGGGAAGTGATTGATTTTTCTTGGTGATGTTAGTAGTGGGAGGAGTTGGATAGCCAAGGGGAGCCTGGAGAGGATTTTATATGGGAAATGATGGTAAGTTGAATTTTAAAGGATGAATTTTCCAAGCAGTTAAAAAAAAAAAAGAAAAAAAGGAAGGCATTCTGCAGAAGAATAGCACAGGAGAATAAATGGAGATTCAACTAACACAAAGTGTTAAGTGGAGAATGGATTTGAAAGGGCTGTGACTGTGGATAGGGAATCTAGTTAGTAAACTATTAAAAGAATTCAGGCAATTAAATAATGAAAGCCTAAAGCAGAGCAAAGTAGACAGACTCCAGAGATATAGAAGAGGTGAAAAGCAGTGGTCAAGTTCAGAGATGAGAGAATAGAGATAGGAGAGAATGAGAGAGGAAAGATGAGAGAAAAGAGAAAACAAGAGAGAGAAAAAGAGACTGAGACAGAAAGAGAGAAGATTCATTTACTAGGCATCTGGATGTTTGCTAGTACTGTTCACTGAATTAAAGACATAAAAAGAGGAGGGTCAGATTTGGACCGGGACATGCTGAGTGTGAGGTACCTGTGATGATGTCTAGTAGTTTTTGGACATAGGTGTTTGATGCTAAGGAATAAAGGCCAAGTAAGGATTTTGTAGTTATTTTATTGTATGCAAAAAATTCTATGGCTTTTGCCAAACCAAAGTAAAAAAGGAGTTGAAGATAGAACATAATTTATTCAATATATTTGTAGGGCATTATCTCACAAAAGTTTAGCCTGACTTAATCTTAGATATTTGTATGTTTCTGATAACACCTTTAAAAAGTGAACATTCACAGTACAGTGTTTTGTTTTTTTTTTTTAAAGATTTATTTATTTATTTATTCTGGGGGGGTGGGGTGGGGAGGGAGGGGAGTAGGCGGGGTACTTCTATTGGTCTTTCATTTGTCTATTTTCATCCATCTTTGTTCTTTGGCCCGTGTGGGCCTTGCATCACGGTGGCCTCTGTCGTTGCAGAGCACCGGCTCTGGGCACATGTGCTCCAGAGCTCTGGCTCGGTAATTGGACACATGGGTCTAGCCGCTCCACGGCACGTGGGATCTTCCCAGGCCAGGGATCAAACCGGCGCCCCTTGCACTGCAAGGCGGTGTCCTTACCCACTGGACCACCAGAGAAGCCCCAGTACAGTGTTCTTATTCATACCATGTCCTCAGGCTGTCTCTCAAGCCTCAAATGACTTATGTGAAGTGTAGTTTTTGGAATGGCAGATATTTTACTATATCTGCTTTTATACTGATTAAATATTCTTATTTTGTACATGTGGTGTCATGGAATCATGACTGTGCGTGACATTCATGGCTCCTGGTCCATGGGAGACACTAAAATAAATGCTGAATGTCAGGAGATTTAATTATATGTACCACACAAAGCATGTCAGGTATAATGATGACTAGCAAGTATTTACTGATGATAACAAACAGGATACTTGACTTTTGTGATTCTCAGTTTCTTCAAGAGGAAAAAAGAACAAAGGATGGTGAGAAAGATTTCAAAATGTATTTCTACTGTTGTTCGTAGCCAAATTTTCATTATCTATTCCATTTTTTCCTCCAGCAGGAAAATCATGAGTTTATCACAACTTTAAGAATATTTGTGAGCATAAAAGTGTTTTTAAAAACTTGGTGATTTTTCAGTCATAAAAAGAAATGAAGAAACTCTATAAAAGTAAAAAAGCAAAATAAAAATAATTATTAAAAAAAAAAGGAATGAAGTATTGACATATTTTACAACATGGATGTACCCTGAAAACACTGTGTAAAGTGAAAGAAGCCAGACACAAAAGGCTATATATTATATGTCTACAATTATATGAAAGACATAGAATAGATAAATCAATAGAGATAGAAAGTAGAGTAGTGATTGCCGGCTGGGAGAAGTAGAGTGAACTGTTAACAAGCACAGGTCTTCCTTTCTGGGGTGATGAAAATTTTCTGGAACTAGGCAGTGTGTGATGGTTGTACAATATTGCCAGTGTACTAAATTGTCTAAACTATACACTGGAAAATGGTTAAGATGGTAAATTTTATGTTATGTGCTTTCTTTTTTAAAACATATTTTTTAAATTATTTATTTATTTGGCTGCACTGGGTCTTAGTTTTGGCATGTGGTATCTAGTTCCCTGACCAGGGATCGAACCTGGGCCGCCTGCATTGGGAACACATAATCTTAACCACTGGACCACCAGAGAAGTCCCTGTTATGTGCTTTCTTAGCACAATTTTAAAAATCTTGATGATAGTCCTGACCATCAATTTACTAGACTGAAATGGTAGTGTCTACAATGCCCATATAAAAAAGAAAGAATTTAAAAGTATCACGTAAGGGTACAATAGAGTAATCTAACTCTGAATAAAGCATGGGTCCCCTGTTTGAATCAAATTCATGCTTGGAAAAATAAGGCAGGGGACAAATGTAGGTATTTCATGACTTTGAGATGTCTAAACAAAGAAGTTACTGTGACTATCTGTCACTAAATAGCTTTTTAAAATAGATCCATCAACAAATAATAAAGCAACTCTTAAACCCTCAGATAAAAAGATGGAATTAGACAGAAAAGAAAATGTAGATCACACTAGGTTGTGAAATACCCACGACTGAAGACTTTATCAGGACTATTTGTGGAGTGATGGAGGAGAAACAGATTCCATAGTGGGTCCAGGGAAAAGTTTTCCTCTGATGAAGGAATTCTGAAGAATGTATGACTATCCAAAAAAGAAACAGGGGCAGGATTTTCTTCTCCCACCTAGGTGAAGAGATTCATTCTCTTCCAGTAGAATAGTTAGCTTTTTGTTTGCCATGCTGATATAGGTACAACATGGATGTACCCTGAAAACACTGTGTAAAGTGAAAGAAGCCAGACACAAAAGGCTATATATTATATGTCTACAATTATATGAAAGACATAGAATAGATAAATCAATAGAGATAGAAAGTAGAGTAGTGATTGCCGGCTGGGAGAAGTAGAGTGAACTGTTAACAAGCACAGGTCTTCCTTTCTGGGGTGATGAAAATTTTCTGGAACTAGGCAGTGTGTGATGGTTGTACAATATTGCCAGTGTACTAAATTGTCTAAACTATACACTGGAAAATGGTTAAGATGGTAAATTTTATGTTATGTGCTTTCTTTTTTAAAACATATTTTTTAAATTATTTATTTATTTGGCTGCACTGGGTCTTAGTTTTGGCATGTGGTATCTAGTTCCCTGACCAGGGATCGAACCTGGGCCGCCTGCATTGGGAACACATAATCTTAACCACTGGACCACCAGAGAAGTCCCTGTTATGTGCTTTCTTAGCACAATTTTAAAAATCTTGATGATAGTCCTGACCATCAATTTACTAGACTGAAATGGTAGTGTCTACAATGCCCATATAAAAAAGAAAGAATTTAAAAGTATCACGTAAGGGTACAATAGAGTAATCTAACTCTGAATAAAGCATGGGTCCCCTGTTTGAATCAAATTCATGCTTGGAAAAATAAGGCAGGGGACAAATGTAGGTATTTCATGACTTTGAGATGTCTAAACAAAGAAGTTACTGTGACTATCTGTCACTAAATAGCTTTTTAAAATAGATCCATCAACAAATAATAAAGCAACTCTTAAACCCTCAGATAAAAAGATGGAATTAGACAGAAAAGAAAATGTAGATCACACTAGGTTGTGAAATACCCACGACTGAAGACTTTATCAGGACTATTTGTGGAGTGATGGAGGAGAAACAGATTCCATAGTGGGTCCAGGGAAAAGTTTTCCTCTGATGAAGGAATTCTGAAGAATGTATGACTATCCAAAAAAGAAACAGGGGCAGGATTTTCTTCTCCCACCTAGGTGAAGAGATTCATTCTCTTCCAGTAGAATAGTTAGCTTTTTGTTTGCCATGCTGATATAGGTACTGGTTGTAGTTGGTAAAAGTCAAAAGAAGATTATATAAGAACATGATTTTCCTGAGAACATGTAGAGGAGTTACGACAGAAAAAATTAAAGAAGCTGAAGATGCTTCTCAAATTATGTTGAAAGCAGCTCTTCAACTCAGAGAAAAGCTAATTTAAAGTTAATCTATTTGGATTCCTTGGACTAGCAAACATTGTACATACAAATGTTACAGAGACAGAATACACTGACTTCCAAAAAATGTCTCTCTGAAAATAGAAAAAGTGCAGGATACGCATTCCTCAAATGGCATAAACATTTAGAACTACTTTCAACATTTGCTTCAAAGAGAGTCTTATGAAGTGCAAGTTATTTTTTCAGATTTGGGGCTTGAGAGAATCAAGTGATTAATGCTAATTATCTACCTAACAGCTTGTCCATTGAATCTGGCTCCTTAAGTCTTCATTTCAGACATGATCACAGAAATTTTACACGAGAAAAGGGTATACTGGATCATATAACCCATTAATTCATTATTAAAAATAAATTATGTTTATATACATATTATATGCATCATGCAAAATACTGGGCTGGATGAATCTCAAACTGGAATCAAGATTGCCAGGAGAAATTTCAACAACCTCAGGTATGCAGATGATACCACTCTAATGGCAGCAAGCAAAGAGAAACTAAAGAGTCTCTTGATGAAGATGAAACAGAAGAGAGAAAAAGCTGGCTTAAAACTCAACATTTGGGGCTTCCCTGGTGGTCCAGTGGGTAAGGACACCACCTTGCACTGCAAGGGGTGCTGGTTCGATCCCTGGCCTGGGGAGATTCCACATGCCACAGAGTGGCTGGACTGTTGTGTCGAACTACCGAGCCGGAGCTCTGGAGCACACGTGGCCAGAGCCGGTGCTCTCCAGTGAGAGGCCACTGTGATGGGAGGCTCACACAGGCCAAAGAACAAAGACGGAAATGAATGAAAGACCAACAGATGTGGCCCCAAAAACTCAACATTCAAAAAACTAAGATCATTGCATCCAGTCTAATCACTCCATGGCAAACAGATGGGGAAACAATGGAAACAGTGACAGACTTTATTTTCTTGTTCTCCAGAATCACTGCAGACACTGACTGCAGCCATGAAATTTAAAGATGCTTTCTCCTTGGAAGAAAATAAAGCAGACACATCACTTTGCTGGCAAAGGTCCATATACTCAAAGCTAAGGTTTTTCCATAGTTATGTATGGATGTGAGAATTGTACTATAAAGAAGGCTGAACACCGAAGAACTGATGCTTTTGAACTGTGGTGCCAGAGAAGACTCTTGAGAATCCCTTGGACAACAAGGTGATCAAACCAGTCAATCCTAAAGGAAATCAACCCTGAATAATCACTGGAAGAACTGATGCTGAAAGTGAAGCTCCAATACTTGGCTACCTGATATGAAGCGACAACTCATTGGAAAAGACCTTGATGCTGGGAAAGATTGAGGGCAGGAGGAGAAGTTGGTCAGATGGCTGGATGACATCACTGATTCAAATGGACATGAGTTTGAGCAAACTCTGGGAGACACTGAAAGAGAGCTAGCATGCTGCAGTCCATGAGGTCACAAACAGTCAGCACGACTTAGTGACTGCACAACAACTATTATATATTATTATGTACCAGAATTAAAACAGACATTATACAAGAAAAAGAAAGTCATATTCAAATTGAGGAACTGAAACCGCTGCACATTAAAAACAATTCGCAAAAATGGTAGTAGCATTGTATTTGTATGAATGACTTCTATTACAAATAAATACTTCAACTCTACATAAGAGGGAAAGCTTGCTGTTAGGAGAAAAGAATTAGATTAGATTTAGATTGAATTAGATTATAAAGGCTAGACAGGATTTATGTAAGTAAAGATCACATAATTTTGTGAGCAAGTAGATAACGTTGTGAGCAAAGGAGTAAGAGGATCTATAGGGAGAGAGTTAACAAATAACTGTTTTATTTAGCATATGCCATTATAAACAGAAATGGAAGAGATACAGGGCAGGGATGCATAACATCCTCAATACAAATGTGATAATAAATAACAACACTGAATAAATTCTATCCAAGTCTACTATAAGTTGAGTTAATAAACCTTGTCTCTTACATTCCTTTAAGAATGGGAGAGGATAAAATTGATATAAGAATATAATGGCATTTATTCATTTGACAACTCTTTAATAAATTTCTACTGTATACCAGAACTTTGTGTTCTAGAAACACAAAGGATATAACAGACACAAACACAAATACATTGAGAATATAATAATGAAAAACACAATAGTCTTATTGTAATGGATTTAATATTTTGTTGGGGGAATATATGTAATACACAAAAAACTGAGTATATAAAAAGGTAAAATAATATAGAAAGCATTAAATGAATAAAGTAAATAGAGTTATACATATAAAGTGGTGAATAGAAAGGGCAGTTAGAGAAGTCCTCTCAGAAAGTAATATTTCAGTTGAGATGTGAATGATGAGACAAAGCAGCAATGGAAGGAGATGAAGGAAAATTTAGAAAAAAGTGATAGAAAAGAGCTTTCTTCTAGGATCAAAAATATAATACTAATTATCTCAATGATGCTTATTTGCATTCGCAGCTGAGCAGAACCATAGAGAACCCTATTCAAATTTAGAAGCAAGGTGTGAAATTCATAAGAATTACCTTATATCCTTCTGTTCCGGGCTCTCCTCTCTCTCCTTGCTCTCCCACTGGACCCTAAAGAGACCACAGGCAAAAGCCATCAATGGATCTAAGTGAAAGGGATACCCAGGCAGACTTGGCAAAGAGGCCAGCTGGTTCCAAGGACAAGGAGAAGAAGAGAAAGGACGAGGAGAAATAAAGGCAAAGATCTTCAATGTTGAAACTGAAAACTTCTAGTCTTATGGTAATCTCGGCGTTTATATTAGAATGTCTCACCTAGCCCTGAGGCCTAGAGACTATTCTAGCTAATCTCATGTTAATGGTGTGGGTGTGGGCCTATGGGGCCTTTACAACCTTAAGATATTTGTCTGTCTAGCTACTGACAAATAACTGTTTTATTTAGCATATGCCATTATAAACAGAAATGGAAGAGATACAGGGCAGGGATGCATAACATCCTCAATACAAATGTGATAATAAATAACAACACTGAATAAATTCTATCCAAGTCTACTATAAGTTGAGTTAATAAACCTTGTCTCTTACATTCCTTTAAGAATGGGAGAGGATAAAATTGATATAAGAATATAATGGCATTTATTCATTTGACAACTCTTTAATAAATTTCTACTGTATACCAGAACTTTGTGTTCTAGAAACACAAAGGATATAACAGACACAAACACAAATACATTGAGAATATAATAATGAAAAACACAATAGTCTTATTGTAATGGATTTAATATTTTGTTGGGGGAATATATGTAATACACAAAAAACTGAGTATATAAAAAGGTAAAATAATATAGAAAGCATTAAATGAATAAAGTAAATAGAGTTATACATATAAAGTGGTGAATAGAAAGGGCAGTTAGAGAAGTCCTCTCAGAAAGTAATATTTCAGTTGAGATGTGAATGATGAGACAAAGCAGCAATGGAAGGAGATGAAGGAAAATTTAGAAAAAAGTGATAGAAAAGAGCTTTCTTCTAGGATCAAAAATATAATACTAATTATCTCAATGATGCTTATTTGCATTCGCAGCTGAGCAGAACCATAGAGAACCCTATTCAAATTTAGAAGCAAGGTGTGAAATTCATAAGAATTACCTTATATCCTTCTTTTCCCGGGCTCTCCTCTCTCTCCTTGCTCTCCCACTGGACCCTAAAGAGACCACAGGCAAAAGCCATCAATGGATCTAAGTGAAAGGGATACCCAGGCAGACTTGGCAAAGAGGCCAGCTGGTTCCAAGGACAAGGAGAAGAAGAGAAAGGACGAGGAGAAATAAAGGCAAAGATCTTCAATGTTGAAACTGAAAACTTCTAGTCTTATGGTAATCTCGGCGTTTATATTAGAATGTCTCACCTAGCCCTGAGGCCTAGAGACTATTCTAGCTAATCTCATGTTAATGGTGTGGGTGTGGGCCTATGGGGCCTTTACAACCTTAAGATATTTGTCTGTCTAGCTACTGACAAATTTCTTTTCTTTTTTTAAAAAATTTTTATTTTACTTTTTACTTTTACAGAGTTTTGTTGTTTACAGATATGCATGATCCCAGATTAGTCATATGAATATTCCCCCCTATCCCACCCCTCCAGGCCATTGCACAGCGCCCCTGCAGGATCTTAATATATTCTTTTGATTTATTGGTAACTGACTGGAAGATACAAATTTTCATGCTTAAACTGGCAAAGGGGGTTACTCTTCTATCTCCCTTCCAGTGTCCATGCTGGAAGCTTTTCCCTATCCTTTCTTACTTTAATGAACTTTTCACTGCACGAAGCTCTGAGTGACCATCGCTGGGTCTTTTGATCCCAGTGTGAATTCTTCTCCATTGGAGATTAAGAATCCGACACAGTTAACGACGGAAACCTACCATCATCTATCACCTATCGTAAGTATTTGTGAACACAGATGATATAGTTACTGTGAAGTATTTTTTCCCTAAAAATATGAAATCAAATGTATAATAATTTGTTTACTTCCACTAAATTATTCCAAAAAATGAACTTCAATGACACCTAGAACATCATAAGGACTCAATTATTTTAGAGTCTCACAATGATTAGGTTAAAGAAAACACTGAAAAAAATGAAGCCCATGCAAACAATGTGAATAATCATATGAGCAAAGTATGTTATACAAAACATCAAAATAACTTGTATTTGTACTTGATGTTAAAAAACAACTTGTATTTGTACTTGATGGAAAAAATTTAAGCAGGACATCTCAGCTACTTAATCAATTACATTAATTATAAAATAATATATTTAATCACCTTTTAAAAGTGATAATAGCTAATCCTATTTTATCATTCTTTGTTAGAAATTATATTGTTTATTCTTTAATCTGTGAAATTTTAATTACTGAGATATAAATTAACCTCAAGAAATTACACTTATTCATTTTAATTCTGAGGCAGAAGCTAATAAACTTGTACTTCAATGTTGACTGAAACTTCAGCATGAATCTCCGATTAGTCCATATGAGGCCTAGAGACTATTCTAGCTAATCTCATGTTAATGGTGTGGGTGTGGGCCTATGGGGCCTTTACAACCTTAAGATATTTGTCTGTCTAGCTACTGACAAATTTCTTTTCTTTTTTTAAAAATTTTTATTTTACTTTTTACTTTTACAGAGTTTTGTTGTTTACAGATATGCATGATCCCAGATTAGTCATATGAATATTCCCCCCTATCCCACCCCTCCAGGCCATTGCACAGCGCCCCTGCAGGATCTTAATATATTCTTTTGATTTATTGGTAACTGACTGGAAGATACAAATTTTCATGCTTAAACTGGCAAAGGGGGTTACTCTTCTATCTCCCTTCCAGTGTCCATGCTGGAAGCTTTTCCCTATCCTTTCTTACTTTAATGAACTTTTCACTGCACGAAGCTCTGAGTGACCATCGCTGGGTCTTTTGATCCCAGTGTGAATTCTTCTCCATTGGAGATTAAGAATCCGACACAGTTAACGACGGAAACCTACCATCATCTATCACCTATCGTAAGTATTTGTGAACACAGATGATATAGTTACTGTGAAGTATTTTTCCCTAAAATATGAAATCAAATGTATAATAATTTGTTTACTTCCACTAAATTATTCCAAAAAATGAACTTCAATGACACCTAGAACATCATAAGGACTCAATTATTTTAGAGTCTCACAATGATTAGGTTAAAGAAAACACTGAAAAAAATGAAGCCCATGCAAACAATGTGAATAATCATATGAGCAAAGTATGTTATACAAAACATCAAAATAACTTGTATTTGTACTTGATGTTAAAAAACAACTTGTATTTGTACTTGATGGAAAAAATTTAAGCAGGACATCTCAGCTACTTAATCAATTACATTAATTATAAAATAATATATTTAATCACCTTTTAAAAAGTGATAATAGCTAATCCTATTTTATCATTCTTTGTTAGAAATTATATTGTTTATTCTTTAATCTGTGAAATTTTAATTACTGAGATATAAATTAACCTCAAGAAATTACACTTATTCATTTTAATTCTGAGGCAGAAGCTAATAAACTTGTACTTTTACTTTTTCTATACATTTATAAAATCCTTTGATATGATAAACTATTCTAACTACAACTCTAAAACACACTTGAAAAGCCAGTTGTCTCATATTAGGACCTACTGTCTGAAAAGAAACTCAAATTGAAATTATTTTCAGAACTATAGAATTTATTGTGGACAATTAATGGATAAATTTTTATGTACTCCTACATGGATAAAGATATTAGACATAATGTAAAGACAATAATCTCTGACTCTGCATTAATTATTTAGAATATTCTTGGTTTAAATTTTCATACTTGTCTCAGGTCTACTAGATAAAATGACCATTATTACGTTAGGCTTTTAATACATTTTTTTGCATTCAGTGACATTCTTTGACCCTGGAATACATGAATCTGGAGAAAAGGAGCACTTACACTCAAATTGCCCAAATTTTTCAATTTACTTTTAAATTTTTCCAGTATTTCCATATTTTGGCATCTCCAAAGTCTAAAAATGTTTAGAATACATTTAATACAGGAATTTTTTTTTTTAAAGATTTATTTATTTATTTAATTTTGGGCGGGGGTCGGGTTGGGGAGGGAGTGGAGCGGCGGGCCACTTCTATTGGTTTTTCATTCTCTTTTTTCATCCGTCTTTGTTCTTTGGCTCCTGCGGGCCTCCCATCGTGGTGGCGTCTGTTGTCACAGAGCACCGGCTCTGGGCGCATGCACTCCAGAGCTCCGGCTTGGTGATTGGACACATCAGTCCAGCCGCTCCGCAGCACGTGGGATCTTCCCAGGCCAGGGATCGAACCGGCGCCCCTTGCACTGCAAGGCGGTGTCCTTACCCACTGGACCACCAGGGGAAGCCCTCATACAGGATTTTTAAAAACATCATTCTGTCTCTTAATTATTTGCTTCTTAAATCTACATTAGTTTTGGGATAGCTTAGAATACCTTTTTTTCAACTGAGGTATATTTGATGTATAATATTATATAAGTTTTTAGGTGTACAATATAGTGATTCACAATTTTTAAAGATTATACTTCATTTACCGTTAAAATATTGGCTATATTCCCCGTGTTCTACAATATATCCTTGTAGCTTATTTAATACACAGTAATTTGTACTTTTTATTGACCAGGGGATTCTCGCAGAAACTTATTGCTGGTGGTTTATGATTTGCTATGTAAGTGAATACTGAAATATCCCTGGTCAATAAAGTTCAAGTAAAAGATGTATTATTATGGCTCCCATCAATAAGTTGTTAATCCCCTAACCTTGTCTTATCCCTCTCTCCTTCTCCTTCCCCTTCCACACTAGTAGCCACTAGTGGGTTCTCTATATCTGTGCTTCTTTTTTGTTATATCCATCCTGTTTCATTTTTTTTAGATTCAATATATAAGCAATATTACACAGTATTTGTATTTCTCTGGCTTATTTCACTTAGCAAAATAATCTGCAAGTCTATGATACTGTGGCAAATGGAAAAAAATTTCATTTTTTTTTTTTTTTACTGCTGAGTAGTATTATATATGTATTTTATACACACACACACACTGAATTTTGCATATACATATATATGTTTCTATATAAACACTACATATTCTTTATTTGTTCATCTGTTGATGGACACTCAGGCTGATTCCATATCCTGGTAATCGTAAACATTGCTACTATGCACAGTGGAGTGCATATAGCTTTCCTGATTACCACTTTTCATTTTTTTCAGATATATACCCAGCAATGGAATTGATGGGTCATATGGTAGCTCTGCTTTTAGCTGCCTGAGAAACCTCACAGTGCTTCCAAAATCGTTGCACCAATTTACATTCCCATCAACAATGAACAGGGTGCACTTTTCTCCAATACATCATCAACATTTGTAATTTGTAGTCTTTTTGATGACAGCCATTCTGAGGTATGAGGTGATATTTCATTGTGGTTTTAATTCGCATTTCTATGATGACTAAGAATGTTGAGACTCTTCATGTGCCTGCTAGCCATCTCTTTGTCTTGTGTCTTTTCGTTTTTATGACCATTTCTTTTTTTTTTTTTTAAAGATTTATTTATTTATTCATTTTTTGGGTGGGGGTCGTGTTGGGGAGGGAGGGGAGCGGGCGGGCCACTTCTATTGGTCTTTCATTTCTCTATTTTCATTCATCTTTGTTCTTCGGCTCCTGTGGGCCTCCCATCGTGGTGGCGTCTGTCGTTGCAGAGCACTGGCTCTGGGCGCATGCGCTTCAGAGCTCCGGCTCGGTAATTGGACACATCGGTCCAGCTGCTCTGCGGCACGTGGGATCTTCCCAGGCCAGGGATCAAACTGGCGCCCCTTGCACTGCAAGGCGGTGTCCTTACCCACTGCGCCACCAGGGGAAGCCCCTTTATGACCATTTCTGATAAAGAAGTTCATATATTCTTACAGATCAGTTAGCCTTGATGTGAGATTGTTGTCACTCGATCAGAAAAACTCTAGAATCTTTCCTATATCTGAAACAAAGTATGTCTTTCAACTATCTCCAAAGAGCCAGTTCAAAAGACTAGGCGTGACTAGATATTCTTTTATGGAAAATTTAACCAATTATATTTCTGTGAATTAGACATTTTTGTTTTATTCATTTAATCTACAAATATCTTTTATACTGTCATAAGAAAATATAAACAGAGACAATTATTTAGATAATCAGAGATATAATAGCTACTGAAAAAACTGTGGTTATATCTAGTCCTTAAAATGCTTAATGAGAAGATTACACATCATTATTCTTTAAGGAATATTGGCTCTAATAACTAGTTAGACAAATTTGGAAATTATTTCATAACTGTGTATAAACTATTATCAAAAGGATACAGATCAGATTCTTAAAAGTAATTTAGAAATAAGTCTGAATTTGACATATAAATATCTGTCCTAAATGCCTAGAGGCTGTAATATTTTGATTGTCTCTGTGAAAATTTGTCATCGTGAATTTAATGCTGAAAGTTAGATTTGGAAAATTACTGTATTCAACTTCTATATAATGCTAAGTATCCTGATCTGGAGCTAAACAGTTTTCCTATTTAGATTATGTAACTGCAAGTACTGCTGGCATATAAAATCATGTTGTAAAACTAACAACAAAAACTTCTTGAAAAGATCTAAGTGGTGTTATGAATCTATTGTACTAACTGTATTTTATCTTAAAACATCAAAATAATTTTAGAAAAAAACCTACTGGTTCACCTCGAGGCCCAGGTGGTCCTAGGACTGTATTATCTTCTCCTGGATAACCCTGTAATGAAGATGATTCATAAATAAAACTAAGTTAATAAATTTTAAAATATTAAGCCTATTACTTTCTAATAGGTTATAAAACATGGAATCTGGTTTAATCCTTTTTAAATGAAAAACTTATTTACAAAACTTAACATATAATACTTTATACTATATACATGATTGTAATTCATACATGGTTCTCTTTGGAAGTATCAATCCACTTTAGTTACATTAAAAAGCAGCTTACTAATTTTCTCAAGTGCCAGCTTTCCAATGACATTACAAATCAAAGGAGTACTGTTATACTTTTCAGTCGTCTGGCTCTGTGAGATCCCACGGACTGCAGCCCACCAGGCTCCTCTGTCCATGGAACTCACCAGGCAAGAATACTGGAGTGGGTAGTCATTTACTTCTCCTAATACTGTGGTAGTTATTCTTAATTCATAAAAAATTTTACTATAAATGTACTATAGCTAGTCATTTAATCTCGAGTCTCACAATCTCTTTCAATCAGTAAATTAATATTTGTTTTACAGATTGTAAAGCACTGTAACACATACCAGTCTTTAAACAACCTTTCAAAGATTTAATTTAAATTTTTGACCCTTGGTATTTACTTTTCTTCTAGAATCTACAATACTTCCCAAGTTGAAAAGTGCTTCTTTTATCTTGTGAAAATGTTTCCAGCATATTTTCAGAAAGAACACATGAATTTAATGTTTAATTTTAGGATTAAAAAGTCAATATATACATACACACCTTTTCTCCTTTAGGTCCTGGCAACCCAGAAAGTCCTGGTTGACCTTCATGGCCCTAATGGAACGACAAGTAAGTACACAATCTCTGAATTGTTTGCATGTGCTGTACCTAATACTACCATGCCTATGCCATTAGATACCACACTAATTCTGAAAGAAAAACAGCATTCACTCTACAGGAGCCTGATGTCTAAATTTGCTAGATTATGTAACTGCAAGTACTGCTGGCATATAAAATCATGTTGTAAAACTAACAACAAAAACTTCTTGAAAAGATCTAAGTGGTGTTATGAATCTATTGTACTAACTGTATTTTATCTTAAAACATCAAAATAATTTTAGAAAAAAACCTACTGGTTCACCTCGAGGCCCAGGTGGTCCTAGGACTGTATTATCTTCTCCTGGATAACCCTGTAATGAAGATGATTCATAAATAAAACTAAGTTAATAAATTTTAAAATATTAAGCCTATTACTTTCTAATAGGTTATAAAACATGGAATCTGGTTTAATCCTTTTTAAATGAAAAACTTATTTACAAAACTTAACATATAATACTTTATACTATATACATGATTGTAATTCATACATGGTTCTCTTTGGAAGTATCAATCCACTTTAGTTACATTAAAAGCAGCTTACTAATTTTCTCAAGTGCCAGCTTTCCAATGACATTACAAATCAAAGGAGTACTGTTATACTTTTCAGTCGTCTGGCTCTGTGAGATCCCACGGACTGCAGCCCACCAGGCTCCTCTGTCCATGGAACTCACCAGGCAAGAATACTGGAGTGGGTAGTCATTTACTTCTCCTAATACTGTGGTAGTTATTCTTAATTCATAAAAAATTTTACTATAAATGTACTATAGCTAGTCATTTAATCTCGAGTCTCACAATCTCTTTCAATCAGTAAATTAATATTTGTTTTACAGATTGTAAAGCACTGTAACACATACCAGTCTTTAAACAACCTTTCAAAGATTTAATTTAAATTTTTGACCCTTGGTATTTACTTTTCTTCTAGAATCTACAATACTTCCCAAGTTGAAAAGTGCTTCTTTTATCTTGTGAAAATGTTTCCAGCATATTTTCAGAAAGAACACATGAATTTAATGTTTAATTTTAGGATTAAAAAGTCAATATATACATACACACCTTTTCTCCTTTAGGTCCTGGCAACCCAGAAAGTCCTGGTTGACCTTCATGGCCCTAATGGAACGACAAGTAAGTACACAATCTCTGAATTGTTTGCATGTGCTGTACCTAATACTACCATGCCTATGCCATTAGATACCACACTAATTCTGAAAGAAAAACAGCATTCACTCTACAGGAGCCTGATGTCTAAATTTGCTAGAAAGCATTATCAGATTTCATCTAAATTCATATATTTGGGATGACATCTTTATGTAATGTTTTTATGCAAATATATACTTTTTATTTACAATTAGAAATGCTTACCCTATATCCTGGAATTCCAGGTTCTCCTGCAGGCCCGATCAATCCTAATGGTCCCTAAAAAAAACAAAGTAAACATTAGAAAGAAAACAGACAACTGTTCAAATTAAATTTGAATTTTTGTTATTTAAAATTTGGACTTTTCAAATTTGAAATTCTACCTAATCTGAAATGGAAAAACAAAAAATAATTTTCCAACTTGCATCTTATTTTGCTTCTGGACCATGTAAGTGCCACAAAAATATGCTTCTCTGGTTTACTTTTGGTATGAATGTCTTTAATCATATTAAAAGAAATACTTTCGGTTGCCAGAATGCTGTAAGCTTCCAGCATATTCTTGGAAATGTAGTTTGTATCTGTCAAAGTTTGTGGTATTTGTGCATCACTAAATATCAGAGAATTCTGACAGATTTTAGTATTGTCATGAGAGGATCAAAAACTGCACTCATTCATAGTGTCAGATGCTTTGATGAACATGATGTCAGCTCTGGTAAAAACTGTTAAAAGAGAAGCGGTTAACAACTTAATGTACAATATTCACCCCTATTAATTACACTTACTATCAGTTTATATAGATGAGAAAATAATAAGTTAAAAGCAAGTCAGTAAATGTTCCTAAACTACTGAAAGAATAACTCAGACTACTGAAGAAAGCAAACATAACACTCTTAAGTATGTCTTTTTTTTTTTTTTTCCTTAGTGAAAAGTTTATTAAAGTAAGAAAGGATAGGGAAAAGCTTCCAGCATAGACACTGGAAGGAGGGTAGAAGAGTATCCCCCTTAAATATGTCTATTTTTTTATATTATCAAAAAGTTTTCACATCAAGTCTATTTGAGTCTCAAAAAAAAAAGGAGATAAGGAAATTAAGGCACAGAGTAAGTATGTTACTATCTAAATGTCACATTAACCAGAAGTTCTAATCAAAGTAGTTTTAAGGGGCATAATTATTTATCTAAAGATACCACCTAATTCTGAAAGAAAAACAGCATTCACTCTACAGGAGCCTGATGTCTAAATTTGCTAGAAAGCATTATCAGATTTCATCTAAATTCATATATTTGGGATGACATCTTTATGTAATGTTTTATGCAAATATATACTTTTTTACAATTAGAAATGCTTACCCTATATCCTGGAATTCCAGGTTCTCCTGCAGGCCCGATCAATCCTAATGGTCCCTAAAAAAAACAAAGTAAACATTAGAAAGAAAACAGACAACTGTTCAAATTAAATTTGAATTTTTGTTATTTAAAATTTGGACTTTTCAAATTTGAAATTCTACCTAATCTGAAATGGAAAAACAAAACATAATTTTCCAACTTGCATCTTATTTTGCTTCTGGACCATGTAAGTGCCACAAAAATATGCTTCTCTGGTTTACTTTTGGTATGAATGTCTTTAATCATATTAAAAGAAATACTTTCGGTTGCCAGAATGCTGTAAGCTTCCAGCATATTCTTGGAAATGTAGTTTGTATCTGTCAAAGTTTGTGGTATTTGTGCATCACTAAATATCAGAGAATTCTGACAGATTTTAGTATTGTCATGAGAGGATCAAAAACTGCACTCATTCATAGTGTCAGATGCTTTGATGAACATGATGTCAGCTCTGGTAAAAACTGTTAAAAGAGAAGCGGTTAACAACTTAATGTACAATATTCACCCCTATTAATTACACTTACTATCAGTTTATATAGATGAGAAAATAATAAGTTAAAAGCAAGTCAGTAAATGTTCCTAAACTACTGAAAGAATAACTCAGACTACTGAAGAAAGCAAAAATAACACTCTTAAGTATGTCTTTTTTTTTTTTTTTCCTTAGTGAAAAGTTTATTAAAGTAAGAAAGGATAGGGAAAAGCTTCCAGCATAGACACTGGAAGGAGGGTAGAAGAGTATCCCCCTTAAATATGTCTATTTTTTTATATTATCAAAAAGTTTTCACATCAAGTCTATTTGAGTCTCAAAAAAAAAAGGAGATAAGGAAATTAAGGCACAGAGTAAGTATGTTACTATCTAAATGTCACATTAACCAGAAGTTCTAATCAATGTGATAAGTAAGGATAATAAATAATAAATATGAGAAGGTGACATAATTATTTATCTAAAGAGTCCTGAGGATCATTAAAATTCATTCAAATGAATATAAAGTTTTTAAAAAAGATTTCTTACACAACATAGTAAGAAGATGTACTAGAAAAAGGACTACTTTAAAGACAGCATCTATAAGAAACTTGCAAGAAACCTAATAAGAAAAGAACATAGTTAAAGAAAATAAGAAAGCTTTATTGAAATATATAGAAGATGTAAATAAATAAAAAGACATGCTATTTCTATGGATGATTAATCATTCGTAGAATGAATATGTTAATTCTATTTCTCTGAATGACTCAATATTAAAGGAAGTTGCAGAGTTGGATTCTAAAGTTCAAATGAAAAATGGAAGAAATCATAGTAAGAGCCAGACTTTTCAGAGAAATAAATTATGAAGTAGTTGACCTTAGAGATCTTAAATGATATCATAATGCTGTAACAATTTAATCGGTATGCTGCCTAGGAACAAACAAAAAAAACAGAGAAAAGAAAAGAGAGAAAATGAAAACAGGCCATTATTTGAGAACAGCTTACAGTAAGGGTAGTGTTTCAGGAAACTGGGAAATAGATTTATTAGATTGTATCGAGACAACTGACTAAAAAGAAATTAATTATTCCTTTATAACTTACACAAAATAAACACCATATGCTTTAAAAGGGTCAAGGATAAAAAATTAGGAAAAGAATATGGAAGAATAGTTGCATATGCTTTATGTAAGGAAGTCATTTCTAATGGACAAATAAAACCTAAAATGTAAACAAAAAGACTGACAATTTTAGTTGTAATAATTAAAACTTTTGCCTAGTGAAAGATACTGTAAACAAGATAAATGATACAAAGGGAAACAGATTTGTATTATGTTCACATCATATATAACAAAAACATCTTATCTTATAAGGTGTTATTGCAATAAGAAAAAGAAAACAATCTAATAGAAAAATAAAGAAAAACATCCCATTTACCACTGTATTAAAAATCCTAAGTCATCATAAGATTAAGCACAGAGTATTTTCATCTAAATGTCACATTAACCAGAAGTTCTAATCAATGTGATAAGTAAGGATAATAAATAATAAATATGAGAAGGTGACATAATTATTTATCTAAAGAGTCCTGAGGATCATTAAAATTCATTCAAATGAATATAAAGTTTTTAAAAAAGATTTCTTACACAACATAGTAAGAAGATGTACTAGAAAAAGGACTACTTTAAAGACAGCATCTATAAGAAACTTGCAAGAAACCTAATAAGAAAAGAACATAGTTAAAGAAAATAAGAAAGCTTTATTGAAATATATAGAAGATGTAAATAAATAAAAAGACATGCTATTTCTATGGATGATTAATCATTCGTAGAATGAATATGTTAATTCTATTTCTCTGAATGACTCAATATTAAAGGAAGTTGCAGAGTTGGATTCTAAAGTTCAAATGAAGAATGGAAGAAATCATAGTAAGAGCCAGACTTTTCAGAGAAATAAATTATGAAGTAGTTGACCTTAGAGATCTTAAATGATATCATAATGCTGTAACAATTTAATCGGTATGCTGCCTAGGAACAAACAAAAAAAACAGAGAAAAGAAAAGAGAGAAAATGAAAACAGGCCATTATTTGAGAACAGCTTACAGTAAGGGTAGTGTTTCAGGAAACTGGGAAATAGATTTATTAGATTGTATCGAGACAACTGACTAAAAAGAAATTAATTATTCCTTTATAACTTACACAAAATAAACACCATATGCTTTAAAAGGGTCAAGGATAAAAAATTAGGAAAAGAATATGGAAGAATAGTTGCATATGCTTTATGTAAGGAAGTCATTTCTAATGGACAAATAAAACCTAAAATGTAAACAAAAAGACTGACAATTTTAGTTGTAATAATTAAAACTTTTGCCTAGTGAAAGATACTGTAAACAAGATAAATGATACAAAGGGAAACAGATTTGTATTATGTTCACATCATATATAACAAAAACATCTTATCTTATAAGGTGTTATTGCAATAAGAAAAAGAAAACAATCTAATAGAAAAATAAAGAAAAACATCCCATTTACCACTGTATTAAAAATAATAAAATACCTAAGAATAAATCTAAGGAGGTAAAAAATCTATACTCAGAACACTACAAGACACTGATGAAAGAAACTGAAGACAACACAAAAAAAATGGGAAGAAATGTTGTGTTCGTGGATTGTAAGAATTACTATTGTTAAAATGATCATACCACTCAAGGCAATCTACAGATTCATCGCTATAACTATCAAAATGCCAATGGCACTTTTCAGAAAAGTAGACTAATTCTAAAATTTGTATGGAATACTAAACACCCCACGTAACCAAAACTAATTCTTTTTTTCAAGCAATTTCAAGATTGCTTGAGAAAGTAGAACAAAACTGGAGATATCATCCACCCTGATTTCAAACAATACTACAAAGCTCGAGTAATCAAAATAGTACGGTACAGGCACAAAAACAGACACATAGATCAATGGAACAAAATAGAAAGCCCAGAAATGAACTCTTATTTCTATAGGTAATTGATCTGTGATCAAGGAGTCAAGAATATAGAATGGGAAATAGCAGCCTTTTCAATAAAGGGTGCCAAGAAAACTGGACAGTTACATACTAAAAAAGAAAACTGGACTACTCTCTCACACCATATACAAACATACATTCATTAAAGACTTAAATGTAAGACCTGAAACCATAAACTTCTAGAAGAAAGCAAAGAAAGTATGCTCCTTTATATTGGTTTTAAAAATATTTGGAAGGGGGCAGGTATCTCTCCTTAGGTAAAATAAACAAGTAGATGGCACCAAACAAAGTAGCTTTTGCGCAGTCAAGGAAACTATCAATAAAACAAAAAGGCCACCTACTGAATGGGAGAAGATATTTGCAAAAAATGAATCTGATAAGGGGTTAATACCCAAAATATAAAGAAATCCATACAACTCACATCAGAAAGACAAACAACCCAATTTAAAAATGGGCAGGGGGTTTCCCTGGTAGTCCAGTGGGTAAGGACACCACCTTGCAGTGCAAGGGGCACTGGTTAGATTCCTGGCCTGGGATGATCCCATGTGCCGTGGAGTGGCTGGATGGATGTGTCCAACTACTGAGCCAGAGCTCTGGACAATCTAATAGAAAAATAAAGAAAAACATCCCATTTACCACTGTATTAAAAATAATAAAATACCTAAGAATAAATCTAAGGAGGTAAAAAATCTATACTCAGAACACTACAAGACACTGATGAAAGAAACTGAAGACAACACAAAAAAAATGGGAAGAAATGTTGTGTTCGTGGATTGTAAGAATTACTATTGTTAAAATGATCATACCACTCAAGGCAATCTACAGATTCATCGCTATAACTATCAAAATGCCAATGGCACTTTTCAGAAAAGTAGACTAATTCTAAAATTTGTATGGAATACTAAACACCCCACGTAACCAAAACTAATTCTTTTTTTCAAGCAATTTCAAGATTGCTTGAGAAAGTAGAACAAAACTGGAGATATCATCCACCCTGATTTCAAACAATACTACAAAGCTCGAGTAATCAAAATAGTACGGTACAGGCACAAAAACAGACACATAGATCAATGGAACAAAATAGAAAGCCCAGAAATGAACTCTTATTTCTATAGGTAATTGATCTGTGATCAAGGAGTCAAGAATATAGAATGGGAAATAGCAGCCTTTTCAATAAAGGGTGCCAAGAAAACTGGACAGTTACATACTAAAAAAGAAAACTGGACTACTCTCTCACACCATATACAAACATACATTCATTAAAGACTTAAATGTAAGACCTGAAACCATAAACTTCTAGAAGAAAGCAAAGAAAGTATGCTCCTTTATATTGGTTTTAAAAATATTTGGAAGGGGGCAGGTATCTCTCCTTAGGTAAAATAAACAAGTAGATGGCACCAAACAAAGTAGCTTTTGCGCAGTCAAGGAAACTATCAATAAAACAAAAAGGCCACCTACTGAATGGGAGAAGATATTTGCAAAAAATGAATCTGATAAGGGGTTAATACCCAAAATATAAAGAAATCCATACAACTCACATCAGAAAGACAAACAACCCAATTTAAAAATGGGCAGGGGGTTTCCCTGGTAGTCCAGTGGGTAAGGACACCACCTTGCAGTGCAAGGGGCACTGGTTAGATTCCTGGCCTGGGATGATCCCATGTGCCGTGGAGTGGCTGGATGGATGTGTCCAACTACTGAGCCAGAGCTCTGGAGTGCATGCACCCAGATCCGGTGCTCTGCAATGAGAGAGACCACTGCGATGGGAGACCCACAGAGGCCAAAGAACAAAGATGGATGAAAATAAATAAAATGAAAGATAATAGAAGTGGCCAAAAAAGAAAAAACATGGGCAGAGGATCTAAATGTACGTTTTTCCAATACATACAGATAGCCCATAACCACATAAAAAGATGCTCAACATCACTAATCATCGGACAAATACAAATCAAAACCACAATGAAGTATCACCTCATACATATTAGAATGCCTATTATAAAACAAACAAACAAACGAAAAAACTATCAAATGTTTGGTGGAGAAAAGGGAACCCTTGTTCACTATTAGTAGGAATATAAGTTGGTGCAGTCTCTATGGAAAACAGTACTCAGACTTCTCAAAAAATTAAAATTAAAAACAGAACTACAATACGATCCAGCAATTCTACTCCTGAGTTTTTATCCAAAGAAAATGAAAATAGTGAATTAGAAAAGATATAAGCAGCCCTATGTTCACTACCCCACTGTTTACAATAGCCAAGATGCAAAGACAGAGTAAGTGCCTATTAACAGAGGAATGGGTAAAGAATATGTCGTAAAAAATACACAGTGGACTATTACTCAGCATGAAAAAGATAATATCTTGACATTTGTGACAACATGGATGGACCTAGACAGTATTATGCTAGGTGAAATAAGTCAGAGTAAAATAAATACAGTATGAAATAACATATATGTGGAATCTATGAAGCAAAGCAAATGACAGACAGAACACAAAAATAGTTACAGATATAGAGAACAAGTTGGTGGTTGCCAAAAGGGAGAGTGATGGCAGAAGGAAGACAGGTAAGGGAGACTAAGAGGTACCAACTTCCAGTTGCAAAATAAATGAGACATGGTCATGAAATGTACAGTGTAGGGAATACAGTCAATAAATATATATTTTTGTATGTGTGATATTGTAAATAGACATAACTAAACTTACTCTGATTATTTTGAAATGTATAGGAATATCAAAACACTATGTTGTGTAAAAGAAACTAATCCTGTGTTATAAGTCAATTATACTTCAAAACAAACTCATAGAAAAGCAGACCAGATTTGTGGTTAAGGGTAGGGACTGGAAAACTGGACAGATACAGTCAAAAGGTGCAAACTTCTATTTCTAAGATAAATACTCAAGCTATAATGTATAACATAATAAACATCATTATACTATGCTATATGAAACAGTAAATTCTAAGAGTTCTCATCAGAAACAAAAACATATTTTTTCTATTTCTTAACTTTGTATCTATAAGAGATGATGGATATTCAAATAACTGATGATCATTTCATGATGTCTGTAAGTCATTATGCTGTATACTTATACAATGTATAAGTATAATCATTATGCTGTAACATATAGAGTACTATATATCAATTATATTTCAATGAAATTGGAAACATATTCAAAATCAATCACATTATATACAATTTTTGAATGCACCCTTGTTCACTATTAGTTTTTATCTCTATGGAAAACAGTACTCAGACTTCTCAAAAAATTAAAATTAAAAACAGAACTACAATACGATCCAGCAATTCTACTCCTGAGTTTTTATCCAAAGAAAATGAAAATAGTGAATTAGAAAAGATATAAGCAGCCCTATGTTCACTACCCCACTGTTTACAATAGCCAAGATGCAAAGACAGAGTAAGTGCCTATTAACAGAGGAATGGGTAAAGAATATGTCGTAAAAAATACACAGTGGACTATTACTCAGCATGAAAAAGATAATATCTTGACATTTGTGACAACATGGATGGACCTAGACAGTATTATGCTAGGTGAAATAAGTCAGAGTAAAATAAATACAGTATGAAATAACATATATGTGGAATCTATGAAGCAAAGCAAATGACAGACAGAACACAAAAATAGTTACAGATATAGAGAACAAGTTGGTGGTTGCCAAAAGGGAGAGTGATGGCAGAAGGAAGACAGGTAAGGGAGACTAAGAGGTACCAACTTCCAGTTGCAAAATAAATGAGACATGGTCATGAAATGTACAGTGTAGGGAATACAGTCAATAAATATATATTTTTGTATGTGTGATATTGTAAATAGACATAACTAAACTTACTCTGATTATTTTGAAATGTATAGGAATATCAAAACACTATGTTGTGTAAAAGAAACTAATCCTGTGTTATAAGTCAATTATACTTCAAAAACAAACTCATAGAAAAGCAGACCAGATTTGTGGTTAAGGGTAGGGACTGGAAAACTGGACAGATACAGTCAAAAGGTGCAAACTTCTATTTCTAAGATAAATACTCAAGCTATAATGTATAACATAATAAACATCATTATACTATGCTATATGAAACAGTAAATTCTAAGAGTTCTCATCAGAAACAAAAACATATTTTTTCTATTTCTTAACTTTGTATCTATAAGAGATGATGGATATTCAAATAACTGATGATCATTTCATGATGTCTGTAAGTCATTATGCTGTATACTTATACAATGTATAAGTATAATCATTATGCTGTAACATATAGAGTACTATATATCAATTATATTTCAATGAAATTGGAAACATATTCAAAATCAATCACATTATATACAATTTTTGAATGCACAGGCTAAAGACAGAAAAATATTAGCAATTTAAATAAAAGGAAGTACACACTACCTGACATGGTAAGAACAGGAAGGAATAGCACTCTTAACATGAGGCTGAGACGTCTTACAACTGAGAGGAAGCGATGGAGGGATACGGATACAGTTGCATTTAGAACATCAAAGGCCTTCAGCTAAAAGAGTTCCCCATCAGAGACTGGTTTGTGACACCTCAGTCTAAACAATATATCCCTTCATGTGATTCTTCCCTAAAATGATGCTGAGGGAAACCTTCCTCAGACAACAGATGGATTGTACAATGCTCTCCAGAAAGCCTTGATGAAAAGCCATTTGTGACATTTAAATGGTGACTAGAAAATACATACGGATTTGATAGATAAGCTTATGAAATACTTGAAAGACTACATTGGATAATCCCTTAAATATTTTGCATTTCTTTCTGCTGTGACTTTCTGAACAAGTTCAAATATATTAGCAATATAAGTTTGCTATTATAGATTCAAAACTATCATACAGTCTTTGCTTCCAATATCATGTAAAGTTCATACAAAAGATTAAAGGTCAGTAGCTGTTTTGGAGACTAATCACTGCTGTTTAGAAAAAATTATCTCTAGATAAGCATGAGTGTCTAAGCATTTGAAGAAAGCCCATTTTTGAGTAATCTAATTTTCAAAGCAATTTGTCAACCATGACAGCATAATTTTATACAGATATTGAATCCTGATTTCAAGTACAAGACATATAAACTTTTCTACTTAGGTTGGGAGTTATAATTTGATTTTTAAAAATCTTATTCCATATTTTATTTCCATTTTGAGATTTTTTCCCCTTTCGTTTTTCATGTCCAGAAACCACTAAGCCATTTAAGTACTGTGGAATGCTTACAATTCTCCATATCCCATGGAGGTAGATTATTTTCAATGGAACTATTGCTTTCTCTGTAAAATTAATCAAGGGATGAAGCTTTTAGACATGGATACGTTTCTTTTCCATACACAGTGAACTCAGTTTTGGAGACAAATCAAATACTGACCACAGCACCTCTAGTTCCTCTGGCACCCTTAAGACCACTTTCCCCGGTCTGTCCAGGAGCACCTCTGTTTCCAATTTCTCCTGAAGGCCCCATTTGTCCTTTATCACCCTGTGGATGTCATTAGTAAGAAAGAAAAGTAAGGAAAAAAAAAAACACCTTAAGCTTATATTAATTAACTACATCATATACCTAAATGACTCCAGAGGATGTTCTCCAGGCAAAATTCTATAAATATTAACTTTGCTTTAACTTAATAGTACTACAGATCACCACTGCCATCAGCCATATAACATCACACCCAGGTTACTTTAAAAAGGTAGTTAAAAGTAGTTTTGGAAAAAAGAATATAAAAAATTTTGGCCAAATAAGCAGGGAAGATCTGCTGCTCATGCTGAATTATAAATAGTCAAGATTTTTATTCATGAAACTTATTGTGCATTTATATACAAATGCATGCATGCATTTACTTTTGTCATGAGAAAACACAGGAGGTCCTATGACAAGCCTGTTTCTACAGAGAAGTTCAGTGTCCCAAAAATACTTTTAACGCAAAAAGGCCCTAGTGTGTAGTTCTATATACTCGGCATCATTACTTACTTGGTTGGAGTTTGTCTTTAAAAATCTGTAACATTTTTACATGATTTTACATCCATCTGAAAACCAATTGCTTTCTGTTTTCTGTTTTCCCACGAGCCCTCAGAACATTCTCTAATATCAAAGTACAGCTGCTTTTAAATATTATAACTTATTTTCCACATGTGGGAACTCTGTTCTATTATTCATAATAGTAGGCACAAAGAAAAACTAAACTATGATCACAGTCAGGAAATTTTTGGTTATTCATAATAACTCACAGGCTGTTGTAAGGATCTGCACTGTCCTACTTGTAAAACTATTTAGAAAGAACATTATGTATGATGAGAAGAGACTGCATTACTGGGCATATTTTCTGGCTAAGAATGGTAACTAAAATATACCTAATTCACTTTTATCTTTTATTATCTCTTATACTGTCCCCAAATTATGAGAAAGATGAATTAGGTGCATATTCACAGAAATGATAGAATTTAATTTTGGGAACTAGAATATAGTTTGATTTGTAGTTAATTATTATAAATATATTCAGCATTATTGTAGTACAATGCAGAAATAATTTTTATGTCTCACTAATACTGGAACAAATTATTGTCTATCCAGGTATGAATTACTCATTATAATATACTACAGTTTGCAAAAGCATCATGTTTTCTTAGTAAAGGGAAGCAAACAAAATCTATTCTTTAGCTAATATAAAGATAAGATAGAATTGATCATTACTCTTTTCAAAAAATAAAATAGAAACAAGACCCGATGTTCTCAGCCAAAATAACATTTCACACCCAGGTTAATTTAAAAAGGTAGATAAAAGTAGTTTAGGAAAAAAGAATATAAAAAATTTTGGCCAAATAAGCAGGGAAGATCTGCTGCTCATGCTGAATTATAAATAGTCAAGATTTTTATTCATGAAACTTATTGTGCATTTATATACAAATGCATGCATGCATTTACTTTTGTCATGAGAAAACACAGGAGGTCCTATGACAAGCCTGTTTCTACAGAGAAGTTCAGTGTCCCAAAAATACTTTTAACGCAAAAAGGCCCTAGTGTGTAGTTCTATATACTCGGCATCATTACTTACTTGGTTGGAGTTTGTCTTTAAAAATCTGTAACATTTTTACATGATTTTACATCCATCTGAAAACCAATTGCTTTCTGTTTTCTGTTTTCCCACGAGCCCTCAGAACATTCTCTAATATCAAAGTACAGCTGCTTTTAAATATTATAACTTATTTTCCACATGTGGGAACTCTGTTCTATTATTCATAATAGTAGGCACAAAGAAAAACTAAACTATGATCACAGTCAGGAAATTTTTGGTTATTCATAATAACTCACAGGCTGTTGTAAGGATCTGCACTGTCCTACTTGTAAAACTATTTAGAAAGAACATTATGTATGATGAGAAGAGACTGCATTACTGGGCATATTTTCTGGCTAAGAATGGTAACTAAAATATACCTAATTCACTTTTATCTTTTATTATCTCTTATACTGTCCCCAAATTATGAGAAAGATGAATTAGGTGCATATTCACAGAAATGATAGAATTTAATTTTGGGAACTAGAATATAGTTTGATTTGTAGTTAATTATTATAAATATATTCAGCATTATTGTAGTACAATGCAGAAATAATTTTTATGTCTCACTAATACTGGAACAAATTATTGTCTATCCAGGTATGAATTACTCATTATAATATACTACAGTTTGCAAAAGCATCATGTTTTCTTAGTAAAGGGAAGCAAACAAAACATACTATTCTTTAGCTAATATAAAGATAAGATAGAATTGATCATTACTCTTTTCATTTAGAAAAATACATCCAAACAAGCTAGAAACAATTCTAGTAATACTTCTCTCTCCCCTATATATCTTACTAAAGTTCTTAGCATAGGGCACAAACAGTAGTATCTTTCTTTTTTCTCTTTTCATGCCCATCATCTACTAAGGAATTTCTGGCAAATATGAGAAAAAAGCAAAGATCCTTTTAGAAACTCCAAAGAAAAAATTTTGACTTCAGATAATTATAGGTAATAAGTATTGCTATGTTAAATTAAATATGAATTAATACTAATGTGCCTTTTAAGCCAAATTTATGGCTCTTTATTGCTTTATCTCTAGTGAAAATAAAAATATCACCGTATGCTATGGAGCTCTGGGCACATCAGAAGAAAGAAAACCAACATAAAAAGATGCTTAAAAAAAAATTACCTTTTTTCCTGGACGACCTCTTTGTCCTGGAATTCCCATAATCCCTTCAGGTCCCTGAAGAGTAAGTATAAAAAAGGAAGTAAACTGTTAGAGATAGGACTAGATAGAATATTTAAATACTTAGATCACATAATCACTGAATTGAACACTAAATAAAAATGTGGGTTACTCCTCAACAACTTTATGCTTGTATAATTATTTAAAAAGAGGTCATGAGTTAGAGGCACAGCTGTTGCTAGCGACTGAAGTTCACATATACAAACTAGCCAAGATAGACAAAATCAAACCATTCTTAATGATAGAGGGAGAATAACCTAGTTTTACTACAGCCATTTAACTAGTGAGAATATAATTAACGTTAACCTAAATGCATCCATATCAGGAGTTCTATGAACTACTTTGGGCTCAACATCCTGTTGAATGTACAGGATTATTAAATATATCTAATACAAGGAGAATCTCAAAATCTCACTGAAGGGTAAGATTAAGCAAATACTCTTATCTGTGGAAAAAACCCCAGAGAAATGGGAAATACATGGAGAAAAGAGGTCATCATATTAAGCTCTTGAAAACAATGATTTTATTTCAATCAGTATTTTGTTTATACAAAAGTAGACTAAAAGTTTTCAATAAACACTTTTTAAGTGGAAAAACTCAAAATGGAAATATATGATTACTACATTGCCCTTTTCTTAGTAAAGGGAAGCAAACAAAACATACTATTCTTTAGCTAATATAAAGATAAGATAGAATTGATCATTACTCTTTTCATTTAGAAAAATACATCCAAACAAGCTAGAAACAATTCTAGTAATACTTCTCTCTCCCCTATATATCTTACTAAAGTTCTTAGCATAGGGCACAAACAGTAGTATCTTTCTTTTTTCTCTTTTCATGCCCATCATCTACTAAGGAATTTCTGGCAAATATGAGAAAAAAGCAAAGATCCTTTTAGAAACTCCAAAGAAAAAATTTTGACTTCAGATAATTATAGGTAATAAGTATTGCTATGTTAAATTAAATATGAATTAATACTAATGTGCCTTTTAAGCCAAATTTATGGCTCTTTATTGCTTTATCTCTAGTGAAAATAAAAATATCACCGTATGCTATGGAGCTCTGGGCACATCAGAAGAAAGAAAACCAACATAAAAGATGCTTAAAAAATTACCTTTTTCCTGGACGACCTCTTTGTCCTGGAATTCCCATAATCCCTTCAGGTCCCTGAAGAGTAAGTATAAAAAAGGAAGTAAACTGTTAGAGATAGGACTAGATAGAATATTTAAATACTTAGATCACATAATCACTGAATTGAACACTAAATAAAAATGTGGGTTACTCCTCAACAACTTTATGCTTGTATAATTATTTAAAAAGAGGTCATGAGTTAGAGGCACAGCTGTTGCTAGCGACTGAAGTTCACATATACAAACTAGCCAAGATAGACAAAATCAAACCATTCTTAATGATAGAGGGAGAATAACCTAGTTTTACTACAGCCATTTAACTAGTGAGAATATAATTAACGTTAACCTAAATGCATCCATATCAGGAGTTCTATGAACTACTTTGGGCTCAACATCCTGTTGAATGTACAGGATTATTAAATATATCTAATACAAGGAGAATCTCAAAATCTCACTGAAGGGTAAGATTAAGCAAATACTCTTATCTGTGGAAAAAAAACCCCAGAGAAATGGGAAATACATGGAGAGAAAAGAGGTCATCATATTAAGCTCTTGAAAACAATGATTTTATTTCAATCAGTATTTTGTTTATACAAAAGTAGACTAAAAGTTTTCAATAAACACTTTTTTTAAGTAAGAAGTGGTTAACATTTTAGATGTCATATCAATTTGCAGGTCAACAATGGTTAGGCTTAAATGAGATCTACAGTAAGCCAGGCTGCAAGTTCTAAAATAGCTAATAATTAATCACAACATTCCTTGCATTAGTTGGAAACGAAAATGGAAATTTCAAATTTGTGTCCCAAAGCTTGGCAAACTGCAAAAATGATGTAGACAAGAAATAAATTGTGGTTTACCACTGTGCTATGGAGGATCTTGATAAATATTTGCTAAACGAATAAACAGATACCTAAGGAAATGACTCATGCCCTGTGCTCCTGAGCAAAATGTTCTTCTAGCCTCAGAAAATCCGCTGCATTTAGAGGCCAAAGCGGTTAAATTCTATTGGTGTAGTTCTAGCTGCATCCAGAGGCTGAAATGATAGTTGCACTAACATGAGACTTCTTTGTGGTTAGTGTAGACTTTTTAAGAGAAGGTGATTAACATTTACAGAGGTTAACAATGTGAGGGTTTAAGTCAGACTACTCTTAGTTTCATGTATTGGCTCTGTCACCTAAGAGCTGTAATGACTATAGGTAGATTATTTGACCTCTAAAAGCCGGAGTTTCCTGTTACATAGAAGGGGTGTCGTAATACTTCAAAGAGTTACTAAGACTGAATGAGACAATGCATGTAAAGTTTAGGCCTAGATTTATTCTTGAGCTCAATAAATGTCAGTTTTCATTTATTTCTGTTGTCTTTTTAAAGTGTTTTATAAGGGGGGGATATACATATGACTAATCTGAGAACATACATGTCTGTAAACAACAAAACTCTGTCAAAGTTAAAAGTAAAATAAAGGTTTAAAAAAAAAAAAGTGTTTTATATCCTATTTAAATATATATAAGGCATTGTTGGGCATCCCTGGTAGCTCAGCAGTAAAGAGTCTGCCTGCCAATGCAGGAGACACAGGTTCAATCCCTGATCTGGGAAGATTCCACATGCCGCAGAGCAGCGAAGCCCGCGAGCCACAACTGTTGAGGCTGTGCCCTAGAGCCTCGGAACTGCAACTATGGAGCCCATGTGCCCTCGAGCCTGAGTATCACAACAAGAGAAGTCACTGCAACAAGAAGCCTACTCACTTCAACTAGAGAGTAGATCCCACTCCCTGCAACTATAGAAGAGCCTGCAACCACAGTGACAACCCAGAATAGCCAAAAATAAATAAATAAATAAAATAAAATAAAATATAAGGCATTGTTAATAAGAGGTCTAATAAACAACCATGTACCTACGACCTGCTTTAAAAGCTATACACACACACAACTGAAGTCCCAAATATGCACTTATGTTTACAGACACAGTGCCTCTCCTCATTCAGGTATAACCATTGTCCTCAATTTGTTTACCACTCCCATGCATTTTTTTTTCTTTTTTTTAAATCTTTCTTTTTTTGGTGGGGGGGCAGGGTAGGGAGGGAGGGAGGTGGGCGGGCCACTTCTACTGGTCTTTTCATTTATCTATTTTCATCTATCTTTGTTCTTTGGCCCGTGTGGGCCGCCCATTGCGGTGGCCTCTGTTGTCGCAGAGCGTTGGTTCTGGGTGCATGTGATCCAGAGCTCCGGCTCGGTAATTGGACACATTGGTCCAGCTGCTCCACGACACATGGGATCTTCCCAGGCCAGGAATCGAACCAGCGCCCCTTGCACTGCAAGGCGGTGTCCTTACCCACTGGACCACCAGGGAAGCCCCTCCCATGCATTTTTCTACACTTTTACTCCACATGTATATATTCCCAAGCATTATACAGTTATTTTACATCTTTGAAAACTTTCAATAAGCAGCATTATGCTTTCTACATACTCTTGAAAAAAAAGAATTTTAGCACAGCATTTTGTTTTTGAAATTATTCAGTGTCTCTACTTACATTTTGTATTCACTCCTACAGGATTCCATTTTTTGTTCTATAAAACCACAACTTAATCATTTTCCTAGTGATGAATTGTTGGCAGGATTTTTTTTTTTTTCTCTGTTACAAACAGTCCTTCAGGGCTGCCCTGGTGGTTCAGTGGGTATGGACGCCACCTTGCAGTCCAAGGGGTGCCGGTTCGATCTCTGGCCTGGGAAGATCCCATGTGCCGCGGAACGGCTGGACCCATGTGTCCAATCACAGAGCTGGAGCTCTGGAGCGCGTGCGCCCAGAGCCGGTGCTCTGTGACAACGGAGGCCACTGTGCTGGAAGGCCCGCACAGGCCAAAGAACAAAGATGGATGAAAATAGATAAATGAAAGACCAATAGAAGTGGCCAGAAAAAAAAAAAAATTAAAAAAAAAAACAGAAAAAAACAAACAGTCCTGCAATAAACACTCTTGGAAACTCTCGGCTGAAGTGATTGGTGCGAGGCTGCTGCCATGTAGCACTCCATGAGCAACTGAAACTAGACTAAGCACAAAGGAAGAGAAAGAAAAAAGCTTCCCCAGGGATCGACTGATCAAGAAATGTTTGGTCTAAAGTGGTCTTTTCCTATGACTGAGTGGAAATACCTTGGAGACTGTACAGTCAGAGTGCTGGAAGAGTGACCCAGGGTCTGAGGATGCCTGCTCTACTCTGATCACTCCTGGGTCTCTGTGATCTATTCGACAAGGAGAATGAAGAAATGTTACTTAATCAGAGAAGTGAATGGACTGTAACTTCAACTTTGAAACTTCTAGTATCTTGGAAGAGATTTCCCAAGAAGTGGATAACCTCATTGCTGAGTACCCTGGTCTAGGGAATGAAGTGAACACTGGCTGTTCTTTTAAAAACCAACCCAGGAACATGCTCAAGGAGTTTAAGAAAGAAAGAAAAGCTCCAAGTACTTGTCAGAACAGCATTTAAAACCAAAAGAGTTCTCTCCGTGTGCAGAATGTCGGGCAACTAAACGGCAAAGGCAAATGCACAGAAATGGAGGCAGTTTTTAGGTGCGAGCCGGAAATGCTATGGTTTTACTCTATCCTGTAAGCTCTGGCAAGTCTTAGTGCTGATAATTTCAAGCTTTTTCACCTTGCCTTGAAAAGGAGTGAAAATTATTTTCCTGTATTTCCTAGAAAGAGTTCGTTAAGAAAAAAAAATTGAGAGAGAGATAATGTCACAACTCCCTGCTAAATTTGGGAATGTAATGGCTGAGAACCAAGGAACTCACTGGGACAGATGGATCTCTCCAGAGCGGTTCTCACAAAGCAGGCCTTGGAGGAGTGGTTTGCCTACTTTATGGCACATTTGCTCATATTTACTACCTTCTTTTCTATTTCCTTTCCCTTGTTTCTCCTACAGCTGTGTCAGGAAGCCTGAGATACTCCTTCCCCATGGACCTTTCTAGCCTTTCCTTTTCCCGGGTGACTCCTGGGTTCGTGCTTAAGAATGTTATTTGTTAAAAAAAAAAAGAAGACGCTATGGTTTTAGAAATCTTTGTCAAAAATAAAGCAAAAGAAGTTTTGCTTTAAAAAAATAATAATAATCAAAAAATAAACACTCTTGTGCCTACCTCTATGTGCCCATGTCAAGACTTTTTTGGGTGAGGGTGTATACCCTGGTGTTGAATTGCTGGCTTTCTGGATATATGTACCTTTCAGTATACAAGATTTTGCCAAGTTGTTCCCAGAGTGCTTTAGCCTATTTAATATTCCCAAAGCAACATTCAAGAGTTCCAGTTACTCCAAAGTCTTATATAATGCTTGGTACTATCAGACTTAAAATTTATCCATCTCAAGGCAGCAAAATGATATGTTATTTGGGATTTCAATTTACATATTGCTGATTGTTAAGGAAGAAAGAATATCTAGTCATACACTAATCCAACATCTGTACGTGAATCACTAGTTCCCACCTTCTGGCCAGTATTTTGAATCCAAGGCCTCCTCATCCTTGCCACCACCATAAACAGAGAGATTGTACTAGGAAAAAAGAAAAGAGGGAGGTGGAAGACTCATACATTTGAGAGACTAAGCATCACAAGAATCTGAGTCTTACCCAAAGAGACTACTAAATTATAAGAACAGATTAAGCTTTTAAATGAATCAGACATAAACATTTTCTCTCTTTTTCTTCCAACTCCCCAACCAGTCTTCACTAGTCTAAGTTAGGGCTTATGAGGAAAACCATATGCATGAGAAATAAAGAAATTTCATATTTGCACACATGTAAGAACCAGTTTGTAAACCTATTACACACTTAATGGTATGAGCAACAACTCAGTTGCTTGCCTAAAAATCATGATTTATTCTTTATTATGCTTTCTCTCTTTCTCAACATCCAAATCATGAGCAGATCCAGTCAACTCTATCTCTAAGATGCCTTGAATCTGACTGTTATTTACTATCTCTATTGCTCCCCTGCATTCTGCCTTCTAAATGATTTGGTCCACTTTTACCCCTATATCCCATTTCTTCAGAACAAACCAAACGATCATGAACAATTTTAATCATACATCTCTCCTTGTGTAAAACCTACCAAATGGCTGCCCACTGAAATCAGAATAACCTTCAAACTGTTATCATGGTCTATATTCCTTTGTGTGATTTGCCTTCTCTGTTTCTCTAACATCATGTTTTCTGGTTATTTACTGCACTCTAGCTACTTAGACTCTTCTTTTTTCTAAAATAGGGAGTTTAATAAATATCCTTTCTAGCTTGGGGCATTTGCATTAGATGTTTCCTCTGACTAGAAAGCTCTTTTTCAGATAGTCACATGATTGGCTTTTTTTTTTTCAATCTTTGGGCATCTTGCTCAGTGTAACTTTAGGTGGTCCTTCTGGGGCCATCCCAATTAAAGTAGCCCCTCTTTATCAGGGCATTCTCTATCCAATTACCATGCTTTATTTTCTTCACAGCACTTACCATTAGTAGAAATTATTATTCTTGTTCACAATGTCCTTCTACACAGTATGTTCCATGACAGTAGAAATCTTGTCTGCTTTGTTCATTGTTGTAACACTAGTGCCCATAACTGTGTCAGGTTTATAACTGATGCTTAATATTCAATAAAAGAATGATAGAATGCATACCTGAAGTAGAAAATATTTAACCTTAATCAGACATTAGCTAGTCCACTAGATATCTATTTGTAACTAAATAACACCTTAGAAAACATTTATTATCTGTTGGAAGTAAAACTAAAGTTCATGAATAAAAGGCAAAGGGTAGTGACAGATTTTTCTACTGTTTAGCTTCTAGGAAATAGAATAAATGGATCTACTAGAAATCTTCTGCACAGTAAACTTTCACACATATTTGAAGAGCTCACTATGTGTGAGAAGAGGAATTGCCTGTGTTCTGTACTGCACTTTTCCTGTCATAATCAGAAAGACCTCTCCTGGATCTTTGGTTCACTTTATTCCTGTGCAAAGATAGTCTGTTTTTCTTTGGGGGGAGTGGTGGTGGTAACCTTCCACTGATATTAGGCTGGTTTATTTTAGTGTTTGTTTTGAAATGCATCTGTAATATTTTTCTTTTAAAAGTTTATATGACTCTCGACAACCTATTTGTGTATTTAGAGACTTGCAGGGAAGACTAGAAAAAAAAAGGAACAGTTTCTCAATGTGCAGATTTTAATAGACTTCTTCAATGATTATACAAATAAGAATGCTTTTAAATAGATGTCACATTGACAGAGAATAGTTGCCTTGATGTTCAGCCTACTTATACCACAGAGGATGAAATTGGAGTTCCCTGCTGATTCAACTTTGTGAGAGCAGCTGTACCCTCAAAAGTAACACATCATGTTTATTTTTAAGAATAATATTTTTGAGATATAAAATTCATGTACCATATTATGAATCTATTTAAAGCAGTGGTCACTAACCTTTCTAGCACCAGAGACCAGTTTCATGGAGGACAGTTTTTCCATGGATGCGGGAGAGGGGTATGGTTTCAGGATGATTCAACTGCATTACATTTATTATGCTGCCTCTGATCTGCAAAGAGGTGGAGCTCGCATGGTAATGCGAATGATGGGGAGCGGCTGTAAATATAGGTCAAGCTCTGCTGGCTCACCTGCAGCTCACCACCTGCTGGGTGACCTGGTTCCGAACAAGTCAGGGAACAGTATGAGTCCAAAACCTGGGGGTTGGGAGCGCCTGATTTGAAGTGTACAGTCAATGATTTTTAGTATATTCATGGTGTTGTGCAACCATCACCACAATTTCAGAATCAATTTACATCACCCCCAAAAGAAACTCTGTAGCTGAGCAGTCACTTTCAGTTTCATCCCAACCCCTAGCCTTAGGCAATCACTATCACTTTCAAACAGTCCAAAGGGTAGTGACAGATTTTTCTACTGTTTAGCTTCTAGGAAATAGAATAAATGGATCTACTAGAAATCTTCTGCACAGTAAACTTTCACACATATTTGAAGAGCTCACTATGTGTGAGAAGAGGAATTGCCTGTGTTCTGTACTGCACTTTTCCTGTCATAATCAGAAAGACCTCTCCTGGATCTTTGGTTCACTTTATTCCTGTGCAAAGATAGTCTGTTTTTCTTTGGGGGGAGTGGTGGTGGTAACCTTCCACTGATATTAGGCTGGTTTATTTTAGTGTTTGTTTTGAAATGCATCTGTAATATTTTTCTTTTAAAAGTTTATATGACTCTCGACAACCTATTTGTGTATTTAGAGACTTGCAGGGAAGACTAGAAAAAAAAAGGAACAGTTTCTCAATGTGCAGATTTTAATAGACTTCTTCAATGATTATACAAATAAGAATGCTTTTAAATAGATGTCACATTGACAGAGAATAGTTGCCTTGATGTTCAGCCTACTTATACCACAGAGGATGAAATTGGAGTTCCCTGCTGATTCAACTTTGTGAGAGCAGCTGTACCCTCAAAAGTAACACATCATGTTTATTTTTAAGAATAATTTTTTTGAGATATAAAATTCATGTACCATATTATGAATCTTTTTAAAGCAGTGGTCACTAACCTTTCTAGCACCAGAGACCAGTTTCATGGAGGACAGTTTTTCCATGGATGCGGGAGAGGGGTATGGTTTCAGGATGATTCAACTGCATTACATTTATTATGCTGCCTCTGATCTGCAAAGAGGTGGAGCTCGCATGGTAATGCGAATGATGGGGAGCGGCTGTAAATATAGGTCAAGCTCTGCTGGCTCACCTGCAGCTCACCACCTGCTGGGTGACCTGGTTCCGAACAAGTCAGGGAACAGTATGAGTCCAAAACCTGGGGGTTGGGAGCGCCTGATTTGAAGTGTACAGTCAATGATTTTTAGTATATTCATGGTGTTGTGCAACCATCACCACAATTTCAGAATCAATTTACATCACCCCCAAAAGAAACTCTGTAGCTACGAGCAGTCACTTTCAGTTTCATCCCAACCCCTAGCCTTAGGCAATCACTAATTCACTGTCTCCAGAGATTATTTGGGACATTTTCTAGAATATGTGGTCTCCTATGACTGGCTGCTAGGCATAAGGTTTTCGAAGTGCTTCAAGGTTATAGCACGGATCAGTGTTATTTTTTTTTTGCATGGATTAGTATATTTTTTATTGCCAAATAATATTCCATTGCATGAACATACTACATTAATTAACAAACAGTTATTAATTGATGTTAAACTGTGTTATTTCTACTTTTTGGCTATCATAAATAATGCTGTTATGAATATTTATGTAAAAGCTTTTGTTTGAATTCTGTGTTCAATTCACTTGGGCATATGCCAAGAATTGATGGGTTATAAGGTAACTCTGTTTTTAACATTTTGATAAATTACCAAATTGACTTAAAAAGTAGCTGTACATGGGCTTTCCTGTTGTCCAGTGGGTAGGGACACTGCCTTGCAGTGTAAGGTGCACCAGTCCGATCCCTGGCCTGGGAAGATCCCACGTTCTGCAGAGTGGCTGGACCGATGTGTCCAACTACCAAGCCGGAGATCTGAAGCGCATGTGCCCAGAGCCGGCGCTCTGCGACAACAGAGGCCACTGCTATGGGAGACCCACACAGGCCAAAGAACAAAGATGGATAAATGAAAGACCAATAGAAGTGGCCAAAAAAAAGAAAAAAGTTGCTGTACCATTTTACATCTAACCAATGATGTGTAAATGGTCCAATTTCTTTGCATTCTCATCAACATTATTTTCTGGTTTTTTTTTTTTGCTTATTATGGTCACTCTAGTGGATGTGAAGTGGTATTTCATTGGGTTCATTTGCATTTTCCAGTAGCTAATGATGCTGAGTATCTTTAATGTGCTGATTTGCCAATTATATATCTCCTTTAGAGAATACCTTTTTAAATACTGCTCATTTCTCAATCAAATTGTCTTCTTATTATTGAGTTGTAAGAGATATGTATATATTTTTGGATTCTAGTCCCTTATCATATACAATTTGCAAATATTTTCTCCCATCCTATAGGTGTCTTTTCACTTTCTTGATGATGCTCTTTTCATTTTGATGAAGTCCAATTTATTTTTCTTTTGTTACTTGTAATTTTGGTGTTATCTAAGAAGTCTTTGCATAACCCAAGGTCATGAAGATCTCCTATGTTGTCTTCTAAGACATTTACAATTTCAGTTGTTAAATTTATGTCTATGACCCAGATTGAGTTTATTTTTGTCCAGTATAAGGAAGGAGGCAACTTAATTCTTTTGCATGTGGGTATCTAGTGATTTCAGCACCATTTGTTAAAAAGACCATTCTTTCCCTCATTAAATTTTCTTCATACAGCCCATGTTTTTGTAATTAAAATTATTCTGGTCTATTCCCCCCCAACTCTGGAATTTACTTTATCTCTTGAGATAGCCAATAACACTAGATACTATAAATAAAGTTTGGAATTCACAGAGAGTGTTCCCATCAGAGTATACATTTTTCTTCTGCTAGAAACCTTTCAATATACACTTTAAATAAAACCCAAACTTTTTACCATGGTCTAAAAGGTCCTTCATGATCTGCTTCCTATCTATTTCCTCAGCGTATCTCAAACTACATTTCACTATTCACACTGCCGTAATAGATTCTTTTTAGTTTTTCAAAAATATTTATATCAAAAAAAAAATATTTATATCATTCTTATCTCCACATCACGGCTTTACTATTTGTCTTACCCTGAAGGATCTCCCAAACTTCTCTTTATGACTGACTCCTTTTCACTCTCCAGTTCTCAGCTCAATCCTCCCCTATCTAGAGGAGACTTTCCTCACTGCCTTAGTATAAACAGCTCCTCTTCTCTTAACTAGTTGGTTTTCTCCTTCCCTTAAGCAGTTGGCCTTTATCATCATCCTGTTCATTTTCATCACTACATTTACCACTACCTGCAGTGATCTTGTCTACTCCGTCATCTCCATGATATTATCAAATGATCATGAACCTTTCTCATCTTGATCCCCTTGGTATTCCCAATGCTTAGCAGAGTTCTTGGCTCATCCAAGGAACTCATAACTTCACTGATTTTAGTAAATGAACAAACACATTTTATAAAGTCACAGTTTATAAGGCTAACAAAAATTTAGAAACATCCAAGCTAACTTTTTTTAAGGCTATATAACCTTTTATTCGCAAACGAAAGCCTGTATAGCAGCTAATATGTTCAACAAACATGCAAGAATATTTTATGATTCAAGTAGAAAAAGAAGGGACAAAGTCCTACCAGTTCAGCATCCTACCTGACACAATCATCTTGGGGGTTCTGTATAGCTCAAACCCCTTTATTATGTGTAATGTATAAACTGAGAAACCAAAGAATGACTCATCCAACAATGTACAGCTTTTTAGTATTAGAGTAGGGGTTTGGGGCTTCTCTGGTGGTCCAATGGGTAAGGACACCGCCTTGCAGGGCAAGGGGCACTGGTTCGATCCCTGGCCTGGGAAGATCCCGTGTGCCACGGAGGCGGATGGACTGATGTGTCCAATTACTGAGCTGGAGCTCTGGGCGCATGCGCCCAGAGCCAGTGACATTTTTCTTCTGCTAGAAACCTTTCAATATACACTTTAAATAAAACCCAAACTTTTTACCATGGTCTAAAAGGTCCTTCATGATCTGCTTCCTATCTATTTCCTCAGCGTATCTCAAACTACATTTCACTATTCACACTGCCGTAATAGATTCTTTTTAGTTTTTCAAAAATATTTATATCAAAAAAAAAATATTTATATCATTCTTATCTCCACATCACGGCTTTACTATTTGTCTTACCCTGAAGGATCTCCCAAACTTCTCTTTATGACTGACTCCTTTTCACTCTCCAGTTCTCAGCTCAATCCTCCCTATCTAGAGGAGACTTTCCTCACTGCCTTAGTATAAACAGCTCCTCTTCTCTTAACTATTTGGGTTTTTCTCCTTCCCTTAAGCAGTTGGCCTTTATCATCATCCTGTTCATTTTCATCACTACATTTACCACTACCTGCAGTGATCTTGTCTACTCCGTCATCTCCATGATATTATCAAATGATCATGAACCTTTCTCATCTTGATCCCCTTGGTATTCCCAATGCTTAGCAGAGTTCTTGGCTCATCCAAGGAACTCATAACTTCACTGATTTTAGTAAATGAACAAACACATTTTATAAAGTCACAGTTTATAAGGCTAACAAAAATTTAGAAACATCCAAGCTAACTTTTTTTAAGGCTATATAACCTTTTATTCGCAAACGAAAGCCTGTATAGCAGCTAATATGTTCAACAAACATGCAAGAATATTTTATGATTCAAGTAGAAAAAGAAGGGACAAAGTCCTACCAGTTCAGCATCCTACCTGACACAATCATCTTGGGGGTTCTGTATAGCTCAAACCCCTTTATTATGTGTAATGTATAAACTGAGAAACCAAAGAATGACTCATCCAACAATGTACAGCTTTTTAGTATTAGAGTAGGGGTTTGGGGCTTCTCTGGTGGTCCAATGGGTAAGGACACCGCCTTGCAGGGCAAGGGGCACTGGTTCGATCCCTGGCCTGGGAAGATCCCGTGTGCCACGGAGCGGATGGACTGATGTGTCCAATTACTGAGCTGGAGCTCTGGAGCGCATGCGCCCAGAGCCAGTGCTCCGTGACAACAGAGGCCACCGCGATGGGAGGCCCACATGGGCCAAAGAACAAAGATGGATGAAAATAGATAGACCAATAGAAGTGGCCCGCCTGCCTCCCTCCCTCCTCAACCCGCCCCCAGCCAAAATAAAAAATAAATAAATTAAAAAAAATAGAGTAGGGGTTTGAACAGTTCTTGTATAGTAGGCAGTGCATGGTTCTTTCTATTGTGTGTTGCTTTATGACACAACAATTCAGAACACAGAAGTCTAACACCAGAGTTAAACAAATCATTCAGAAGATGAAGATTTAGATGATCTTTTACTCCTTAATACCACTGACTTCAAATTGCCAAAGTAATTACTTCTCAAGGTTTTCAAGGACACTGTGTTAAAAACAGTAGTTACGTACACCTTGCTCTTTTCTATTAATAGTCCTCTCATCTTTCCGACTTCATTTTTTTTTTTTTTTTAGTCACTTTCTATTGGTCTTTCATCTACTCATTTCCATCCATCTTTGTTCTCTGGCCTGTGTGGGTCTCCCGTTGCAGTGGCCTCTCTCGTCGCAGAGCGCTGGCTCTGGGTGCATGCACTCCAGAGCTCCAGCTCAGTAGCTGGACATATCAGCCTGGCTGCTCCGATTCACGTGGGATCTTCACAGGCCAGGGATTGACCTGGCACCCTTTGCACTGCAAGGTGATGTCCTTACCCACTGGACCACCAGGGAAGCCCCGACTTCATTTTTAAGACTCTATTGAAAAAACTTCTTAGAAAAGTGTACATTATTTAATTTTAACTTCTCTTAAGATATTCACCTCTACCTACTATCATACCACCCTACACAGATGGGAAAATTAACACTTCAATAAATCCAATCAAGTTTTCTTGTAAAGGAATAAAACAAGACAAGCTCATTTGATGTACTCAACTTTGGAGCACATAGATCCACATCTGTTTATATCTCAAATACTAGAGTGATAACACTTTTTAAGAAACGAAACGATGGACCATAAGTCAAGCAGATGTTTCTTCTCAGGAGTTTCCAAGCTCTTTTTCTCATGCAGAGTTATGTATTGAGACAACTGAATACTTGAAAGCAAAATTCAAGCATAAAATGCAAAATATTTTCCTTTGTTCAAAGAGTCTACATCTTAGATTTGGGATTTGTTACTGATGTTTCCCTTACCTTACTTTTCTATCCAGATATCATTTTCCAATCTTTTGTCAAGAAAAAAGAACATCTCTTTACTTGAAAAAAAAATTCATTTTTTTCACTCTGTTTATTTTTTTAAAGAATTTTCAAGGTAGCATCTTTGTGACACTGCCTAAGGAAGAATTACTTTGAAGTGCAAAAGTAACTCCGACATCAGGCTGCCTGATTAAGCAATAGTTCCTTGGATCATAAAAGTCTTTTGAAAAAAATATGCCATGGTATTTTTATTGAGTTTATGAGCTAAAAGGCATTTAAAATTCCAAGGAGAACAACACAAAGAATAAAAAAGAAACACACATGTGTCGTTACTAAAACAGGCACCAAAGATGTGTACAAGGCAGGATTATTCCTGGGAAAAGTTATGAAGCAGATGAAGTCTGTGTTTATCATTTTTCCATGTCTTGTTTTGAGCTGCTTTTTCATCTCTGCTCTGCCCATCAGCATTTGTCATACTGCACCATCCCTTCTGGGATTTCTGGCTGTGTTGTCCTATGGCATGGTTAGGCCTTTCTTTTTGTTAGTTTTGTGTCTCCCTTGCTCTTCCCAAACAACTTTAGTATTTGTTTAGGCAACTAGGCTAGTTGACTGAAAAAAGCACATGCTAAAATATTAATAACTGTTAATGATCATCTTATACAAATTTGAGAAAACTTCTCAGGAAGAAACTAACTTTAACTTCTCTTAAGATATTCACCTCTACCTACTATCATACCACCCTACACAGATGGGAAAATTAACACTTCAATAAATCCAATCAAGTTTTCTTGTAAAGGAATAAAACAAGACAAGCTCATTTGATGTACTCAACTTTGGAGCACATAGATCCACATCTGTTTATATCTCAAATACTAGAGTGATAACACTTTTTAAGAAACGAAACGATGGACCATAAGTCAAGCAGATGTTTCTTCTCAGGAGTTTCCAAGCTCTTTTTCTCATGCAGAGTTATGTATTGAGACAACTGAATACTTGAAAGCAAAATTCAAGCATAAAATGCAAAATATTTTCCTTTGTTCAAAGAGTCTACATCTTAGATTTGGGATTTGTTACTGATGTTTCCCTTACCTTACTTTTCTATCCAGATATCATTTTCCAATCTTTTGTCAAGAAAAAAGAACATCTCTTTACTTGAAAAAAAAATTCATTTTTTTCACTCTGTTTATTTTTTTAAAGAATTTTCAAGGTAGCATCTTTGTGACACTGCCTAAGGAAGAATTACTTTGAAGTGCAAAAGTAACTCCGACATCAGGCTGCCTGATTAAGCAATAGTTCCTTGGATCATAAAAGTCTTTTGAAAAAAATATGCCATGGTATTTTTATTGAGTTTATGAGCTAAAAGGCATTTAAAATTCCAAGGAGAACAACACAAAGAATAAAAAAGAAACACACATGTGTCGTTACTAAAACAGGCACCAAAGATGTGTACAAGGCAGGATTATTCCTGGGAAAAGTTATGAAGCAGATGAAGTCTGTGTTTATCATTTTTCCATGTCTTGTTTTGAGCTGCTTTTTCATCTCTGCTCTGCCCATCAGCATTTGTCATACTGCACCATCCCTTCTGGGATTTCTGGCTGTGTTGTCCTATGGCATGGTTAGGCCTTTCTTTTTGTTAGTTTTGTGTCTCCCTTGCTCTTCCCAAACAACTTTAGTATTTGTTTAGGCAACTAGGCTAGTTGACTGAAAAAAGCACATGCTAAAATATTAATAACTGTTAATGATCATCTTATACAAATTTGAGAAAACTTCTCAGGAAGATAACCACACTTTCTTGATACTTGTTACTTGGCTTCACTGTAGGTCAAGTCCTGATGAATCCTCTAAAAAAAAAAAAAAACCCTAAAACTCTCAAGAACCCTAGAAAGGCAAAAACATAAGCCCAAATCTCAAGAAGTATGGCTCAGAACTTGAGGATGAGCCTGAAGCAGGTCCTTGAACTGGAGACTGATAAACGCCACATTAGAAGGTAAGAGGAGATGTTTCAATTGGACTGCACTGTCTTTTCCCCAGGCCAGCATAGCACTGCACAGGGTGAACCCACTTGGCCTATAGCTTCTACTGTGGGAAAAAAGAGAAGCCAGAGTGGATATTCAGCCCCTCTGCTGTTGCAGGATGCCTCCAGAGTTGTCCAGTCAGGTATGCATAGGATCATTTGGGGAATCTGAGGGCCTGACAACTGGGGAAAATACAGTGATGGGAAAAGGCGCATGGCTTACAGAGAGCAGCACTGAGACGTTAGTGGACTTCAGGTGCCTGTAGCAGCACCTGAGCAGAGATCCCAGTCAGTGGTCTCACTACTTGCAGAACTTAGCTCAGGGCACTGTCTGATCAGAGAGCTTGGTTGCAGCTCTGCATGATTTGGGTCCCCAGAGAAGTGGTCATAGCTGTTCTTGAGCCTGTTATTATGGCCCTGCCTGGACATGGAAGTCATTCTGCAACACTGCTCAACAGCTAAGCAGAGACTCCTATCCTGCTTAACCAGAAAGCTGGCCAGAGAATTTAGGCAGCTGTGGAGTCCATACTACAGCCTTGCTCAGGCAGGGAGCCAAGCCAGCAGCCCTGACCAAAGGCTGAGCATAGCTTCTGGACCCTCATGACCAGGGAGCCTGAGCAGTGACCCTGAGGAGGCTTGGAGTCCAGTCTAAGGTCAATACTTCCCAGCTGTGGGGCCCAGCTAAGAGCCCTACTCAGTAGCAGTTTTACCTATAGCCCATCCAGTTACTAAACACAGCCCGTAACCTCGCCCAGGCAAGGTTAACATCATCCAACCATGGAGTATTATCTGTGAGATGCATCTAGAGGCCCTACTTGATCAGAGAGCCTGGCAAACAACCCCATCGAACACAGGGGCACAGCCAATACCCCAGCTGATCCCAAAGCACAGATTGCAGCTATGAGCAAAGCCTATAACTCCCTTCCACTGTGAAGTCATATCTGTTGTGCTGCCTGACCATGGGGTTCTGCCAGGGCCACATTTTGTTAAAGAGTACAACATGAGACCTTGTCCAACTGCAGAATCCAACAAGTGCTACTATTCTTCCAAGGAACATAGCCTGAGATCATACCCTCCCAGAGGCAACTACAGAAGCCAGTTAATGACCCTATCTGACCATGGAGCCCAGCCAGCATCCTTATCCAACCTGGGTGCCTATGTATTGGCTCTACTACAAGGTGGAGTTGGCCAATGCAATAGCAGAGACCAGTGAGGGGCAGCTCTCCCCTTGCCTCAGAACATGGGTAGGGACCTCACCAAACGGGAGATCTCAGTAGCAAGCTGTGCCTGCTCACAAATACTACAAGCTGACCTGTCCAGTTCTCTAAGCAGACTGGTCAAGATCTTTCTCTGCCAAAACAAACTTATAAAGTCTGGAAGAGGAGACCACTTACTCAAATGTCCAAATACCAATTCAAGGATACTATGATCATACAGAACCAGGTAAACATGACACCACCAAAAGAAAAATGCAAAAAAAACTTCAAATCACTCAGCTGCGCCAGACTCTTTGTGACTCCATGGACTGGGAAAAAAAAACTTACAGCCTTGCTTCATGCAACACTGCAAGTAAGCAGAGACTCTATCCTGCTTAACCAGAAAGCTGGCCAGAGAATTTAGGCAGCTGTGGAGTCCATACTACAGCCTTGCTCAGGCAGGGAGCCAAGCCAGCAGCCCTGACCAAAGGCTGAGCATAGCTTCTGGACCCTCATGACCAGGGAGCCTGAGCAGTGACCCTGAGGAGGCTTGGAGTCCAGTCTAAGGTCAATACTTCCCAGCTGTGGGGCCCAGCTAAGAGCCCTACTCAGTAGCAGTTTTACCTATAGCCCATCCAGTTACTAAACACAGCCCGTAACCTCGCCCAGGCAAGGTTAACATCATCCAACCATGGAGTATTATCTGTGAGATGCATCTAGAGGCCCTACTTGATCAGAGAGCCTGGCAAACAACCCCATCGAACACAGGGGCACAGCCAATACCCCAGCTGATCCCAAAGCACAGATTGCAGCTATGAGCAAAGCCTATAACTCCCTTCCACTGTGAAGTCATATCTGTTGTGCTGCCTGACCATGGGGTTCTGCCAGGGCCACATTTTGTTAAAGAGTACAACATGAGACCTTGTCCAACTGCAGAATCCAACAAGTGCTACTATTCTTCCAAGGAACATAGCCTGAGATCATACCCTCCCAGAGGCAACTACAGAAGCCAGTTAATGACCCTATCTGACCATGGAGCCCAGCCAGCATCCTTATCCAACCTGGGTGCCTATGTATTGGCTCTACTACAAGGTGGAGTTGGCCAATGCAATAGCAGAGACCAGTGAGGGGCAGCTCTCCCCTTGCCTCAGAACATGGGTAGGGACCTCACCAAACGGGAGATCTCAGTAGCAAGCTGTGCCTGCTCACAAATACTACAAGCTGACCTGTCCAGTTCTCTAAGCAGACTGGTCAAGATCTTTCTCTGCCAAAACAAACTTATAAAGTCTGGAAGAGGAGACCACTTACTCAAATGTCCAAATACCAATTCAAGGATACTATGATCATACAGAACCAGGTAAACATGACACCACCAAAAGAAATGCATAAAACTTCAATAACTGACACTAATGAAATGAAAATTGCTGAACTGTCTAACAAAGAATGCAGAATAGTGTGTTAGTCACTCAGCTGCGCCAGACTCTTTGTGACTCCATGGACTGGAACCCACCACACTCCTTTGTCCATGGAATTCTACAGGCAAGAATTGTTGTTATTCAGTTGCTAAGTCATGTCCAACTCTGTGCGACCCCATGGACTGCAACATGCCAGGCAAGAATATTCCTTTTTAAAAAGTTCAATGAATTTCAAGAACACAGACAGATAACTAAATCACACTAGGAAAACAATCCATAAAAAATTCAAGAAAATAGAAAACATGAGAATAAACAAAACAAAAATCCTAGAAATAAATAATACAATGATTGAACTGAAGAATTCAATAGATTTTCAATAGCAGACCTGACGAAGAAGAAAAATCAATGAACTCAAAGATAAGTGATTTGAAATTATCCCAAAGAGCCAAAAGAAAAAAGGATGAAAAAAGAATAAATATTAGGATATTTATGAGAAAGCATCAAATAGGACAATATTGTGCAAATACCAGAAAAATAAGAAAAGGAAAGAGCAGAGCGAATATTTAATGATATAATGGCTGACAATGCCCCAAACTTGGGAAGAGAAATAGATGTCCAGATTTTTGAAACTCTAAGGACCCTAAATAGGTTGAACTCAAAAAGGGTTACTTTGAGGTGTATTATAGCCAACACTCACTATCTGTAGGTTCTACAACTGCAGAGTCAAACATCCACGGATCAAAAATATTTCTTAGGGGCTTCCTGGTGGTCCAGTAGGTAAAGAGTCTGCCTTGCAGTGCAAGGGGCGCTGGTTTGATCTCTGGCCCAGGAAGATCCCACATGCCACGGAGCGGCTGGATTGCTGTGTCCAATTATGAGACAGCGCTCTGGAGCATATGCGCCCAGAGCCGGTGCTCTGCAGTGAGAGCCTGTCCACTACTGCAATTTTTGTATAAAGTCTGGAAGAGGAGACCACTTACTCAAATGTCCAAATACCAATTCAAGGATACTATGATCATACAGAACCAGGTAAACATGACACCACCAAAAGAAATGCATAAAACTTCAATAACTGACACTAATGAAATGAAAATTGCTGAACTGTCTAACAAAGAATGCAGAATAGTGTGTTAGTCACTCAGCTGCGCCAGACTCTTTGTGACTCCATGGACTGGAACCCACCACACTCCTTTGTCCATGGAATTCTACAGGCAAGAATTGTTGTTATTCAGTTGCTAAGTCATGTCCAACTCTGTGCGACCCCATGGACTGCAACATGCCAGGCAAGAATATTCCTTTTTAAAAAGTTCAATGAATTTCAAGAACACAGACAGATAACTAAATCACACTAGGAAAACAATCCATAAAAAATTCAAGAAAATAGAAAACATGAGAATAAACAAAACAAAAATCCTAGAAATAAATAATACAATGATTGAACTGAAGAATTCAATAGATTTTCAATAGCAGACCTGACGAAGAAGAAAAATCAATGAACTCAAAGATAAGTGATTTGAAATTATCCCAAAGAGCCAAAAGAAAAAAGGATGAAAAAAGAATAAATATTAGGATATTTATGAGAAAGCATCAAATAGGACAATATTGTGCAAATACCAGAAAAATAAGAAAAGGAAAGAGCAGAGCGAATATTTAATGATATAATGGCTGACAATGCCCCAAACTTGGGAAGAGAAATAGATGTCCAGATTTTTGAAACTCTAAGGACCCTAAATAGGTTGAACTCAAAAAGGGTTACTTTGAGGTGTATTATAGCCAACACTCACTATCTGTAGGTTCTACAACTGCAGAGTCAAACATCCACGGATCAAAAATATTTCTTAGGGGCTTCCCTGGTGGTCCAGTAGGTAAAGAGTCTGCCTTGCAGTGCAAAGGGCGCCGGTTCAATCCCTGGTCCAGGAAGATCCCACATGCCACGGAGCAGCTGGATTGGTGTGTCCAATTATGAGCCAGCTCTCTGGAGCATATGCGCCCAGAGCCGGTGCTCTGCAGTGAGAGATGCCACTGCAATGGGAGGCCAACAGAGGCTGAAGAATAAAGACGGATGAAAATAAATACATAAAAAACCAATAAAGGGCTTCCCTGGTGGTCCAGTGGGTAAGGACACCACCTTGCAGTGAAAGGGGCACGGGTTAGATCTCTGGCCTGGGAAGATCCCATGTGCTCTGGAGCGGCTGGACCGATGTGTCCAACCACTGAGCCTGAACTCTGGAGCGCATGCTCCCAGAGCTGTGCTCTGCGACCAGAGAGGCCACTGTGATGGGAGGCTCACACAGGCCAAAGAACAAAGATAAAGGAATGAAAGATCAATAGAAGTGGCCAAAAAAAAAGAAAAAGAAAACAATAAAAGAGGTCAAATTTAAAAAGAAAAGGAGGCAGAGACTATTATAAGAATCAGAGACTATAGCAAATAGGTTCCCTTAAAAAATGATTTTTTTTTTAATTTCAGAAAGTTCCAAAATAAAACTTGAATTTGGCATGCACTGACAATGATTTACATTGCATCTATGCTATTTTTATATTTACATAGTATTTATTTATCTAAATTATAAGTAATCTAGAAGTGATTTAAAGAATACAGGAGAATGTAGGTAGGTAATATTCAAATACTAGGTCATTTTATGTAAGGGACTCAAGCAACCAATCTCCCATGGATACTGAGGGATGACTGTAATTGTATTGTCAAAGCAAAGACAGAATTTTAAAAGTATCAAGAGAAATGTGACTTAAAAACCAAAAATACAAAATTCCCAAAAAAAAATACTGTAAGTAGATTTGGACAATGCCCCAAACTTGGGAAGAGAAATAGATGTCCAGATTTTTGAAACTCTAAGGACCCTAAATAGGTTGAACTCAAAAAGGGTTACTTTGAGGTGTATTATAGCCAACACTCACTATCTGTAGGTTCTACAACTGCAGAGTCAAACATCCACGGATCAAAAATATTTCTTAGGGGCTTCCCTGGTGGTCCAGTAGGTAAAGAGTCTGCCTTGCAGTGCAAAGGGCGCCGGTTCAATCCCTGGTCCAGGAAGATCCCACATGCCACGGAGCAGCTGGATTGGTGTGTCCAATTATGAGCCAGCTCTCTGGAGCATATGCGCCCAGAGCCGGTGCTCTGCAGTGAGAGATGCCACTGCAATGGGAGGCCAACAGAGGCTGAAGAATAAAGACGGATGAAAATAAATACATAAAAAACCAATAAAGGGCTTCCCTGGTGGTCCAGTGGGTAAGGACACCACCTTGCAGTGAAAGGGGCACGGGTTAGATCTCTGGCCTGGGAAGATCCCATGTGCTCTGGAGCGGCTGGACCGATGTGTCCAACCACTGAGCCTGAACTCTGGAGCGCATGCTCCCAGAGCTGTGCTCTGCGACCAGAGAGGCCACTGTGATGGGAGGCTCACACAGGCCAAAGAACAAAGATAAAGGAATGAAAGATCAATAGAAGTGGCCAAAAAAAAAGAAAAAGAAAACAATAAAAGAGGTCAAATTTAAAAAGAAAAGGAGGCAGAGACTATTATAAGAATCAGAGACTATAGCAAATAGGTTCCCTTAAAAAATGATTTTTTTTTTAATTTCAGAAAGTTCCAAAATAAAACTTGAATTTGGCATGCACTGACAATGATTTACATTGCATCTATGCTATTTTTATATTTACATAGTATTTATTTATCTAAATTATAAGTAATCTAGAAGTGATTTAAAGAATACAGGAGAATGTAGGTAGGTAATATTCAAATACTAGGTCATTTTATGTAAGGGACTCAAGCAACCAATCTCCCATGGATACTGAGGGATGACTGTAATTGTATTGTCAAAGCAAAGACAGAATTTTAAAAGTATCAAGAGAAATGTGACTTATCACATACAAAATCCCAAACAATACTGTAAGTAGATTACTCAGCAGATATTTTGCCGACCAGAAGAGAATGAGATAACATCTTTAAAATATGAGAGGGAAGAAAACCCGTTAACTAAGAACACTATACACAGAAAAGCTGTCCTTCAGGAATAAAGGAGTGACAAACATTTCCCCAAACAAACCAAAGCTGAAGAGTGCATCACCAGTAAACCTGACATACAAAAAGTACATTTTTGAAGGTGGAATAAAACAATGCACCACCGTAATCATTGACTATGCTGAAGCCTTTGACTGTGTGGATCACAACAAACTGTGGAAAATCCTAAAAGAGATGGGAATACTAGACCACCTTACCTGACTCCTGCAAAACGTGTATGCAGATCAAGAAGGAACATTTAGAAATGGACATAGAATAACGGGCTGGTTCCAAACTGGGAAAGGAGTACGTCAAGGATGTATATTGTTGCCATGATTATTTAACTTATATACAGAGTACATCATGTGAAATGCTGACCTAGATGATGCACGAGCTGGAATCAAGATTGCTGGGAGAAATATAAATTATCTCAGACACACAGATGACACCATCCTAATGACAGAAAGTGGAGAGGAATCCAAGAGCCTCTTGATGAAGGTGAAAGAAGAGAGTGAAAAAGCTTGCTTAAAACTCAACATTCAGGGACTTCCCTGGTGGTCCAGTGGTTAAGACTCTGTGTTCCCAATGCAGGGGGCCCAGGTCTAATCCCTGGTCAGGGAACTAGATCCAACATGGCACAACTAAAACTCAGTGCAGCCAAAAAAACCAAAAAACAAACTCAACGTTCAAAAAACGAAGATCATGGCATCTGATCCCATCACTTCATGGCAATAGATGGGGAAAAAATGAAAATTTTATTTTCTTGTGCTCCAAAATCACTGCAGATGATTATTGCTGCCATGACTTGAAAAGGCCTTGCTCCATGGAAGAAAGGCTATGACAAATGTAGTCATTTTATGTAAGGGACTCAAGCAACCAATCTCCCATGGATACTGAGGGATGACTGTAATTGTATTGTCAAAGCAAAGACAGAATTTTAAAAGTATCAAGAGAAATGTGACTTATCACATACAAAATCCCAAACAATACTGTAAGTAGATTACTCAGCAGATATTTTGCCGACCAGAAGAGAATGAGATAACATCTTTAAAATATGAGAGGGAAGAAAACCCGTTAACTAAGAACACTATACACAGAAAAGCTGTCCTTCAGGAATAAAGGAGTGACAAACATTTCCCCAAACAAACCAAAGCTGAAGAGTGCATCACCAGTAAACCTGACATACAAAAAGTACATTTTTGAAGGTGGAATAAAACAATGCACCACCGTAATCATTGACTATGCTGAAGCCTTTGACTGTGTGGATCACAACAAACTGTGGAAAATCCTAAAAGAGATGGGAATACTAGACCACCTTACCTGACTCCTGCAAAACGTGTATGCAGATCAAGAAGGAACATTTAGAAATGGACATAGAATAACGGGCTGGTTCCAAACTGGGAAAGGAGTACGTCAAGGATGTATATTGTTGCCATGATTATTTAACTTATATACAGAGTACATCATGTGAAATGCTGACCTAGATGATGCACGAGCTGGAATCAAGATTGCTGGGAGAAATATAAATTATCTCAGACACACAGATGACACCATCCTAATGACAGAAAGTGGAGAGGAATCCAAGAGCCTCTTGATGAAGGTGAAAGAAGAGAGTGAAAAAGCTTGCTTAAAACTCAACATTCAGGGACTTCCCTGGTGGTCCAGTGGTTAAGACTCTGTGTTCCCAATGCAGGGGGCCCAGGTCTAATCCCTGGTCAGGGAACTAGATCCAACATGGCACAACTAAAACTCAGTGCAGCCAAAAAAACCAAAAAACAAACTCAACGTTCAAAAAACGAAGATCATGGCATCTGATCCCATCACTTCATGGCAATAGATGGGGAAAAAATGAAAATTTTATTTTCTTGTGCTCCAAAATCACTGCAGATGATTATTGCTGCCATGACTTGAAAAGGCCTTGCTCCATGGAAGAAAGGCTATGACAAATGTAGAAAGTTTATTAAAAAGCAGAGAAATTACTTTGTCAACAAAGGTCCACATAGTCAAAGCTATGGTTTTTCCAGTAGCCATGTACGGATGTGAGAACTGGACCACAGAAAGATTAAATATCAAAGAACTGATGCTTTGAAAGTTCTTTGGAAAGCAAGGAGATCAAAGCAGTCAATCCTAAAGGAAATCAGCCCTGAATATTCACTGGAAGAACTGATGCTCTAGTTGAAGCTCCAATACTTTGGTCACCTGATGCAAAGACCCAGCTCACTGGAAAAGACCCTGATGCTCAAAAAGACTGAAGGTAGGAGGAGAAGGGGACAACAGAGGACATGTTAGGATGGCATCATCAACTCAATGGACATGAGTTTGAGCAAACTCCTGGAGATAGTGAAGGACAGAGAAGTCTGGCATACTGCAGTGCATGGCGTCACAAAAGGTTGGACATGCCTGAGCAACTGAACAACAACACACCATTGTAACTGTTTAGGAATATTTATGTCTATCAGATCGACATGTCATCTACTGTAAACTTATACATAATTATATCTCAAAGTGAGAGGAAAAAAAAAAAAGAAGTTCAACAGTATATGTGACACATGGAGAAAGTATCTTTTTACTTTTATCTTAGGAAGGCTGATAATCAGTCTCTGGTTTGTCCCTTTCTCAAGCCATAGTTTCACACCTTCAAATACCAAATGGACAAATAAGGGGGTCAAGAATGTGTGTGTATGATTTATACTTGTGTGTGTATGTGTGTGTGTGTGTAGAAGACTGAGTTCACTGAGTACTGAACCCAGAAGTACTCACCGGAGGGCCCATCAGACCTGGTCCACCCAAAGGTCCTGTGGCAATGCGGGGCCAGGTCTAACCCCTGGTCAGGGCACTAGATCCAACATGGCACAACTAAAACTCAGTGCAGCCAAAAAAACCAAAAAACAAACTCAACGTTCAAAAAACGAAGATCATGGCATCTGATCCCATCACTTCATGGCAATAGATGGGGAAAAAATGAAAATTTTATTTTCTTGTGCTCCAAAATCACTGCAGATGATTATTGCTGCCATGACTTGAAAAGGCCTTGCTCCATGGAAGAAAGGCTATGACAAATGTAGAAAGTTTATTAAAAAGCAGAGAAATTACTTTGTCAACAAAGGTCCACATAGTCAAAGCTATGGTTTTTCCAGTAGCCATGTACGGATGTGAGAACTGGACCACAGAAAGATTAAATATCAAAGAACTGATGCTTTGAAAGTTCTTTGGAAAGCAAGGAGATCAAAGCAGTCAATCCTAAAGGAAATCAGCCCTGAATATTCACTGGAAGAACTGATGCTCTAGTTGAAGCTCCAATACTTTGGTCACCTGATGCAAAGACCCAGCTCACTGGAAAAGACCCTGATGCTCAAAAAGACTGAAGGTAGGAGGAGAAGGGGACAACAGAGGACATGTTAGGATGGCATCATCAACTCAATGGACATGAGTTTGAGCAAACTCCTGGAGATAGTGAAGGACAGAGAAGTCTGGCATACTGCAGTGCATGGCGTCACAAAAGGTTGGACATGCCTGAGCAACTGAACAACAACACACCATTGTAACTGTTTAGGAATATTTATGTCTATCAGATCGACATGTCATCTACTGTAAACTTATACATAATTATATCTCAAAGTGAGAGGAAAAAAAAAAAAGAAGTTCAACAGTATATGTGACACATGGAGAAAGTATCTTTTTACTTTTATCTTAGGAAGGCTGATAATCAGTCTCTGGTTTGTCCCTTTCTCAAGCCATAGTTTCACACCTTCAAATACCAAATGGACAAATAAGGGGGTCAAGAATGTGTGTGTATGATTTATACTTGTGTGTGTATGTGTGTGTGTGTGTAGAAGACTGAGTTCACTGAGTACTGAACCCAGAAGTACTCACCGGAGGGCCCATCAGACCTGGTCCACCCAAAGGTCCTGTGGTCCCTGGTAAGCCTGTGTCTCCTTTTTCTCCATCCTCTCCAGGAAGTCCTCTTCCTCCTGGGTTCCCCTGTAACCCATTAAAAAAAACTTTTTAAGAAAAAGAGAGTATAGAAATAATTATACCTTGTAATAAGCAGATTTTTGCTGGCACAGAGAAAATTACATCAGAAAATGACATTATAAAGATTTGTTAAAAATATCTGCCTTACTTGTAATGTTAAAAGTATAATTTACCTTTAATCCATCTTTACCCTGGAGACCTTCCTCCCCAGGAACTCCTGGTTCACCCTATTTGGTAGCAGAAAATAATAAGATTTATTATTTTGTTAAATCATTTACCCTAATTTTTTTTTCATTTACCTTAATTTTTACTTTTTTGCCCCTCATATCTATAGAAGTAGCAGGTTTACATAAATTTATTCACACTTCTACTTTATATATAAGGAGTATCTGACATTATAATCAACATGATTTAATTTGCCTGGAATAGCTCTGAAGTTGATTTAAAGAGTCATAGCACTGTAAATTCAAATAAGAGGGTCCCGGTATACTAATAACTTTAAGCTAAATAAGGGTAATATATATTCACCTGGTAGCTTTGGAAACTTAGACACTCACACCTATGTTTATTAAAAACTGTAAATACAGAATCTCATAAAATTATAGTATTTTGCTTTTCTTATTTACTTGGATTAATACAATTTAAATCAGTTAAAATCAGTGTACCAGTTTTTAGGGTCTGTTTTCTGTCTTACAGACGAGAAGCAACTTTGAAAGTCCTGGTGCATTTGGAAGCTGTCCTCCAGACACAGAACTTACAGAAATAAACGTGAGCCACACTTTAGGAAGCGATTAAAAAAGTACTGACTGTCTTGCCGCCTGAACTATTTAAAAGTAAATTAATCTGTGTGTCTTCACAGTTGCCCATTGCTCCCTCAGCTGATACTTCCATCTTGCTAACCATATACCACCCACCCCAACCCTGAAAAAAGAAAAAAGGGAAAATAAACAAGAAAGGAACAAAGGAACAGGATGCAAATACATCTCGTAACTTTGCCTTTCAGCTAAAAAAAAAAAGGCTTTTATAATTACCTGGTCCCTGTTATCTCGGGGAAAAATTAACCACTGTCTATGTTAGAATGTAAGTCATCTCAGTTATTTCTTTGACTCTGGTTAAGTTTTTTTTTTCTTTTCCCCATCATGCCTCTTTTTATTTGTATCTATTTTCATCCATCTTTTTGTTGTTTAGCATGTGCAGACCTCCTGTTGCAGTGGCCTCTCTCACTGCAGAGCACCAGCTCTGGGCACATGTGCTCCAGAGCGCCGGCTTGTAACTGGACACACTCGTCCAGCTGCTCTGTGGTGCTTGGGATCTTCCCAGGCCAGGGATCAAACCAGCTCCCCTTGCACTGCAAGGCAGACTCTCTACCCACTGGACCACCAGGGAAGCCCCTGGTTAAGTTTTTTGTTGTTTTTCTAAACACAGATTTGGTTCCAATTCCTTATCCTTGTTAGGTTAGGAAATACCAAGAAAGTTGATCACTAGTATTTGTGAATTTCTTCACGCTAGCATTAGTAACAGTCACAGTGATCCCACACATCTGGCAAGGAATTTGCTGAGCACACCTGATTCTGAGAAAAGGATGTGTGAGTCTAGGACGTTCAATGCTACTAAATAATAATACGAAGAGTTGGGCACGCAGGTTTTGAAATTACAAAAGAAAGATAAACATTTTCTATAATGCACCAGAAGTGTTTATTATACAACCTTTTAAGTCTTTAGGCTGAATTTTGAGTCTCTAAGATAAGTGGACCAGTGCATCAAAATGGTTTCTAGTAGGCACTTACCCGTAACCCTGGCTCTCCAGTAGCTCCAATACTGCCTGCAGGTCCAACATCTCCCTGAAGAAACAAAGGGAAGGATGAAATTCCTTTCTACCAAAATTGCATGTCTTTAGGAAGCTTTGAAAGTCCTGGTGCATTTGGAAGCTGTCCTCCAGACACAGAACTTACAGAAATAAACGTGAGCCACACTTTAGGAAGCGATTAAAAAAGTACTGACTGTCTTGCCGCCTGAACTATTTAAAAGTAAATTAATCTGTGTGTCTTCACAGTTGCCCATTGCTCCCTCAGCTGATACTTCCATCTTGCTAACCATATACCACCCACCCCAACCCTGAAAAAAGAAAAAAGGGAAAATAAACAAGAAAGGAACAAAGGAACAGGATGCAAATACATCTCGTAACTTTGCCTTTCAGCTAAAAAAAAAAAGGCTTTTATAATTACCTGGTCCCTGTTATCTCGGGGAAAAATTAACCACTGTCTATGTTAGAATGTAAGTCATCTCAGTTATTTCTTTGACTCTGGTTAAGTTTTTTTTTTCTTTTCCCCATCATGCCTCTTTTTATTTGTATCTATTTTCATCCATCTTTTTGTTGTTTAGCATGTGCAGACCTCCTGTTGCAGTGGCCTCTCTCACTGCAGAGCACCAGCTCTGGGCACATGTGCTCCAGAGCGCCGGCTTGTAACTGGACACACTCGTCCAGCTGCTCTGTGGTGCTTGGGATCTTCCCAGGCCAGGGATCAAACCAGCTCCCCTTGCACTGCAAGGCAGACTCTCTACCCACTGGACCACCAGGGAAGCCCCTGGTTAAGTTTTTTGTTGTTTTTCTAAACACAGATTTGGTTCCAATTCCTTATCCTTGTTAGGTTAGGAAATACCAAGAAAGTTGATCACTAGTATTTGTGAATTTCTTCACGCTAGCATTAGTAACAGTCACAGTGATCCCACACATCTGGCAAGGAATTTGCTGAGCACACCTGATTCTGAGAAAAGGATGTGTGAGTCTAGGACGTTCAATGCTACTAAATAATAATACGAAGAGTTGGGCACGCAGGTTTTGAAATTACAAAAGAAAGATAAACATTTTCTATAATGCACCAGAAGTGTTTATTATACAACCTTTTAAGTCTTTAGGCTGAATTTTGAGTCTCTAAGATAAGTGGACCAGTGCATCAAAATGGTTTCTAGTAGGCACTTACCCGTAACCCTGGCTCTCCAGTAGCTCCAATACTGCCTGCAGGTCCAACATCTCCCTGAAGAAACAAAGGGAAGGATGAAATTCCTTTCTACCAAAATTGCATGTCTAATAGTTATGGAAGTTACAGTCATCGTGAAGACAGGGGTTACAAAAGAGTATTTTTTTCCTTTTCTTCAGATTAATTCATTTATAATATTTTGCTTTTTCATTTGCACTCCCTCCCATATATGTGTATAAATATATGTGTGTATGTATCTACATACACACATACATATATGTATACATAGAGAGATATGTTTTGACTCATTTGAGAACACTTCCCATTTTTATCTAAGGTTCATTACCTGCTTCCATGATAGTGAGCACTTAACAAAATATGGCAAACATAGTAGTCAGTGGTGAGAGATTAGAGACCCTCTCCTTGACTATTTAGGAAGGTTACCTTTGCACCTGGCTCGCCTTGCAGACCAGATTCCCCCTCAATACCTGGAGGTCCCTGGAAGAGAATGATTTGGCGAGTTGTTTGTACACTCCTTCACCAGTGTAAAGGCAGTAACAACCTTATAAGAAGACAGTAGGAATTTTCAACCCAAGGATGAGCTATCTATATCCAGGAAAGGATTTTTGCTGCCCTTTAATAAACTTCACAGCATAAGATAACTTCTGGGACTTTAGAACAGTTCAAATGGTAAACCAGTATCACCAGCAATCAGAATTTCTTAGGCAAGTTTCTTCTAATCTTTCTTCTCACCCTTTAATCTTTGGTTGAGAAATCTACTTCCCATTTCCTCATCTAATTTTCTACCCTCATACCCTTATTATTCTGTATGCTTTTCATTTTGTATTCTTCCCACCCATTTATGTTGATCCCTCTAGGAATATACTTCCTGAAAAAACTTCCATATTCTTCACCTGATTCTGAGAAAAGGATGTGTGAGTCTAGGACGTTCAATGCTACTAAATAATAATACGAAGAGTTGGGCACGCAGGTTTTGAAATTACAAAAGAAAGATAAACATTTTCTATAATGCACCAGAAGTGTTTATTATACAACCTTTTAAGTCTTTAGGCTGAATTTTGAGTCTCTAAGATAAGTGGACCAGTGCATCAAAATGGTTTCTAGTAGGCACTTACCCGTAACCCTGGCTCTCCAGTAGCTCCAATACTGCCTGCAGGTCCAACATCTCCCTGAAGAAACAAAGGGAAGGATGAAATTCCTTTCTACCAAAATTGCATGTCTAATAGTTATGGAAGTTACAGTCATCGTGAAGACAGGGGTTACAAAAGAGTATTTTTTTCCTTTTCTTCAGATTAATTCATTTATAATATTTTGCTTTTTCATTTGCACTCCCTCCCATATATGTGTATAAATATATGTGTGTATGTATCTACATACACACATACATATATGTATACATAGAGAGATATGTTTTGACTCATTTGAGAACACTTCCCATTTTTATCTAAGGTTCATTACCTGCTTCCATGATAGTGAGCACTTAACAAAATATGGCAAACATAGTAGTCAGTGGTGAGAGATTAGAGACCCTCTCCTTGACTATTTAGGAAGGTTACCTTTGCACCTGGCTCGCCTTGCAGACCAGATTCCCCCTCAATACCTGGAGGTCCCTGGAAGAGAATGATTTGGCGAGTTGTTTGTACACTCCTTCACCAGTGTAAAGGCAGTAACAACCTTATAAGAAGACAGTAGGAATTTTCAACCCAAGGATGAGCTATCTATATCCAGGAAAGGATTTTTGCTGCCCTTTAATAAACTTCACAGCATAAGATAACTTCTGGGACTTTAGAACAGTTCAAATGGTAAACCAGTATCACCAGCAATCAGAATTTCTTAGGCAAGTTTCTTCTAATCTTTCTTCTCACCCTTTAATCTTTGGTTGAGAAATCTACTTCCCATTTCCTCATCTAATTTTCTACCCTCATACCCTTATTATTCTGTATGCTTTTCATTTTGTATTCTTCCCACCCATTTATGTTGATCCCTCTAGGAATATACTTCCTGAAAAAACTTCCATATTCTTCACTGCTTTTTATAAATCATATAATACAAAGAAGATATGAATTATATACACACATACACATGGCATTGTTTTCCCACTTTCCTTTCATGGGGGGATCCATTGGCGAGCTTTTGATTGAAACTTTTATCTTGAAAACAGATAACTTCTTGGAACCTCTGGTGCTCCTATAATTGCTCTTGCATTTTTTTTTTTCCTCTTGGAGATATTTCCCTTGTTTTTGAGCATATTCTGCATGTCTCTCTCCCTTCTCTTCCTCTCTTTTTTCTTCTTTCTTCTTAGTCTATGTGTGTGGGTATGTATGTGCACTTACACACATAATTATGAACACATATATATGCATTCAATACCCCCATGTTTTAAGAGTAGAGGGGTAGTTTATAACATCTCCCTTCATGGTTCAGATGGTAAAGAATCTGTCTGCAATGCAGGAGACCTGGGTGTGATTCCTGGGTTGGGAAGATCCCCGGAGAAGGAAATGGTAACCCATCCCAATATTCCTGCTTTGGAAATTCCATGGATAGAGAAGCCTGGCAGGCTACAGTCCATGAGGTCACAAAAGAGTTGGACATGACTTAGCAACTAAACAACAACGAACTCATATAAATTTCTTAAAATGCATTACCCTCCCCTGACCTCAACACAGACAAATCTTCTTCCCCTTATCCAGGTAAGGTTATGTACCCACTGCTATGCCATTAAAATGCCCTGTGAATGTCTCCATTATTGGGTCTAACAGACTGAAGTACAATGATCTTTTACATGATTAAATTGCTAAAGGAGTCAGGGACCATATCTCATACACAGTTGGATTCTCAGTGACTATACAGTGCATAGCAAGAAGGCATGGTATACTCATGGAGTTAGGGGAGGAGAAAAGCTTTACTGGAATGTGGTTGAACAGGTCTGCAGAGGGCAGACAATGCAGACTATAAAGAGTTGTTGAAAAAATGTAAGGACAAGGATAATATGATAAAGATAAACCAGCAACAAATAGCTAAGGAATAATGGCAGATGGAGGAGACATGGAATAAGAGCAGAGGATTGGAGTACTGGCAATCAGAATGTAAAGAAAAGGAGAGTTGAGATATTGGAGAGATTTTATTCAAAGGGAAAAGACAAGGGATTGGATGGGATGAAGGCTCAAGAAGAGTCTAGGATGAATCTCAGTCTGGGATTATTGGGTCTAAGAAGCATTTCTCGGTGAGATGAGAATAAGAAGAATAGCAGTGAGAAAGTGATGGGTTTGGTTTAGACAGTTCAAATTTAAGATGTTTGTAGGATATCAGGTGCATATATAAAAGAAAACAGGAAATCAATAATCGAAGTCGAAAGAGAGGCAGAAGTTAGAGCTATCAAGCTAAGAGCTTATTATCCTAAAATACATCTTGAATAAGAGTCACTTTTCAATATTATTCTATAATGGAGTGAAGGGCTATCATATGATAGTCATCCTTGAGATTTTACCAGAATTTTAGATTTTTTGCATAGAAACAAAACACAATAAAATTATTCTTCAAAATATATGTTTACAATATCAACTTAACCTTAGAAGAGTCTGAAAATAATAGTATTGATAAACTACCAAGAAAGAGCCCCAAGAAAAACTACCTCTGCACCCATTTCTCCAGGAGGTCCAGTATCACCTTGTGGTCCTCGTGATCCCTATGTGAGGTCACAAAGAGTTGGACATGACTTAGCAACTAAACAACAACGAACTCATATTCGTTTTGACCTCAACACAGACAAATCTTCTTCCCCTTATCCAGGTAAGGTTATGTACCCACTGCTATGCCATTAAAATGCCCTGTGAATGTCTCCATTATTGGGTCTAACAGACTGAAGTACAATGATCTTTTACATGATTAAATTGCTAAAGGAGTCAGGGACCATATCTCATACACAGTTGGATTCTCAGTGACTATACAGTGCATAGCAAGAAGGCATGGTATACTCATGGAGTTAGGGGAGGAGAAAAGCTTTACTGGAATGTGGTTGAACAGGTCTGCAGAGGGCAGACAATGCAGACTATAAAGAGTTGTTGAAAAAATGTAAGGACAAGGATAATATGATAAAGATAAACCAGCAACAAATAGCTAAGGAATAATGGCAGATGGAGGAGACATGGAATAAGAGCAGAGGATTGGAGTACTGGCAATCAGAATGTAAAGAAAAGGAGAGTTGAGATATTGGAGAGATTTTATTCAAAGGGAAAAGACAAGGGATTGGATGGGATGAAGGCTCAAGAAGAGTCTAGGATGAATCTCAGTCTGGGATTATTGGGTCTAAGAAGCATTTCTCGGTGAGATGAGAATAAGAAGAATAGCAGTGAGAAAGTGATGGGTTTGGTTTAGACAGTTCAAATTTAAGATGTTTGTAGGATATCAGGTGCATATATAAAAGAAAACAGGAAATCAATAATCGAAGTCGAAAAGAGAGGCAGAAGTTAGAGCTATCAAGCTAAGAGCTTATTATCCTAAAATACATCTTGAATAAGAGTCACTTTTCAATATTATTCTATAATGGAGTGAAGGGCTATCATATGATAGTCATCCTTGAGATTTTACCAGAATTTTAGATTTTTTGCATAGAAACAAAACACAATAAAATTATTCTTCAAAATATATGTTTACAATATCAACTTAACCTTAGAAGAGTCTGAAAATAATAGTATTGATAAACTACCAAGAAAGAGCCCCAAGAAAAACTACCTCTGCACCCATTTCTCCAGGAGGTCCAGTATCACCTTGTGGTCCTCGTGATCCCTATGTTAAACAAAATTTAAGATGTGAGAAATAAAGTTCACTCTCTATTTCAGTTAATGTATGCATATAACTGTAGTATATGTAACTTAACACATAATACACTTATCAATGTATTACTTTACTCTCTGTATAAACAAAATTAAATCTTTGGTTGACTCGTCTTTTCTTGTTAATATTAAGCTTCAATTGGATTCAAAAGAAAAGGGGAAAAAAAAAAAGGGAAGGAGAGTGCCTTTCAGTTTTTCATTCCCTAATACACTTACTCTTTCAATAAACATTGATCAAGTAACTAATAATTATGAAAATATAAGGGCTAAGAGTTTACAGAGTTATCTTATTTAGTAGTTACGACAATCATAGATCTACTTAACATTCTTGAAAAATATATGGCAAACAAAGTAGCATTTTTAAAGAAGGAAATACATGGTCTCCAATGAAATAAAAATATGCTTGAGCTGGCATGATGTGACATTTTATCACAGTAGTGAGTCCAAACGAACAATTCCTATTTCATATGAGTAAATGTAATAATGTTTACATGGGATAATCACTAGGATGCAATAAAATTCATGTGGGACCTTTATGGAGATGTGTTCCCTTGTAATACTGAGTAGTATAATTATAAGTAGACAAACATTAATTAATTAGTATGAGAAGCCATTTATCTATCTAGAATTATGTTAGACAGATTAACACTTATTGAGCAACTAAAATTTAATGCCATTTTCCTGGCCATCCAAAGAATGTGCTTGCATTTTTTGGTCTTCTGGAAAGATAGTACATAGAATGTAACTTTTAGATTCATAAAATTGTGATAGTTAAGGGCTATCATATGATAGTCATCCTTGAGATTTTACCAGAATTTTAGATTTTTTGCATAGAAACAAAACACAATAAAATTATTCTTCAAAATATATGTTTACAATATCAACTTAACCTTAGAAGAGTCTGAAAATAATAGTATTGATAAACTACCAAGAAAGAGCCCCAAGAAAAACTACCTCTGCACCCATTTCTCCAGGAGGTCCAGTATCACCTTGTGGTCCTCGTGATCCCTATGTTAAACAAAATTTAAGATGTGAGAAATAAAGTTCACTCTCTATTTCAGTTAATGTATGCATATAACTGTAGTATATGTAACTTAACACATAATACACTTATCAATGTATTACTTTACTCTCTGTATAAACAAAATTAAATCTTTGGTTGACTCGTCTTTTCTTGTTAATATTAAGCTTCAATTGGATTCAAAAGAAAAGGGGAAAAAAAAAAAGGGAAGGAGAGTGCCTTTCAGTTTTCATTCCCTAATACACTTACTCTTTCAATAAACATTGATCAAGTAACTAATAATTATGAAAATATAAGGGCTAAGAGTTTACAGAGTTATCTTATTTAGTAGTTACGACAATCATAGATCTACTTAACATTCTTGAAAAATATATGGCAAACAAAGTAGCATTTTTAAAGAAGGAAATACATGGTCTCCAATGAAATAAAAATATGCTTGAGCTGGCATGATGTGACATTTTATCACAGTAGTGAGTCCAAACGAACAATTCCTATTTCATATGAGTAAATGTAATAATGTTTACATGGGATAATCACTAGGATGCAATAAAATTCATGTGGGACCTTTATGGAGATGTGTTCCCTTGTAATACTGAGTAGTATAATTATAAGTAGACAAACATTAATTAATTAGTATGAGAAGCCATTTATCTATCTAGAATTATGTTAGACAGATTAACACTTATTGAGCAACTAAAATTTAATGCCATTTTCCTGGCCATCCAAAGAATGTGCTTGCATTTTTTGGTCTTCTGGAAAGATAGTACAAAGAATGTAACTTTTAGATTCATAAAATTGTGATAGTTAAAATTCTATGGGCTTATATTCCATCACACTTTTGTGAACACTTCACTCTTCAAAAGTGTATTAATGGGGAAAATGCTGTTGTATGATTGGTTATCTTAAACTATTTTTTTTCTAAGTCATTATATTAATGTTAATTTAAAAATATTTGGAAAGCATGAAAAGTACAAAAAAAAACCCCAGAGTTAGTACATCATCTGTAATCCTGCCATACTGAGATGACACTGCAAATATACCTGCATATTTCCTTGTAGTTCTTTTATAGGAATATATTTATAAATAACTGTATCTGTTTAATGTTTAAGTCTATTATAAATGTAAACATTTCATCATGTTATTGTAAATATTTCATAACAAAATTGTTCAATAGCTATATAATATGAAATTCCATCTAACATTTTGCAGTACCATGATTTAATGGTTTTCTTAATGCTAGACATTTATTTTGCTTTTAATTCTTTATAGTAAAAGTTTGCTTTATAGCCTTTTTCATGTACATGTTAGACTACAAGTTAATGCTATGTCTGTAACATCAGACAATACTGCCAAATAATTGAGATAAATTTCTGAATTAGAATTAAAAGGTTGGTATGTAGGCATCACAAATGCTATTCTTACTCAAAAGCACAGTCATTATAAGTATTAAATAGTAACCAATATTTTTCAATTGTGGTTAATTACATATTATGTATAATATTTTAAGATTCATAGATTCTCCTCAGAATGTTGTTTTACCTTAGTGGAAACACACTGAGCACTATTTATTTCACAGTAGTGAGTCCAAACGAACAACTACTATTTCATATGAGTAAATGTAATAATGTTTACATGGGATAATCACTAGGATGCAATAAAATTCATGTGGGACCTTTATGGAGATGTGTTCCCTTGTAATACTGAGTAGTATAATTATAAGTAGACAAACATTAATTAATTAGTATGAGAAGCCATTTATCTATCTAGAATTATGTTAGACAGATTAACACTTATTGAGCAACTAAAATTTAATGCCATTTTCCTGGCCATCCAAAGAATGTGCTTGCATTTTTTGGTCTTCTGGAAAGATAGTACAAAGAATGTAACTTTTAGATTCATAAAATTGTGATAGTTAAAATTCTATGGGCTTATATTCCATCACACTTTTGTGAACACTTCACTCTTCAAAAGTGTATTAATGGGGAAAATGCTGTTGTATGATTGGTTATCTTAAACTATTTTTTTTCTAAGTCATTATATTAATGTTAATTTAAAAATATTTGGAAAGCATGAAAAGTACAAAAAAAAACCCCAGAGTTAGTACATCATCTGTAATCCTGCCATACTGAGATGACACTGCAAATATACCTGCATATTTCCTTGTAGTTCTTTTATAGGAATATATTTATAAATAACTGTATCTGTTTAATGTTTAAGTCTATTATAAATGTAAACATTTCATCATGTTATTGTAAATATTTCATAACAAAATTGTTCAATAGCTATATAATATGAAATTCCATCTAACATTTTGCAGTACCATGATTTAATGGTTTTCTTAATGCTAGACATTTATTTTGCTTTTAATTCTTTATAGTAAAAGTTTGCTTTATAGCCTTTTTCATGTACATGTTAGACTACAAGTTAATGCTATGTCTGTAACATCAGACAATACTGCCAAATAATTGAGATAAATTTCTGAATTAGAATTAAAAGGTTGGTATGTAGGCATCACAAATGCTATTCTTACTCAAAAGCACAGTCATTATAAGTATTAAATAGTAACCAATATTTTTCAATTGTGGTTAATTACATATTATGTATAATATTTTAAGATTCATAGATTCTCCTCAGAATGTTGTTTTACCTTAGTGGAAACACACTGAGCACTGAGAGAACCTGATAGCATGATTTGGTCACAAGGTCAAGTCCATTTCCAGAAAGGTTGCAACAATTAACGTCCCACAAACAATATGTAAAATTAGAATCTATTTCATTAAGCTCATGCCAGCAAGGAATATTACCAATAAACTTTTTAAAAAAATTTCTCATTAATTTGAAGGACAACCTATTACTTTAAAAAGTATATATGTTTGACTACTAGTAAGGCTGAATATCCTTTTTGTCATTTGTTTATTGGATATCTGTAATATTCTACATGTTGCCTAATCATGTCCTTTGCCCATGTATTTTGGGAGTCATCTTAAAAAAACATTTGTAGAGTTCTATATTTATTGAGGACATTAACTTTCTCCTGTCCTATTTTATTGCTAACATCTGCCCAGTTTGTGGATTGCCATTTTTAAAAAAATATGTTAAAAATAACTTTTTTCCATCAAATACGCTCACCATAGAACACGCAGAAATACATTAAAGTCAAAATGATCCAAAAGAACTACCTAACCCATTGAACATTTAGTGTCTCTTTTAATCATTTTTTTAAAATAATTAATCTGTTTATTTTTAGTTGCACTGGGTCTTCATTGCTGTACATGGCCTTTCTCTAGTTGTTTGGGATGCAGGCTACTCTTTGTGCTGGTGTATGGGCTTCTCATTATGGTGGCTTCCGTTGCTGCAGGGCACAAGTTCTACTAGGCACGTGGCTCAGTAGTTGTGGCTCATGGGCCCTAGAGCACACAAGCTTCACTAGTTGTAGTACATGGAGTGAGTTGCCCTGCCGCACCTAGGCCCACAATTCTACCATTTATTTTGCTTTTAATTTTCTTTTTTTAGTAAAAGTTTGCTTTATAGCCTTTTCATGTACATGTTAGACTACAAGTTAATGCTATGTCTGTAACATCAGACAATACTGCCAAATAATTGAGATAAATTTCTGAATTAGAATTAAAAGGTTGGTATGTAGGCATCACAAATGCTATTCTTACTCAAAAGCACAGTCATTATAAGTATTAAATAGTAACCAATATTTTTCAATTGTGGTTAATTACATATTATGTATAATATTTTAAGATTCATAGATTCTCCTCAGAATGTTGTTTTACCTTAGTGGAAACACACTGAGCACTGAGAGAACCTGATAGCATGATTTGGTCACAAGGTCAAGTCCATTTCCAGAAAGGTTGCAACAATTAACGTCCCACAAACAATATGTAAAATTAGAATCTATTTCATTAAGCTCATGCCAGCAAGGAATATTACCAATAAACTTTTTAAAAAAATTTCTCATTAATTTGAAGGACAACCTATTACTTTAAAAAGTATATATGTTTGACTACTAGTAAGGCTGAATACCCCTTTTTGTCATTTGTTTATTGGATATCTGTAATATTCTACATGTTGCCTAATCATGTCCTTTGCCCATGTATTTTGGGAGTCATCTTAAAAAAACATTTGTAGAGTTCTATATTTATTGAGGACATTAACTTTCTCCTGTCCTATTTTATTGCTAACATCTGCCCAGTTTGTGGATTGCCATTTTTAAAAAAATATGTTAAAAATAACTTTTTTCCATCAAATACGCTCACCATAGAACACGCAGAAATACATTAAAGTCAAAATGATCCAAAAGAACTACCTAACCCATTGAACATTTAGTGTCTCTTTTAATCATTTTTTTAAAATAATTAATCTGTTTATTTTTAGTTGCACTGGGTCTTCATTGCTGTACATGGCCTTTCTCTAGTTGTTTGGGATGCAGGCTACTCTTTGTGCTGGTGTATGGGCTTCTCATTATGGTGGCTTCCGTTGCTGCAGGGCACAAGTTCTACTAGGCACGTGGCTCAGTAGTTGTGGCTCATGGGCCCTAGAGCACACAAGCTTCACTAGTTGTAGTACATGGAGTGAGTTGCCCTGCCGCACCTAGAATTTTTCCAGACCAGGGATCAAACTCATGTCCTGTGCATTGGCAGGCAGATTCTTACCCACTGTGCTACCAGGGAAGTCCTCTCCCTAAATCTTTTACCATTTAGACAAAATTAGGTTGGAAGAAATTTAAAATTTAAAGTTAAATCTGTCCCGTCTTTTATGACTTTTCCCATCATATTTAAGTTTCAAACTTTCCCATTAAAAATATCAGTCATTTTAAAATATGTATCTATTTAAACCATTGTCTCAATATACACTATGAGTTAGGAAACAAAACAAATTCTTTTAAATCCTTTTACTTTATGCTGTAGTGAATGCAACTGATCAAAGTTTTCTTGAAAGTATCAGGCTGTTTCATGCCTCAGTGTTCTATTTTTTTTTTTTTTTTTTTAAGATTTATTTATTTATTTATTTTGGGCGGGGGTCGTGTTGGGGAGGGAGGGGAGAGGGCGGGCCACTTCTATTGGTCTTTCATTTCTCTATTTTCATCCATCTTTGTTCTTTGGCTCCTGTGGGCCTCCCATCGCGGTGGTGTCTGTCGCTGCAGAGCGCCGCCTCTGGGCACATGCGCTCCAGAGCTCTGGCTCGGTAATTGGACACATCAGTCCAGCCGCTCTGCAGCAGGTGGGATCCTCCCAGGCCAGGGATCGAACCGGCGCCCCTTGCACTGCAAGGCGGTGTCCTTACCCACTGCGCCACCAGGGGAAGCCCCTCTATTATATTTTATATGAGCCATTAGTTTACACTAAGGCTCACTCTGGGTTGTACACTTTTGAGACATGCATAATTAATCCACTATCTACAATCTTTTATCTGGACTGTTGCAACAGAAAGCCATTCCTGTCCATTTTGGGTTCCTTCCAATTTAATTTTGGTGAGCTTTAGGAAACAATATAAACAATAATACAACCATAAAACTAGTCTTATCCCTTCAATGACATCCCTTTGTTTTTAGGATAAAAATACAAAAACTTGGCCATGGGGCTTTTGAGCTGCATGTGCTTGGTCTCCTGCCTCCCTTTCCATCCTCATTCTGTACTTACTTCCCCCTTGATTCCCTGGGCCACAGCCACACTGACCCTCTGTTATATCTTCAAATGAACGTGTAGGGCCTTCTCCCAGCTCATGGCTTCTCTCTAGAATGCCTTTACCCCATATTTGCTTAAATAACCACTATTCATCCTTCAGTTCACAGCACAAATTCTCCTCCTCTGGAAGTCTCCCTAACCCTAGATTAAGATCGTTTCTCTGTAATACATTCACTTAGATTTGATGAGGTAGTTCAAATATGTGCAACAAATCCCATTATACCCATTACAAATTGATTTATATTTTATTTACCACACCCACTGACCCTGTGACCTCAATGTCAATTTTAGGTTCGTTAAGGCATTTAGTCATTTACAGCTACAACAATAAATCTTTTCTTGTCTAAAGCCTTAGAGACTGTCTCTGCTGTTGCCATACCTCTGGTTATACACTTAAGTGAAGTGAGTTCTCTATGAAGATAGTTTTAATTCCATTTCACTTCAGTTAGTATTATCAACTAAATACACTATTGGGTATATGATCTCTGGTTATGCTGTTTAACAAATATGCACTAGGTAGATACAATATGCCAGACACTATACTAGGAAAGAGGATTGCAAAGGTGAATAAAAAGATCCCTGACTTCAAGGAACTATACATTCTTTAGAAGAAACAGATATTTAGGTATCTGCATGGTTTTTGATCGAATAAATATTAGAATGGGATGGTAGGTTTAGAGGGGCAAACCAGAGAAAACTGAGAAGAATTTAGTTTGATAAAAGCAATACCACACTTAAAAAAAATCAATACCACATTTAAGATTCAACATTTGGAAACATTACACACATAGGCAAATCTTCTTGTTTGAAGAGCTTATACTACAGGTTAAACAATAAAAAAACAACCATAAAACTAGTCTTATCCTTCAATGACATCCCTTTGTTTTTAGGATAAAAATACAAAAACTTGGCCATGGGGCTTTTGAGCTGCATGTGCTTGGTCTCCTGCCTCCCTTTCCATCCTCATTCTGTACTTACTTCCCCCTTGATTCCCTGGGCCACAGCCACACTGACCCTCTGTTATATCTTCAAATGAACGTGTAGGGCCTTCTCCCAGCTCATGGCTTCTCTCTAGAATGCCTTTACCCCATATTTGCTTAAATAACCACTATTCATCCTTCAGTTCACAGCACAAATTCTCCTCCTCTGGAAGTCTCCCTAACCCTAGATTAAGATCGTTTCTCTGTAATACATTCACTTAGATTTGATGAGGTAGTTCAAATATGTGCAACAAATCCCATTATACCCATTACAAATTGATTTATATTTTATTTACCACACCCACTGACCCTGTGACCTCAATGTCAATTTTAGGTTCGTTAAGGCATTTAGTCATTTACAGCTACAACAATAAATCTTTTCTTGTCTAAAGCCTTAGAGACTGTCTCTGCTGTTGCCATACCTCTGGTTATACACTTAAGTGAAGTGAGTTCTCTATGAAGATAGTTTTAATTCCATTTCACTTCAGTTAGTATTATCAACTAAATACACTATTGGGTATATGATCTCTGGTTATGCTGTTTAACAAATATGCACTAGGTAGATACAATATGCCAGACACTATACTAGGAAAGAGGATTGCAAAGGTGAATAAAAAGATCCCTGACTTCAAGGAACTATACATTCTTTAGAAGAAACAGATATTTAGGTATCTGCATGGTTTTTGATCGAATAAATATTAGAATGGGATGGTAGGTTTAGAGGGGCAAACCAGAGAAAACTGAGAAGAATTTAGTTTGATAAAAGCAATACCACACTTAAAAAAAATCAATACCACATTTAAGATTCAACATTTGGAAACATTACACACATAGGCAAATCTTCTTGTTTGAAGAGCTTATACTACAGGTTAAACATATAAAGGAGGAAACAAACACAGTTTGGTAAGAATAGCTCTTAGTCTATTAGAATCTCCCACCTCCTACTAGCTAAATGAACTGTGCAAAAGCCATGGATAAACTTTTGTGTCAAGCGATTGATAAGACCAGTCCAGTAGTTTGAAAGGTTATTTGCATTGCAAATCTTAGAAGCATGTTATTGTCATAGAATCTCTGATACTATCAGCCAGAAGAATGATTTCATAGACAATAAAGAATATATTGTGAGAAAGAAGACATACATTTTCCATAGAAATTCTTTAACTGAATCAGGATGAAGCGGTGATGCAAGGTTGTTTTTTCTTTTTTTAAATTTTTTCTTTTTGATGTAAGTTTTTGAATTACTGACTTACCAGCATTTCTGTCAAGTTTCCACACTTTTACCCATTACACGTGGAGTCTGGTTTCTCTCTATGGTGTTTTATTATATGGTTGCCCTCATAAATGTGATTTTCTGTGTGTGTGTGTGTGTGTGTGTGTGTGTTGGGGAAAGTATAGTAATTATTATATGAATAGCAAACTGTTCAGAAAAAAATTCTGAGAGTCAGTAAAACAGAATTATATTTATTGAAAAGAGAACTATGCGAAGCTTTAACAGTTCCAGACAAACAGGACCCAAATGTGACTTTATGAAACCAGTAAGGCACTAATAATTATCTTCACAGCAAAGTGTTCATTCTTATAGTTAGGTACCCATGATAAATGCTGATTTCAAAAACATAACAGCCACAGAACAACAGAACAATAATAGACATGTAAACTACATAATTAGAAAAACACAAATAGAAACATATAAAGACACACTTACTGGTTCTCCTGCAGGTCCCCTGTCTCCTGTACTTCCTGGGGGTCCTTGTAAACCCTGAATAAACAAAGGTAAAGTTTGAAGAAAAAATGATGCTCGAAAATGTTTTAGTCAGGTTCCCTACCTTAGCTTTCTTTCAAGATTCTCCCATCTAATTTTTCTGCCTATCTCTATTTTTCCTTTTGAGGTAAAATATGTATAACATATAATTCATCATTTTAATAATTTTAAGTGTACAGTATATATAAATTTAGAATACTGTGGTATTAAGTATATTCACATTCCCATTGTTGTGTCCACCGTCTGCATTGTTGTGTCCACCATCTGTTTTCAGAACTGTTTATCTTCCCAAACTGAAACTCTGTAGCCATTAAATAACTCACTATCCTGCACCCCCTTCCCCTGGCAACTATGATTCTACTTTCTGTCTCCATGAATTTCACTGAAAGTGGTCAAAGCAGGTACTTAAAGTAAGAAGTGGAATCATACACTATTTGTTCTTTTGTGTTTGGCTCTTTTCATATAGCATAATGTCTTCAAAGTCTACTCATTTGTAATATGCGTCAAGACTTCTTTCCTTTTCAAGACTGAATAATATTCCTCTGTATACATACACCACATTTTCTGTATCTATTCACCACCAATGGACACTTGGGATTATCTACCCTTTGGCTACTGTAACTAATGCTCCTATAAATATTGGTGTACACGAATCTGTTTGTATCTCTGCTTTTCATTCTTTTGGGGCACCTATGAGTGGAATTAAGTGGCTAATGGATTACATGTAATTCTATGTTTCATGGTCTGAGGAGGTGGGTCTACTGCTTTCCACAGCAGCTCCACCATTTTACATTCCCAGAACAGCACAAGGATTCCCATTCCTCCCCATCCTTGCCATCACAGGTTATTTTTTCCCTGTAGATAGATGTGTGTGTTTAACAAGTCACCCTGGGTGGGAAGCCGTATCTCAATGTGGTCTGGATCTGCATTTCCCTAAAGACCAGTGATGCTATGCATATTTTCATGTATTTATTGGCCATTTGTACATCTTATTTAGATGAATGCTTACAGAATTCCTTTTGCTCATTTTGTCATTGTATTGTTTATTATTCTGCCATAGTCATAGGAATTCTTTATATCTGTGTTTGTGCTCAGTTGTGTCCAACTGTTTGTGACCCCATGGACTGTAGCCTGCCAGGCTCTTCTGTCTATGGAAGTTTCCAGGCAAAAAGAATACTGGACTGGACTGTCATTTCCTACTCGAGGAAACAGACTCAGGGACAGAGCCAGTGTCTCTTGTGTGTCCTGTAGTGACAGAAGGATTCTTTACCACTTTGCCACCTGGAAATGTTCTCTTTATATCTACCCGATTATTTACATTTACCACCAAGAATTACATTAAATTCAGATTTTATACTTTTAAAATTAATATTATAAAAGAGTTCTTTAAAAAATAAAATTCTTGTTACGTATTAGTAAATATGACCTATGCTCTTAAAGCTTGGGAAGATACAAGGGTCTCAGAACCTAGGTGACCAGAAATTCTTCCTGTCCTCAACATGATTATTTCGACTGAAAGTGGTCAAAGCAGGTACGTAAAGTAAGAAGTGGAATCATACACTATTTGTTCTTTTGTGTTTGGCTCTTTTCATATAGCATAATGTCTTCAAAGTCTACTCATTTGTAATATGCGTCAAGACTTCTTTCCTTTTCAAGACTGAATAATATTCCTCTGTATACATACACCACATTTTCTGTATCTATTCACCACCAATGGACACTTGGGATTATCTACCCTTTGGCTACTGTAACTAATGCTCCTATAAATATTGGTGTACACGAATCTGTTTGTATCTCTGCTTTTCATTCTTTTGGGGCACCTATGAGTGGAATTAAGTGGCTAATGGATTACATGTAATTCTATGTTTCATGGTCTGAGGAGGTGGGTCTACTGCTTTCCACAGCAGCTCCACCATTTTACATTCCCAGAACAGCACAAGGATTCCCATTCCTCCCCATCCTTGCCATCACAGGTTATTTTTTCCCTGTAGATAGATGTGTGTGTTTAACAAGTCACCCTGGGTGGGAAGCCGTATCTCAATGTGGTCTGGATCTGCATTTCCCTAAAGACCAGTGATGCTATGCATATTTTCATGTATTTATTGGCCATTTGTACATCTTATTTAGATGAATGCTTACAGAATTCCTTTTGCTCATTTTGTCATTGTATTGTTTATTATTCTGCCATAGTCATAGGAATTCTTTATATCTGTGTTTGTGCTCAGTTGTGTCCAACTGTTTGTGACCCCATGGACTGTAGCCTGCCAGGCTCTTCTGTCTATGGAAGTTTCCAGGCAAAAAGAATACTGGACTGGACTGTCATTTCCTACTCGAGGAAACAGACTCAGGGACAGAGCCAGTGTCTCTTGTGTGTCCTGTAGTGACAGAAGGATTCTTTACCACTTTGCCACCTGGAAATGTTCTCTTTATATCTACCCGATTATTTACATTTACCACCAAGAATTACATTAAATTCAGATTTTATACTTTTAAAATTAATATTATAAAAGAGTTCTTTAAAAAATAAAATTCTTGTTACGTATTAGTAAATATGACCTATGCTCTTAAAGCTTGGGAAGATACAAGGGTCTCAGAACCTAGGTGACCAGAAATTATCAACTTGGACCTCTCCAATATTCTTTATTTTCCTTCATTTTTCCACCATGGTATCATAAAACTGAATCTTAGCTATGGGGGTATATCCTAAAATGGTACATGAAAATCTAAATCCAATTCTATAATCTTCTTGACCCTTCTGTTCAAAGATTAAGTGAGCATGTATTGTGTGCCAGACATCAGTAACAACTAATGATATATAAAACACTGTCCTTGTCTATTTGCAATTTGCTTCTACTCTCCTACATTACTGACTCTGAGAAGTTTGACAATTATACTGCAGATCAGAATTACCATTTTAACTTAAAATCAACGTCTAAAAAAACATGATATTAAATTGGAAGTAATATATTAAAATTTTCTAGGAACACAGAATCTTCAAGGTTGTAATTTCAATGCTATATTTATTTCTATATGATTGTCTGATTAGATAAAGTTGTTGTTTAGACACTTGGTCATATCTGACTCTTCTGTGATCTCATGGACTGTAGCTTGCCAGTCTCATCTGTCTACGGGATTTTCCAGGCAAGTATACAAGAGTGCGTTGCCATTTCCTTCTCCAGAGAATCTTCCCAATTCAGGAATCGAACCTGTGTCCTGCACTGCAGGTGAATTCTGTATTGCTGAGCCACCAGACAAGTGATTAGAGAAAGGGAGATATGTAAAATCTTGTGGACTGTCATCTGACTAAGACCATGTTTCAGTCATGGAAATCACATGCTATTCATTTACTCCTGCATGAATTCCTAAATGAAGAGACTGGATCAAAGTGATCCCTCTATGCCTGATATACTATTTGAAACATAGAGAGTTTAGAACTTTAAATAATGTCTGCCTAATTTGCTTTGTAAAGTGTCTTCATACACCATTAGGCTTGATATATTCTTATAATATCACAAAATGTATTTGTAATGGTATTATATGTACTTTAAATTAATTGTGCATAAATGCAGTTTGGCAAAGCTATGACATGATCTACATGGACTCTAACCACTTTTATTGGAGATGAAAAAGAAAAGCACAAGCTGGCACAAAACAAAACTTCCCTTTAAGGTGTATCAGATGCTACCAGAACACATTATGTATAGGACAACTCCTTGCTCTATGATGCATGTCAGTAATGATACCAATAATGACTAGGTGGGTAATACCTACTGTGGTTGCTGTTTATTGAGAGTCTATACTAACAAAATAACGAGCATTTTTTTTATAACCATAAATGTATCTCATTTTAATGACAGAGAAACAAAGGCTCAAAGAGGATAATTAATTTGTACAAAGTCAAAACAGCTATGAGTAGCAGAAGCAGAATCTGACTTTGAATACATCTGGCTGTAATGTCATGCTCCTCCTCTATACTAAATTGCTTTACATTGATTTTCCAGAAAAATCAAACAGTGTCCTCCTATTTTAAATAAACATGTGTAGAAGACATTTTATGAGAATAAGCAAGGGAGTATATAAATGTGATTTCTATTGGTACACTTTCACTGTAGGATCATGAAATCTGTGAATTCTGCTTCATTTCCTGAAGAATGGGAAAGAAAAGAACACTATACTTTTTGTATTTTGAAAAGGTTGTATTCATGTTATTTCTATATGATTGTCTGATTAGATAAAGTTGTTGTTTAGACACTTGGTCATATCTGACTCTTCTGTGATCTCATGGACTGTAGCTTGCCAGTCTCATCTGTCTACGGGATTTTCCAGGCAAGTATACAAGAGTGCGTTGCCATTTCCTTCTCCAGAGAATCTTCCCAATTCAGGAATCGAACCTGTGTCCTGCACTGCAGGTGAATTCTGTATTGCTGAGCCACCAGACAAGTGATTAGAGAAAGGGAGATATGTAAAATCTTGTGGACTGTCATCTGACTAAGACCATGTTTCAGTCATGGAAATCACATGCTATTCATTTACTCCTGCATGAATTCCTAAATGAAGAGACTGGATCAAAGTGATCCCTCTATGCCTGATATACTATTTGAAACATAGAGAGTTTAGAACTTTAAATAATGTCTGCCTAATTTGCTTTGTAAAGTGTCTTCATACACCATTAGGCTTGATATATTCTTATAATATCACAAAATGTATTTGTAATGGTATTATATGTACTTTAAATTAATTGTGCATAAATGCAGTTTGGCAAAGCTATGACATGATCTACATGGACTCTAACCACTTTTATTGGAGATGAAAAAGAAAAGCACAAGCTGGCACAAAACAAAACTTCCCTTTAAGGTGTATCAGATGCTACCAGAACACATTATGTATAGGACAACTCCTTGCTCTATGATGCATGTCAGTAATGATACCAATAATGACTAGGTGGGTAATACCTACTGTGGTTGCTGTTTATTGAGAGTCTATACTAACAAAATAACGAGCATTTTTTTTATAACCATAAATGTATCTCATTTTAATGACAGAGAAACAAAGGCTCAAAGAGGATAATTAATTTGTACAAAGTCAAAACAGCTATGAGTAGCAGAAGCAGAATCTGACTTTGAATACATCTGGCTGTAATGTCATGCTCCTCCTCTATACTAAATTGCTTTACATTGATTTTCCAGAAAAATCAAACAGTGTCCTCCTATTTTAAATAAACATGTGTAGAAGACATTTTATGAGAATAAGCAAGGGAGTATATAAATGTGATTTCTATTGGTACACTTTCACTGTAGGATCATGAAATCTGTGAATTCTGCTTCATTTCCTGAAGAATGGGAAAGAAAAGAACACTATACTTTTTTTTGTATTGTAAATATTATGAAATAAATGCTTTTCAAGTATTCTGGGTTACCACAGCAAAAATTATATTTAAAGAAAAAACATTGTTTCCATTTCCAGTATTGTTCAAGTTTTTCTTCCAAGTCAACCTACATACAAATAATTATAAACCCAATATAAAATATTAAAAAGTATCAAAATACTGGAGAAAGATGGAAAATAGGCAGAAGCAATAGTAGTAGAGTCTACAGTTGAAAGAAGGGAATAACACTAGGTGACTATCTGACTTTTTATATGGCTTTTAGCCAGAGGAGAAGCCATACAGGATAGCTAAAATAAAGTAGGATAGAAATCTTTAGTCTTACTGACATAGAGCATCATAGGACAGAATTAGAAGTGTCCACAGATGCTTGAAAGTGGTGAAAGAAATAGCAAGAGGAAACAGCCTCAAATTCCAAATATAAATTCTGCTTACAACTCTTGTTGACATTTGAGGTTGGTATTGGTATGGCAGACTCTAAGTAGCCCAGACAAGGCTAAAAGAACATAATAGAGATTTCAGCAACTATCTATAACAGAAGAGAGAAAACTTGGAGTTTTACCAGCCATGTTACATGCCTGCCAATTTTTTAAAAAAAGCATTTCTTTTTTGAAGAAATGTAACAAGTATTACCAGGAATAAAAAGCATTACCACAGAAAAAAAGGAACAGTTAGTAAGGATAAAAGTATCCGTTGACAGGAAAGACATAATAAGTATATGTATATACTAAGAATAGTTTCATAAAACATAAAGCAAAATCTGAAAGAATTAGAGACATAGACAAATACAAAAATCATAGCTAGAGAATTCAATACCCCATCTCATCAATTGAAAGAGTATATAGAGAAAATCACTAACTAATGACTGTTAATAGTTTTTTTAATAAGATTTAGAAAACTATTAATAGTTATATCATCTTAACTACCTTAATAATACCCCTGGGATATTCATAAAAACAATACTGTTCATGGTACACTTCTCAATTTGTTAGGAAAAATCATGAAATCTGTGAGAAGACATTTTATGAGAATAAGCAAGGGAGTATATAAATGTGATTTCTATTGGTACACTTTCACTGTAGGATCATGAAATCTGTGAATTCTGCTTCATTTCCTGAAGAATGGGAAAGAAAAGAACACTATACTTTTTTTTGTATTGTAAATATTATGAAATAAATGCTTTTCAAGTATTCTGGGTTACCACAGCAAAAATTATATTTAAAGAAAAAACATTGTTTCCATTTCCAGTATTGTTCAAGTTTTTCTTCCAAGTCAACCTACATACAAATAATTATAAACCCAATATAAAATATTAAAAAGTATCAAAATACTGGAGAAAGATGGAAAATAGGCAGAAGCAATAGTAGTAGAGTCTACAGTTGAAAGAAGGGAATAACACTAGGTGACTATCTGACTTTTTATATGGCTTTTAGCCAGAGGAGAAGCCATACAGGATAGCTAAAATAAAGTAGGATAGAAATCTTTAGTCTTACTGACATAGAGCATCATAGGACAGAATTAGAAGTGTCCACAGATGCTTGAAAGTGGTGAAAGAAATAGCAAGAGGAAACAGCCTCAAATTCCAAATATAAATTCTGCTTACAACTCTTGTTGACATTTGAGGTTGGTATTGGTATGGCAGACTCTAAGTAGCCCAGACAAGGCTAAAAGAACATAATAGAGATTTCAGCAACTATCTATAACAGAAGAGAGAAAACTTGGAGTTTTACCAGCCATGTTACATGCCTGCCAATTTTTTAAAAAAAGCATTTCTTTTTTGAAGAAATGTAACAAGTATTACCAGGAATAAAAAGCATTACCACAGAAAAAAAGGAACAGTTAGTAAGGATAAAAGTATCCGTTGACAGGAAAGACATAATAAGTATATGTATATACTAAGAATAGTTTCATAAAACATAAAGCAAAATCTGAAAGAATTAGAGACATAGACAAATACAAAAATCATAGCTAGAGAATTCAATACCCCATCTCATCAATTGAAAGAGTATATAGAGAAAAATCACTAACTAATGACTGTTAATAGTTTTTTTTTTTAATAAGATTTAGAAAACTATTAATAGTTATATCATCTTAACTACCTTAATAATACAATGAATCATGTCCTTCCTTCTGGATTTCCTCTTTGAGGCAGATATATGTGTGGGTGGAAGGCAAGTATAAACAAATAGGGAAAAGATCAGTTTGCATTCCACTCCAAAAAGAAGAGCAATGCCAAAGAATCCTCAAACTACTGCAAAACTGTGTCCATTTCACAAGTTAGCAAGGCAGTGCTCAAAAAATGCTCAAAATCCTTCAAGGTAGGCTTCAACAGTATGTGAACCAAGAACTTCCAGATGTACAAGCTGGATTTAGAAAAGGCAGAGAAACTAGAGATCAAATTGCCAACATGTGTTGGATCACAGAAAAAAGCAAGAAAATTCCAGAAAAACGTCTATTTCTGCTTCACTGACTATGCTAAAGCCTTTGACTGTGTAGATCACAACAAACCGTGGAAAATTCTTAAAGACATGGGGACACTAGGCCACCATACCTGCCTCCTGAGAATCCTGTATGCAGATCAAGAAGCAACAGTCAGAACTGGACATGGAACAATGGACCGGTTCCAAACTGGGAAAGAAATATGTCAAGGCTGTATGTTGTCACTCTGCTTATTTAACTTTTATGCAGCACACATCATTGCAAAATGCCAGGCTGGATGAATCACGAGCTGGAATCAAGACTGCAGGATCAATGTCAGTAACCTCAGATATGCAGACAACACAATCCTAATAGAGAGGAACTAAAGAGCCTCTTGATGAAGGTGAAAAGAGGAGAGTGAAAGAGCTGGCTTAAAACTCAACATTCAAAAAACGAAGATCATAGCATCTGGTCTAATCATTCCATGGCAAATATATAGGGAAGAATGGAAACAGTGGCAGATTTTATTTTGGGGGCTCCAAAATCACTACAGGCGGGGACTGCAACCATGAAATTAAAGAAAAAACAACGAAAAAAACAAAAGAGGCTGCTTCTTGGAAGAAGAGCTATGACAAACCTGGACAGCATATTAAAATGCAGAGACATCACATTGCTGACAACAGCTTACACAGTCAAAGCTATGATTTTACCAGTAGTCATGTATAGATGTGAGTTGGACCATAAAGAAAGCTGAGTGCTGAAGAATTGAGGCTTTCTAACTGTGGTGCTGGAGAAGATGCTTGAGAGTCCCTTCGTCAGCTAGGAGATCAAACCAGTCAATCCTAAACGAAATTAACTCTGAATATTCTCCAAAAGGACTGAGGTTAAAGTTGAAGCTCCAATTATTTTGCCACCTAATGTGAAGAGCTGACTCACTGGAAAAGACCCTGATGTTAAGGAAGATTGAAGGCATGAAGAGAAGGGGCCAACAGAGGATGAAATGGTTGAATGGCATCACTGACTCAACGGATATGAGTTTGAGCAAACTCCTGGAGATAGTGAAGGGCAGGGAAGCCTGGTGTGCTACAGTCCATGGTATTGCAAAGCATTTGACACGACTGATTAACTGAACAACAATAAGACAAATAAACTTCTGTTTATTTGGAGTAGCAGAGAACTATATGTGCAACCAATTTGCATTTAATATATAGCTTTAGTGTTATGATAATTTAGAGATGTCTATTTTTACATATGAAGAAAAGACAATCCAAAGAGCTAACCAATCTAACCAAGACTATACAGAAGCAACAGTCAGAACTGGACATGGAACAATGGACCGGTTCCAAACTGGGAAAGAAATATGTCAAGGCTGTATGTTGTCACTCTGCTTATTTAACTTTTATGCAGCACACATCATTGCAAAATGCCAGGCTGGATGAATCACGAGCTGGAATCAAGACTGCAGGATCAATGTCAGTAACCTCAGATATGCAGACAACACAATCCTAATAGAGAGGAACTAAAGAGCCTCTTGATGAAGGTGAAAAGAGGAGAGTGAAAGAGCTGGCTTAAAACTCAACATTCAAAAAACGAAGATCATAGCATCTGGTCTAATCATTCCATGGCAAATATATAGGGAAGAATGGAAACAGTGGCAGATTTTATTTTGGGGGCTCCAAAATCACTACAGGCGGGGACTGCAACCATGAAATTAAAGAAAAAACAACGAAAAAAACAAAAGAGGCTGCTTCTTGGAAGAAGAGCTATGACAAACCTGGACAGCATATTAAAATGCAGAGACATCACATTGCTGACAACAGCTTACACAGTCAAAGCTATGATTTTACCAGTAGTCATGTATAGATGTGAGTTGGACCATAAAGAAAGCTGAGTGCTGAAGAATTGAGGCTTTCTAACTGTGGTGCTGGAGAAGATGCTTGAGAGTCCCTTCGTCAGCTAGGAGATCAAACCAGTCAATCCTAAACGAAATTAACTCTGAATATTCTCCAAAAGGACTGAGGTTAAAGTTGAAGCTCCAATTATTTTGCCACCTAATGTGAAGAGCTGACTCACTGGAAAAGACCCTGATGTTAAGGAAGATTGAAGGCATGAAGAGAAGGGGCCAACAGAGGATGAAATGGTTGAATGGCATCACTGACTCAACGGATATGAGTTTGAGCAAACTCCTGGAGATAGTGAAGGGCAGGGAAGCCTGGTGTGCTACAGTCCATGGTATTGCAAAGCATTTGACACGACTGATTAACTGAACAACAATAAGACAAATAAACTTCTGTTTATTTGGAGTAGCAGAGAACTATATGTGCAACCAATTTGCATTTAATATATAGCTTTAGTGTTATGATAATTTAGAGATGTCTATTTTTACATATGAAGAAAAGACAATCCAAAGAGCTAACCAATCTAACCAAGACTATACAGCTATTAGGAGCATGCACTAAACAAAGGTCAGGCTGACCTCCAGTATCTTCCTATTGTGCAGCACTGTCTGCCTGTTGACAGTATAAAAATGACTAGTGACACTGAAATTACTGTGTAGGATCAAATAAATTTGGGGGCATCTGGATCTGTTGGACTGACTGATCCTAGTTTTCCTCAGATATCAAGTCTCTTTCAGTCAATCAAGACCAAGGAGATCATATATGTATAAACCTAAGTAAACCTCAACAATCAGTATGAACTCATTTTGCCCTGTCATTGGCTAAGGTAACTTTACTCTTCCAGTAGTCTAGGAGACTTGTTTACCATAAGCTACAGTTACAAAATGGTTACAGTAAGAGTTTTTATTGAGGAAACAAATATCTAATTTTACATTTTTTCAGGCATATCTAATAGACTGAACATGAAAGTAAAATCTAAGGAATGTCAACAATATACAATATGTATAGGTAATTTCATTTTCCCTGGCATCATTTTTCTTAAGTGAGAGGAATGAATTTGATAAATTCCTCCACTCATCACAAATATTAATTTTGTGTACAGTGTAGCAAAAAGAATCTCCAGAAACACTGCTTAGGTTGATATAAAAGAAACTCAGATGATGATTATTAATACTCAAGTAATATTCTTTTACTTTGACTTCAATTAGTAATATAATCTAATGAACAAGTTCTTTCCCTGGATACAACTATTTTTTTCTTTTAAGTCTGCTTAAAACTGACTAAACTGAAGTCTCTGCTACTGAAGGTTTGACCATTGTCAAATGTAATGCTATTATAGGAAACAACAGGCAGGGGGCAGCAGATTTCACACAGGAACAAGTAAATCCAGAGACAGTAGTGATCATTACTACTGCAGCAAAACACTTTTCTCCTGTCCTTTTCTGATTATTCGGTTGTCGTATATTTAAATTTTGGCAAATCCTAATGACATTAAAAATTATGTTTAAAATGAAATAAAAAACCCATACCATACATTTAGGTTCATGTATTGAAAATTATACATGTATCTATGTGTAACATACAGGTATATGTGAATATATATCTTCCAAAATATTTATATTTTTCTCCCCCTCAATTAGTGCTGATAACCACAGAACTTGAATCCCAGAGAAAAAATATATATAACTCTGAGATTTTCAATGGTAGGAAAATAGTTAGCATTATACTATATTAAAAACTCTTAGAGCAGGGCCATGGGAAAACATAAAGTGACACATAGCTCCACACTCCAAGGGTCCAAAGAGCATGCAAGCTTAGTTAAAATGAAACTAGGCAAGAAGCCTCAAAAGAGTTTTGTACATTCGCTTCATTAGTGTTCCATTATATTTATATGATATCACAATACTTTATCTTGAAATGGATTTTACAGAAAAACTATCATAATGAAGGTAAAGTTAAAGTGTCAATTATCACCATCAGTTTATAGATAGGTACAAAAAAAGCCCAGAGTAAGCAATTTGTCCCAATGAAAGACGGACCTAAGAACTAAAGGAGGAAAAAACCCTTACATTCTCTTGGTCTGACATACTTATTACCAAACAAGAGTGGTATCAGAAAATAAAGTGGGCAAAATTTGCTTATAGCTTGATTATTTTTAATTACTTACTGGTTTTCCTTGAAATCCTCTCTCTCCAGGGTTTCCAGTCTTGCCCTACATGAGAAAGAAAATGCCTGAGTCAAGCAGCTCCCTCCTCAAACATGAATCACATACCAAAAGAATGAAAGATTTTATATGTTTATCATTAATGTGCAATATTTTATTACTTACGGGAAGACCATGAGGGCCTCTTTTTCCTTGATCTCCTTTTTCACCCTAAAAAGAATCAATACAAGGTGAGTTAATAAGGATGGAAATTATGGTCTTACATACACTAGCATCCACTCACATACCAAAAAATAAGACATCACGTATATACTTCAATAATAATAATAAAAAATTTTTCTGTTAGTAAAAATTTTATGTATGTTTCATGCTTAAACTAAAAAAGATTTTGAACCATACTTTTATAAGAAAATATATCAGTGTTTAGACAGGTAGGAAATATGGGCTCAAAAACATTTAACTGCATATAAAATGAGAAATAAATGATTACCTTGGTACCTTGTATACCCTGTTCTCCTAAGAGACCATCTGGTCCTCTTGGTCCCTAGAGAAGGAAAAAGAATAGCCTGTTGTTCATTTTAAATGTTTCTTTGTTTACTATTATGCATCCATACAAATGGAGACATTGGGCTCTTTTTTTAGCTGACAAACTCCTTTTGCTTGTTTCTGTACAATGAACACAGTAAAGAATACAGGTGGGTATATGGGTGAACCCATCTGCATAGGCGAATCAGGCCAGTGTTTTCCAGATTTAATACTAAGTTATAAATCAGAAAACCACAAAAACAGCTCACTTAGTTGTTGAGGCAGGTAGTTGTAATATAGATTTTTTATTTAAGTACTTTGTTCACCGTTTCATTTACTTTACAAAAATCCAAAATTTATTCTACGAACAACTCTAAATTAATTTTAAAGTAGCTGGTTTGTCCAAACAGTCTTCTTGTTTTATATTTTTGGAATGGCACTCTTCTCATCACTTTACTAGGAAACGAATGCTTGACTGTATGTTCTCTACCAGGCACCTGCTTGGTAACTGGAAGATGGCCAGGGGCACAGAAACGGAACAGAAAATGCTGCTGACAATGCTCACATACGTTTAAAATTTCTCCGCTGTGTTGCTATCAATTAATTCAGTAATCAGCTGTGGCATTCTCTCATGAAAGAAAAATCTACATTCCTTGACTAAATTACAACTGTCCTTAAAAGATCTTAAAGTCCTTTTAAATAGAATTAATTCAATTCTACAACCATTAACTAAACATTAACTGTGAAAAAGGCAATACATTAAGTGTCATGGGGATCCACATTAAGAGAGAAGGTTAATTACATAAGTAACTATAATATAGGCAGAGATAAGATGTGTTAAGGGATAAAGCAGTTCAAAGGAGGGAGAGAGCTTTCACAGGTTGTAAAGGGAATAACATTATTACTTTGACAGACAAATTCTAGATAGAGGGATAGTATGAGAAAAGGATACAGAGGCAGAAAAGAAGAATGAAAAAAGTAGTTTGTTTGCCTGAGCTTTTGATGTATGTTTCATGCTTAAACTAAAAAGATTTTGAACCATACTTTTATAAGAAAATATATCAGTGTTTAGACAGGTAGGAAATATGGGCTCAAAAACATTTAACTGCATATAAAATGAGAAATAAATGATTACCTTGGTACCTTGTATACCCTGTTCTCCTAAGAGACCATCTGGTCCTCTTGGTCCCTAGAGAAGGAAAAAGAATAGCCTGTTGTTCATTTTAAATGTTTCTTTGTTTACTATTATGCATCCATACAAATGGAGACATTGGGCTCTTTTTTTAGCTGACAAACTCCTTTTGCTTGTTTCTGTACAATGAACACAGTAAAGAATACAGGTGGGTATATGGGTGAACCCATCTGCATAGGCGAATCAGGCCAGTGTTTTCCAGATTTAATACTAAGTTATAAATCAGAAAACCACAAAAACAGCTCACTTAGTTGTTGAGGCAGGTAGTTGTAATATAGATTTTTTATTTAAGTACTTTGTTCACCGTTTCATTTACTTTACAAAAATCCAAAATTTATTCTACGAACAACTCTAAATTAATTTTAAAGTAGCTGGTTTGTCCAAACAGTCTTCTTGTTTTATATTTTTGGAATGGCACTCTTCTCATCACTTTACTAGGAAACGAATGCTTGACTGTATGTTCTCTACCAGGCACCTGCTTGGTAACTGGAAGATGGCCAGGGGCACAGAAACGGAACAGAAAATGCTGCTGACAATGCTCACATACGTTTAAAATTTCTCCGCTGTGTTGCTATCAATTAATTCAGTAATCAGCTGTGGCATTCTCTCATGAAAGAAAAATCTACATTCCTTGACTAAATTACAACTGTCCTTAAAAGATCTTAAAGTCCTTTTAAATAGAATTAATTCAATTCTACAACCATTAACTAAACATTAACTGTGAAAAAGGCAATACATTAAGTGTCATGGGGATCCACATTAAGAGAGAAGGTTAATTACATAAGTAACTATAATATAGGCAGAGATAAGATGTGTTAAGGGATAAAGCAGTTCAAAGGAGGGAGAGAGCTTTCACAGGTTGTAAAGGGAATAACATTATTACTTTGACAGACAAATTCTAGATAGAGGGATAGTATGAGAAAAGGATACAGAGGCAGAAAAGAAGAATGAAAAAAGTAGTTTGTTTGCCTGAGCTTTTGATTCCATGGAATATTTGTTAGCATTTCTATACTAATATACAATTGTAGAAAAGAGTGGGATTTAAAAGGTCATGGACTGGAGTTTAAAGCTGAATCAATAAGCAATGAGGAGGCACTGAAAATTTCTATACAAAACAGTGATACAAATTTCCTTATACAACATGTTGATGTGAATGAGGCCTATAGGCTCCAGCATCTTCTACTGCATCCCATCTGAGACCAATTTAGTTTAGCTTACTGTAATCGGATTCTCTTCCTGGCTTTTAGGGTAACTGCATACCTTTATCCTCTTAGGCACATTCACAGGACTGGAGAGAAGACTCACTCCACGAGGATGTATAGCTCCTCTGGGCATACTAAAGCCAAAGCCATGTCTCCAGTGCTACAACTTCTCAGTCTGCATTTAAGGTACTCCATGTTATATCCCCGCTTACTTTTGACTCTCTCTTCCCATAAGACTTAAAACCAAGCTAAATGCTTAATGTACAGGACCTTGAATGTCAGATTGAGGAGTGTGGATATAACAGGCAACTGACTTTCAAAATGCTATTTACCTGACAAACAGTTATTGAGTGCCAGCTATAAGCTATGCACTGTTTTAGGCCCAGAAGATATAGTAGGGAGAAAATACACAAATCCCCGAATTTATACACAAACAAACATATGTGTGTGTGTGTGTGGTGTGTAATACAAAAATATAAAATGACTACAGGTAGTCAAGAGTAATGAAGAAAAATAAAGGAGGTTAAGGGACTAGAAAGAGTCTAAGTTGGGCAGGGGGGTTACTTTAGAAGGGTACCTGAGAAAATTCTAAAGTGACATGAGGGTAGACCTGAAGGAGGTGAGACTGCAGGGGAAGGTCATGCTGGAAGGAGCAATAGCAACTGCGGAGGTCCTGATATGGAAGTTTTCGTGGAATGTTTGACAGTTAAGTAACTAGAGATGGAAGAAAACTCACACTTAAAGGATGACTCTGAAGTTTCAGTGCAAAGATCTTCCAGGACCTTGCTCTAATAATCACCCTCACCTTAAAAATCCAGTAGCCTGTATTGATTCCTTCTCTAGCACCTTCTATGCCCTATTTCCCTTTTTTCTTCTCTGCAGGAAAACACTTTCTAAAATTTTTTTGGAGTAATAGCAGAACATGGCTGAGGCAGTATGAAAAGGAATGAGTAGTTTACATTCTAAATTAACAAAGGAAACAAGGGCGATTTAGAAATGTGTCCAATGGTAACCAGGCATTTAACTCTTTGGTAACATGAAATTTGACTTTCTTGAATATTTTGTTAGTTATGACAGCATTAATATAAAAACAAATTGGAAATATAAGTTTTGGGAGGTCAGAAAGCAGAAGTGGGGAGAAGATAATAATTTTGTCTCTATGCTAAGCTGGAGAACTCTGGGAAAGGATGGTCTCCCGTATGCTTCAGATAAGAGTTGGTTAATTAACTCGAGGCTTAGCTTTATCAACATCTGTAAGTTTCACTTTGATATTGACTGTAGAAGTTATCCCTGGATTGGTGTAAATACCTTCTCTGACTCCTGAGATGTAACAAGCTTCAGAACAAATTCTAAGAAAATTAGACAAGCAGTATCACAATAAGTTATAGTTATTCTTTCTAGTACTTGCCTTAAAATATCTCATTAGCTGTAATACAAAGCCCTTGAAGAATGTAGTCTGGCTAAGTTTAAAAAAAAAAATCTAATCTTTTCTTTATCCTCATTTTGGAAAAGTGAAACCTGGCTACATGTTCATTGTTGTTGAGTCTCTAAATTGTGTCCAGCTCTACAACCTCATGAACTGCAGCACACCAGGCTTCCCTGTCCTTCACTGTCTCCCAGAGTTTGCTCAAACTCATGTCCATTGAGTCACTGATACCATCCAACCATTTCAGCATCTGCTTCCCCCTTCTCTTCCTGCCTTCAATTGTTTCCAGCATTAAGGTCTTTTCCAATGAGTTGACTCTTCGAATCAAGTGGCCAAAGTATTGGAGCTTCAGCTTTAGCATCAGTCCTTTCAATGAATGAATATTCAGGGTGCATTTCCTTTAGGATCGACTGGTTGATCTTCTGGCTGTCCAAAGATCTTCCAGGACCTTGCTCTAATAATCACCCTCACCTTAAAAATCCAGTAGCCTGTATTGATTCCTTCTCTAGCACCTTCTATGCCCTATTTCCCTTTTTTCTTCTCTGCAGGAAAACACTTTCTAAAATTTTTTTGGAGTAATAGCAGAACATGGCTGAGGCAGTATGAAAAGGAATGAGTAGTTTACATTCTAAATTAACAAAGGAAACAAGGGCGATTTAGAAATGTGTCCAATGGTAACCAGGCATTTAACTCTTTGGTAACATGAAATTTGACTTTCTTGAATATTTTGTTAGTTATGACAGCATTAATATAAAAACAAATTGGAAATATAAGTTTTGGGAGGTCAGAAAGCAGAAGTGGGGAGAAGATAATAATTTTGTCTCTATGCTAAGCTGGAGAACTCTGGGAAAGGATGGTCTCCGTATGCTTCAGATAAGAGTTGGTTAATTACCTCGAGGCTTAGCTTTATCAACATCTGTAAGTTTCACTTTGATATTGACTGTAGAAGTTATCCCTGGATTGGTGTAAATACCTTCTCTGACTCCTGAGATGTAACAAGCTTCAGAACAAATTCTAAGAAAATTAGACAAGCAGTATCACAATAAGTTATAGTTATTCTTTCTAGTACTTGCCTTAAAATATCTCATTAGCTGTAATACAAAGCCCTTGAAGAATGTAGTCTGGCTAAGTTTAAAAAAAATCTAATCTTTTCTTTATCCTCATTTTGGAAAAGTGAAACCTGGCTACATGTTCATTGTTGTTGAGTCTCTAAATTGTGTCCAGCTCTACAACCTCATGAACTGCAGCACACCAGGCTTCCCTGTCCTTCACTGTCTCCCAGAGTTTGCTCAAACTCATGTCCATTGAGTCACTGATACCATCCAACCATTTCAGCATCTGCTTCCCCCTTCTCTTCCTGCCTTCAATTGTTTCCAGCATTAAGGTCTTTTCCAATGAGTTGACTCTTCGAATCAAGTGGCCAAAGTATTGGAGCTTCAGCTTTAGCATCAGTCCTTTCAATGAATGAATATTCAGGGTGCATTTCCTTTAGGATTGACTGGTTGATCTTCTGGCTGTCCAAAGGACTCTCAAGAGTCTTCTCCAACACCACAATTTGAAAACATTAATTCCTTGGCACTCAGATTTTGTTGTGGTCTACCTCTCACATCTGTACATGACTGTTATAAAAAACTCATAGCTTTGGCCATATGGACCTTTGTTGGCAAAGGGATGTCTCTGCATTTTAATGTGTTGTCCAGGTTTTTCATAGCTCTTCTAAGGAGCAACCATCATTTAATTTCATGGCTGCAGCCATTGTCCACAGTGATTTCAGAGTCCAAGAAAGGAAAATCTGTCATTACAGGCTATGGGTAACTCTCCCATCTAATAACCTTAAACTGCATGAACATTTTTCAGCCAATCCTGTTATCTTTTTCAGTTACATAAGGGGAAGGATTATACAGTCTTCACAAAATAAGTCAGAAAAATTTTCATGATACTAAGTTGTTTAGGTTTCTCCTTGAGATGCCAGGTGTTGGTTGCTTCTCTAAGCTTTTGCTATTCTCTGTCAATATTGTAGGATACTTTAAAAGCCACTGGACTGTAAGTCATTAAAACATGAAATCATTTGGCTTATATCTAAGGAATGGTTAACCTTCAATTCTCCACGATAGCAGGGGTGTTTGGCAGTATTGTATTAAATCAGTAAATGTTAAATAGAGAATGGCAGATGAATGGAGAGCAGAGACTCAGACGGACAGGCAGGCTCCCTGGGTTGTGATCCTACCATTCATGATGTTCACATACATTAACAGTACAAATCAAAGGAAGAATAACAAGGGTGTATAAGCCATTCTAGGGGAAAGAATACAGTAAGTTCATTGTTGTTGAGTCTCTAATTCCAGTTTTGTGCCCCTCCCCCACTGTCTCCCAGAGTTTGCTCAAACTCATGTCCATTGAGTCACTGATACCATCCAACCATTTCAGCATCTGCTTCCCCCTTCTCTTCCTGCCTTCAATTGTTTCCAGCATTAAGGTCTTTTCCAATGAGTTGACTCTTCGAATCAAGTGGCCAAAGTATTGGAGCTTCAGCTTTAGCATCAGTCCTTTCAATGAATGAATATTCAGGGTGCATTTCCTTTAGGATTGACTGGTTGATCTTCTGGCTGTCCAAAGGACTCTCAAGAGTCTTCTCCAACACCACAATTTGAAAACATTAATTCCTTGGCACTCAGATTTTGTTGTGGTCTACCTCTCACATCTGTACATGACTGTTATAAAAAACTCATAGCTTTGGCCATATGGACCTTTGTTGGCAAAGGGATGTCTCTGCATTTTAATGTGTTGTCCAGGTTTTTCATAGCTCTTCTAAGGAGCAACCATCATTTAATTTCATGGCTGCAGCCATTGTCCACAGTGATTTCAGAGTCCAAGAAAGGAAAATCTGTCATTACAGGCTATGGGTAACTCTCCCATCTAATAACCTTAAACTGCATGAACATTTTTCAGCCAATCCTGTTATCTTTTTCAGTTACATAAGGGGAAGGATTATACAGTCTTCACAAAATAAGTCAGAAAAATTTTCATGATACTAAGTTGTTTAGGTTTCTCCTTGAGATGCCAGGTGTTGGTTGCTTCTCTAAGCTTTTGCTATTCTCTGTCAATATTGTAGGATACTTTAAAAGCCACTGGACTGTAAGTCATTAAAACATGAAATCATTTGGCTTATATCTAAGGAATGGTTAACCTTCAATTCTCCACGATAGCAGGGGTGTTTGGCAGTATTGTATTAAATCAGTAAATGTTAAATAGAGAATGGCAGATGAATGGAGAGCAGAGACTCAGACGGACAGGCAGGCTCCCTGGGTTGTGATCCTACCATTCATGATGTTCACATACATTAACAGTACAAATCAAAGGAAGAATAACAAGGGTGTATAAGCACTAGTTTCAAAATGAGAGTTCTTTGTGTGATCTCCATTCAAATGTGCCTAGCTTCCCCTCCAATGTACTGTTGTGATACAGTTGTGTATCATAAAGTGTTACAGGTGTGCTCTTCAGTCTTTGGGACAGTGAGGAAAGGTTGGAGCACAGGAATCCCCATCCAGATACCTTTTTCATTTATTTCTGTGGGCTGGACATAAATTCTCATTTTTCTGTGAGTAAAACACATTTGAAATGATACGTATTATGATCACATCTATAGTGACGAGAATGGGCTGATGGGAGAAGATACTAGATGAGAACTAGAGTGGAACTTCATATACTATATTTTTTCCTCCATTATCTGGTCTTCAGTTCTTTTTGTATTCTCAGTGTTGACTGATTCTGTGAAATATTCTCCTGTAAAATATTTTCCTTTTAATGTATTCTCTTTAAATGTATTCACCTGTAAAGTATTCTCCTGTAAAATATTATCCTTTTGTACTAAATGAAGTCCTCATTTCTAAACTAAAACCATGTTTAGAAAATACTGGGTAAACTTTAAATTATGAGAACCCATCTGTGAACATACCAGTAAAACGTATCTAGAGAGAGACCTCTGAGGAGGTGAGAGTTGAAGACAAAGTGTCAAATCAGAAAAGAGTAATACTTTGCCAAGGGATCATAAGGACATTAAACAATTGCAAATAAATAAACTTTCCATAATGACACGAGATAGCACAAGTGATTCAGAAGCATATTTTGTTTAAGTACATGGCTTATGCTCGAATAACCAATGAGACCTCAATTACTTAGCTGTAAGACTTCATCTGTCATAAAACTGGTTAGAATTTTAAAAGCCACTGGACTGTAAGTCATTAAAACATGAAATCATTTGGCTTATATCTAAGGAATGGTTAACCTTCAATTCTCCACGATAGCAGGGGTGTTTGGCAGTATTGTATTAAATCAGTAAATGTTAAATAGAGAATGGCAGATGAATGGAGAGCAGAGACTCAGACGGACAGGCAGGCTCCCTGGGTTGTGATCCTACCATTCATGATGTTCACATACATTAACAGTACAAATCAAAGGAAGAATAACAAGGGTGTATAAGCACTAGTTTCAAAATGAGAGTTCTTTGTGTGATCTCCATTCAAATGTGCCTAGCTTCCCCTCCAATGTACTGTTGTGATACAGTTGTGTATCATAAAGTGTTACAGGTGTGCTCTTCAGTCTTTGGGACAGTGAGGAAAGGTTGGAGCACAGGAATCCCCATCCAGATACCTTTTTCATTTATTTCTGTGGGCTGGACATAAATTCTCATTTTTCTGTGAGTAAAACACATTTGAAATGATACGTATTATGATCACATCTATAGTGACGAGAATGGGCTGATGGGAGAAGATACTAGATGAGAACTAGAGTGGAACTTCATATACTATATTTTTTCCTCCATTATCTGGTCTTCAGTTCTTTTTGTATTCTCAGTGTTGACTGATTCTGTGAAATATTCTCCTGTAAAATATTTTCCTTTTAATGTATTCTCTTTAAATGTATTCACCTGTAAAGTATTCTCCTGTAAAATATTATCCTTTTGTACTAAATGAAGTCCTCATTTCTAAACTAAAACCATGTTTAGAAAATACTGGGTAAACTTTAAATTATGAGAACCCATCTGTGAACATACCAGTAAAACGTATCTAGAGAGAGACCTCTGAGGAGGTGAGAGTTGAAGACAAAGTGTCAAATCAGAAAAGAGTAATACTTTGCCAAGGGATCATAAGGACATTAAACAATTGCAAATAAATAAACTTTCCATAATGACACGAGATAGCACAAGTGATTCAGAAGCATATTTTGTTTAAGTACATGGCTTATGCTCGAATAACCAATGAGACCTCAATTACTTAGCTAACCAAAGTAAGACTTATTTTTTTCATCTGTCATAAAACTGGTTGAACTTTCCCACTATGAGTAATACAAAGTTGAATAAACACATTTGATCTGACCAAGTACTGAATGCTGGCAGGGTACAGACCACTAAAATGACAGATCATTTTCTATGATTTTTTATTATTTTAACTTTCATTTGGGCTAAAATAGATGTGGCCATCTGCAATATTTATAGACTGTAAATCCATAATCTAGAAAGAAAAATACTCTTTCAGAAAAGAAATGATAATACTGAAAAATTTGCTCTTTTTCTTTAATCTTCACCTAAAACAGTACATGAAATTAAAATCATTATTTTCTTGGGCTTATTTGTATTTTTTGGCCATGTTGGGCAGCTTGTAAGACCTTAGTTCCCTGATCAGGGATTGAACCCAGGCCAAAGCAGTGAATGCACTAACTCCTAATCACTGGACTGCCAGTAAATCTCTAAAGTTATTATTTTAAACTGAGTACCTTTCTCCCATCAGCCCACTGGGGAATGGCAGGGTTTTTTTTTTTTTTGGTTTTGTTTTTGTTTTTTTAATCTCTGTTATCCAGAGGCCATTGTTTCAGAATTTTAAAATATTTTCTTCACTAACTGTAAAAGTCAAGGTAAAGCCAAGAAAGAAATCAGAGTTCTTAGATATTCAAATTAGATAATCAGAGTTCACATATTCAAATTAATCAAGGAAAAAATACTCTAATATTCAACGTGAGTAAGCATAAGCTTTGAAGTCAGACACACTAAGGCTTGAATCCTGGTTGTGCCCTAGACCTGTGTCTATGGTTCATATACTCAAACTCTGAGCCCCATTTTCCTCAACTATGTCTGAGAAAAAATGCCTCCCCTTTTTAGAGTGGTTTTGAGTATTAAGTTAGTATATGTGAAAAGAGCTTGGCACATGATGGGCATGCAATAAATGGTGGTTCTTAATTTTTTTTAAGGAAAAACAAAGGATCTAATGTTTAGAAGACTTGAAGACTGAAAGGCTTTTAATTTAATCCTTGCACATAATTATTAGATAATGATGACTACAGTACCTCTTATTCACAGTGAATAAACTCTTAGTCATCCTGTGTATCCTCATTCTATTTCTGATCACTCTTACTTTATCATGCTGCTACTCTCCCTTGCTATGTAAGTCTCTTGTGAGTAGAAAAATAATTTATTAACATCTTCACATTGAAAATTCCCCCAAAGGATGAAACTTAAGGTTGGGAATAAGAGGAATTCTTCATCAGTAAGTAAAATTTCCAAAATATAAAATGGAAAAGCATGATTTTATAAATACAAATGATTATAAATTACATTTCAATTAATGTTTTCATATAAGATAGTGAAACAAGGGAAAAACACATTAACATTTAAGCACAATCTAGGGCTTCCCCTGGTGGTCCAGTGGATAAGGACACCGCCTTGCAGTGCAAGGGGCGCTGGTTCGATCCCTGGCCTGGGAAGATCCCACGTGCCGCGGAGCGGCTGGACTGATGTGTCCCCAGGATCTAGGGCTCTGGCATTTTTGGCCATGTTGGGCAGCTTGTAAGACCTTAGTTCCCTGATCAGGGATTGAACCCAGGCCAAAGCAGTGAATGCACTAACTCCTAATCACTGGACTGCCAGTAAATCTCTAAAGTTATTATTTTAAACTGAGTACCTTTCTCCCATCAGCCCACTGGGGAATGGCAGGGTTTTTTTTTTTTTTGGTTTTGTTTTTGTTTTTTTAATCTCTGTTATCCAGAGGCCATTGTTTCAGAATTTTAAAATATTTTCTTCACTAACTGTAAAAGTCAAGGTAAAGCCAAGAAAGAAATCAGAGTTCTTAGATATTCAAATTAGATAATCAGAGTTCACATATTCAAATTAATCAAGGAAAAAATACTCTAATATTCAACGTGAGTAAGCATAAGCTTTGAAGTCAGACACACTAAGGCTTGAATCCTGGTTGTGCCCTAGACCTGTGTCTATGGTTCATATACTCAAACTCTGAGCCCCATTTTCCTCAACTATGTCTGAGAAAAAATGCCTCCCTTTTTAGAGTGGTTTTGAGTATTAAGTTAGTATATGTGAAAAGAGCTTGGCACATGATGGGCATGCAATAAATGGTGGTTCTTAATTTTTTTTAAGGAAAAACAAAGGATCTAATGTTTAGAAGACTTGAAGACTGAAAGGCTTTTAATTTAATCCTTGCACATAATTATTAGATAATGATGACTACAGTACCTCTTATTCACAGTGAATAAACTCTTAGTCATCCTGTGTATCCTCATTCTATTTCTGATCACTCTTACTTTATCATGCTGCTACTCTCCCTTGCTATGTAAGTCTCTTGTGAGTAGAAAAATAATTTATTAACATCTTCACATTGAAAATTCCCCCAAAGGATGAAACTTAAGGTTGGGAATAAGAGGAATTCTTCATCAGTAAGTAAAATTTCCAAAATATAAAATGGAAAAGCATGATTTTATAAATACAAATGATTATAAATTACATTTCAATTAATGTTTTCATATAAGATAGTGAAACAAGGGAAAAACACATTAACATTTAAGCACAATCTAGGGCTTCCCCTGGTGGTCCAGTGGATAAGGACACCGCCTTGCAGTGCAAGGGGCGCTGGTTCGATCCCTGGCCTGGGAAGATCCCACGTGCCGCGGAGCGGCTGGACTGATGTGTCCAATCACCGAGCCGGAGCTCTGGAGCGCATGTGCCCAGAGCCAGCGCTCTGCGACAACAAGACGCCACCGCGATGGGAGGCCCGCAGGAGCCAAAGAACAAAGACAGATGAAAATAGAGAAATGAAAGACCAATAGAAGTGGCCCGCCCGCTCCCCTCCCTCCCCAACCCGACCCCCGCCCAAAATAAATAAATAAATAAATCTTTAAAAAAAAAAAAATTTAAGCACAATCTAGAAGATACAGAACTATTTATCTGAACACATCACTTTCATGAGATCATTTTAATGAGGTTAATGTACTTCCTTATTAGGTAACTTACTCTTCGTCCTTTAAGACCTGGACTCCCAGGTGGTCCTCTCGCCCCTACATGACCCTACATATTGAAAATTTAAAAATCAGTTACAGAATTCAGAGGAAAAGTTATGAAAATAGTAGTTATAATCGTTCTTATGACATGTACTTCTCAATGGGAATTCCTAAAAATACAAATACCATATACCCTCTCCCAATATTCTTCTTTTGAAATATTCTAATGTTTGGAGAAATTTAATTTCTAAGTGCTTATACTCTGAAAAAGAATGGGAAGCACTTAATATTCCCTGACCACATAGTTTTTCGGATAAACACATACGGAGTGGTGATGGAGGGAGACACCCACTGAGCCAGTGTGACCAGTCAAATCAGCCTAGTCCATCAGGGTAACAATGGCTGCCTGTGCAAGATTTTTTCTCATTACTCTCGACATTTATAATAATCCTATCACATAAAAATGGATTATTTTCTGTTACCATGAAAAAATGCCACAAAATTTTCCATTTTAATACACCACAAAAATAGCCCTAAATGAAGATTAAGTTGTTATCTGTTACTAAGTCAATTACTATGAATTATTGTTATATTCAAAAGTTTCCAATAAAGACTTAGAAAACAAAATTTTAAGTTTATTTATCTATATAACATAGATAGATGAACACAGTGAACTTCTACAGGAAATCTAATTTTTATCTTATATGAATAAACAGATAAGCAACTGTGCCCTAGATCAGCCTTTGTCATTTTGGAAATGAACAACATGTCTACCAATATGATGGAAAATTGGGCTTATCTGCAAAACAGAAGCTTCACAAAACAGCCTAAACCCTTTCTGATAACTGTTCTGCTTAGGATATCACAAAGGCTGGTAATTTCCACATTTAAGTTCACAGTAACTTTCCAATTTTAGTAAGCAAACTTTCTCTTTAGACAAGACTCCGTTATTTTCCTGAAAACACCAATGGAGTTTTTCAAAAGGAAATTTTTGATTATGAAAATGTCAATGGATATTATTAGTTTGAGAACATTGGCAAATTTCTAAGAACAATGTTTTGGAACTTGTGTTTGTAATCTGTTCGTCTAACTGGTTATATTTTGAGCTTGATTACTGACTTTTATATATGGTTATTCAAAAGAAAGTTTAAATTTTTTTTAATAATTATTTTAACTTTACAGTTTTGTTTTTTACAGATATGTATTATCGCAGATTAGTCATATACATACATACATACATACATACATATATATATATCACTGGCCCCCTCTTTCCTCCACCCCCCTCCCAGTCCCCTATTTTTTTTTTTTTTATTTTAGATTGCAGAGCTGTACTGTTAGAAGTGAACAATAAATAACAGAGCAAGCAGAAGTGAGGAAGTTCAGGATACCGTGGTATATTCTAGAGTGTTTATACTCTGAAAAGAATGGGCACAACCTGACCACATAGTTTTTCGGATAAACACATACGGAGTGGTGATGGAGGGAGACACCCACTGAGCCAGTGTGACCAGTCAAATCAGCCTAGTCCATCAGGGTAACAATGGCTGCCTGTGCAAGATTTTTTCTCATTACTCTCGACATTTATAATAATCCTATCACATAAAATGGATTATTTTCTGTTACCATGAAAAAATGCCACAAAATTTTCCATTTTAATACACCACAAAAATAGCCCTAAATGAAGATTAAGTTGTTATCTGTTACTAAGTCAATTACTATGAATTATTGTTATATTCAAAAGTTTCCAATAAAGACTTAGAAAACAAAATTTTAAGTTTATTTATCTATATAACATAGATAGATGAACACAGTGAACTTCTACAGGAAATCTAATTTTTATCTTATATGAATAAACAGATAAGCAACTGTGCCCTAGATCAGCCTTTGTCATTTTGGAAATGAACAACATGTCTACCAATATGATGGAAAATTGGGCTTATCTGCAAAACAGAAGCTTCACAAAACAGCCTAAACCCTTTCTGATAACTGTTCTGCTTAGGATATCACAAAGGCTGGTAATTTCCACATTTAAGTTCACAGTAACTTTCCAATTTTAGTAAGCAAACTTTCTCTTTAGACAAGACTCCGTTATTTTCCTGAAAACACCAATGGAGTTTTTCAAAAGGAAATTTTTGATTATGAAAATGTCAATGGATATTATTAGTTTGAGAACATTGGCAAATTTCTAAGAACAATGTTTTGGAACTTGTGTTTGTAATCTGTTCGTCTAACTGGTTATATTTTGAGCTTGATTACTGACTTTTATATATGGTTATTCAAAAGAAAGTTTAAATTTTTTTTAATAATTATTTTAACTTTACAGTTTTGTTTTTTACAGATATGTATTATCGCAGATTAGTCATATACATACATACATACATACATACATACATATATATATATATCACTGGCCCCCTCTTTCCTCCACCCACCTCCCAGTCCCCTATTTTTTTTTTTTTTATTTTAGATTGCAGAGCTGTACTGTTAGAAGTGAACAATAAATAACAGAGCAAGCAGAAGTGAGGAAGTTCAGGATACCGTGGTATATTCTAGAGTGTTTTGCATTGATTGGGAAGAGAAGACTTTTCTGTACTTACAGGTAATCCCAGTGCACCAATAGGCCCTGGAATCCCAGGAGGACCTGGATATCCCTATAATTTAAGCAAAAAATTAAAAGGCATAAATTTTCCATCATATCTAATTATTTTCACTGAAGACAAACCAGTAAATAATAAATAGTATTATTAAAAATGATAATTTGATAAAATCATTAAAAATAATTTGATAAAATCTCCATCTTCTATCCAAGACATACGAGGCCACAGACAATGTTCCAGAGATAGAAAGCAGAAATAGAAAATTTTTTACAGAGAACCTGTATGTACTTTTATTAGAAACTCTTTGCCCAGAATCACATAGTATAACCTATGAAAGGAGAAGATTCATCTCATCTTTCTATAACTTATGTTATACTATGAATACATGTATATTATGCTAAATGTACATACACTGTCAAGTCATTCAAGTCATATTCTTTTCAGATATCAGGGAATTCAGAAATTAAGAAATGTGATTGTATACAAATACTCTACCTTATCAAATGTTACAAGGCCTACTGTCTTAATATTATTTACCATTTTCAGGTGCTTCAGAGAATGTCTTAGGATATAATCATTCCTGAAATTAATTAACCTTACAGGTATATTAAATTTCCTAGTGATAGCAACTGCAGATTGGCAAAAATAAACTTATAGTGCTTTACTCATAATACAGAAGTTAAAACTGAAGAAAAGCTTATATAAAATGAATTTATAGATAGTAGTAAATATACCAGATCCATTACAATAAATTTCTTGAAAGCAAGATTCCTTAATTAAAAATAATTCTATTTCTATCACATTTAGAAATCTCATTAAATAAAAAACTGCAATCTAGGTATAAAATTTATCAGCTATTACTATCTTAAAGGTATAAGAACCTAAGATGAATTCTAGATTCTGATCTTTCATATATCAAAGAATTACATAATAACCACACACTTATGGAAAGGTGGCAATAATGATATGTCATGTAGATTATAAGCTCTCAAATGAAAAGTAGGATCCTAATTGAACTTTCTTTATTCACATATGCTAATTCAGGATGGTTTGATCCTTCTTTTAAAACAATTGACTCATTTGACCAAGGCCATCTGATCTGTATGCGTTTGAGAACTAATCCGTCTTCTCAATGGTAAAGTGTTTAGAAGAAAATTCGAATGGAAACTTACTACAAAACAGCATTTTTCACTTACTTGAATTTCATTCAAAGCAACTCCACCTCTGGCATGCCATAACTTTATTATGTTCTTTGGACATGTATCTTTCAGATCACTGAACTCTTACCATAGAACCCTTTTCCCCCTGGGCGCCTACTGGACCTGGACTTCCACGCTCTCCCTTTTGAAACAAAGTAAAAAGGAAAACGCTGAGGCATGTTAACTGGCCACAAAAAGGTAGAATAGACTACATAATTATTTGGTGGTTTATTAGTTTGGTTTACAACTTTTAGCTGTTCAGGCATATGGTGTGTAAACTTCTAATTATACTCTGACCCCAGGGCCTCCATTTAGAGTCTTATTCTAGATGTTAGGATAGGCCTGCACACACAGACCGTGAGACATACACATTTATCTCATTTACAGAAGACGTGAATGAACTAACAAATACATTTTAGCAAGCCAAAAATCAAACTAATCATAACAACGCTCTCCAGAGAACAATGTTCTCTTCCTGGAGAAAACCTGGAAGAAATGTAGAAGGGAAAGTGGTTTAATAATAAACTATTAATTTAATATAACACATTAACAATATATAGTCTATCCTACTTTTTCAAAAATACTTGTACAATGACAAAACAATCTATAAAACTATAAACTTATATTATTAAGAGATGGCAAAATATTTAAGAAAAAATTGAATTTAATTACTATCATGATTGTTCTAATAATGGACTGTCAATGTTTGACCATGTAATATAGTGTATAAAAAATTTTGAGTTGCTATATATTTATTTAGAAATTTCTTTTCCTCATTTATTCTTTTATTTCAGTAATATTACTGATCATACTGCTATAATCAAGAATATATTTTCTATTAGCAGTAATGAGCTAAAGTATGAAATAATGAAATACCACTAATTCAGAGACTACAAAATGTGAAATACGTTCATTAAAGTATAAATGGAAAACATAATACACAGAAAACTAAAAATTTTATGCTTTTTGCAGTTTTATCCTAGAGTTGACTTTTAATATAATAAAAATTCTCTTGATACTTATCAAGGAATGAAACACTAAAGTTTCTTTAAATGAAAAAACAGAAATTATGAATAAATAAATAAGAGTTAAAATTGAGCATATACCATAGGCTAAACTTTTGCAAGTAGACAATGTTATAATTTTGAGACATATGAGGATAGCAAAAGTATGAAAGAACACTGGAAAAATTAACTAGGTGTAAAAATTAACTAAGTGCATAGCCACTGAACAAAGATTTATTTCTGTAATCCATTTTGCACAATTAAGCATAATTATGATAACCAAATATGCCACAGTCGATTAAAGGCCTAAACTTATTCACATTAAAATTCCAAAGATTATCAACATGTTAGCACAGAAGACTTCACTTAACACAGAAGCAACTAAATCACAATGAAAAAAGCACACAACTATCTAAACTTTTTGAACTGAGGTTATTTTATATTTTTATATTGTTAATAAAAAAAAAACCCAATATGCATTTTAAATCAGTTTTAATGTACTAAGAGTTGGGGAGGTATAATTGAAATTTGACTTAGATGTTACCCTCCAGTAATCAGAAACATGACATTAACAAAGATGAACTAAAGAAAAAAAAAAATTTTTTTTTAAGGTTAATTTATTTGACTGTGCTGGGTCTTAGTTGCAGTATGTGGGATCTAGCTCCCTGACCAGGGCTCGAACCCAGGCCTCCTGCATTGGAAGCCAGGAGTCTTAGCCACTGGGCCACCAGAGAAGTACCTAAAGAAAATTTTTAAATTGTGTGGTACCTATTTTAAATCCAGGAAGGGAAGATTTTAAGAACAATTAGAATAATCTGGGAAGACTTTATGGAGGAGGCAGAATTTAACTGAGTACTACTGTTTGGCTTTGAATAAATATAGGGAAAGGAAGAGGATATTCTGACCCAAGAAAACAGCAAGAATAATAATAGAAACAAGTATAAAATATAAGATAGGTAAACAAGAAATGTTTATGCTGGGACTACCAGAAAATTTTTGGATGAACTAATTAAGCCAAAATCATGTAGTATATTAACGGTAAAGTGGAGCCCTTAATAGGTCTAAGCACGGTGGCTCAGACGGTAAGGAATTTGCCTGAAATGTAGGAGTTGTGCTGTGCTTAGTTGCTCAGTCGTGTTCGACTCTTTGCAGCCCTGTGAATTACAGCCCACCAGGCTTCTCTGTCCATGGGAATTCTCCAGTGGGGTAGGCGGTTGCTACAGCCTCTGCCAGGGGATCTTCCCAACCCAGAGACTGAACCCAGGTCTCCAGGGATTCTGGATTCTTTAGAGTCTGAACCACCAGGGCAGGAATCTTGAGTTTGGGAGAATCCCACGGACAGAGGAGCCTGGTGGGCTACAGTCCACAGGGTCACAAAGAATCGGACATGACTGAAATGAAATAGCACACATGCATGGGGAGCTAATGAAGGTTTTCAAATTGCTTTATCCTGACCAATCAAAATAAATGTTTCATTAATAGTACATAGGCTAGATCGGAAGATGGAAGGGGAAAGGGTAGAGTACATATAATACAGGGCAAATTTAAGATAAACTAATAAGGTTTTGTGTGACAGGATAGCTTTGGATTGACTATTAGAAGGGATAAAGTGTAAAGAAAAAACTCTAAGACCTGCTAAAAGATTAGGCATAGAGAATGAAATGGTTAGACAAGCATCATCGACTCAGTGGACATAACTGAGCAAACTTAGGGAGATACTGGAGGGCAGAGGAGCCTGGCATACTGAAGTCCATGGGGTTGCAGAGTCAGACATGACTTAGTGATTGAACAACAACAATAGTGGAAGAAAAGGAAAGGCAAAGATGAGTTTATGCTATTTGGAATACTGAAAGAACAGAGACAGGTAAAAGGTAGACCAATGGAAATGAGAAAATTGGATAAGAATGGTTTGGATGTGGCGGGGGGGAAGGATGAATTTTAAGTATGATTTTTGACTTAACAATTTCAGATAGAAATAACTGGAATATTATCTAATTTACTTCTACTCCTGGCTCTACTTAATTACACACAAACAGTAGCCTTGCATTACATTATCATGCTTCCATATTACATTCAGCAAGTTGGGTTTCAGTCAAAGATCTGAAGTTTTCTAGTTCATTGTTAAGATTCAATTAAAAATTTAAGAAAATGTTCTTACTGCTTTCAATAAAAATAGGTCTAACGGGTAGCTAAGGAATTTGGCTGAAATGTAGGAGTTGTGCTGTGCTTAGTTGCTCAGTCGTGTTCGACTCTTTGCAGCCCTGTGAATTACAGCCCACCAGGCTTCTCTGTCCATGGGAATTCTCCAGTGGGGTAGGCGGTTGCTACAGCCTCTGCCAGGGGATCTTCCCAACCCAGAGACTGAACCCAGGTCTCCAGGGATTCTGGATTCTTTAGAGTCTGAACCACCAGGGCAGGAATCTTGAGTTTGGGAGAATCCCACGGACAGAGGAGCCTGGTGGGCTACAGTCCACAGGGTCACAAAGAATCGGACATGACTGAAATGAAATAGCACACATGCATGGGGAGCTAATGAAGGTTTTCAAATTGCTTTATCCTGACCAATCAAAATAAATGTTTCATTAATAGTACATAGGCTAGATCGGAAGATGGAAGGGGAAAGGGTAGAGTACATATAATACAGGGCAAATTTAAGATAAACTAATAAGGTTATGTGTGAGGGGATAGCTTTGGATTGACTATTAGAAGGGATAAAGTGTAAAGAAAAAACTCTAAGACCTGCTAAAAGATTAGGCATAGAGAATGAAATGGTTAGACAAGCATCATCGACTCAGTGGACATAACTGAGCAAACTTAGGGAGATACTGGAGGGCAGAGGAGCCTGGCATACTGAAGTCCATGGGGTTGCAGAGTCAGACATGACTTAGTGATTGAACAACAACAATAGTGGAAGAAAAGGAAAGGCAAAGATGAGTTTATGCTATTTGGAATACTGAAAGAACAGAGACAGGTAAAAGGTAGACCAATGGAAATGAGAAAATTGGATAAGAATGGTTTGGATGTGGCGGGGGGGAAGGATGAATTTTAAGTATGATTTTTGACTTAACAATTTCAGATAGAAATAACTGGAATATTATCTAATTTACTTCTACTCCTGGCTCTACTTAATTACACACAAACAGTAGCCTTGCATTACATTATCATGCTTCCATATTACATTCAGCAAGTTGGGTTTCAGTCAAAGATCTGAAGTTTTCTAGTTCATTGTTAAGATTCAATTTAAAAAAATTCAAGAAAATGTTCTTACTGCTTTCAATAAAAAAATACTTTTTTTTTAAAAAGGAGACTTTCCTAAACTTGAAACTAAACATGAAAAATCACTCCCAAGATAGAAGATTTCTAGGAAAATTTTTAACAAGTCACAATTTCCACCACAACAGCCAAAAATATCTATCAATAACCTCATACTGGATTCTAAGAGGATATAAATAGACTGTGTCTTAAACTTGGATCAGAGAAAGTGATAACTTATTCTTCACTTTCAAAACTGCTACCTTTAGAGACTTGTTCCCATAAAGTATTTTTAAATATTTCTAGTCTTAAACCTAGACTTCCCTCTTTTCCATTCAGAGCACATAATTATAACCAAAAGAATACTTTAAAAATTACAAACATCTATATTATCAACTGCATTTTAACATATTTAAGAGATTCAGTATAGGCAATGCATTTGAAGTTATGAGTAACTTCTATTTCATAAACTATCATATGAATGCCCCTCCTTTGACTTTAGCTTAGAATCCTTACTATTAAACAAAACAATGAAAGAAATTACCTTTTCACCGATGCTTCCAGTCATCCCAGCTTCTCCAGGTAAACCAACAGGTCCCTTTAAAAAAAAGCATAATAGAAAAAAAAAATATATATATATTGTATTGCTATTATAGCATCCAGGTTTTAAATCTCTGGTAAACACGATGTTTCTTTCTAATTCATCCTAAATTTTATCTTAGAGTAAAATTCCTCATAATATAGGTGTCTTGCCTAAGACCACATCAGAACTAATTGTTCAGTCAATCAGTGCATATCTATGAATGGCTAATATTTGACAGGCCCTGTGCTGGGAGGCATTGAGCTTCAAATTCAATTGTAGAACTAACAATTCAATAGATGGTAATAAAAATACCTGCAGCTTTTAATCTTTATGTGGATACACTAGCTTAAGAAATCATTTCTGTGACTTCCTTCTTGGAAAGCTTCTCAGTACATGAGGGAATGGCACATACCCACTCATCAAGTCACACACAAAATATCTGGTAGCTACTTTGTGCCATGCCCTATGCTGCTGGCAGAGATTTCATTAGTAAGCAAAGGAAACCTAGGCCCTGACCCAATGAGGCAAAACGTCCTGTATGAATAAGAACAATCATATAGAAAGGTGAATGCTTATAAATTATGATAATAGGTTCATAAAAGAAATAGTTTGCAATGTTGATGTGGAGAATAAAAGACCTGTTTTAGGAAAGAAGGCCAGGGTAAACCTGAGAGCCGCTGTGTAAGCTGAATGTTCAGGAATAAGAAGAGGCCGGCCAGCCAAGCAAAGAAAGGAGGAAGAGAGTTCTAGGCAGAGAGAATAGCTTGAGAAAAGAATGAAGTATTTTTAAATATTTCTAGTCTTAAACCTAGACTTCCCTCTTTTCCATTCAGAGCACATAATTATAACCAAAAGAATACTTTAAAAATTACAAACATCTATATTATCAACTGCATTTTAACATATTTAAGAGATTCAGTATAGGCAATGCATTTGAAGTTATGAGTAACTTCTATTTCATAAACTATCATATGAATGCCCCTCCTTTGACTTTAGCTTAGAATCCTTACTATTAAACAAAACAATGAAAGAAATTACCTTTTCACCGATGCTTCCAGTCATCCCAGCTTCTCCAGGTAAACCAACAGGTCCCTTTAAAAAAAAGCATAATAGAAAAAAAAAATATATATATATTGTATTGCTATTATAGCATCCAGGTTTTAAATCTCTGGTAAACACGATGTTTCTTTCTAATTCATCCTAAATTTTATCTTAGAGTAAAATTCCTCATAATATAGGTGTCTTGCCTAAGACCACATCAGAACTAATTGTTCAGTCAATCAGTGCATATCTATGAATGGCTAATATTTGACAGGCCCTGTGCTGGGAGGCATTGAGCTTCAAATTCAATTGTAGAACTAACAATTCAATAGATGGTAATAAAAATACCTGCAGCTTTTAATCTTTATGTGGATACACTAGCTTAAGAAATCATTTCTGTGACTTCCTTCTTGGAAAGCTTCTCAGTACATGAGGGAATGGCACATACCCACTCATCAAGTCACACACAAAATATCTGGTAGCTACTTTGTGCCATGCCCTATGCTGCTGGCAGAGATTTCATTAGTAAGCAAAGGAAACCTAGGCCCTGACCCAATGAGGCAAAACGTCCTGTATGAATAAGAACAATCATATAGAAAGGTGAATGCTTATAAATTATGATAATAGGTTCATAAAAGAAATAGTTTGCAATGTTGATGTGGAGAATAAAAGACCTGTTTTAGGAAAGAAGGCCAGGGTAAACCTGAGAGCCGCTGTGTAAGCTGAATGTTCAGGAATAAGAAGAGGCCGGCCAGCCAAGCAAAGAAAGGAGGAAGAGAGTTCTAGGCAGAGAGAATAGCTTGAGAAAAGAATGAATTTGGCAGAAGTGAAAGAGGGTAATCAGTAACACTGCTTCACAGCAAACAAGGCTCATGGTGCATCTACCTTTGTCTCTATGGATTCTACTTCAAGCAGTGAAGAAAGCAAAAGTGATAACAGAATAAGTTTTATAATCAGAGTATAATCCTTCTCCTGTTTTCAATGATGAAGTTACTTTCTTTTATTTAAATATGTATGAAACATTTTCTTTTCCAATACCTACCAACCAAAAACACTACTTAAATAGATTATCACATGATAATACATGTTAGCATATAGAAGATAGCTGAGTCTTGAAAATGACTTGCTCTGTTGCAGCTAACAGAAGCTAATGTACATGGGCATGATTTTATCCACATATATCTATATCCTAATCCATATCTATCAATTATGCATACACTAATACATTGTAAACACTTGCTATGTGTCTGATTTAATCTTTACAACAACTATATTTGGTAGCATTATCATAATTCCCCTTTCACAAATGAAGCAGATGAGTTAAGAAGCTTTCTAAAGTGGATGAGCTTAAACAGCATTGATGAGCTTAAGTGGCTACGGAACATTTGACATGTGGCTTAGTCCAAACCGACATGTGCCACAAATGTAAAAGACACTCTAGATTTTGAAGACCTACTACAAAAAGAATGCAAAATATCTAATTAATGACTGTTTCCATTGATTATATATTAAAATGATAATTCTTTGGATATATTAGCTGAAGTAAATATTAATAAAATCAGTTCTACTATTTAAAAAACATTTTTAAATGCCCTATGCTGCTGGCAGAGATTTCATTAGTAAGCAAAGGAAACCTAGGCCCTGACCCAATGAGGCAAAACGTCCTGTATGAATAAGAACAATCATATAGAAAGGTGAATGCTTATAAATTATGATAATAGGTTCATAAAAGAAATAGTTTGCAATGTTGATGTGGAGAATAAAAGACCTGTTTTAGGAAAGAAGGCCAGGGTAAACCTGAGAGCCGCTGTGTAAGCTGAATGTTCAGGAATAAGAAGAGGCCGGCCAGCCAAGCAAAGAAAGGAGGAAGAGAGTTCTAGGCAGAGAGAATAGCTTGAGAAAAGAATGAATTTGGCAGAAGTGAAAGAGGGTAATCAGTAACACTGCTTCACAGCAAACAAGGCTCATGGTGCATCTACCTTTGTCTCTATGGATTCTACTTCAAGCAGTGAAGAAAGCAAAAGTGATAACAGAATAAGTTTTATAATCAGAGTATAATCCTTCTCCTGTTTTCAATGATGAAGTTACTTTCTTTTATTTAAATATGTATGAAACATTTTCTTTTCCAATACCTACCAACCAAAAACACTACTTAAATAGATTATCACATGATAATACATGTTAGCATATAGAAGATAGCTGAGTCTTGAAAAAATGACTTGCTCTGTTGCAGCTAACAGAAGCTAATGTACATGGGCATGATTTTATCCACATATATCTATATCCTAATCCATATCTATCAATTATGCATACACTAATACATTGTAAACACTTGCTATGTGTCTGATTTAATCTTTACAACAACTATATTTGGTAGCATTATCATAATTCCCCTTTCACAAATGAAGCAGATGAGTTAAGAAGCTTTCTAAAGTGGATGAGCTTAAACAGCATTGATGAGCTTAAGTGGCTACGGAACATTTGACATGTGGCTTAGTCCAAACCGACATGTGCCACAAATGTAAAAGACACTCTAGATTTTGAAGACCTACTACAAAAAGAATGCAAAATATCTAATTAATGACTGTTTCCATTGATTATATATTAAAATGATAATTCTTTGGATATATTAGCTGAAGTAAATATTAATAAAATCAGTTCTACTATTTAAAAAAACATTTTTTAAATATGGCTACTGGAAAATTTTAAAATATATTTGTGACTTACATCATGCTTCTATTGAACAATACTAATCTATATTTTTAAACAACAGGGCAATATTAGTAGTTATATCCAGATAAAAGTGACCTAATAATTTATTTCTATGGCTGGTTTTTTTTTTTTGGATAGGTAAGAAATGGATTTATTCAGATTCAGAGAAAGCACACTTCATAGACACAGTGTGGGCCATTTTAGAGTGAATCCAGCGGCCCCCAAAACATGGCATTCTTAGCTTTTATGGGCTGGGTAATTCCATAAGCTAATGAGTGGGAGGATGATTCCAGTCCCTATAGGGAAGGGGCGGAACTGTCATGGCACCTCTGGGTATGTCATTTAACTTGCTGACTGAGGATCAAGGTCTAGTCTGCCATCTTGGCCCCATCTAACAGGTTTATGCTGTGTCCTTGGGCTGTCATTCTTGTCAAAAATTGTGCCCTGCCCCTTTCCCTAACCCTTACATTCCGCCCTCAGAGATTTTACTCCCATTTTCTTATGGGAGGCAGAAGGGTGAAAATCTGTCTTTTTGTGTAATTGCTTCAAGGCTGAGCATGGGCGTTGACCCTGCCTAACAGGGAGTAAAAATCTCTTGGTACCTGATCTAGGGGCCCCAGGGGCAGAGAAGCTCCTAGTTTTAGTCCATATAGGTTGAAATCCCTACATAGCCATCATCTTGATGTAGAGTGGTAGTAACTGGGTTCCTTAGCCTTCCTGTGGATCCTCTTGATAATGAGGCACATTTTGTACCAGCACCAAGGTACAAATATATCTATAAATAACAAAAGACTTAAAAGGCATGGTCAAACATCTGATTACAGTGTATGATAAAGGTGGGCTACAATAACCAGAATTATAAACAATTACATTTAATCTAACATATTAAATGATCTTAGTTAACTATTTTTCTTTGCCATATCACAGGGACCCTGTAAAACATCCCAAAGTTACTTTTTAGTCAGATAAGATCATAAGTCACTGTGAGACAATATTTATTTCCTAATTGAAACTATATAAAGATCTCCAAAGTAAGTACAAATCACTGAAAGGCAAGGAAATTTACCACAAGTTGTTAAACCATAGTCTGTCAAAAGCAGCATTATAAGAACGCTATGGAGAAAGAGACCAAATCTATTCTGGTCTTAACCCATCCCTATTGAAATCCATTACCCAACCCCACTAAATCATGATCATGAGTAACTCTTTGTCTATATTAATTACACAGTGAGGGTGGTTCCCTTTCTCCTCCAGAGACAGAGTGGCCCCTAATTTAGTTAATAAATCTCTCCCCATTAAAGGGATAGGAGAATCAGACACAAACAGAAATGAATGCAAAAACAGTTGCCTATTAACACTGCACAAAACAGGCTCCAGTAAAGTATACTCTCGTTTCTTTCCTGACAACCCCATTACATACTCCTTATATTGCTAAAATTTCCAATCCTTTGGGTTAAGACTGAGAAGGCTTCACCGGTGTCTACAAGACATTGTATCATATGGCCAACCACATCAATGGTCACCCAAGGTTGGACATTAGTTATGTAGATAGTATTTTTAGGCAGAGCCACTTTTGGCCTTGGGCCCCGATGCAAAACCATCAATGGCTGAGGGGCCCCCGTCACTCTCTGGCATCTGGGGCATTTCCTCTGCTAATGCCCTGACTGTTTGCAAAAGACACATCAACAGCAGTCCTTCTTCCAGTGCCCTTTTTGTCCACACGACCTGTATGGGTACCCCTCTATGGCTCTTTAAGAGAGTGAAGACTTTCATGCTGAAACAATCAATGGTCAGTTAATCAAAACTGGGCAGGAACAATGAAACCGAACTCAACTGTGAGACAATAACCAAAAGAGCAAAACCTGAACACAGACTAGTCAGTTCGGTGGAGGGGAACATGTGAAATTCAGGTGAGTGAATGGAGTAGGGCCATTTGGCTTATCCCAATATTGATGATGCATACCAGGGTAATATTACCTACAAAAGTGCTTTCTTTAGTCCACAGCTCACACATGCTAATTTTAAAAAACGGAATAAAGTGCTCAGATTGATCAATCTGGAGATTTTATATTAAAAGTTTTTAGAAAGATTTATAAGTCACCTGACTTCAGATAACTAGCATAATATATGCTAGGCTAGTGTATTCTTACAGGCAAATATCAGATAAGCACTCTTAGTTCACCAAAGTTCCTGTCAATCACTTATCTCATACTTAACCATTTCACTTATTTATACTACCTGCCTGGTTCTAACAGGCCATTTGAGTTTGTCACTCCTGATATAAATATTAGAAGGCTGAGTCCATCAAAGGGAAATAATTGGAATAGACAGGTTCTTACTGGAAAATAGATAACTCATAGGATTATATCCATGTGCACATGGAATCTTTAATGAAACTTAGCTAGAGAACAGATTTAAAATGGTTGCATTGGACTATTCCAGAGCATCAAAAAGTCTAATACAAACACATTAAATCTGATAATACTACATCTGTTGGCTAGGATGGGGAACAGAATTCACACATTGGAAGCATATAAACTGGTACATGACTTTGGAGAGGAACTGCATGTAGAGTATGTAATAAAAGAGAGTATGCAGCAAAATAGAAGATGTACCTAATCTACAACCTAGCACTTTCATTTCTAATTGAATACATGGATTTCTACTCACACATATATGCAATAGGAAATATACAGAAAATGTCCATGGTGGCATTATTTAAGTAGAAAAGTAGAATCATCTGAATTACTGGTATGCAAACAGATAATGTATCCATACAGTGGAAAAACTCAACACCAATTAAAATTAATGGACTAGAAAAATCTATCTATCTATATATATCAATATAAAGAAACATTTTAAGAAAATGTTGAGTGAGAAAAAAAAAAAGCATACATTCTTTTCAGAAGGATTTGTTGATGTTTAGCTGTTAAGTCGTATTCAGCTCTTTTGCGACCTCATGGACTATAGACTGCCAGAGTCCTCTGTCCATGGGATTTCCCAGGGAAAATAGAGGAGTGGGTTGCCATTTCCTTTTCCAAGGGACCTTCTTGACCCAGAGATGCTTCAGTTCGGTGGAGGGAACATGTGAAATTCAGTATAGATGGCCATTTGGCTTATCCCAATATTGATGATGCATACCAGGGTAATATTACCTACAAAAGTGCTTTCTTTAGTCCACAGCTCACACATGCTAATTTTAAAAAACGGAATAAAGTGCTCAGATTGATCAATCTGGAGATTTTATATTAAAAGTTTTTAGAAAGATTTATAAGTCACCTGACTTCAGATAACTAGCATAATATATGCTAGGCTAGTGTATTCTTACAGGCAAATATCAGATAAGCACTCTTAGTTCACCAAAGTTCCTGTCAATCACTTATCTCATACTTAACCATTTCACTTATTTATACTACCTGCCTGGTTCTAACAGGCCATTTGAGTTTGTCACTCCTGATATAAATATTAGAAGGCTGAGTCCATCAAAGGGAAATAATTGGAAGAGACAGGTTCTTACTGGAAAAATAGATAACTCATAGGATTATATCCATGTGCACATGGAATCTTTAATGAAACTTAGCTAGAGAACAGATTTAAAATGGTTGCATTGGACTATTCCAGAGCATCAAAAAGTCTAATACAAACACATTAAATCTGATAATACTACATCTGTTGGCTAGGATGGGGAACAGAATTCACACATTGGAAGCATATAAACTGGTACATGACTTTGGAGAGGAACTGCATGTAGAGTATGTAATAAAAGAGAGTATGCAGCAAAATAGAAGATGTACCTAATCTACAACCTAGCACTTTCATTTCTAATTGAATACATGGATTTCTACTCACACATATATGCAATAGGAAATATACAGAAAATGTCCATGGTGGCATTATTTAAGTAGAAAAGTAGAATCATCTGAATTACTGGTATGCAAACAGATAATGTATCCATACAGTGGAAAAACTCAACACCAATTAAAATTAATGGACTAGAAAAATCTATCTATCTATATATATCAATATAAAGAAACATTTTAAGAAAATGTTGAGTGAGAAAAAAAAAAAGCATACATTCTTTTCAGAAGGATTTGTTGATGTTTAGCTGTTAAGTCGTATTCAGCTCTTTTGCGACCTCATGGACTATAGACTGCCAGAGTCCTCTGTCCATGGGATTTCCCAGGGAAAATAGAGGAGTGGGTTGCCATTTCCTTTTCCAAGGGACCTTCTTGACCCAGAGATTGAACCTGTGTCTCCTGAATTGGGTCTCCTATCTCTGGCAGGTGGATTCTTTGCTATCAAGCCACAAGGGAATCCAAAAGTTAAAAATATTTTATGCAAAATTGTATAACATATAATAATAGTACAATTTGTTAATGGCATAAAAGACATGGAAGCTACATATACAACTTTAGGGCAATGGTTTATGTCTATGTATAGACTGGTAGCCCACTGTCATTTTAATTTAAATAAAAAGCAAGCTTCTGTTGTAAGCCACTGATTTTTTTTTTTTATCTAATTTTTTTTTTTGCCACTTCTATTGATCTTTCATTTATTTATCTTTGTTCTTTGGCCTGTGTGGGTGTCCCATCACACTGGCCTCTATTGCTGCAGAACACTGGCTCTGGGCACATGTGTTCCAGAGCTACAGCTCGGTAGTTGGACACATCAGTCCAGCCACTCTGCAGCACGTGGGATCTTCCCAGGCCAGGGATCCAACTGGTGCCCCTTGCACTGCAAGGTGGTGTCCTTACCCACTGGACCACCAGGGAAGCCCCTGATTTTTTTTTTTTTTAAATTTTGACCTCTTTTATTGGTCTTTCATTTATTTATTTTCATCCATCTTTGGCCTGTGTGGGCCTCGCATTGCAGTGGCTCCTCAGTGCAGAGCACTGGCTCTGGGCACAAGCGCTCCAGAGTGCTGGCTCATAATTGGACACACCAGTCCAGCCAGTCTGCGGCATGTGGGATCTTCCCAGGCCAGAGATTGAACCAGTGTGCCTTGCACTGCAAGGCGAACTCTTTACCCACTGGACCACCAGAGAAGCCCCAGCCACTGATATTTTGAGATTGTTTCTTTCTGCAGAAAACTTAACCTAATGCGACTGATGCAATGTGTTTTAAAACAGATGAAAACTGAAACTTATTTATCTGAAAAACTGGTGAATTTCCTTCATTTTCTTCTTATCTATGCAGGCCTAAAGGCAGGTAGTGATAGAGGCACAAGAAAAAAGGAATCTGGGCTTCTGAGTCATTAAGTGGCTAACAGCTACGTGGAAATACCTGCATTGGACTAATAAAATAAGCAAAAACAACTTCTTTTCACACTAAGCCTACAAAAATACTAGGTTTGTTACATCTGTTCATATTCTTCTAAAAATATAGTGCCTTAAAATGTATTGACAAAATTGAAAAACTGTGTCATCCATCTCAATTGACTTACTCAAAAGTTATTCTCACAGAAATTACTCTACAAACAAAGACGGCATAGAGTGCGCTGAACCAATCTCTGGTTTTGATTGTGAGTCAGTTTAGTCAATAAGTGAAAAATAATCTGATGAAAATAAAATTAAATGCATATTTATGGGCTTATGCAATAAGCTATGTGCTAAGAAGGGTAGAGGATACAAAGATGAGTAACATTTAGTAAGAGTTTATAATCTAGTATACTGGATGAGGAAAATCATATTTTCTGTAAGTTAAGAGGAGAAAAATAAAATCCTCTATAATGCAAAGACAGGGGATCTGGTTGAGAACATAAGGAAAATCTTTAGAGGGGAAAACAGTATTTGAGGTATGACTAGCTGCTGACAAGATAAATAGTGAGAGTGTATTCAGAGCAGAGGGAATGATATGAACAGAAAGTAGGGGGTAGCAAATGATGAAATGCTTGTCAAAGATAAAGCAAGTCCATATTGTCTGGAGCACAGGATATGTGTATGGAAGAGACTGGTACAAGTAGATACATGATGATGTGCCATTGAGGGCTTTGACTGCCAAGTGAGACATTTGTATTGGTGGTACTTGCAGAAAAATTTGTGTTTATAGAAGAATCATTGTTGGTTTGAGTAAAGGAGGAATATAATCACATCTGTACTGAATGGATAGTAATTTAACAACATTATGTTAAATGTGGAAATGGAGAAAAAAAAAAAAAGAAAATGGTAGAAAGAGTTAGAAGCTATTGTAATAGTCTAGGTTACCTGCAATTACTCTTATGACAATGGTACCATGACTTAAAGAAACAGAAGCTCAGTGGAGAAGCCAGTGTTGGAGGAGAGATGATGAACTAAGTCATGGAAAAATTATGGCTCTTAAGAGAGTTTACTCTAAAGTATTAATTTGAGAGTCCATAGAAAAATCAACTCCTGAAATCATAAGAATAATGTAGTACATACAGTAATAACAGAACAAAAACACAAAAGAGAATTTTAATGACAATTCTTAGGAAGAAAGAAATAGAAGAGCCTACAAAATCTGGTTTGTTACATCTGTTCATATTCTTCTAAAAATATAGTGCCTTAAAATGTATTGACAAAATTGAAAAACTGTGTCATCCATCTCAATTGACTTACTCAAAAGTTATTCTCACAGAAATTACTCTACAAACAAAGACGGCATAGAGTGCGCTGAACCAATCTCTGGTTTTGATTGTGAGTCAGTTTAGTCAATAAGTGAAAAATAATCTGATGAAAATAAAATTAAATGCATATTTATGGGCTTATGCAATAAGCTATGTGCTAAGAAGGGTAGAGGATACAAAGATGAGTAACATTTAGTAAGAGTTTATAATCTAGTATACTGGATGAGGAAAATCATATTTTCTGTAAGTTAAGAGGAGAAAAATAAAATCCTCTATAATGCAAAGACAGGGGATCTGGTTGAGAACATAAGGAAAATCTTTAGAGGGAACACAGTATTTGAGGTATGACTAGCTGCTGACAAGATAAATAGTGAGAGTGTATTCAGAGCAGAGGGAATGATATGAACAGAAAGTAGGGGGTAGCAAATGATGAAATGCTTGTCAAAGATAAAGCAAGTCCATATTGTCTGGAGCACAGGATATGTGTATGGAAGAGACTGGTACAAGTAGATACATGATGATGTGCCATTGAGGGCTTTGACTGCCAAGTGAGACATTTGTATTGGTGGTACTTGCAGAAAAATTTGTGTTTATAGAAGAATCATTGTTGGTTTGAGTAAAGGAGGAATATAATCACATCTGTACTGAATGGATAGTAATTTAACAACATTATGTTAAATGTGTGGAAATGGAGAAAAAAAAAAAAAGAAAATGGTAGAAAGAGTTAGAAGCTATTGTAATAGTCTAGGTTACCTGCAATTACTCTTATGACAATGGTACCATGACTTAAAGAAACAGAAGCTCAGTGGAGAAGCCAGTGTTGGAGGAGAGATGATGAACTAAGTCATGGAAAAATTATGGCTCTTAAGAGAGTTTACTCTAAAGTATTAATTTGAGAGTCCATAGAAAAATCAACTCCTGAAATCATAAGAATAATGTAGTACATACAGTAATAACAGAACAAAAACACAAAAGAGAATTTTAATGACAATTCTTAGGAAGAAAGAAATAGAAGAGAAAAAAAAACAAAAGAATCAGGAAGAGAACCAGGAATGTGTAGAGAAATGTGTAGAGAAATTGAGTTTGAGTATAATTTTGCTAAACAGAAAGTGGGAGAAAATTGTGTAGTTATTTTAAGATGTGTTACAACAAAAAGGAGGAGGCACAGTAACTCTTTAGGGACATAATTTAAAAATAAAATTATTTTATTTAGAATCAAAGCTTTGTTCTATCTGCCAGATAAAAGAAACTCATTTACAATAGACAAATACTCTTCTGAATAGAAGGAAATTATATACAAAACCTATTTTTTGCTCTACTTCACAAAATGAGTTTTTTTTTTTTTTTTTAAAGAGGCTAATATTACATCCTGTGCCAACACATCTGTACCAGAGAGAAGATATTAGTAGGTTTTATGTTTTCTCAAGGTCTGTGAGTTATCTCTAGATAAGGTCCCAGCAGTTATCTCTAGATAGCATCTTTGCCCTGCGAGGGCTTTTCCAGTTACAGAACTCACAGCAGAAAGACATGTGCTAAGTTAAGGTCCCTATAACCTTCTCTTCCCTATTGCAGAAAGCACTGTTTAAAAGGACAGATTACACTGCTATCACTTGCTCTGATTTTCACTCATGAAATCATAAGTACCACAAACGCCACTGAGAGCCAAGGACAGAAAATTATACATTCAATTTTAAATTATACATTCAATTGTATTTGAATGCAAATTACGGTATGTGAAAATGCACATGATTGATTCAAATTTTTAATCTGTGAACCCTCAGAGTAAAAATATGGACAGTTTCCTTTTCTGTTTCTTTCACTTCATTCTTCATTTCAAAACAAATATTGAAACCTTTCATACTACTGTATTAGTTATGTACTGCTGCAGAACAAAATCACTCCAAGTCAGTGTTTTAAACCATGACTTAAAGAAACAGAAGCTCAGTGGAGAAGCCAGTGTTGGAGGAGAGATGATGAACTAAGTCATGGAAAAATTATGGCTCTTAAGAGAGTTTACTCTAAAGTATTAATTTGAGAGTCCATAGAAAAATCAACTCCTGAAATCATAAGAATAATGTAGTACATACAGTAATAACAGAACAAAAACACAAAAGAGAATTTTAATGACAATTCTTAGGAAGAAAGAAATAGAAGAGAAAAAAAAACAAAAGAATCAGGAAGAGAACCAGGAATGTGTAGAGAAATGTGTAGAGAAATTGAGTTTGAGTATAATTTTGCTAAACAGAAAGTGGGAGAAAATTGTGTAGTTATTTTAAGATGTGTTACAACAAAAAGGAGGAGGCACAGTAACTCTTTAGGGACATAATTTAAAAATAAAATTATTTTATTTAGAATCAAAGCTTTGTTCTATCTGCCAGATAAAAGAAACTCATTTACAATAGACAAATACTCTTCTGAATAGAAGGAAATTATATACAAAACCTATTTTTTGCTCTACTTCACAAAATGAGTTTTTTTTTTTTTTTTTAAAGAGGCTAATATTACATCCTGTGCCAACACATCTGTACCAGAGAGAAGATATTAGTAGGTTTTATGTTTTCTCAAGGTCTGTGAGTTATCTCTAGATAAGGTCCCAGCAGTTATCTCTAGATAGCATCTTTGCCCTGCGAGGGCTTTTCCAGTTACAGAACTCACAGCAGAAAGACATGTGCTAAGTTAAGGTCCCTATAACCTTCTCTTCCCTATTGCAGAAAGCACTGTTTAAAAGGACAGATTACACTGCTATCACTTGCTCTGATTTTCACTCATGAAATCATAAGTACCACAAACGCCACTGAGAGCCAAGGACAGAAAATTATACATTCAATTTTAAATTATACATTCAATTGTATTTGAATGCAAATTACGGGTATGTGAAAATGCACATGATTGATTCAAATTTTTAATCTGTGAACCCTCAGAGTAAAAATATGGACAGTTTCCTTTTCTGTTTCTTTCACTTCATTCTTCATTTCAAAACAAATATTGAAACCTTTCATACTACTGTATTAGTTATGTACTGCTGCAGAACAAAATCACTCCAAAGTCAGTGGCTTCAAACAACAGACTCTTATTATCTCACAGTATCCATCAGTCAAGAATTCAGAGCAGTTTAGCTGGGTGGTTCTGGCTCCAAGTTTTTCATGTGGGTGCACTTAACATTTGACATGGGCTGGAGTCATCTGAAGACATGACTGAGATTACGGAATTCATTTCCAAGAAGGTTACTAGCTGGAGGCCTCAGTTTCTTGCTCTGTCAGCCGCTGCACAGTATGATGCCATGTAAGTCAGAGTGAACAACAGAGAGAGAATAATCCAAGAAGATGAATAATCTAAGGGAGAAAGTGAGCGATGAAGAGGTTGCAATGCCTTTTATGACCTACTCGAACACTGCTGCTTCAGCTGTAGCCTATTCATTAGAAACAAGTCACTAAGTCCACTACATACTCAGAGAGTGAAGTAAGACTATCTTTTGGAAAGAGGAACATCAAAAAATATCTAGACACACACACACACACAGACACAAATATCTAGACATATTTTAAAACTATCACAATGACTCAATTTTATCGACTTGATTTGATGTTTTATTAAGACCTAATTCTTTCTAATAGTTTTCTACGTCTTTTAAGTTAGACACTTCAGCAGAAACATTCTAAGTAGTATTAGAATGATGTACATTTTTCCAAAGATGAAATGCATAAAATTTCATTCTTATTTCATTAGTTACTGTGTATCATGTATAAGACCAGGTACTAGTCAATAACTAAAATATAAAGTCGGTAACACAGGTTGCCATAAGGTTAATCAACATAGAGTATCAGACAAAGTAGGAGTCAGCAAACCATGACCCTAAGAGCTGGTTGCCTGTTTTTATAAATAAAGTTTTGTTGGAACACAGTCATGACCATTTATTCATGTATTGTCTATGGCTGCTATGATCCTATGAAGGCAGAGCTGAATGGCTGGGACAGAAATTGTATGGTCCATAAAACCTAAATCATTTCTGCTGCGTATTTAAGGGAAATACAAAGTAGTCTTTAAGCCATAGCCTCCACTTAAAGGAATTATTCACAATTTACACCTTTATGATCAAGAATTTCCTTAAAACTGTTTCAAAACATTGATTCTACCTCTAACACACATTTTAAAAAATAACAAAGCTTTTAGCTGGAACATCACATGCTATGTGTTAAGAGTTAGATAACTCTACAATAATTGAAAACATTTCGCTTTTTGCAAAATGGGATATGTAATAGTCTATTTAAAGATTTTGTTAGCTAAAGTGGAAACTCAGAAGGCCAAAAGGCCTTAGGTATAATAAATCACTTGTTACAATTGAAAAGAAATACTATTTTTTTCCCCAAAAATCAGTAAAACTCTAAAATACTCAGATTTTATTTTTTTAAATAACCACCTCCTACTTATTCATAGAAAATGCATATAAAGTTGGGCTATTTCTTAGCTAAAGTCAAAATACTTTAAAAATGTTATATGAAGTTCTTAGGCTTGACAATTATGTTAAAAAAAAATCATTGTTCCTTTAACTGTAGAACTACTCAGTAATGTCATGTAGAACTACTCCAGAATGTAACAGAATTTTCTGTTCCATATAGAAACAACCATACTTACAGGATAAAGAATTTCAGATCCAAAACTCTTCAAATTCACATGAAAATACAATATACAAGGCTAACTCCCTAGAATTTAGTTCTGTTTTATCTTAGAAGCAAGTTGACTTCAATGTTTACACTGGTACTATTCTATTTACTCTTTAAGAGAATGTTAGTAGTCATCTTACTACTAAAGATGACCACTAAAATTGGTTAATAAACCAATAACTAAATATAGTAAATGGTTGGTTGCACTATACGTAATTGCTGATATTTGACTACATCTACATTTTAACCCTAAAATGGTATTTTTCATGGCTCAATCTAGTACAAACTTGGAGGACAGGAGAGGCAGAAAGTCAGTCAGACATGCACAACACTTCAAGCACAACATGGACATATGAGTTTTTATAACAAGCATTTATTTCTCTACATCAAATTCTCATACCTTTGTCGGCTGCTATGATCCTATGAAGGCAGAGCTGAATGGCTGGGACAGAAATTGTATGGTCCATAAAACCTAAATCATTTCTGCTGCGTATTTAAGGGAAATACAAAGTAGTCTTTAAGCCATAGCCTCCACTTAAAGGAATTATTCACAATTTACACCTTTATGATCAAGAATTTCCTTAAAACTGTTTCAAAACATTGATTCTACCTCTAACACACATTTTAAAAAATAACAAAGCTTTTAGCTGGAACATCACATGCTATGTGTTAAGAGTTAGATAACTCTACAATAATTGAAAACATTTCGCTTTTTGCAAAATGGGATATGTAATAGTCTATTTAAAGATTTTGTTAGCTAAAGTGGAAACTCAGAAGGCCAAAAGGCCTTAGGTATAATAAATCACTTGTTACAATTGAAAAGAAATACTATTTTTTCCCAAAAGTCAGTAAAACTCTAAAATACTCAGATTTTATTTTTTTAAATAACCACCTCCTACTTATTCATAGAAAATGCATATAAAGTTGGGCTATTTCTTAGCTAAAGTCAAAATACTTTAAAAATGTTATATGAAGTTCTTAGGCTTGACAATTATGTTAAAAAAAATCATTGTTCCTTTAACTGTAGAACTACTCAGTAATGTCATGTAGAACTACTCCAGAATGTAACAGAATTTTCTGTTCCATATAGAAACAACCATACTTACAGGATAAAGAATTTCAGATCCAAAACTCTTCAAATTCACATGAAAATACAATATACAAGGCTAACTCCCTAGAATTTAGTTCTGTTTTATCTTAGAAGCAAGTTGACTTCAATGTTTACACTGGTACTATTCTATTTACTCTTTAAGAGAATGTTAGTAGTCATCTTACTACTAAAGATGACCACTAAAATTGGTTAATAAACCAATAACTAAATATAGTAAATGGTTGGTTGCACTATACGTAATTGCTGATATTTGACTACATCTACATTTTAACCCTAAAATGGTATTTTTCATGGCTCAATCTAGTACAAACTTGGAGGACAGGAGAGGCAGAAAGTCAGTCAGACATGCACAACACTTCAAGCACAACATGGAAATATGAGTTTTTATAACAAGCATTTATTTCTCTACATCAAATTCTCATACCTTTGTCCAAGAAGAGAATAACACAGGCTGTTGTCAGTTTAGACAGATAAAGGAGAGATATAGAAAAGTGGAAAGAAAGGGTGTATAACATGTCTGAGTGAGAAAGAGGAATTCCTTTTAGATATGATACATATGAGGCATGTGTGAGACATTTCAGTAAGAATATTCACTATACAATTGTGTAAAAGGGTCTAGAGTAAAAAAGGTATTTGTGAATCATCGACAAATAGTAAAGACCTAGAGAGTAAATGAGTCTCCAAAGAAAGAATACTGAGAAAAGGAAAAGGCATAAGACCAGTAGCATTTAGAGAGGAGGACAAAAACCAGAAAACTTACAAAAGTGTCCTATATATAAAAAGGAAGTGCACTGAAAAGTGCTATATTTAAATTGGTAACCAACAAGGACCTATGATATAGCACATGGAACTCTGCTCAATGTTCTGTGGCAGCGTAGATGGAAGAGGGATTTGGGGAAGAATGAACGCACATACATGTATGGATGAGACCTCTTGCTGTTCACCTGAAACGATTACAGTATTGTTAATTGGCTATATCCCAATACAAAGCAAAAAGTTCAAATAAAAAGTTCAAAAATAGAATGTACTGTCAAAAGGAGGATACTGTCTATGGATTTATTTATTTATCATCCATAATGTTTCTTCAGACCTTACCATTTGCAGGTAATTTTATAACTTGACAAGAAAGAACAAATACTTTCTATTTATTTATACACAAATCACTGTTTCCAAATAGTTAATCTCTGGACCACTTTACTCCTACTTTCAAACAAAATCTGTAAGCTAAGGATACACTTCTAGTGACATGCAGTAAGCTACTTTAGCTTACTGTGCCTTATCTTTCACTATTTACAAAGATGTGGCTTGAAGTTTATCAGTCTGTGTGCTCTGTAAAGCCAGGATGATATCCTTTCGGATACTGAATTCCTTATGTCTAACATATTGCCTGGAATACAAACTTGGAGGACAGGAGAGGCAGAAAGTCAGTCAGACATGCACAACACTTCAAGCACAACATGGAAATATGAGTTTTTATAACAAGCATTTATTTCTCTACATCAAATTCTCATACCTTTGTCCAAGAAGAGAATAACACAGGCTGTTGTCAGTTTAGACAGATAAAGGAGAGATATAGAAAAGTGGAAAGAAAGGGTGTATAACATGTCTGAGTGAGAAAGAGGAATTCCTTTTAGATATGATACATATGAGGCATGTGTGAGACATTTCAGTAAGAATATTCACTATACAATTGTGTAAAAGGGTCTAGAGTAAAAAAGGTATTTGTGAATCATCGACAAATAGTAAAGACCTAGAGAGTAAATGAGTCTCCAAAGAAAGAATACTGAGAAAAGGAAAAGGCATAAGACCAGTAGCATTTAGAGAGGAGGACAAAAACCAGAAAACTTACAAAAGTGTCCTATATATAAAAAGGAAGTGCACTGAAAAGTGCTATATTTAAATTGGTAACCAACAAGGACCTATGATATAGCACATGGAACTCTGCTCAATGTTCTGTGGCAGCGTAGATGGAAGAGGGATTTGGGGAAGAATGAACGCACATACATGTATGGATGAGACCTCTTGCTGTTCACCTGAAACGATTACAGTATTGTTAATTGGCTATATCCCAATACAAAGCAAAAAGTTCAAATAAAAAGTTCAAAAATAGAATGTACTGTCAAAAGGAGGATACTGTCTATGGATTTATTTATTTATCATCCATAATGTTTCTTCAGACCTTACCATTTGCAGGTAATTTTATAACTTGACAAGAAAGAACAAATACTTTCTATTTATTTATACACAAATCACTGTTTCCAAATAGTTAATCTCTGGACCACTTTACTCCTACTTTCAAACAAAATCTGTAAGCTAAGGATACACTTCTAGTGACATGCAGTAAGCTACTTTAGCTTACTGTGCCTTATCTTTCACTATTTACAAAGATGTGGCTTGAAGTTTATCAGTCTGTGTGCTCTGTAAAGCCAGGATGATATCCTTTCGGATACTGAATTCCTTATGTCTAACATATTGCCTGGAATACAGAAGATAATAAATATATCTTGAATGAAAGAGTAAATAAATTAGATGGAGCAGTAGCAGTGGAAACAGAGATGAACTGCAGACACAATCCTTTAAGAAAGATCTTGGTCTGTGGTTTACTCTCAGGCCCAGCATAAGCCTTCTTGAGATAAGTAGATTTAGTGACTGGAGGGAGAGCCAGGTGCTGCAAGACTATAAAAAAATGCCAAGAGACAAGGATAAGACGGCAAAACAGAAGGACTTGAGCTCACTTTCTCTCACCAAAATGTCAAAATCACAAATAACTGTTAAGTACTGTTAAGTAACAAGAAAGACTAGAACCTACCAAAAAAAGATAATTTACATTCAAAGACAAGAAATCACAATGAAATGGTAAAGAGGTACATTCATGACAAAACCAAATCTCATACAACCCAGGTAGGTGACCCACAAACTGGAAGATAATAATGCCACAGAGTTTCTCCCTTAGGTGTCAGAGATTTGGGCACCATGGCAGGCTCTCCAGTCTGGAGGTTTACCACTGGGAAGAGGAACTTCTAGGTCATCTAACTTTGAAGGCCAGTGGGGCTTTAGTGCAGGACTAGGGAAAACAGAAACTCAATTCCTGGAGGGTGCACACAAGATTTCATGGGCAAAGTAGTGACTCCATCGAAGCCTGGACCAGACCTACCTGTGGGGCTTAGAATTCTCCTAGGGAGGCATAGGGTGGCTATGGTTCACTGTAGGGACAAGGAAATTGGTGGTTGCGGGTTCAGGAAATTTCATCGGTATGAGCTTTCCTGGAACAACCATTTGGCATAGAGACTGGCCCTATCCAACAGCCTGCAGTTGGGACAGTCTCCACTGCTGGGACATCTCAGTTCAAACAACAAAAATGGTAGGAACACAGGCCCATCCATCAGCAACAGACCACTTACGGCCACCTATAAACACTCCCCTCGACACAGCCCTGCTCACAAGAGGGACAGGATCCAGCTCTACCCATCCGTGGAAAGGTACACATCCCTCCCACTAGGAAGCCTACACAAGCCCCAAGACCAACCTCATCCACCAGGGGGCAGAAAGCAGAAGCAAGTGGAACTACAGTCTTGTAGCCTTCAGAATGAAAAGAGAAAGTTAAACAAAATGAAATGGCAGAGAAATACATTCCAGCTGAAGGAACAAGATAGAAATCCCAGAACAATAACTAAGTCAAGTGGAAATGGGCAATGTACCTGAAAAAAAACGGTGCAGACACAATCCTTTAAGAAAGATCTTGGTCTGTGGTTTACTCTCAGGCCCAGCATAAGCCTTCTTGAGATAAGTAGATTTAGTGACTGGAGGGAGAGCCAGGTGCTGCAAGACTATAAAAAAATGCCAAGAGACAAGGATAAGACGGCAAAACAGAAGGACTTGAGCTCACTTTCTCTCACCAAAATGTCAAAATCACAAATAACTGTTAAGTACTGTTAAGTAACAAGAAAGACTAGAACCTACCAAAAAAAGATAATTTACATTCAAAGACAAGAAATCACAATGAAATGGTAAAGAGGTACATTCATGACAAAACCAAATCTCATACAACCCAGGTAGGTGACCCACAAACTGGAAGATAATAATGCCACAGAGTTTCTCCCTTAGGTGTCAGAGATTTGGGCACCATGGCAGGCTCTCCAGTCTGGAGGTTTACCACTGGGAAGAGGAACTTCTAGGTCATCTAACTTTGAAGGCCAGTGGGGCTTTAGTGCAGGACTAGGGAAAACAGAAACTCAATTCCTGGAGGGTGCACACAAGATTTCATGGGCAAAGTAGTGACTCCATCGAAGCCTGGACCAGACCTACCTGTGGGGCTTAGAATTCTCCTAGGGAGGCATAGGGTGGCTATGGTTCACTGTAGGGACAAGGAAATTGGTGGTTGCGGGTTCAGGAAATTTCATCGGTATGAGCTTTCCTGGAACAACCATTTGGCATAGAGACTGGCCCTATCCAACAGCCTGCAGTTGGGACAGTCTCCACTGCTGGGACATCTCAGTTCAAACAACAAAAATGGTAGGAACACAGGCCCATCCATCAGCAACAGACCACTTACGGCCACCTATAAACACTCCCCTCGACACAGCCCTGCTCACAAGAGGGACAGGATCCAGCTCTACCCATCCGTGGAAAGGTACACATCCCTCCCACTAGGAAGCCTACACAAGCCCCAAGACCAACCTCATCCACCAGGGGGCAGAAAGCAGAAGCAAGTGGAACTACAGTCTTGTAGCCTTCAGAATGAAAAGAGAAAGTTAAACAAAATGAAATGGCAGAGAAATACATTCCAGCTGAAGGAACAAGATAGAAATCCCAGAACAATAACTAAGTCAAGTGGAAATGGGCAATGTACCTGAAAAAGAATTCAGTATAATGATAGTAAAGATGATCCAAGATCTGAAAAAAAGAATGGTGGCACAGACTGCGAAGATACAAGAAATATTTACCAAAGAGCTACAAGACTTAAAAAACAGAAAAAGAAAAACAGAGCTGAACATTACATTAACTGAAATGAAAAATATATGAGAAGAAATCAATAGCAGAATAGCTGAAGCAGAAGAATGGATAAGTGAACTGGAAGACAGAATGATGGAAATTATTGCCAAAGAACAAAATAAAGAAAAAAGAATGAAAAGAAATAAGGACAGCCTAAGGGACTTCTCAGACAATATTAAATGCATGAACATTCACATTATAGGGTTCCCAGAAGGAGAAGAGGGAAAGGGTCTGAAAAAATTTCATGAGATAACAGCTGAAAACTACTCTGCTTATTTAACATATATATAGAGTACATCATGCAAAATGCCGGGCTGAATGATTCACAAGTCAGAATCAAGATTACTGAGAGAAATATCAATGACCTCAGATATGCAGATGATACTACTCTAGTGGCAGAAATCAAAGAGGAACTAAAGAGGGGCTTCCCAGGGCTTCCTGGGGCTTCCCGGGCTTCCCAGGTGGCCCAGTGGGTAAGGACACCGCCTTGCACTGCAAGGGCGCTGGTTCGATCCCTGGCTTGGGAAGATCCCACTTGCCGGAGCAGCTGGACTGATGTGTCCAATCCGAGCCGGAGCTCACAGGCCCATCCATCAGCAACAAAATGGTAGGAACACAGGCCCATCCATCAGCAACAGACCACTTACGGCCACCTATAAACACTCCCCTCGACACAGCCCTGCTCACAAGAGGGACAGGATCCAGCTCTACCCATCCGTGGAAAGGTACACATCCCTCCCACTAGGAAGCCTACACAAGCCCCAAGACCAACCTCATCCACCAGGGGGCAGAAAGCAGAAGCAAGTGGAACTACAGTCTTGTAGCCTTCAGAATGAAAAGAGAAAGTTAAACAAAATGAAATGGCAGAGAAATACATTCCAGCTGAAGGAACAAGATAGAAATCCCAGAACAATAACTAAGTCAAGTGGAAATGGGCAATGTACCTGAAAAAGAATTCAGTATAATGATAGTAAAGATGATCCAAGATCTGAAAAAAAGAATGGTGGCACAGACTGCGAAGATACAAGAAATATTTACCAAAGAGCTACAAGACTTAAAAAACAGAAAAAGAAAAACAGAGCTGAACATTACATTAACTGAAATGAAAAATATATGAGAAGAAATCAATAGCAGAATAGCTGAAGCAGAAGAATGGATAAGTGAACTGGAAGACAGAATGATGGAAATTATTGCCAAAGAACAAAATAAAGAAAAAAGAATGAAAAGAAATAAGGACAGCCTAAGGGACTTCTCAGACAATATTAAATGCATGAACATTCACATTATAGGGTTCCCAGAAGGAGAAGAGGGAAAGGGTCTGAAAAAAAATTTCATGAGATAACAGCTGAAAACTACTCTGCTTATTTAACATATATATAGAGTACATCATGCAAAATGCCGGGCTGAATGATTCACAAGTCAGAATCAAGATTACTGAGAGAAATATCAATGACCTCAGATATGCAGATGATACTACTCTAGTGGCAGAAATCAAAGAGGAACTAAAGAGGGGCTTCCCAGGGGCTTCCCTGGGGCTTCCCCGGGGCTTCCCCAGGTGGCCCAGTGGGTAAGGACACCGCCTTGCACTGCAAGGGGCGCTGGTTCGATCCCTGGCTTGGGAAGATCCCACTTGCCGCGGAGCAGCTGGACTGATGTGTCCAATTACCGAGCCGGAGCTCTGGGGCGCATGTGCCCAGAGCTGGCACTCTGCTACGTTAGACAGAGGCCACCGTGATGGGAGGCCCACAGGAGCCAAAGAACAAAGACGGATCAAAATAGATAAACGAAAGACCAATAGAAGCGGCCCGCCCATCCCCCTCCCTCCCCCACCCCGCAAAAGATGAATAAATAAAAAACTTCAAAAAATGTTTAAAAAAAAAAAAAAAAGAGGAACTAAAGAGTCTCTTGATAAGGGTAAAATAGAAAGAGGAGAGTGAAAAAGCTGCCTTAAAACTCAACATTCAAAGAACTAAGATTATGTTCATATGGCATCTGGCACCATCACTTCATGGCAAAAATAGGAAAAAAGTCGAAACAGTGACAGATTTCATTTTCTTGGGCTCCAAAATCATTGCAGATCGTGACTGCAGCCATGGAATTAAAAGATGTTTGCTCATTAGAAGAAAAGCTATGACAAACCTAGACAGGGTGTTAGAAACAGAGACATCACTTTGCGGACAAAACTCTGTATAGTCAAAACTATGGTTTTTCCAGTAGGCATGTACGGATGTGTAAAGAAGGCTGAGCACTGAGGAATTGAAACCTTTGAACTGTGGTGTTGGAGAAGACTCTTGAGAGTCCCTGGGACAGCTAGAAGATCAACCTGTCGATCCTAAAGAAATCAACCCTGAATATTAATGGAAGGAATGATGCTGAAGCTGAAGTTCCAACATTTTGGCCACCTGATGCAAAGAGCTGGGTTATTATAAAAGACCCTGATGCTGGGAAAGACTGAGGCCAAAAAACTTTTGATGCAATGACGATTTAACATATAATAACTAGCTTAGTTAACATATACAGAGAGGACATCATGCAAAATGCCGGGCTGAATGATTCACAAGTCAGAATCAAGATTACTGAGAGAAATATCAATGACCTCAGATATGCAGATGATACTACTCTAGTGGCAGAAATCAAAGAGGAACTAAAGAGGGGCTTCCCAGGGGCTTCCCTGGGGCTTCCCCGGGGCTTCCCCAGGTGGCCCAGTGGGTAAGGACACCGCCTTGCACTGCAAGGGGCGCTGGTTCGATCCCTGGCTTGGGAAGATCCCACTTGCCGCGGAGCAGCTGGACTGATGTGTCCAATTACCGAGCCGGAGCTCTGGGGCGCATGTGCCCAGAGCTGGCACTCTGCTACGTTAGACAGAGGCCACCGTGATGGGAGGCCCACAGGAGCCAAAGAACAAAGACGGATCAAAATAGATAAACGAAAGACCAATAGAAGCGGCCCGCCCAACCCCCCCCCCCCCCCACCCCGAAAAAAATAAAAAAAAAAAAAACTTCAAAAAATGTTTAAAAAAAAAAAAAAAAGAGGAACTAAAGAGTCTCTTGATAAGGGTAAAATAGAAAGAGGAGAGTGAAAAAGCTGCCTTAAAACTCAACATTCAAAGAACTAAGATTATGTTCATATGGCATCTGGCACCATCACTTCATGGCAAAAATAGGAAAAAAGTCGAAACAGTGACAGATTTCATTTTCTTGGGCTCCAAAATCATTGCAGATCGTGACTGCAGCCATGGAATTAAAAGATGTTTGCTCATTAGAAGAAAAGCTATGACAAACCTAGACAGGGTGTTAGAAACAGAGACATCACTTTGCGGACAAAACTCTGTATAGTCAAAACTATGGTTTTTCCAGTAGGCATGTACGGATGTGTAAAGAAGGCTGAGCACTGAGGAATTGAAACCTTTGAACTGTGGTGTTGGAGAAGACTCTTGAGAGTCCCTGGGACAGCTAGAAGATCAACCTGTCGATCCTAAAGAAATCAACCCTGAATATTAATGGAAGGAATGATGCTGAAGCTGAAGTTCCAACATTTTGGCCACCTGATGCAAAGAGCTGGGTTATTATAAAAGACCCTGATGCTGGGAAAGACTGAGGCCAGGAGGAGAAAGAGGCAACAGAGGATGAGGTGGTTGGATGGCATCATTGACTCAATGGACATGAGCTTGAGCAAACTGGGAGATAATGAAGGACAGGGAACCCTGGCATGCTGCAGTTCACGGAGTCACAAAGAGTTGGACACAACTTAGTGACTGAACAACAATGGGGAAGGAAACAGCCATCCAAGTCCAGGAAGCACAGAGAGTCCTACACATGATAAACCCAGGGAGGAACATACTAAGGCACACTTTAATCAAATTGATTGTCAAATTGATTAAATTGATTAATTGTCAAAAATTAAAGACAAAGAAAAAATATTAAAAGCAACAAAGGAAAAGCAAAAAATAACATACGATGGACTCCCCATAAGGCTATCAGGTGAATTTCCAGCAGAAATTCTGTAGGCCAGAATGGAGTGATGACATATTTAAAGTGATGAAAGAAAAAATGTACAACCAAGAAATACTCTTATCCAGCAAGGCTTTCATTCAAATTTGACAGAGAAATCAGAAGTTTTATAGACAAGCAAAAATCAAGAGAATTTAGCACCACCAAACCAGTTTTACAAGAAATACTAAGGAATTTCTTCTCTAGGTAGACAAGTCCAGAACTAGAAAATTATGAATGGTAAAGGTAAACATAAAGTAAGGTGGAAAATCATCCATACACACTATGATATTAAACCCAGCAATCATAAGGAGAGTACAAATGCAGAATACTGGAAATGCACTTGAAATTAAAAAGCCAGCAACTTAAAACAATCTTCTATATAATTATATATAGGTGGCTATATTAAAACCCCATGGTAATAGCAAACCAAAAATCTACAATACATAAAAACACAAAACAGGAAAATCAATTCAAACATAATACTATAGACAGTCATCAAATCACAGAAAAGAGGATAAAAGATAAAGGAAGAAAAAAGACCTTCAAAAAACAAATCCAAAACAATTAAAATGGCAATTAAGAACAGATGGGTAGTTACCTTTGATGTAAATGTTTCAATGCTCCATCCCAAACATCGACATCAGCTATAGACAGATCTAGGGACACACAATGAATGGGAGCTGAAGTTCCAATACTTTGGCCACCTGATGCAAAGAGCTGGGTTATTATAAAAGACCCTGATGCTGGGAAAGACTGAGGCCAGGAGGAGAAAGAGGCAACAGAGGATGAGGTGGTTGGATGGCATCATTGACTCAATGGACATGAGCTTGAGCAAACTGGGAGATAATGAAGGACAGGGAACCCTGGCATGCTGCAGTTCACGGAGTCACAAAGAGTTGGACACAACTTAGTGACTGAACAACAATGGGGAAGGAAACAGCCATCCAAGTCCAGGAAGCACAGAGAGTCCTACACATGATAAACCCAGGGAGGAACATACTAAGGCACACTTTAATCAAATTGATTGTCAAATTGATTAAATTGATTAATTGTCAAAAATTAAAGACAAAGAAAAAATATTAAAAGCAACAAAGGAAAAGCAAAAAATAACATACGATGGACTCCCCATAAGGCTATCAGGTGAATTTCCAGCAGAAATTCTGTAGGCCAGAATGGAGTGATGACATATTTAAAGTGATGAAAGAAAAAATGTACAACCAAGAAATACTCTTATCCAGCAAGGCTTTCATTCAAATTTGACAGAGAAATCAGAAGTTTTATAGACAAGCAAAAATCAAGAGAATTTAGCACCACCAAACCAGTTTTACAAGAAATACTAAGGAATTTCTTCTCTAGGTAGACAAGTCCAGAACTAGAAAATTATGAATGGTAAAGGTAAACATAAAGTAAGGTGGAAAATCATCCATACACACTATGATATTAAACCCAGCAATCATAAGGAGAGTACAAATGCAGAATACTGGAAATGCACTTGAAATTAAAAAGCCAGCAACTTAAAACAATCTTCTATATAATTATATATAGGTGGCTATATTAAAACCCCATGGTAATAGCAAACCAAAAATCTACAATACATAAAAACACAAAACAGGAAAATCAATTCAAACATAATACTATAGACAGTCATCAAATCACAGAAAAGAGGATAAAAGATAAAGGAAGAAAAAAGACCTTCAAAAAACAAATCCAAAACAATTAAAATGGCAATTAAGAACAGATGGGTAGTTACCTTTGATGTAAATGTTTCAATGCTCCATCCAAAAGACACAGATTAACTGAATGAATACAAAAACAAGACCTGTATACATGCTACCTACAAAAGACGCATTTCAGATCTAGGGACACACATAGACTGAAAGTGTGGGACTGGCAATAGATGTTCCATGCAAAGGAGATCAAAAGAAAGCTGGAGTAGCAACACTCACATGAGACAAAACAGACTTTAAAGTAATGACAGAGAAGGACACTACATAATGATCAAAGAGTCAATCCAAAAATGTATAACAATGGTAAATATATATGTACTCAACATAGGAGCATCTCAAAATAAATGCTAATAGCCATGAAAGAGGGAATTAACAGTAACATAATAATGGTGGGGACTTATATACCCCACTTACATCAATGGAGAGATCATTCAGACAGAAAATCAGTAAGGAAACATACATCTTAAATGATATATTAGCTCAGATGAACTTAATTGATATTCATAGAATATTCTACCTAACAGCAGCAGAATACATGTTCTTCTCAAGTTCACATGAAACACTCTTCAGATTATATCATATGCTGGACCACAAAATAAGCTTTGGTAAATTTAACAAAATTGAAATCATATCAAGCATCTTTTCCAAACATGATGCTATGAGATTAGAAATCAACTACAAGAAAAAAATTTAAAAAAACACAAAGACATGGTGGCTAAACAATATGTTATTATACAACTAATGGATCACTAAAGAAATCAAAGTGTAAATAAAAAAATACCTAACCACAAATTCAGAATGAAAACATGATGATCCAAAATCTAAAAGACACATCCAAAGCAGTTCTAAGAAGTTTATAGCAATAGAAGCTTAACTCAGAAAGCAAAACAACAACAAAATCCCAAACCACCTAACCTTACACCTAAAGCAACTAGAAAAGAAGAATAAATAACATCCAAAGATAGTAGAAGAAATAATAAAGATCAGAGGAGAAATAAATGAAACAGTAAAGTACTATTGACAGTCATCAAATCACAGAAAAGAGGATAAAAGATAAAGGAAGAAAAAAGACCTTCAAAAAACAAATCCAAAACAATTAAAATGGCAATTAAGAACAGATGGGTAGTTACCTTTGATGTAAATGTTTCAATGCTCCATCCAAAAGACACAGATTAACTGAATGAATACAAAAACAAGACCTGTATACATGCTACCTACAAAAGACGCATTTCAGATCTAGGGACACACATAGACTGAAAGTGTGGGACTGGCAATAGATGTTCCATGCAAAGGAGATCAAAAGAAAGCTGGAGTAGCAACACTCACATGAGACAAAACAGACTTTAAAGTAATGACAGAGAAGGACACTACATAATGATCAAAGAGTCAATCCAAAAATGTATAACAATGGTAAATATATATGTACTCAACATAGGAGCATCTCAAAATAAATGCTAATAGCCATGAAAGAGGGAATTAACAGTAACATAATAATGGTGGGGACTTATATACCCCACTTACATCAATGGAGAGATCATTCAGACAGAAAATCAGTAAGGAAACATACATCTTAAATGATATATTAGCTCAGATGAACTTAATTGATATTCATAGAATATTCTACCTAACAGCAGCAGAATACATGTTCTTCTCAAGTTCACATGAAACACTCTTCAGATTATATCATATGCTGGACCACAAAATAAGCTTTGGTAAATTTAACAAAATTGAAATCATATCAAGCATCTTTTCCAAACATGATGCTATGAGATTAGAAATCAACTACAAGAAAAAAATTTAAAAAAACACAAAGACATGGTGGCTAAACAATATGTTATTATACAACTAATGGATCACTAAAGAAATCAAAGTGTAAATAAAAAAATACCTAACCACAAATTCAGAATGAAAACATGATGATCCAAAATCTAAAAGACACATCCAAAGCAGTTCTAAGAAGTTTATAGCAATAGAAGCTTAACTCAGAAAGCAAAACAACAACAAAATCCCAAACCACCTAACCTTACACCTAAAGCAACTAGAAAAAGAAGAATAAATAACATCCAAAGTTAGTAGAAGAAATAATAAAGATCAGAGGAGAAATAAATGAAACAGATACAAAAGAAAATAACAGTAAAGATCAATGAAACCAAAAATTGGTCCTTTGAAAAGATGAATATAATTGTTGAACCTTTAGTCAGATTCACCAAGAAAAAAGGGAGAAGACTTAAAACCAATAAAATTAAAAATGATAAAGGAGAAGTTACAACAAACATCACAAAAGTACAAAGGATCATAAGAAACTACCACAAGCAACTGCATGACGATAAAATGGATGACCTAGATAAAATGGACAGATTCTTAGAAAGGTGCAATCTTTCAACACTGAATCAGAAAGAGTTAGAAAATATGAACTAACCAACTACAAGTAGTGAAATTGAAAATGAGATTTAGAAACTTCCAAAAAACGAAAACCCAGGACAAGAGGGCTTCATAGGTGAATACTGTTAAACATTTACAGATGAGTTAACATCTATCCTTCTGACACTATTCTAAAAATTGCAGAGGAAAGAACACTCTAAACTCATACCATGAGGTTGCCATCACCCTAACAGCAAAGTCAGACAAAGATACCACACACAAAAGAAAATTACAGGCCAATATCACTCATGAACATCAGCACAAAAAACCTCAACATAAGACTAGCAAGCTGAATCCAACAATACATTAAAAGGATCACACAGTGATCAAGTGGGATTTATCCTAAGGATGCTAGGATTTGTCAGTATTTACAAATCAGTGTGATATACCACAACAATAACTTGTAGAATAAAAACTACATAGTCATCTCAATAGATGTACAAAAAGTTTTTGACAAAATTCAACAACCATTGATGATAAAAATCCTCCAGAAAGTGGGCACAGAGGAAATCTACCTTAACATAACGAAGGCCATATATGACAAACCCACAACTCTATCACCACACTAAATGGTGAAAAGCTTAAAGTATTTCTTCTAGAACAGGAACAAGTCAAGGATGCTCACTTTTGTCACTTTTTTTCAATATAGTTTTGGAAGTCCTAGCCAGGGCAATCAGAAAAAAAAAAAAGAAATCCAAATTGGAAAAGCAGGTAAACTTTTACTGTTTGCAGATGACATGATTCCTTACACAGAAAATCCTAAAGATGTTACTAGAAAAGTACTAAAGCTCATCAATGAAAGTCTGCATTCATTCACACTTTAGAAAGCATAGAAGTGTCATAAAATAAATTCATTTAGTTAACATAATTTGAAAATATAATACATGCCAGACATTAATGAATGATGTGGAATGTTTCACATAGTCAGTTAAATGTAGAATATAGGATAAGCACTTTACTATTTTAGAGGTTCCTGACTGGACAACAATTTATTTTGGTATCACAGTTTCTCTACTTCAGACTCTTGACATTTGAAGTTTCCTAAAAGATAGAACTGGTCAACATCCAATATGGATTTCAGTCTCTGAAAATTTCCCTGACAATTATTTTACTTGTATTCCCTTGGACTAAACATGCGGTCATGAAATAAAAGTTCAGAATGAAGTTTTGCCTAGAGAAGGTCTGGCAATGATTAAAAGAATATGCCTGGAATGTCTACTCAACAGATGCTTTTACTCATGCTTATGTTATAGGAATCTTGAGAACAGAAAGGCAACTGGCTTTGTTCTCCTTGTATTAAATTGCCTGGCAATGTCATTCATATATTCTGCTCTTTTGAATGAGTATTTCAGCAATAAATCAAAAGTGATAAAGTAAATATCAGCAGATTATTAGTCTTTCTTTAAAAATGTAAGTTGGATGAGAAATGAGAGGAATTGTTCTGTTCTGATACTCGTATGCAAAAAACTTGAATTGCAAGCTGTTTCTAAAATTCTGTTAAGTAGAGTATTAGAGTGAAATTCACTTGGATCATTCACAGAGTAGAATATGTGCTTATAATCACAGCACATTTTTTCACATACAAAGCATTAAATCAGTTCTGTTTTTTTGTTTCCCATACAGACCTCATAGGGATTGAGTTTTTCATAGTCTCTATCAGAAAATCTATTGTCTGACACCTCCCATCAAAGTCTTCATCTAAAAATGAGAAAAATAGCATGATGATATTAATACTTCTATGTAATAAGCTATAAAGATTTGAAGCAAGTCATGTGGCCAATTTGGGTCTCATTCTTCCATTTCCAAAAAAACCCAGAATAAACTAGATAATCTCTTGAATACTTTCCAGTTCTAAAATTCTATAGTTTAAACATAAAGAGGAGGAGGAGGAGGCAGAAAGGAGGGAGGTTCCAAAAGAAGGACATATGTATATCTAAGGCTCTTTCATGTTGGTGTATGGCAGAAACCAACACAATACTGTAAAGCAATCTATCCTCCAAAATAAAAATAAATTTAAAATAAAATTTTTAAAAAGTGAAAACAAATTTTATAAAAGATGAAAAACTCAGGTATTTTAAAATCTTGTGGACAGGTGAGAAAGCTGCGATTTAAAAAAAAAACACTAGAGTACTTTCATTTCATAGTAAAGAAGGTGTGTCTAGCATTCTAGACCTTCAGTATGACCAAAGAAACTATTTACTGACAACATCTATAGGAAGTAAGTGTTATAACTTATCATAGATCTTACTTTATTTTAAAAGTCTCATTGTTTATTGTTTAAAACATTATATTCTAAATCTGTGTGAGTTCTTTGAGGGTAGATGCTGTGTTTTGTTATAGGAATCTTGAGAACAGAAAGGCAACTGGCTTTGTTCTCCTTGTATTAAATTGCCTGGCAATGTCATTCATATATTCTGCTCTTTTGAATGAGTATTTCAGCAATAAATCAAAAGTGATAAAGTAAATATCAGCAGATTATTAGTCTTTCTTTAAAAATGTAAGTTGGATGAGAAATGAGAGGAATTGTTCTGTTCTGATACTCGTATGCAAAAAACTTGAATTGCAAGCTGTTTCTAAAATTCTGTTAAGTAGAGTATTAGAGTGAAATTCACTTGGATCATTCACAGAGTAGAATATGTGCTTATAATCACAGCACTTTTTTTCACATACAAAGCATTAAATCAGTTCTGTTTTTTTGTTTCCCATACAGACCTCATAGGGATTGAGTTTTTCATAGTCTCTATCAGAAAATCTATTGTCTGACACCTCCCATCAAAGTCTTCATCTAAAAATGAGAAAAATAGCATGATGATATTAATACTTCTATGTAATAAGCTATAAAGATTTGAAGCAAGTCATGTGGCCAATTTGGGTCTCATTCTTCCATTTCCAAAAAAACCCAGAATAAACTAGATAATCTCTTGAATACTTTCCAGTTCTAAAATTCTATAGTTTAAACATAAAGAGGAGGAGGAGGAGGCAGAAAGGAGGGAGGTTCCAAAAGAAGGACATATGTATATCTAAGGCTCTTTCATGTTGGTGTATGGCAGAAACCAACACAATACTGTAAAGCAATCTATCCTCCAAAATAAAAATAAATTTAAAATAAAATTTTTAAAAAGTGAAAACAAATTTTATAAAAGATGAAAAACTCAGGTATTTTAAAATCTTGTGGACAGGTGAGAAAGCTGCGATTTAAAAAAAAAACACTAGAGTACTTTCATTTCATAGTAAAGAAGGTGTGTCTAGCATTCTAGACCTTCAGTATGACCAAAGAAACTATTTACTGACAACATCTATAGGAAGTAAGTGTTATAACTTATCATAGATCTTACTTTATTTTAAAAGTCTCATTGTTTATTGTTTAAAACATTATATTCTAAATCTGTGTGAGTTCTTTGAGGGTAGATGCTGTGTTTTGTTCATCGCAATGGTCCTCTCATTGCCTAGCATCTTCCCTTGCACATAGCAAGTGCTTAGTAACTATCTGTAGACTGAATGCATAGTAGAAATGGGGTACTAATTTCTTAATTAAAACACAGAAATTGTGGAAGTTCCTATAGTTTACTTAGACATAGAAATATGATGGTATTTACTTCTCTGGCTTAAGGTATAAAAATAATAAGGAAGGAAAAGTAGAGATCAGAGAGAAAAATGGGTGTCCTCAAAGACCGTCTTCCTTCTCACTCCAGGCAACGACAAATACTTTTGAATATCCCTGTCAACTGGTTGAAGAATGCCATGCCATGCTAAGTTGCCTCAGTCATGTCCAACTATTTGTGACCCCATGGACTGTAGCCTTCCAGGCTCCTCTGTCCATGAGATTCCCCAGGCAAGAGTGGAGTGGGTTGCTCTACCCACCTTCAGGGGATCTTCATGACCCGGGGATCGAACCCACATTTCTTATGATTCTGCATTTGCAGCTGGGGTTTTTACCACTGGCTCCACCTGGGAAGCCCAATAGTAAGACAATAGATCTCTGTAAGACATCTTTATTGACACATATGACAATTTTAGGGCTCAAGTTTAGAAGAGTATCTTTCAGATATGATGCAGAATAACTTGGTGGGATTTTCTGGAAAGTGAAACTATCACTTGCCGTGTTGATTCATATTTCTCATTTCTTTTTGCCCTCTGATCTCCTATGTATAATTCATTCTTGCTAGTCCTAAGTATCAATACTATATACTTTGAGCTCACTAAACTATTGACCTATCCTTGGCTTTATTGTGTGCCTTTACTGTGTATGATGTTGCTCACTAATTCTTTCCTATTGAATTTTAGATCTTTGGTTTTGGTTTTGCTACCCAGTAGAGTACACTGGTTAAGGTAAAATCTCACTAGTACCTTACAAGTAGAAAATTCCCTCTGGTAGAGAACAGGTCCTTGAACATTTACTGTGCTAAGGATAATCATAGCAAAATTATGCTGAAAATACTGAAATTTAATGATACTCTCAGTGTCTGTTTGAGAAGAAGCATCACAAAAATTCCACTTGAGTTCTAGGGTTTCTCACACTGCTGACTTTCTGTAAGGATGTTAGGTAAATAGCCCTGCAAACCATCATTCTGATAATAGAATGTTCCCTATTATTTAATTTGAGGTGCATGAAATATTAAATAGAGAAGAAACAAACATCTACTTCTGCTTCATTAACTATGTTAAAGCCTTTGAGTGTATGGATCACAACAAACTGTGAAAATTGTCAAAGAGATGGGAATACCAGACCACCATAACTGCCTCCTGAGAAACCTGTATGTAGACCAAGAGGCAACAGTTAAGACCTGACACAGAACAACAGACTGGTTCCAAATTGGGAAAGGGGTACATCAAGGCTCTTGTATTGTCACCCTGATTATTTAACTTATATGCACAATACATCATGCAAAATGCCAGGCTGGATGAAGCACAAGCTGGAATTGAGATTGCAGGGGAAACCCCAATAATCTCAGGTATGTAGATGATACTACACTCATGACAGAAAGTGAAGAGGAAATAAAGAGCCTCTTGATGAAGGTGAAAGAAGAGAGTAAAAAAGCTAGTTTTAAAACTCAACATTAAAAAAACCAAGATCAAGACATCCAGTTCCATCACTTCATTGCAAATAGATGGGGAAACAATGGAAACAGCAACAGACTTTATTTTATTGGGCTCCAAAATCACTGCAGATTATGACTGCAGCTGTGGTATTAAAAGATGTTTGCTCACTGGAAGAAAAGCTATGACAAACCTAGACAGGATATTAAAAAACAGAGACATCACTTTGTGGACAAAACTACGGTTTTTTCAGTAGTCATGTACAGATGCGAGAATTGGACCATAAAGAAGGCTGAGTGCCAAGTAATTGATACCTTTGAATTGTGGAGTTGGGGAAGATTTCTGAGAGTCCCTTGGACTGCAAGATCAAGCCAATCAATCCTAAAGGAAATCAACCCTGAATATTCATTGGAAGGAATGATGCTGAAGCTGAAGCTTCAATATTTTGACTGCCTGATGCACAGAGATGACTCATTGGAAAAGGCCCTGATGCTGGGAACGATTGAGGGCAGGAGGAGAAGGGGATAACAGAGGATGAGGTGGTTGGATGGCATCACTGACTCAATGGACATGAGTTTGAACAGGCTCTGGGAGATAGTGAAGGACAGAGAAGCCTGGTGTGCTGCAGTCCATGGGATCTCAGTCAGACATGACTGAGCAACTAACTATGTTAAAGCCTTTGAGTGTATGGATCACAACAAACTGTGAAAATTGTCAAAGAGATGGGAATACCAGACCACCATAACTGCCTCCTGAGAAACCTGTATGTAGACCAAGAGGCAACAGTTAAGACCTGACACAGAACAACAGACTGGTTCCAAATTGGGAAAGGGGTACATCAAGGCTCTTGTATTGTCACCCTGATTATTTAACTTATATGCACAATACATCATGCAAAATGCCAGGCTGGATGAAGCACAAGCTGGAATTGAGATTGCAGGGGAAACCCCAATAATCTCAGGTATGTAGATGATACTACACTCATGACAGAAAGTGAAGAGGAAATAAAGAGCCTCTTGATGAAGGTGAAAGAAGAGAGTAAAAAAGCTAGTTTTAAAACTCAACATTAAAAAAACCAAGATCAAGACATCCAGTTCCATCACTTCATTGCAAATAGATGGGGAAACAATGGAAACAGCAACAGACTTTATTTTATTGGGCTCCAAAATCACTGCAGATTATGACTGCAGCTGTGGTATTAAAAGATGTTTGCTCACTGGAAGAAAAGCTATGACAAACCTAGACAGGATATTAAAAAACAGAGACATCACTTTGTGGACAAAACTACGGTTTTTTCAGTAGTCATGTACAGATGCGAGAATTGGACCATAAAGAAGGCTGAGTGCCAAGTAATTGATACCTTTGAATTGTGGAGTTGGGGAAGATTTCTGAGAGTCCCTTGGACTGCAAGATCAAGCCAATCAATCCTAAAGGAAATCAACCCTGAATATTCATTGGAAGGAATGATGCTGAAGCTGAAGCTTCAATATTTTGACTGCCTGATGCACAGAGATGACTCATTGGAAAAGGCCCTGATGCTGGGAACGATTGAGGGCAGGAGGAGAAGGGGATAACAGAGGATGAGGTGGTTGGATGGCATCACTGACTCAATGGACATGAGTTTGAACAGGCTCTGGGAGATAGTGAAGGACAGAGAAGCCTGGTGTGCTGCAGTCCATGGGATCTCAGTCAGACATGACTGAGCAACTGAACAACAATATGAAATATGGCAGCTTTCTACAAGGACATGTAGATTCTCCTTAGAGAGACTACCATGAACACTTTTATTCCTGAACACCTTTAATGACTGGAACCTCGAGACCATCACCAAATTATCTGTCAACCACTGCCACAGATGTCACACAGGTTGGTCTAATTATGGCAATCAGCTATATTCTTAGCTAGATTTTGGATAGAGGGAAGGTAGACAGAAGTTCTAAATTTTGCTGGTTCTGACTTTTAAGAATGAATGAACAGATCCACTTTGAGATTTCCTATAGGCAATCTGTGTGACTATGCTCAGTCACCAAGTCATGTCTGACTTTTTGTATGCTCATGGACTGTAGCCCGCTAGGCTCCTGTTTCCATGGGATTTTCCAGGCAAGAATACTGGAATGGATTGCCATTTCCTCATCCAGAGGATCTTCTCTACCCAGGCATCAAACCCGAGTCTCCTGTGTCTCCTGCACTGGCATGAGGATTCTTTACCGCTGAGCCATCTAGGAAGCCCTAACATCTTTAAGTTTCTGAAATGTTCTCTGGAGGGGTATTGATACAGATTTTCAAGAGTTTTCTGGTAAATTGTTAGTTACTTAGAAGATACTGAAGCATGTCCTCAAATACTGCCCCTTGTGATCAATGCATCTGTATGTTTGTGCACACAGTTAACACAGCAGGCCTCAGACTGTTATCCTTACAATGGCCTGCTTTCAAAGATTATTATCCATACAATGGCTCTTCACTGATATTTGGGGATACTTGGATTTTGGGAGGGTTCCCACCATTTTTGGAACGCTAGTCAGAGTGCCTAAACTAGGCAAACACTATGGCAAGATCAAGCCAATCAATCCTAAAGGAAATCAACCCTGAATATTCATTGGAAGGAATGATGCTGAAGCTGAAGCTTCAATATTTTGACTGCCTGATGCACAGAGATGACTCATTGGAAAAGGCCCTGATGCTGGGAACGATTGAGGGCAGGAGGAGAAGGGGATAACAGAGGATGAGGTGGTTGGATGGCATCACTGACTCAATGGACATGAGTTTGAACAGGCTCTGGGAGATAGTGAAGGACAGAGAAGCCTGGTGTGCTGCAGTCCATGGGATCTCAGTCAGACATGACTGAGCAACTGAACAACAATATGAAATATGGCAGCTTTCTACAAGGACATGTAGATTCTCCTTAGAGAGACTACCATGAACACTTTTATTCCTGAACACCTTTAATGACTGGAACCTCGAGACCATCACCAAATTATCTGTCAACCACTGCCACAGATGTCACACAGGTTGGTCTAATTATGGCAATCAGCTATATTCTTAGCTAGATTTTGGATAGAGGGAAGGTAGACAGAAGTTCTAAATTTTGCTGGTTCTGACTTTTAAGAATGAATGAACAGATCCACTTTGAGATTTCCTATAGGCAATCTGTGTGACTATGCTCAGTCACCAAGTCATGTCTGACTTTTTGTATGCTCATGGACTGTAGCCCGCTAGGCTCCTGTTTCCATGGGATTTTCCAGGCAAGAATACTGGAATGGATTGCCATTTCCTCATCCAGAGGATCTTCTCTACCCAGGCATCAAACCCGAGTCTCCTGTGTCTCCTGCACTGGCATGAGGATTCTTTACCGCTGAGCCATCTAGGAAGCCCTAACATCTTTAAGTTTCTGAAATGTTCTCTGGAGGGGTATTGATACAGATTTTCAAGAGTTTTCTGGTAAATTGTTAGTTACTTAGAAGATACTGAAGCATGTCCTCAAATACTGCCTCTTGTGATCAATGCATCTGTATGTTTGTGCACACAAGTTAACACAGCAGGCCTGAGACTGTTATCCTTACAATGGCCTGCTTTCAAAGATTATTATCCATACAATGGCTCTTCACTGATATTTGGGGATACTTGGATTTTGGGAGGGTTCCCACCATTTTTGGAACGCTAGTCAGAGTGCCTAAACTAGGCAAACACTATGGCTTATGCTGAACACCTGCTTTCCTTCTGGGAGGCTGGAATTTTGGGATGTTCTAGGCAGAGGTACCTATGTGACCAGCCCCCAATGAAACCTAAGGTCAATTAATCTCTAATGAGCTTTGCTAGTAGACTATACTTCACACATGGCACAACTCACTGTGGGAGTGCTGTGTCTTGTGAAATCGACTAGACAAGACTCTGGGAGCTGAATTGGATTCTTCTAGACTTAACTCTACACACCGTTTTTTACACTGCTGACTTTGCTTTATACCCTTTCTCTGCAATAAATTTTAGTCATGGAAACAACTCTATGTGAGTCTTATGAGTCCTTCTAATGAATCACTGAACCTGGAAGTGATTCCAAAATAATGACCTATGCTAATATTATTTCCATGAGAATCATGAATAGCAACAAAAATCAATCAGAACTTTCTTGTTATCCTTCTCTTTGTGTAACAATAATAACAATATAACCATTGCCATTTATTAAACCTCCCATGAACATCTTAGGCAGTTATTTTCCAACTCTGACAATAAACATAAAAAGATATTTCACTGACTTGGAGAAACGTACTTAGAAAACAGACCTATGATCATCAGGGGAAGGGAAGATCGGATGAGAGGTATGGAAAGAGCAACAAGGAAACCTACACTATCATATGTAATAGAGATTACCATGGTGATTAAGCTGGAAAACTAAAGGAACCTACATGGGGAATAAGTATCAAGCTGGGTTGGGGGTGGGGGAAGGGAGAAAAGGGTGGGAGGGCTCAGGGGAGAGGGGTCAGGGACATATCTATGACTATTTGGGGATTATGTATACCTGTAAACAAGAAAACTCTGTAAAAATGTATAACAATAACTGTATACCTGAAGCTAATGCAACATTCTAAAACAAATATATCCTAAGAAAAAAAAGAAAAAAAAGATATTTCACTGACCTTTTACAAATAAGAAAGAGAGAATCCAAGATCAGGTTTAAAGGAAATGATATTTGGGGTGACTTGTGGAAGCAGAGTAGGTAGTATTTATAATCCAGAAAAGAAAGGAGGGACATTATGGTAAGTAAGAAGAGCCAGGTGAGCTGTGACTCACTGCTTTACCTCCCTCTAGCCATTCTTAACTGCTTACAATACAGTTCTGAAATCACTCCACAATTTATTTGCCTTCATACATTTTATTCTCCTGCTGTTACCAAAGAAATGTCCTTCCATATTCTATCTCACAAAAATTTTTGTCATACTTAACTCTACACACCCGTTTTGTAACGACTGCTGACTATTGGATTCTTCAAATTAACTCTACACACCGTTTTTTACACTGCTGACTTTGCTTTATACCCTTTCTCTGCAATAAATTTTAGTCATGGAAACAACTCTATGTGAGTCTTATGAGTCCTTCTAATGAATCACTGAACCTGGAAGTGATTCCAAAATAATGACCTATGCTAATATTATTTCCATGAGAATCATGAATAGCAACAAAAATCAATCAGAACTTTCTTGTTATCCTTCTCTTTGTGTAACAATAATAACAATATAACCATTGCCATTTATTAAACCTCCCATGAACATCTTAGGCAGTTATTTTCCAACTCTGACAATAAACATAAAAAGATATTTCACTGACTTGGAGAAACGTACTTAGAAAACAGACCTATGATCATCAGGGGAAGGGAAGATCGGATGAGAGGTATGGAAAGAGCAACAAGGAAACCTACACTATCATATGTAATAGAGATTACCATGGTGATTAAGCTGGAAAACTAAAGGAACCTACATGGGGAATAAGTATCAAGCTGGGTTGGGGGTGGGGGAAGGGAGAAAAGGGTGGGAGGGCTCAGGGGAGAGGGGTCAGGGACATATCTATGACTATTTGGGGATTATGTATACCTGTAAACAAGAAAACTCTGTAAAAATGTATAACAATAACTGTATACCTGAAGCTAATGCAACATTCTAAAACAAATATATCCTAAGAAAAAAAAGAAAAAAAAGATATTTCACTGACCTTTTACAAATAAGAAAGAGAGAATCCAAGATCAGGTTTAAAGGAAATGATATTTGGGGTGACTTGTGGAAGCAGAGTAGGTAGTATTTATAATCCAGAAAAGAAAGGAGGGACATTATGGTAAGTAAGAAGAGCCAGGTGAGCTGTGACTCACTGCTTTACCTCCCTCTAGCCATTCTTAACTGCTTACAATACAGTTCTGAAATCACTCCACAATTTATTTGCCTTCATACATTTTATTCTCCTGCTGTTACCAAAGAAATGTCCTTCCATATTCTATCTCACAAAAATATGTCATATTTTCTGACTTAGCTTAAGCACACTCAAGTCCTCTTAGGATACAGTAGCAAATACCAATAAGTTCGAAAATTAACCTCTTCTTATCTCAGTTCATTAATATGAGGTGATACAAACAATGTCATAAATAAGAGTTACACTTAAGGTATGTTGAATGGTATGGTTTGGTCTACTAAGTTGGGAAGTGTGAGAGATAACAACTGTAAAGACAGGTGAGGTATACACTGTGGGAAGTCTTTAAAGTCCGGATGAGAAATTCTTACGATCTACTTTCTAAGGCCTTTAAGAAACTGATTCCTGCCACCACCACCGCCCCCACCCCAGATTATAATCTGATATGTTCTATCCCCCTGGTATTTCTGGAGAAGTTTGTAATATCTAGGCTTTTCCTGATTTTAGTGACTATACCAGAAAAATATAGATTTTGCCACAGTTTTTCCAAAATCCATTAATCAGAATCCCATACTGCCAAACTAAGCACATAACATTTATAACCAAGAAACTACTATCCTGGTATCTGGAACTGAAGAAATGAAACGGTTACAGTCTTACATAAGTTTTCTATATAACACCAAGCTGGTTGTATGTATGGTTAGAATAACATCCAGATTTAACTTATTTTTCCTATAGTTAAAAAAAAAACAGTAAATGTTCCATACATATTTGCAAAAATGCTATGATGCTCTCCATCAGACTGCTTTGTTGAACTGATGAAAAAAGAGATGTTTCAAAAACAGAAGATAGAGTGCAAATAAAAAACAACTCAGTCTAATGGGGAGTACATGTTTAACGATGTTCCCTTGTAACTTTTTCCAAAGTAATGAAAAACTCACGAAAACTTAGTATGTGGAAATCCTTTGACCCTTCAAACAAGACTTCAGAAAACAACATACAATGCTCATAAAAATTATTCTAGTGAATATGTGCATGTGAAGAGCAGTAAAATGTTCTTGGACAGTATTTCCTGGTTAAGACCCTTAAGTATCTGTTAAGGAAAACAAACTACGAATCCCAGTAGGTTACTTTGGATATACATGTGGTCTATATAAATGCAAATTAATTCACTATGTTCACACATAATACACAAGATCAATGCCTGATAGCAATCTGAGTATGTTTTCTGATTTGAAAAAAAATGACATTTTTCTTTAACAGGGATTTATTTTTTGTTAATAAAGAATGACTAATAAAGCAGAATTGCATATGGCAGATTGATTTAATTAAACTGGTTATTCCAAATGATCTTTCTAGAAAGGGAAAGGGCAAAAAAAAGGCTTGTCGGCCAAACCCTTCCAGTGGTTTCTAATTCAGAACATAGCCAGACTCATTCACTTACATGTTGTCTATGACTGCTTTTGCACTCCAACAGCACACTTGAAACACTGTGACAGACTGTTTGACCCCAAGCTTAAACATATATAATATCTGGCCTTTTACAGAAAAGTTTCCTGATTCTTGTTCTGGGATAAATGTAAACCTTAAATTTCAAAACGTGTTACACTGACTATGAAGATCTTACCCTTTTTTGAAGTCCGAACCACAGAGATTTTTTTTTTAAGAAGCATTTTTTTTTTTTTGGCCTGTAAGTCATTGTTTATGTTTTATCCATCTTTATTCTTTGGCATGTGTGGGCTTCCCATTGCAGTGGTCTCTCTCATTGCAGAGCACCGGCTCTAGGCGCATGCACTCCAGAGTGCTGGCTCACGATCAGTCATACCAGCCCAGCTGCTCCTTGGCATGTGGGATCTTCCCAGGCCAGGGACTGAACCAGTGCCCCTTGCACTGCAAGGTGGAGTCTTTACCCACTGGACCACCAGGAAGCCCCCATAGAGATTTTTCACTGATGAAGGTATCATGTCTAATGGGAGTACATGTTTAACGATGTTCCTTGTAACTTTTCCAAAGTAATGAAAAACTCACGAAAACTTAGTATGTGGAAATCCTTTGACCCTTCAAACAAGACTTCAGAAAACAACATACAATGCTCATAAAAATTATTCTAGTGAATATGTGCATGTGAAGAGCAGTAAAATGTTCTTGGACAGTATTTCCTGGTTAAGACCCTTAAGTATCTGTTAAGGAAAACAAACTACGAATCCCAGTAGGTTACTTTGGATATACATGTGGTCTATATAAATGCAAATTAATTCACTATGTTCACACATAATACACAAGATCAATGCCTGATAGCAATCTGAGTATGTTTTCTGATTTGAAAAAAAATGACATTTTTCTTTAACAGGGATTTATTTTTTGTTAATAAAGAATGACTAATAAAGCAGAATTGCATATGGCAGATTGATTTAATTAAACTGGTTATTCCAAATGATCTTTCTAGAAAGGGAAAGGGCAAAAAAAAGGCTTGTCGGCCAAACCCTTCCAGTGGTTTCTAATTCAGAACATAGCCAGACTCATTCACTTACATGTTGTCTATGACTGCTTTTGCACTCCAACAGCACACTTGAAACACTGTGACAGACTGTTTGACCCCAAGCTTAAACATATATAATATCTGGCCTTTTACAGAAAAGTTTCCTGATTCTTGTTCTGGGATAAATGTAAACCTTAAATTTCAAAACGTGTTACACTGACTATGAAGATCTTACCCTTTTTTGAAGTCCGAACCACAGAGATTTTTTTTTTAAGAAGCATTTTTTTTTTTTTGGCCTGTAAGTCATTGTTTATGTTTTATCCATCTTTATTCTTTGGCATGTGTGGGCTTCCCATTGCAGTGGTCTCTCTCATTGCAGAGCACCGGCTCTAGGCGCATGCACTCCAGAGTGCTGGCTCACGATCAGTCATACCAGCCCAGCTGCTCCTTGGCATGTGGGATCTTCCCAGGCCAGGGACTGAACCAGTGCCCCTTGCACTGCAAGGTGGAGTCTTTACCCACTGGACCACCAGGGAAGCCCCCATAGAGATTTTTCACTAGACTTACTCTCAGATTTAAATTCTGTATTCATTTTTTTTAAGAGTGGCAGCACCTTAACTCTGGTCTCTATCATTAGTTCCATTAGTCCATCTCATTCTTTGATATAAAAAATTGAGGTATTATCTGTCTTATAAATCCTGAACATAAAAACATGACTAGATATCCTTGCTATTTTTAGTGATGCATTAATATCTAAATAAAATATACATAGTGCACTACTAAGAAAACTGTACTTTCTATGTAAACATCATTTCAAGGAAAGTCCCTCTTCCAACCCAAGTACCACCTCTAGATCTTTTCTATATAAAAATTGAGAGCTGCCATTTCTTCTAAAGTTGTGATTACCACTTTGTATTATAATACCCCTACCTAAAAGAACAGGAACACATTTTTAGCCAAACAAAGCCATAGTTTCTCTATCAATATATGTATCTTTATAATAGTTATTTTACTTCCTCATCTTAGAGTATCTTACATAACAGAACTAGTGTTTGGGTGCAACTACATGTAGAATTCTCTACTTATTCTCTAGAATTTAAATCACTTGAGGATCAAGCCTCATTTAGCAGTCTATCTAGCACACAGGAAGTGTTCAATAAGTATCTTTTAACAATAGAATAAATGAATGATGATTGGTGTTTCATTTTTGTTGGCTATAATAAGTCACGATATCCTCTAGAACCCAGAACACGATGAAGAACATGGGAAACACACATATCTGTGGACAGCTAATTTCCTTCAAAGCATATTACACTGAATGCTTACCCTTTTTGAAGTCCGAACCACAGAGATTTTTTTTTTAAGAAGCATTTTTTTTTTTTTGGCCTGTAAGTCATTGTTTATGTTTTATCCATCTTTATTCTTTGGCATGTGTGGGCTTCCCATTGCAGTGGTCTCTCTCATTGCAGAGCACCGGCTCTAGGCGCATGCACTCCAGAGTGCTGGCTCACGATCAGTCATACCAGCCCAGCTGCTCCTTGGCATGTGGGATCTTCCCAGGCCAGGGACTGAACCAGTGCCCCTTGCACTGCAAGGTGGAGTCTTTACCCACTGGACCACCAGGGAAGCCCCCATAGAGATTTTTCACTAGACTTACTCTCAGATTTAAATTCTGTATTCATTTTTTCTAAGAGTGGCAGCACCTTAACTCTGGTCTCTATCATTAGTTCCATTAGTCCATCTCATTCTTTGATATAAAAAATTGAGGTATTATCTGTCTTATAAATCCTGAACATAAAAACATGACTAGATATCCTTGCTATTTTTAGTGATGCATTAATATCTAAATAAAATATACATAGTGCACTACTAAGAAAACTGTACTTTCTATGTAAACATCATTTCAAGGAAAGTCCCTCTTCCAACCCAAGTACCACCTCTAGATCTTTTCTATATAAAAATTGAGAGCTGCCATTTCTTCTAAAGTTGTGATTACCACTTTGTATTATAATACCCCTACCTAAAAGAACAGGAACACATTTTTAGCCAAACAAAGCCATAGTTTCTCTATCAATATATGTATCTTTATAATAGTTATTTTACTTCCTCATCTTAGAGTATCTTACATAACAGAACTAGTGTTTGGGTGCAACTACATGTAGAATTCTCTACTTATTCTCTAGAATTTAAATCACTTGAGGATCAAGCCTCATTTAGCAGTCTATCTAGCACACAGGAAGTGTTCAATAAGTATCTTTTAACAATAGAATAAATGAATGATGATTGGTGTTTCATTTTTGTTGGCTATAATAAGTCACGATATCCTCTAGAACCCAGAACACGATGAAGAACATGGGAAACACACATATCTGTGGACAGCTAATTTCCTTCAAAGCATATTCATTTTTAAACCTATTAGGATTCTGAATCTTCCTGTCACAGGTTCAAATACAAAATTATATTTTAGGCATGTTAAAGAAAAACCCTTAGGAGTAAATCCCAAAATGAGACCAAAAAATGCTTGTTTTTTTTAATGAATTCTAGAATAAGTGATCACGTTTATACTTTCTTAGAAGGTTAATAGGCTTAGTGTTCCAAGCAGTATACATACTGAGTATTTACATCCGAAGACACAAAGTTCCATTTAAACTTCTCTTTTATATGATTCCTTTGAAGCAGTTTTTTTTTTTTTTTTTTCTTATTTGGGCAATCTGAGAAACTCTATTAGACTAAAATGAGTACTTTTGTTTATTACTCTTTAATATGATGTGCATGATAAATACCTTGTTCCCTTTAGTACTCCATATATGTTGGATCTTATTCCTTTTCCCAGAAGATTTTACTTTTTAATAGTCACTTAATACATATTTAATGAGGATAAAAGAAAAAATATATAATATAAAGTATATAAGGCTTTATATGCTTGGTTTTCACTGACTTCTGTGTTTTTAGCTTATAACACAGATCATGGATATCATTCATTTCCCTACAGACAGAAACTTTGCCTTTGGCTTTAATTATTATAATCATGTGAATTTTTAAAACATTTTTGTTATTTTTTTCTTAATAACCACATGCATGTGATTTAATCTTGGTTCATCTCTGATGACATCTAGTTTTGTGAGATGAACAATATATTTTATAGTTTTAATTTTTCCCATATAATTTAACTTTCATAGCTGCAGAAAAAAGTTCTGTAGGACATCTGATACACTATTTGCTATTTTCTTAGTTATTTGCTTTGTACAAAGAGATGTCACAAATGTCAAGAAAATAGTAAATTTTATAGCCCCAGACACTCAAAATCCTTCCACTTTTATAAACACCTCAACTGTTCCTAGAAATTTCTCGACTCCATAATAGTTCACTTTGGGGTTACCAGGACCTGGTTTTTAGAGAATGTTAGAATTCACTTCCCTTCAATTGATCTGGAATTGTAACTTTCTGTATCTTCTCTGTTTGTATCCACTAATATGTCCACACTTTTTAATGCGTCTTCTCTTTTAATTTCACTGATTTATACTTTCTGTACTTGCACAGACTTAAAAGAATAGTGGAATTAATTCATTTAGTTGAGTAAGTGATGCTATTAAAACATTTCAAAGATGATAATGTCAAATACATAGTCCTAAATCATAAAAATTTTAACACATCTGTGTCTTTGAGACACCCATCAAGTCACAATGTGGTGCTTGGTGCCCCATACTGTTCAGCTTCGTACAGTAATAACAGGATGTATTCATTAGAAAGACAATTAGAGTCTTCACCTTGAGGAAACGATGATGTGGAGAAGTTAGGCATAAGTCCTTTGCGATCCTAGTTCCACCACTTTGCTATCTAACCTTGGACAAGTTTAACCTCTCTGAAATGTAAGTTATCTTTTGTATGAAAAAGGAATAATTATGTCCCTATGTCTTTTAAGAATTAAAAGATATAGCGCATGGCAGGTCATAGATTTTCAATAATCTGTAGTTATTTTTTAATCATATTCAGGCATTCATCCTTCTTGAGGGAATGTATCACAGATATACATTTTATATAATTTTCCATACTCTGAGGAAAATCACTATGCCCTGTCACGTAGGAGATAAACACAGCTTTGGACCTGTGCTACACGTATATACAGCTTGAAAGCAGTTTATCATTTTAAAGATAAACACATAGATTACAGGAGCCCTAAGAAGGGCAATCATTAAATAACAAAATTTTACTTTGTTCTTTTTGTTGGCTAAATGGTACCATCAGCTCTGGGACTTTTCCTCAAGGAAATATGAGTCAATTTTTATGATGTAAGTACGTCCAGTTCATAGGTCACAAAGAGTCAAACACAACTGAGAACACATGCACTATGTCCATATAAAGCTATCATTCTCTTCTTAATGAAAAAGAATGAAACTCATCAGGTACAAAATTAAGTTAGATAATAATTTCATAGTAATGCTACCAGGAAGCAGCAAAACATCATGATTATTGTGGCCTAAACTATTTCTCTTCACTCCATAATAGTTCACTTTGGGGTTACCAGGACCTGGTTTTTAGAGAATGTTAGAATTCACTTCCCTTCAATTGATCTGGAATTGTAACTTTCTGTATCTTCTCTGTTTGTATCCACTAATATGTCCACACTTTTTAATGCGTCTTCTCTTTTAATTTCACTGATTTATACTTTCTGTACTTGCACAGACTTAAAAGAATAGTGGAATTAATTCATTTAGTTGAGTAAGTGATGCTATTAAAACATTTCAAAGATGATAATGTCAAATACATAGTCCTAAATCATAAAAATTTTAACACATCTGTGTCTTTGAGACACCCATCAAGTCACAATGTGGTGCTTGGTGCCCCATACTGTTCAGCTTCGTACAGTAATAACAGGATGTATTCATTAGAAAGACAATTAGAGTCTTCACCTTGAGGAAACGATGATGTGGAGAAGTTAGGCATAAGTCCTTTGCGATCCTAGTTCCACCACTTTGCTATCTAACCTTGGACAAGTTTAACCTCTCTGAAATGTAAGTTATCTTTTGTATGAAAAAGGAATAATTATGTCCCTATGTCTTTTAAGAATTAAAAGATATAGCGCATGGCAGGTCATAGATTTTCAATAATCTGTAGTTATTTTTTAATCATATTCAGGCATTCATCCTTCTTGAGGGAATGTATCACAGATATACATTTTATATAATTTTCCATACTCTGAGGAAAATCACTATGCCCTGTCACGTAGGAGATAAACACAGCTTTGGACCTGTGCTACACGTATATACAGCTTGAAAGCAGTTTATCATTTTTAAAGATAAACACATAGATTACAGGAGCCCTAAGAAGGGCAATCATTAAATAACAAAATTTTACTTTGTTCTTTTTGTTGGCTAAATGGTACCATCAGCTCTGGGACTTTTCCTCAAGGAAATATGAGTCAATTTTTATGATGTAAGTACGTCCAGTTCATAGGTCACAAAGAGTCAAACACAACTGAGAACACATGCACTATGTCCATATAAAGCTATCATTCTCTTCTTAATGAAAAAAAGAATGAAACTCATCAGGTACAAAATTAAGTTAGATAATAATTTCATAGTAATGCTACCAGGAAGCAGCAAAACTAACCATTGCATCCAATGAGATTTTATGTTGTGGGCTTCTAAACTATTTTCTTTCAAATCCTTCAAAATCTTTCCTGATTCTACAGTAAATACATTAAATTACATTTCAGTACTTCTCAGAAACTAGTACTGTATTTAAAAATAATTGCCAGGTTGGCCTATGAGATTACAGAGTAAAATTTCATTTTGTCCTCTTCTAAACTTGTCTAACCACTGATTTACAAGGATGCACTTTAAGGTTCCATTTGAAAACAGGACAAACTGATGACTGTTTGACACAAGAGAAAAGAACCTTAGAAATGGAATTAGAAAATTCATATTTGCTTACTAGCTGTATGAATTTGAACATATCATATAACTTCAGTAAGTTTCAGTTTCCAGACTTATAGAATGACAACAAGATTTACCTTACAAGGGTTGTTTTAAGAGTAAATGAGATAACAGGCCTTCAAAAAATGGATTCCTTTTCATTTCCTGCTCTGACTCTACCTCTACTTGGACTTGAATGAAACAGTTATGATCCAGCTTAGAATCAGTCATCAGAAGTCTTATGACTCTAAAGCTTTTAGAATGAGAATCTGATTTTGATGATTATCCGTGACCTTTCCATTTCCTTTCTGTTCAGCAGTCATTTATTATAATACAGCAGCATACCAGAGGACAGGGAGAAAAAATGAGAGGACACAGTAGATGGCTTATGAAATCTTGCTAAATTGATAAATTAAAGAGTGAATGAGGTGAAATCAAATAGTTGGATTTTATGATACATAAAGAGAGCCTTTGATCAGAGTATAAGACAACCATGAAAAGCTCTTCAAGTTGGCAGAAAATGGCATGTGAATTTAATGCAATCAAGGTCACTTTATTAAAAAGAAAACTCCAAATTTTATCTTTAAAAAGAAAAAATGGCTAAATGGTACCATCAGCTCTGGGACTTTTCCTCAAGGAAATATGAGTCAATTTTTATGATGTAAGTACGTCCAGTTCATAGGTCACAAAGAGTCAAACACAACTGAGAACACATGCACTATGTCCATATAAAGCTATCATTCTCTTCTTAATGAAAAAGAATGAAACTCATCAGGTACAAAATTAAGTTAGATAATAATTTCATAGTAATGCTACCAGGAAGCAGCAAAACTAACCATTGCATCCAATGAGATTTTATGTTGTGGGCTTCTAAACTATTTTCTTTCAAATCCTTCAAAATCTTTCCTGATTCTACAGTAAATACATTAAATTACATTTCAGTACTTCTCAGAAACTAGTACTGTATTTAAAAATAATTGCCAGGTTGGCCTATGAGATTACAGAGTAAAATTTCATTTTGTCCTCTTCTAAACTTGTCTAACCACTGATTTACAAGGATGCACTTTAAGGTTCCATTTGAAAACAGGACAAACTGATGACTGTTTGACACAAGAGAAAAGAACCTTAGAAATGGAATTAGAAAATTCATATTTGCTTACTAGCTGTATGAATTTGAACATATCATATAACTTCAGTAAGTTTCAGTTTCCAGACTTATAGAATGACAACAAGATTTACCTTACAAGGGTTGTTTTAAGAGTAAATGAGATAACAGGCCTTCAAAAAATGGATTCCTTTTCATTTCCTGCTCTGACTCTACCTCTACTTGGACTTGAATGAAACAGTTATGATCCAGCTTAGAATCAGTCATCAGAAGTCTTATGACTCTAAAGCTTTTAGAATGAGAATCTGATTTTGATGATTATCCGTGACCTTTCCATTTCCTTTCTGTTCAGCAGTCATTTATTATAATACAGCAGCATACCAGAGGACAGGGAGAAAAAATGAGAGGACACAGTAGATGGCTTATGAAATCTTGCTAAATTGATAAATTAAAGAGTGAATGAGGTGAAATCAAATAGTTGGATTTTATGATACATAAAGAGAGCCTTTGATCAGAGTATAAGACAACCATGAAAAGCTCTTCAAGTTGGCAGAAAAATGGCATGTGAATTTAATGCAATCAAGGTCACTTTATTAAAAAAAGAAAAACTCCAAATTTTATCTTTAAAACGACAGACTAGAAGAGGATCTTGAGAGTCACTGCTGATCATTTTCCACAGTGACCCTAGTTTCCTGCTTTTGAAAAAAGCCTGCAGGGTTTTGAGTATCATCAACAATAAAGAAAACATAAGACGCTATCCCACTCATGAAGAAGGTCGTAGAGCCACTGACTCTCAGAAGGACATAATGAAACTGGAGAACAGCCAGAGAAAAGGAGCCAAATTGGCAAGTGAGGGAAGACAAGAGAACATTACAATTCTTAGAAAAGAGTCATAGATGATTAGAATTGGAATTACACTTAGACATCACATATACTAATTCCTTATGCTTTATTCCTGATAAATCATAGTTATCAAAGGCCTATTGTATGCTGGGGACTAACCAGAATCATTCTTTTTAATGCATTCTTTGTCCAAACTATCACCTTAAATATATCTCGAATGCATTCACTCGTCTCCACTGCCATCATCTGGTCCATCATTGTTCTCATTTAGTCTAATGCAACAGCTTTCTTTCTAAATGGCTACTCTCTTACACTTCTACTCCTGACAACCATGCTTCAACTTTCCAATCCACTGCTACAGAGAGATCCTCAAACAAATTAAATCATGTTATTGGCTTACTTAGAATACTTCAGTGATTTTCCATCTCCTTTAGGATCAATTTCAGACTAATAAACATGGCCCTGAGTGCTCTGGCTCCTGCCTCCTTCACTACTACCACCTAATGTGGCTTTTCTCTTGGCTCACCAAGGTCTGTCCATCCTGGCTTTCTTTCAAAACAGTTGAATGCTTTCCCATGTAAAACTGCAACATACAAGACCACCACCACCACAACCATTACAGCTCACATTTTATCAAGTTTTAACTATGTGACCAGCTCTGTGCTAAGTGCTTTAAGTGCATTATCATGTGTAGGAAGTATGTTATATGGCATATTTCAGGAGCAGTCTTTCTCCCCACTCTTCCACAGCTAACTCATACCATTCTTTATGATCACAGACCGCATGGCATTTCCTCAAAACAGTCTTCTCTCACCCCGAAATCTAAGTTTGGCAACTGTCACAGTCCCTTAAAATTTTCCTCTATGGAATATATCACAGTTATGATTATATACTTTTAGGATATTATTTTTTAATATCTGTCTAACCTCTAATAAGGGATTCCCCTGTAGCTTATCTGGTAAAGAACCTGCCTGAAATGCAGGAGACGTGGGTTCCATCACTGGGCTGGGAAGATCCCTGGAGGAGGGATAGGCTACCCACTCCAGTATTCTGGCCTGGAGAATTCCATGGCTTGTCCATGAGTGGCCAAGACTTAAACATGACTGAGTGACTTCACTTTCACTTTTTCAACATCTAATAGACTATAAACTTCATGAAGGCAGAAATTAAATGTTCAATAATAATTTTGAATATAAATATCTGCTGAATCATCCAAATCTAAGAATTTGATGTTGAATCATTCTATGGAAGAATCTGAGTATTAGAAAAAATTTTTTCAAATCAACAGCTTCTTTCTAAATGGCTACTCTTTTTTAATGCACTTCTACTCTCTGCACAACTGCCATCATCTGGTCCATCATTGTTCTCATTTAGTCTAATGCAACAGCTTTCTTTCTAAATGGCTACTCTCTTACACTTCTACTCCTGACAACCATGCTTCAACTTTCCAATCCACTGCTACAGAGATCCTCAAACAAATTAAATCATGTTATTGGCTTACTTAGAATACTTCAGTGATTTTCCATCTCCTTTAGGATCAATTTCAGACTAATAAACATGGCCCTGAGTGCTCTGGCTCCTGCCTCCTTCACTACTACCACCTAATGTGGCTTTTCTCTTGGCTCACCAAGGTCTGTCCATCCTGGCTTTCTTTCAAAACAGTTGAATGCTTTCCCATGTAAAACTGCAACATACAAGACCACCACCACCACAACCATTACAGCTCACATTTTATCAAGTTTTAACTATGTGACCAGCTCTGTGCTAAGTGCTTTAAGTGCATTATCATGTGTAGGAAGTATGTTATATGGCATATTTCAGGAGCAGTCTTTCTCCCCACTCTTCCACAGCTAACTCATACCATTCTTTATGATCACAGACCGCATGGCATTTCCTCAAAACAGTCTTCTCTCACCCCGAAATCTAAGTTTGGCAACTGTCACAGTCCCTTAAAATTTTCCTCTATGGAATATATCACAGTTATGATTATATACTTTTAGGATATTATTTTTTAATATCTGTCTAACCTCTAATAAGGGATTCCCCTGTAGCTTATCTGGTAAAGAACCTGCCTGAAATGCAGGAGACGTGGGTTCCATCACTGGGCTGGGAAGATCCCTGGAGGAGGGATAGGCTACCCACTCCAGTATTCTGGCCTGGAGAATTCCATGGCTTGTCCATGAGTGGCCAAGACTTAAACATGACTGAGTGACTTCACTTTCACTTTTTCAACATCTAATAGACTATAAACTTCATGAAGGCAGAAATTAAATGTTCAATAATAATTTTGAATATAAATATCTGCTGAATCATCCAAATCTAAGAATTTGATGTTGAATCATTCTATGGAAGAATCTGAGTATTAGAAATTCTATTAAAATATTCTTGTCTCCAAAAAGTTTGTCCTTTATAATGCCTATCTCTTACAATGTTTGTTCCCTTATAAGGCCTGTATACTACTTTGACTCTGGTCTCTTGAGCAGTATGGAAAAAGTATATTCTCTTCCCTTTTGTAGCTCTTCAAATACTTTCAGCCTGGAGAGTTAGAGACAGAGATGACTAGCAATTAAGGTGGGATAATTCCAGATGTATTCACAACCAAAAGCTTGAATGCAGAAGACAAAGAAGCATCTTTTGAAATTAGACTTATTTAGAGCATATCTATAGAAATTAATTATTTGCCCATAGTAAATAAATCTGAGAAGTATACAGATATGAAATATAGATGGAACTACTCTGTTAGGCTCTATCACAAACTGAGTTCTAATTTGTATAAATCTAGAAAGAAACAAAACTGGAGGAGGTCCAGTTAAAGGCAATTAAATGACTGTTCAAAAGATAGGGGAAAAGTAAAAGTTAGCTACACAATTACAATTAACCTTAGATATCCCCAAATTACTAGACTGACACTGAAGTACAACTGTATTCGCCCATGTCTCTTGAGAATTTTATCAGAACTCTGGATTAGATGAACTATACTTCTAAGATTTTGAAATTAATACAAAAAATAAAAGCTAAGAATTATCAAGCACCATAAACATTCTTCCAGCACTATATATACATACATACATACACACACACACACACATATATATGTATAAATTCAATATAGCCACTAAAGTTTTCAAAAACCTTTATCTTCCTTTCATAATGAGAAGATGGAATCTCAAAGTTGGGAAGGTCCTTTTGTTCCGTAACTTATCTGAAGTCTAAAATTGCTCTATAAAATCTAGGCCAAGTGGCTTTCAGTTAACATTAAAATATCCCCAGCTAAGTTAATTAACTTTATGGAGTTATGGGAGTGGGGGGGGGAGTCTTTTCACAATGTATACACATCAAATCATCACACACACTTTAAATATCTTAAACTTCATTTATCAATTAAACCACAATAATAATTTTGAATATAAATATCTGCTGAATCATCCAAATCTAAGAATTTGATGTTGAATCATTCTATGGAAGAATCTGAGTATTAGAAATTCTATTAAAATATTCTTGTCTCCAAAAAGTTTGTCCTTTATAATGCCTATCTCTTACAATGTTTGTTCCCTTATAAGGCCTGTATACTACTTTGACTCTGGTCTCTTGAGCAGTATGGAAAAAGTATATTCTCTTCCCTTTTGTAGCTCTTCAAATACTTTCAGCCTGGAGAGTTAGAGACAGAGATGACTAGCAATTAAGGTGGGATAATTCCAGATGTATTCACAACCAAAAGCTTGAATGCAGAAGACAAAGAAGCATCTTTTGAAATTAGACTTATTTAGAGCATATCTATAGAAATTAATTATTTGCCCATAGTAAATAAATCTGAGAAGTATACAGATATGAAATATAGATGGAACTACTCTGTTAGGCTCTATCACAAACTGAGTTCTAATTTGTATAAATCTAGAAAGAAACAAAACTGGAGGAGGTCCAGTTAAAGGCAATTAAATGACTGTTCAAAAGATAGGGGAAAAGTAAAAGTTAGCTACACAATTACAATTAACCTTAGATATCCCCAAATTACTAGACTGACACTGAAGTACAACTGTATTCGCCCATGTCTCTTGAGAATTTTATCAGAACTCTGGATTAGATGAACTATACTTCTAAGATTTTGAAATTAATACAAAAAATAAAAGCTAAGAATTATCAAGCACCATAAACATTCTTCCAGCACTATATATACATACATACATACACACACACACACACATATATATGTATAAATTCAATATAGCCACTAAAGTTTTCAAAAACCTTTATCTTCCTTTCATAATGAGAAGATGGAATCTCAAAGTTGGGAAGGTCCTTTTGTTCCGTAACTTATCTGAAGTCTAAAATTGCTCTATAAAATCTAGGCCAAGTGGCTTTCAGTTAACATTAAAATATCCCCAGCTAAGTTAATTAACTTTATGGAGTTATGGGAGTGGGGGGGGGAGTCTTTTCACAATGTATACACATCAAATCATCACACACACTTTAAATATCTTAAACTTCATTTATCAATTAAACCACAATAAAGCTGGAAAAAATTCCCCCAGCATTGTATAATGCTTTGGTTTTGAGTTATGGGTTTAAATCTTAGTTCAGCAACTGATTAACTGCATAACTTTGAACAGGTTATTTACTGTGCTTCTGTTTATTCATTTCAAAAACTAGAATAACAAAATGTGTCTTTAAAAACTGCTTGAGAATTACATGAATGCCACGACACAAAACACCACTGAGCATTATGCCTAGCACACAGTGAGTAATACACAATATTTAACTTTCCTCCTATGACAGAAATCTACCGCCTGCCAACATGACCCATTTCCTCTTTGGACAGCACTGGTGATGGGTTCCTATACTATGTGGAACCAGCACAACATTTTAAAGTAAATAAAACACAGAAGTTTGATATATGTTACGTGAAGAAAAGATGTTTTTTATTGGTATTTTAAGTTTGTCTATATATTCTAGTTTCTATGTATTTTTATGTAATTCGTCACTCAAAAACACAGAATTTAATTTCTTTAAATTTTTAAAAGCCTGAATGACAGGGAAATACAAATTACATTCATATTTGATGAGAATTCTTAAATAACTGAATTGATATAAATATTCCATTGAAATTGCCCTTTTTGATTAAAAAAAAAATAAAGGAACAAAATATTCACCGTTCAGCAGCTCAGGATTAAATGGTATGACAATGATCTTTTAAGATTAAGCGGATCGGGCTTCCCCTGGTGGTCCAGTGGGTAAGGACACCGCCTTGCAGTGCAAGGGGCGCCGGTTCGAGCCCTGGCCTGGTAAGATCCCACGTGCCGCGGAGCGGCTGGACTGATGTGTCCAATTACCGCGCCAGAGCTCTGGAGCACATGCGCCCAGAGCCGGCGCTCTACAACGACAGACGCCACCGCGATGGGAGGCCCACAGGAGCCAAAGAACAAAGACGGATGAACATAGAGAAAGACCAATAGAAGCGGCCCGCCTGCTCCCCTCCCTCCCCAACCCGACCCTCGCCCAAAAATAAATTAAAAAAAAAAAAAAAAAAAAAAAAAGATTAAGCGGATCATCTCCTTATTTTTATTAATAACTAATGACAAAACTTAGGAGTAACAGTATTGCTATTCTATTTACGACCAGACTAGAAAATATAATTATGTAAGCTTGCAAAATCATTTCTTGGAAATTTTATCTTTACGTTGTAAGACAGGTTACAGATAATTTGCTCACCTAACCTACTAAATAGTGATATTAAACAGTATCACTTTCTTTGTGACAACCCATCACACTCTGTACATAAATTCAGTTGTCTCTTATTAACTTAACTTACCACTTTATATATTATATAGGTTCATTTCTTAGAGAATATTATAGTTGGGTTTTCCCATAACAACAACAAAAAATTCCTAACATATATGATTCAAAAACAACATGAAACTGCCTACTTATACTTATATAATAATGTTAATTTAAACAAATCAAACTTTTTGAGAAAATAATGTTTTTGATTAATTATCTCATGGTTTACTCCAATCTTTCATATATAAAGAAAATATTTTTCACCTATTATAATATTTAATGGTTTGATAAACGGTTTCATAATTTGTAGCTTTTTAATCAGGAAAAATGTTACAGTCAAATGGTATGAAATGATCAGAACTAAATGTAAAGACCAAATATTAGAAACAAGTTTCTTGAAATCACAAGTGTAATTTATACTGGATGAAAATGTCAGTATCTGTGTTTTCCATCATTTCTTTTTTGAGCAGCAGATTTTGTCACATGACAATGAGTTTAAATTTGTAGCGGGTAAGTGCTTTCTAGTCTGAATTACATAAGCATAGATCATGGCTAACATGATTCCTAAAAATTCTCCTGAGAGGATTTAAAAAGTGAAAACAAGAGCATAAAATATGCTTACTGTTTCACCGATCTTCCCAACATTTCCTTGATCTCCTACTTCTCCCTGTTAATAAAGAACACAAAGTTGCAAAAATAGATTAATTTTAAAATTACTCTCAGCGTTGCTCCTATTTTCAATTTAGTGTTATTATCTAGCTATAACCTAGAAAATTAACAAAGGAACATTCAGTTAATCAAAACTTTGGTACAGCATTTGTGTGGGACATAGTCTTTCCTCTATTTTTATTCAAATAACAAGTAATCTGTTTTCTTAAATTGCATTCTTCTATTTATGAATTTTAATACCTTTTAAAACACTTTGGCAAATAAAATTTGAAACATATCTACTGAGGTATACTCTATAACAGGCAGAGTGGCAGGCGCTGTAGAAGATACTAAGAGTGACTATCCTATTTACGACCAGACTAGAAAATATAATTATGTAAGCTTGCAAAATCATTTCTTGGAAATTTTATCTTTACGTTGTAAGACAGGTTACAGATAATTTGCTCACCTAACCTACTAAATAGTGATATTAAACAGTATCACTTTCTTTGTGACAACCCATCACACTCTGTACATAAATTCAGTTGTCTCTTATTAACTTAACTTACCACTTTATATATTATATAGGTTCATTTCTTAGAGAATATTATAGTTGGGTTTTCCCATAACAACAACAAAAAATTCCTAACATATATGATTCAAAAACAACATGAAACTGCCTACTTATACTTATATAATAATGTTAATTTAAACAAATCAAACTTTTTGAGAAAATAATGTTTTTGATTAATTATCTCATGGTTTACTCCAATCTTTCATATATAAAGAAAATATTTTTCACCTATTATAATATTTAATGGTTTGATAAACGGTTTCATAATTTGTAGCTTTTTAATCAGGAAAAATGTTACAGTCAAATGGTATGAAATGATCAGAACTAAATGTAAAGACCAAATATTAGAAACAAGTTTCTTGAAATCACAAGTGTAATTTATACTGGATGAAAATGTCAGTATCTGTGTTTTCCATCATTTCTTTTTTGAGCAGCAGATTTTGTCACATGACAATGAGTTTAAATTTGTAGCGGGTAAGTGCTTTCTAGTCTGAATTACATAAGCATAGATCATGGCTAACATGATTCCTAAAAATTCTCCTGAGAGGATTTAAAAAGTGAAAACAAGAGCATAAAATATGCTTACTGTTTCACCGATCTTCCCAACATTTCCTTGATCTCCTACTTCTCCCTGTTAATAAAGAACACAAAGTTGCAAAAATAGATTAATTTTAAAATTACTCTCAGCGTTGCTCCTATTTTCAATTTAGTGTTATTATCTAGCTATAACCTAGAAAATTAACAAAGGAACATTCAGTTAATCAAAACTTTGGTACAGCATTTGTGTGGGACATAGTCTTTCCTCTATTTTTATTCAAATAACAAGTAATCTGTTTTCTTAAATTGCATTCTTCTATTTATGAATTTTAATACCTTTTAAAACACTTTGGCAAATAAAATTTGAAACATATCTACTGAGGTATACTCTATAACAGGCAGAGTGGCAGGCGCTGTAGAAGATACTAAGAGTGAAAATAAAGCCCTTGCCACAGAGACACTCCTTGCTTCAGTAGATAAAGTATCTCACGAGCAGGCAGAACAGGATACGCCGTCAGGAAGTAGCAAAGGAGTTCACAGGAACAGGCACCCTCTTGGAGTGGCGGAGCTAGAGCTGGCTTCACTGGAGAACTAATGCACATTCATAACCTTAACCACAATTCTGTCGTCCCTAAAGCTCTGAAAATCCAAAGGTTTTCACATTTGAGGGCAAACTTGACCTCCCCTGTGTTTATTTGGTAGCAATGCATTTGCCTGACCTAAGTTAGGTTACTTAGTTTTGATGTAATTTGATTAATTTGACCATCCTTACCTTTCACCCCAGAAATATCAATGTGCCTAATTCCCATTTTGTTGTCCCATAGTCTGCTGGCCGTGTTAAGTAAAATACAGTCTATATACAATACTACCTTATCAGAAGAACAAACAACCCAATCACTAAATGGACCCAAGAGCTAAACAGACATTTCTCCAAAGAAGACATACAGATGGTCAATAAACACATGAAAAAATGCTCAACATCGCTCATTATTAGAGAAATGCAAACCAAAATCATCTCACACCAATCAGAATGACCATCACCAAAAATCTACAAATAAAAAAGGCTGCTGAGAGCTCTCTATACAATAGCTAGAACATGGAAGCAACCTAGATGCCCATCGACAAACTAATGGATACAAAAGCTCTGGTACATATATACAACGGAATACTACACAGCTATAAGAAGAAATGCAGAAGAAAAAGTCTTTGTACAAATATAGTCAGTTGAAAAGAGAAGGACAAGTACAACATACTGCGTTGCTCCTTTTATTATTTTTCTAGCTATAACCTAGAAAATTAACAAAGGAACATTCAGTTAATCAAAACTTTGGTACAGCATTTGTGTGGGACATAGTCTTTCCTCTATTTTTATTCAAATAACAAGTAATCTGTTTTCTTAAATTGCATTCTTCTATTTATGAATTTTAATACCTTTTAAAACACTTTGGCAAATAAAATTTGAAACATATCTACTGAGGTATACTCTATAACAGGCAGAGTGGCAGGCGCTGTAGAAGATACTAAGAGTGAAAATAAAGCCCTTGCCACAGAGACACTCCTTGCTTCAGTAGATAAAGTATCTCACGAGCAGGCAGAACAGGATACGCCGTCAGGAAGTAGCAAAGGAGTTCACAGGAACAGGCACCCTCTTGGAGTGGCGGAGCTAGAGCTGGCTTCACTGGAGAACTAATGCACATTCATAACCTTAACCACAATTCTGTCGTCCCTAAAGCTCTGAAAATCCAAAGGTTTTCACATTTGAGGGCAAACTTGACCTCCCCTGTGTTTATTTGGTAGCAATGCATTTGCCTGACCTAAGTTAGGTTACTTAGTTTTGATGTAATTTGATTAATTTGACCATCCTTACCTTTCACCCCAGAAATATCAATGTGCCTAATTCCCATTTTGTTGTCCCATAGTCTGCTGGCCGTGTTAAGTAAAATACAGTCTATATACAATACTACCTTATCAGAAGAACAAACAACCCAATCACTAAATGGACCCAAGAGCTAAACAGACATTTCTCCAAAGAAGACATACAGATGGTCAATAAACACATGAAAAAATGCTCAACATCGCTCATTATTAGAGAAATGCAAACCAAAATCATCTCACACCAATCAGAATGACCATCACCAAAAATCTACAAATAAAAAAGGCTGCTGAGAGCTCTCTATACAATAGCTAGAACATGGAAGCAACCTAGATGCCCATCGACAAACTAATGGATACAAAAGCTCTGGTACATATATACAACGGAATACTACACAGCTATAAGAAGAAATGCAGAAGAAAAAGTCCTAATGAAGTGGTTGGATCTAGAACCTATCATAAAAAGTTAAGTCAGTTGAAAAGAGAAGGACAAGTACAACATACTAACGCATGTATATGGAATCTAGTAGGATGGGAATGATAACACACACACAGTGAAGCGATGGAAAAACAGACATGGACAGTAGGCATAAGGACATTGTGCGGAATGAACAGTGGGTGGGAGGTGTAAAGGAAGTAGCGTGAAAACCTATACTGTCATATGTGAAAAAAATAGCTACTGTCATTTCTCTGTGAGAAAAGGGGATCATGCAGGGTGCTGTGTGACAGCCTGGAGGGGTGGATTGGGGGATATACATGTGACTAATCTGGGATCATATGTATTTGTAAACAACAAAACTCTGTAAAAGTAAAAAGTAAAATAAAAATTTTTTTTTAAAAAAGAAAAAGGCTGCTAAGGATAGACAAAAGGGATTCCTCTTATCCTGTTGATGGGAATGTAAACTAAGAGAGCCACTGTGGAGAACAGGATGAAGATTCATCATATTGCCTGGAAATCCCACTACTGAGAATAAACCTTGAGAAAGTGCAGTTCAAAAACACATGTACCCCAATGTTCACTAAAGCACTATTTACAATAGGAAGGACAGGGAAGCAACCTAGATGCCCATCAACAGACCAATGGATACAAAAGCTCTGGTACATATATACAACGGAATACTACACAGCTATAAGAAGAAATGCAGAAGAAAAAGTCCTAATGAAGTGGTTGGATCTAGAACCTATCATAAAAAGTTAAGTCAGTTGAAAAGAGAAGGACAAGTACAACATACTAACGCATGTATATGGAATCTAGTAGGATGGGAATGATAACACACACACAGTGAAGCGATGGAAAAACAGACATGGACAGTAGGCATAAGGACATTGTGCGGAATGAACAGTGGGTGGGAGGTGTAAAGGAAGTAGCGTGAAAACCTATACTGTCATATGTGAAAAAAATAGCTACTGTCATTTCTCTGTGAGAAAAGGGGATCATGCAGGGTGCTGTGTGACAGCCTGGAGGGGTGGATTGGGGGATATACATGTGACTAATCTGGGATCATATGTATTTGTAAACAACAAAACTCTGTAAAAGTAAAAAGTAAAATAAAAATTTTTTTTTAAAAAAGAAAAAGGCTGCTAAGGATAGACAAAAGGGATTCCTCTTATCCTGTTGATGGGAATGTAAACTAAGAGAGCCACTGTGGAGAACAGGATGAAGATTCATCATATTGCCTGGAAATCCCACTACTGAGAATAAACCTTGAGAAAGTGCAGTTCAAAAACACATGTACCCCAATGTTCACTAAAGCACTATTTACAATAGGAAGGACAGGGAAGCAACCTAGATGCCCATCAACAGACAAATGGAAAAACAAGTCCTGGTATTATACATGTATACCCTTGAATACTAATCAGGCATAGAAAGAAACAAACTTGAGTCAGTTTTACTGAGGTGGATGAACCTAGAGCTTGCTATACAGAGTGAAATCAATCAGAAAGAGAAATATATCAAATATTAACACATATACATGAAATACAGAAAAATGGTACTGATGAACCTACTGGGCAGGGCAAGAACAGAGTTGCAGACAAAGGGAACAGATCTGTGGACACAGCAGGGGAAGGAGAAGGTAGGACGGATTGAGAGCATAGCACTGAAACATCTATATTACCATATGCGAGACAGATAGCTAGTCGGAAGCTGCTGTGTAACACAGGTAGCTCAAATCAGTGCTCTGTGCCAACCTAGTGGAATGGGATCAGGTGGGGGTGGAGGGAGATTCAAGAAGGACAGACATATAGATACACCTGTGGCTGCTTCATGTTGTTGTGTAAACCAACACAACATTGCAAAGCAATACCCTGTAATTAAAAGCAAATTAAAAAATAAAAATAAGTAAATTTAGAAAAATTCAAACATCAGTGCTTTCAAATAATAAATTATGAAACTGTATTTGAGCTGGGTCCTGAAGAATAGGTCATTTTCACACTGGTTATAAAAAAGAGCCATTTTTAGTGATTAAGAATGGCAATGAACAAAGGTCAAACAAAAGCATAGAGTAGTGAAAAGTAGGTGACTGAGTTCATAGTGTCACATATAGTTAATCTGACAGGAATGTACATTTTATTCACAGCAGGAGACTGAACTATCACCTGCTGTCTAAAAAGCAATAATTATGTTGCAGTGTGGAACAGTTAAACTCACTGGACAATACTGTAGCCACTCATGATGTGTAGTTACTCAGCACTTGAAATTAACTAGTCTGAACTGAAGTGATGTAAATATAATATACACACTATATCTCAAAGACTTTATACAAAAACCTCATTAATAATTTTAATATTGATAAGTGATGAAATGACAATATTTTTCTATGTTGGGTTATACCAAATATATTACCAAAACTAATATCTCCTATTTCTTTTCACCTTTTCTATTGTGGCTCACATCTGTGACTCATATTTCATACTCTACTGGATGGTGCTGATGTTAAGCACTGAAATGTAATAGTCATATAGGTAATCAGTTTGAAATAAACTTTCAAAGATTACAAAAATGTTCTCTTCAATTTCTATACGCATTTAGACAAACAGTAAAGAAGAAAGCATTGTAGTAGTAGACAATCCTAGCTTTTAAGAGTTCATTAGACAGCTTTTATAGAAAATTTGTGGCAGGATTTATGTTTAAATACACAATATATATGTGTGTAGGTACATGTGTGTGTATATGTGTATCATTTTTTTAAATCCCCCTACTTACCCAATGGGTCTCTCAAATTCCAACTAGGGAGATGGACCCTTTGTGATACACAGTCTTAAATGAGGTCTTTATTAACAGGCAGAAAGCTTAAGTTGCTTGCAGATTACCTACATTCCTGCATTAGTTCTTAGAGAGCCTGAATGTAGGAAGTGAGTTGTCTTTGAGGATGAAAGGAGAGACAGAGGAATCATTTCTCCAGCCTACAGAGAGAACAGAGATCCTACGGTTTTGTAAAAGGTGGTGGCTGTTAACCACCTCCCAAGTGCCTCCACAAAGCCTGGTTTACCCAGTAATTAAAAGCAATTTAAAAAAAAATGTAAATTTAGAAAAATTCAAACATCAGTGCTTTCAAATAATAAATTATGAAACTGTATTTGAGCTGGGTCCTGAAGAATAGGTCATTTTCACACTGGTTATAAAAAGAGCCATTTTAGTGATTAAGAATGGCAATGAACAAAGGTCAAACAAAAGCATAGAGTAGTGAAAAGTAGGTGACTGAGTTCATAGTGTCACATATAGTTAATCTGACAGGAATGTACATTTTATTCACAGCAGGAGACTGAACTATCACCTGCTGTCTAAAAAGCAATAATTATGTTGCAGTGTGGAACAGTTAAACTCACTGGACAATACTGTAGCCACTCATGATGTGTAGTTACTCAGCACTTGAAATTAACTAGTCTGAACTGAAGTGATGTAAATATAATATACACACTATATCTCAAAGACTTTATACAAAAACCTCATTAATAATTTTAATATTGATAAGTGATGAAATGACAATATTTTTCTATGTTGGGTTATACCAAATATATTACCAAAACTAATATCTCCTATTTCTTTTCACCTTTTCTATTGTGGCTCACATCTGTGACTCATATTTCATACTCTACTGGATGGTGCTGATGTTAAGCACTGAAATGTAATAGTCATATAGGTAATCAGTTTGAAATAAACTTTCAAAGATTACAAAAATGTTCTCTTCAATTTCTATACGCATTTAGACAAACAGTAAAGAAGAAAGCATTGTAGTAGTAGACAATCCTAGCTTTTAAGAGTTCATTAGACAGCTTTTATAGAAAATTTGTGGCAGGATTTATGTTTAAATACACAATATATATGTGTGTAGGTACATGTGTGTGTATATGTGTATCATTTTTTTAAATCCCCCTACTTACCCAATGGGTCTCTCAAATTCCAACTAGGGAGATGGACCCTTTGTGATACACAGTCTTAAATGAGGTCTTTATTAACAGGCAGAAAGCTTAAGTTGCTTGCAGATTACCTACATTCCTGCATTAGTTCTTAGAGAGCCTGAATGTAGGAAGTGAGTTGTCTTTGAGGATGAAAGGAGAGACAGAGGAATCATTTCTCCAGCCTACAGAGAGAACAGAGATCCTACGGTTTTGTAAAAGGTGGTGGCTGTTAACCACCTCCCAAGTGCCTCCACAAAGCACTAGGTTTCCCCAAGGGACAGCCAAGTCTTGGAAAGAGCTATAAGATACATCAAAGAAGACATTTCAGGGACAAGTATGAGGACTGAACAGTAGAACACTACCCTTCCTAGCGAACACGGATGCACCCAGATGCTGATGTAACTCCAGGGCTGAGGCAGGACATCAGTAATGGCTGAGATTAGTTTCCTGCCAGTTTGACTGGATAGCTGTTCATGGGAAATGTTTTAGTTGCTTGGTAGTACAGAGATAAATTACAGTGAAAGAGAATTAAGCTTCCTATTTATAAATACTATACTTCTTTTTTGGGGGGAGTTTTTCTATATAACTGGAGAGTCAGGTACACATACCCCACCCCAAGATAATTTCAGCAACAGACATGCTGGCACATTAAAAATATTTTAGCTCATATTTATTACTGACCTCAAAGAGTAGTTTTACCTTCATCTCCAGTATAATAATTAATATATAATTTTTGTTCTATAATTAATATAAATAATGAACTCTAGCTTTAGGAAATTTAGCAATAAATCTGTGATGCAATTCAGTATTTCATTAATTTTTTTTTTAAACATTTATTTATTTATCTTTTGGGGAGTGGGGGGGGGGGCGGGGGATGGGCAAGCCACTTCTGTTTTTTTTTTTCCAAACCTTTATTTTGCTTTTAACTTTTACAGAGTTTTGTAGTTTACAGATATGTATGTTCCCAGATTAGTCATATGTCTATCCCCCTCTTCCCACCCCTCCTGACCATCACACAGCACCCCTGAAGGATCTCCTTTTCTCACAGAGCAATGACTAGAGCTATTTTCTTCACTTATTATAGTACAGGCCTTCATGCTACTTCCTTTACGCCACCCACCCTCTGTTCCTTCCCCACAATCTCCATATGTCCACTGTCCGTATCTGTCTTTCCATTGCTTCACTGCGTGTGCCTTCATCACCATCCTACTACTTCACTTTTTATGATACGTTCTAGATCCAGCCACCTCATTAGGGCTGATTCTTCTGTATTTCTCTTTACAGCTGTGTAATATTCCATTGTATATATGTACCAGAGCTTCTGTATCCATTCGTTTGTCGATGGGCATTTAGGCTGCTTCCATGTTCTAGTTATTGTATAGAGAGCTGCAATGAACACTGGGGTACAGGTGCTTCTTTTAGATTTGATTTCATCAGGGTATAAGCCTAAGAGTGGGATTGCTGGGTCGTATGGTGCTTCTATTTTTAGTTTTTTAAGAAATCTCCATACTGTTTTCCATAGAGGCTGTATCAATTTACATTCCCACCAGCAATGCAGGAGGGTTCCCTTTTCTCCACACCCTCTCCAGCATTTATTGTCTGTCGATTTGAGGATGATGGCCATTCTGACGGTGTGAGGAGATATCTCATTGTAGTTTTGATTTGTACTTCTCTAATCATAAGTGAAGTTGAGCATTGTTTCATGTACTTTTGGGCCATCTGTATGTCGTCATTGGAGAGGTGTCTGTTTAGGTCCTTTTCCCATTTTTTGATTGAGTTGTTCGTTTTTCCAGTGCTGAGTTGTCTGAGTTGCTTGTAGATTTTGGAGATTAATTCTTTGTCTGTTGTTTCATTTGCTATGATTTTCTCCCACTCTGTGGGCTGTCTGTTCATCTTTTCTGTGATTTCTTTTGCTGTACAAAAGCTTTTCAGTTTCATCAGGTCTCACATGTTCATTTGTCTTTTTAGTTCCGCTATTCTAGTAGGTGGGTCAGAGAAGATCTTGCTTTGATTGATGTCCTTGAGGGTTTTGCCTATATTCTCCTCTAAGACTTTGATGGTTTCTGGTCTTCCATTTAGGTCTTTAATCCATTTTGAGTTGATCTTTGTACATGGTGTCAGGGAATGTTCCAACTTCATTTTTTTGCATGTAGCTGTCCAATTTTCCCAGCACCATCTGTTGAAGAGGCCGTCTTTGTCCCATTTTATAGTTTTGCCTCCTTTGTCAAAATTAAGGTTACCCATAGGTGCGTGGGTTTATCTCTGGGTTCTCGATCTTATTCCATTGGTCGATATTTCTGTTTTTGTGCCAGTATTATACTGTCTTGATAACTGTTGCTTTGTAGTAGAGTCTGAAGTTGGGGAGGCTGATCCCTCCAGCTCCATTTTTCTTCCTCAGGATTGCTTTGTCTATTCGAGGTCTTTTGTGTTTCCATATGAACTGTGTGATTCTTTGGTCTAGTTCTGTGAAAAATGTCATTGGAAGTTTGATAGGGATCGCATTGAATCTGTAGATGATATTTGGTAGTATGGTCATTTTCACAATATTGATTCTTCCGACCCAGGAAGATGGAATATCTCTCCATCTGTTTAAGTCTTCTTTAATGTCTCTCATGAGTGTCTTGTAATTTTCTGTGTCCAGTCCTTTTGTTTCTTTGGGTAGGTTTATTCCTAGATATTTGATTCTTTTGGTTGCAATGGTGAAGGGGATTGCCTCTTTGATTTCATTTTCTGATTTTTCATTGTTTGTGTATAGGAATGCCAGTGATTTCTGTATATTGATTTTGTATCCTGCGACTTTGCTGAATTCGCTGATTAACTCTAGTAGTTTTGCAATAGTGTCTATGGGATTTTCTATGTATAATATCACGTCATCTGCAAATAGAGAGAGTTTGGCTTCTTCCTTTCCAATCTGGATTCCTTTGATTTCTTTCTCTTCTCTTATTGCTGTTGCTAGGACTTCCAGGACTATGTTGAATAAGAGTGGTGAAAGTGGACACCCCAAACTTGTTCCTGATCTTAGAGGAAATGCTTTCAGTTTTTCACCATTGAGAATAATGTTCGCTGTGGGCTTCTCATATATGGCTTTCACTATGTTGAGATAGGTTCCTTCTATGCCCATTTTTTGAAGAGTTTTTATCATAAATGGATGTTGTACTTTGTCAAAGGCTTTTTCTGCATCTATTGAGATGATCATGTGATTTCTGTCTCTCAATTTGTTGATATGGTGTATCACATTGACTGATTTGTGGATATTGAAGAATTCTTGCATGCCTGGGATGAACCTGACTTGATCGTGATGTATGAGCTTTGTGATGTGTTGTTGCATTCTGTTTCTAGGGTTTTGTTGAGGATTTTGGCGTCTAGATTCATCAGTGAAATTGGCCTATAATTTTCTTTTTTTGTGTTGTCTTTGCCTGGCTTTGGTATCAGGGTGATGGCAGCCTCGTAGAATGTGCTTGGAAGTGTTTCTTCCTGTGCAATTGTTTGGAAGAGTTTTAGAAGGACAGGCATTAGCTCTTCTTTAAATGTTTGGTAGAATTCACTTGTGAAACCATCTGGCCCTGGGCTTTTATTTTTGGGTAGATTTTTGATCACAGCATCGATTTCTGAGCTTGTGATTGGGTTGTTCAGAGTTTCTGTTTCTTCCTGGTTGAGTCTTGGGAGATCAATCTTCTCTAAGAAACTGTCCATTTCTTCCAGGTTGTCCAGTTTGTTGCCATAGAGCTGTTCATAATAATCTCTTATAATCCTTTGGATTTCTGCATTATCTGTTGTAATCTCTCCTTTTTCATTTTTGATTTTGGTGATCTGCTTCTTCTGTTTTTCTTGATGAGTCTGGCCAGTGGTGTGTCGATTTTATGGACTTTTTCGAAGAACCAGCTTTTTGTTTTATTTATCTTTACTATTGTTTCTTTTGTTTCTTTTTCATTTATTTCTGCTCTGATCTTTATGATTTCCCTTCTTCTGCTGGCTTTGGGGTGTTTTTGTTCTTCTTTCTCCAGTTGTTTTAAGCGTAAGGTAAGGTCATCTGTTTGAGATTTTCCTAGTTTCTTGAGGTGGGATTGAATTGCTATAAACTTCCCTCTTAGAACTGCTTTTGCAGTATCCCATAGGTTTTGCACTTTCGTGTGTTCATTGTCATTTTCTTCTAGGAATTGTTTCATTTCTCCTTTGATTTGCTCGGTAATCAGTTGGTTTTTTAGGTATATGTTGTTTAATCTCCATGTTTGTGTTTTTAGCAGTTTTTTCCCTGTAGTTGATCTCTAGTCTCATTGCATTGTGATCTGAGAAGATGGTTGATATAATTTCAGTTTTCTTGAATTGACTGAGGTTTGATTTGTGGCCCAAGATGTGGTCTATCCTGGAGAATGTTCCATAAGCACTTCAGAAGAAAGTGTATTCTTCTGCTTTTGGAGGGAATGTCCTAAAGATATCAATGCGGTCCATTTCTTCTAGTGTGGCATTTAAGGCTTGTGTTTCTTTATTAATTTTCTGTTTTGATGTTCTGGCCACTGGTATGAGAGGAGTGTTAAAATCTCCTACTATGATTGTGTTAGTGTCGATGTCTTCTTCTATGTCTGAAAGTGTTTGTCTTATGTATTGGGGTGCTCCTGCGTTGGATGCATAGATATTTATGATTGTTATGTCTTCTTCTTGGATCGATCCCTTGTTCATTATGTAGTGTCCTGCCTTGTCTCTTCTAATCTTCTTTATTTTGAGGTCGTTTTTGTCTGATATGAGGATTGCTACTCCAGATTTCTTTTGATTTCTGCATTATCTGTTGTAATCTCTCCTTTTTCATTTTTGATTTTGGTGATCTGCTTCTTCTGTTTTTCTTGATGAGTCTGGCCAGTGGTGTGTCGATTTTATGGACTTTTTCGAAGAACCAGCTTTTTGTTTTATTTATCTTTACTATTGTTTCTTTTGTTTTTTTTTCATTTATTTCTGCTCTGATCTTTATGATTTCCCTTCTTCTGCTGGCTTTGGGGTGTTTTTGTTCTTCTTTCTCCAGTTGTTTTAAGCGTAAGGTAAGGTCATCTGTTTGAGATTTTCCTAGTTTCTTGAGGTGGGATTGAATTGCTATAAACTTCCCTCTTAGAACTGCTTTTGCAGTATCCCATAGGTTTTGCACTTTCGTGTGTTCATTGTCATTTTCTTCTAGGAATTGTTTCATTTCTCCTTTGATTTGCTCGGTAATCAGTTGGTTTTTTAGGTATATGTTGTTTAATCTCCATGTTTGTGTTTTTAGCAGTTTTTTCCCTGTAGTTGATCTCTAGTCTCATTGCATTGTGATCTGAGAAGATGGTTGATATAATTTCAGTTTTCTTGAATTGACTGAGGTTTGATTTGTGGCCCAAGATGTGGTCTATCCTGGAGAATGTTCCATAAGCACTTCAGAAGAAAGTGTATTCTTCTGCTTTTGGAGGGAATGTCCTAAAGATATCAATGCGGTCCATTTCTTCTAGTGTGGCATTTAAGGCTTGTGTTTCTTTATTAATTTTCTGTTTTGATGTTCTGGCCACTGGTATGAGAGGAGTGTTAAAATCTCCTACTATGATTGTGTTAGTGTCGATGTCTTCTTCTATGTCTGAAAGTGTTTGTCTTATGTATTGGGGTGCTCCTGCGTTGGATGCATAGATATTTATGATTGTTATGTCTTCTTCTTGGATCGATCCCTTGTTCATTATGTAGTGTCCTGCCTTGTCTCTTCTAATCTTCTTTATTTTGAGGTCGTTTTTGTCTGATATGAGGATTGCTACTCCAGATTTCTTTTGATTTCCATTTGCATGGCGTATCTTTTTCCAGCCTCTCACTTTCAGTCTATGAGTGTCTCTAGGTCTGAAGTGAGTTTCCTGGAGGCAGCATATGTATGGGTCATGTTTTTGAATCCATTCAGCCACTCTGTGTCTTTTGGTTGGGGCATTTAGTCCATTGACATTCAAAGTAATTATTGATACAAATGATCCTATTGTCAACTTCTTAGATGTTATGATGGCTTTGTTTCATGGATCTTCTCCTTTTATACTTGTTTTCTATATAAGTCCCTTTAACACTTGTTGTAAGGCTGGTTTGGTGTGGCTGAATTCTTTTAATTTTTGCTTATCTGTAAAGCTTTTGATTTCTCCATCAATTTTGAAGGAGATCCTTGCAGTGTAGAGGATTCTTGGTTGCAGATTATTCTCTTTCAGCCATTTAAATGTGTCCTGCCATTCCCTTCTGGCCTGTAGAGTTTCTGTTGAAAGATCAGCTGTTAATGTATGGGCTTTCTCTTGTATGCCACTAGTTGCTTCTCCCTTGCTGCTTTGAGAATTCTGTCCTTGTGTTTAATTTGTGTTAACTTCATTAATATGTGTCTTGGTGTGTTTCTTCTCAGGTTGATTCTGTATGGTACTCTTTGTGCTTCTTGGACTTGATTGACTATTTCTTTTCCCATGGTGGGGAAATTTTCAACTAGAATCTCTTCAAAAATTTTCTCATAGTCTTTCTTTCTTTCTTCTTCTTCTGGAACCCCTATAATTCGAATATTGGTGCGTTTGATATTATCCCAGAGGTCTCTGAGGCTATCCTCTGCTCTTTTCATTCTTTGAGCTAGATTCTGTTTTTCAGCAGTTACTTCCACTATTCTATCTTCCAGCTCACTTATCCGGTCTTCCGTCTCAGATACTCTGCTCTTGATTTCTTCTACAGTATTTTTCAGTTCAGCAATTGAGTCGTTTGTCTCAGTTACTTTTTTGGTAAGTTGTTGTATTTCTTTATTCAGTGTGTTAGTTGTGTCTTGCAATTTCTCTAACATTCTGTTTTCAGTGTCTTTGATCATCTTTACTATCATTCTTCTGAAATCACTTTCAGAAAGTTTGTCCAAATTCTCTTCATTGATTTGATCTTGTGTGTTTGTAGATTGTTCCTTCACTTGTGAGGTATTTCTCTGCCATTTCATTGTTCTTATTTATTTTTTAACTGACTCTGTTTGGGATTTCCTTTTCCCAGACTTTGAGTTACATCTGTTGGTGTTTGTTGTTTGGAGGGGGCTTCTTATTCTGGGTGATGCTGGTGGTTGGGTGAAATCAGGACTTGCATACAAGTGATTACCCTTGTTGGCATTCTCACTTGTACAGTGCTCTCTAGTGTTAGGTGTTCTCTACTATTGTAGAGTTTTGGAGTCAGTGCTCCCTCCCTAAAGCCCCGGGGCTTGTTGCCTGACCGGGGAATGAAGATTTGACAGCTGGTTTGTTATGGCATTAAATGATATTAAAACATATACATGCAAATGAGAAACAGAAGGCATACCTTTGACAAATGGCAATTAAAATATTGTGCAAATACTATCCAGCGTATTGAATTACACACATAAACATATACAGCTGTAACATAACCCAAGCATTCCAACCAAAAATACAGTACAATACATTAGCACTGCAAATAGAGAAAACCAAGAATGATATCCACCAGTTAATAACCAAACTAAGTAGAGCACCAATTGGAGAATAATGCTAGAGCAGGGTCCCCAGTGGGGATAAGGCAATGAGGACAGAACAGACTAAGAAATATGGTGGGGAAAGGGAGGATAGAAGAGAAATATAGAATAATACTGCAAAGTTAAATATAGGGAGATAAAGATATGTATGTATTACAGTTTAGTGCTATAGGAAAGGAGCATCAGACAAAGCAAAGAATTATAGAGGAAGTAGTAGTACAAATGAAAAATTTTAAAAATTAAAACAGAGATAAGAATATAGAAAAATATAGAAAAACAAAGAAAAAATGATAAAAACAAACCTCCACAGAACCTTAAAAGGCCAATGGGGAACCAGAAGTTTATACTAAAATAAAATGTGTGGTTTAAAAGGAAAAAGAAAAAAAAATTACGTAAACTTGAATATATTCAGTCTTACTAATAAGATTAGTAGCTTCAATAGAATTCAGTGAAGGAAATGAACACACCCACTCTCACACACCACCCCCCCCCCACCAAAAAAAAACAGAAAAAAAAACCGGCGGGTGCACTGAGTGGGTTTGGAAAAAAAGGAAAAAAACAATTGAAGCAAAGCAATACAAAAAAAAAAAAAGCAATGAAAAAGAATAAGGAATAAAATGAAATTTTAAGAATCCAGCAGTAACTCCAGCTTCAGCCAAAACGTGAAAACAGTGTTTATGTTCTTCTGTCTATTGCTGACTATTCAGGAATTATCAGTCTTTTTCTTGCCTCTGGCAGTGGTTGGATCTGAAGACCTCTTTGACTGCTTACTTTGGCCTATTCCAGAACTAAAAGGCCCACCCAGGCTGGCCCTGGGAGTTTCATAATCCAAATCCCTTTTCTTGCTGGGTGGAGCTAAGTTACCTCCCTGTAGCTTGACCAGCAGCCCTGCAGTTTGACCAGCAGCAAACTACAGTAGGGAAAATGGCGTCTGTCTCACAGAGGATTTATTCCCACATGCTCTATGGGAAGCACTTTCGCAGTGACCCCGACCCTGCTGCAGGCCACCGTCGACCCCCGCCACTGCGGGAGACGTCAGATTACTCAAGAGGTGAGTTTGGCTCAGTCTTGTGCAGGATCGCTATTCCCCTCTCCTGGATCACAGCGTGCAGAGAGTTTCCAGTCCTCCTCGGCGGCTCTGTGATCAGGTTAATGGTAACCTCCTCCAAAGGAAACTGAGTGCCTTCTTTCCGAGGACTGCTGATGGCACTTCTAGCTCAAGGGGGCACCTGGACCCTCCAAAGCAGGTCAGGCTCAGTCCCTTGTGGGTGTCACTGCTCCTTTCCCAGGTGTTGATCTGCAACGGGCTTTGCGCCTTTGGCCCGCCCAGCCTCTCTGGCGGGTATAAGGTTTGACTTTTAAAAGTGCAATTGCGCCCTTCCTACCGTCTTCATGCGGCTTCTCCTTTGTTCTTCGATGTGGGATATCCTCTCTGTGATCAGACCCAACCTCCTCCTGTCGATGGTTTCCCCGGAACTCGTTGCAATTCAGGCAATTTTGAAGGAGAGAGGAGTGCACGTCCTTCTACGTCGCCATCTTAGCTCCACCCCGGGCCACTTCTATTGGTCTTTCATTTCTCTATTTTCATCCGTCTTTGTTCTTTGGCTCCTGTGAGCCTCCCAACGCGGTGGCGTCTGTCGTCACAGAGTGCTAGCTCTGGGTGTATGCACCCCAGAGCTCCGGCTTGGTAATTGGACACATCAGTCCAGCTGCTTCATGGCACGTGGGATCTTTCCAGGCCAGAGATGGAACCGGTGACCCTTGCACTACAAGGCAGTGTCCTTACCCACTGGACCACCAGAGAAGCCCTTCATTAAATTTTCAATTTGTATTGATCACCAATTCTCATAAGTTAGTTTCTTTCTGACCTTAGTGCTATACATATAAAATCACTGCATTACTTTAATATATTTGCTGATATTACTAAAAAAATCATACAAAACTTCAACACAAAGCAAAAAAGTCAATAATACATTTTTTAAATGTCATAAAATCGTGAAAAACACCCAATGATGAGCCAGAGTATGTACTTAGTTAGACTGACTGTGTACTTTTTGTTAGAGGACCCAGACTTAGTGATGATACACCCACAAATTTAAAGTGTATATTTTAAAACATGTTTTACGACCCCCTTCCCCCCTGCAGGCCACCTCGACCCCGCCACTGCGGAGACGTCAGATTACTCAAGAGGTGAGTTTGGCTCAGTCTTGTGCAGGATCGCTATTCCCCTCTCCTGGATCACAGCGTGCAGAGAGTTTCCAGTCCTCCTCGGCGGCTCTGTGATCAGGTTAATGGTAACCTCCTCCAAAGGAAACTGAGTGCCTTCTTTCCGAGGACTGCTGATGGCACTTCTAGCTCAAGGGGGCACCTGGACCCTCCAAAGCAGGTCAGGCTCAGTCCCTTGTGGGTGTCACTGCTCCTTTCCCAGGTGTTGATCTGCAACGGGCTTTGCGCCTTTGGCCCGCCCAGCCTCTCTGGCGGGTATAAGGTTTGACTTTTAAAAGTGCAATTGCGCCCTTCCTACCGTCTTCATGCGGCTTCTCCTTTGTTCTTCGATGTGGGATATCCTCTCTGTGATCAGACCCAACCTCCTCCTGTCGATGGTTTCCCCGGAACTCGTTGCAATTCAGGCAATTTTGAAGGAGAGAGGAGTGCACGTCCTTCTACGTCGCCATCTTAGCTCCACCCCGGGCCACTTCTATTGGTCTTTCATTTCTCTATTTTCATCCGTCTTTGTTCTTTGGCTCCTGTGAGCCTCCCAACGCGGTGGCGTCTGTCGTCACAGAGTGCTAGCTCTGGGTGTATGCACCCCAGAGCTCCGGCTTGGTAATTGGACACATCAGTCCAGCTGCTTCATGGCACGTGGGATCTTTCCAGGCCAGAGATGGAACCGGTGACCCTTGCACTACAAGGCAGTGTCCTTACCCACTGGACCACCAGAGAAGCCCTTCATTAAATTTTCAATTTGTATTGATCACCAATTCTCATAAGTTAGTTTCTTTCTGACCTTAGTGCTATACATATAAAATCACTGCATTACTTTAATATATTTGCTGATATTACTAAAAAAATCATACAAAACTTCAACACAAAGCAAAAAAGTCAATAATACATTTTTTAAATGTCATAAAATCGTGAAAAACACCCAATGATGAGCCAGAGTATGTACTTAGTTAGACTGACTGTGTACTTTTTGTTAGAGGACCCAGACTTAGTGATGATACACCCACAAATTTTTAAAGTGTATATTTTAAAACTATGGATTTTTAAGCTGTAGATTTCTGTCCAGTGGAAAAGACAGTCCCTAAAGTCATAATTTATTATCCTATGTATGCATCCAGGCTAAGTCACTTCAGTTATGTCTGACTCTTTGCAACCCTGTGGACTGTAGCCCGCCAGGCTCTTCTGTCCATGCGATTCTCCAGGCAAGAACACTGGAGTGGGATGGTGTGCTCTCCTGCATGAGATCTACTTCCTTCCCAGGGACAGACCCTGTGACTCCTGCATTTCAGGTGGACTCTTTACCACTCAGCCACCAGGGAAGTCCATTATTGTCCTATACCAAACCACAAATCTTAATATGTCTTTATTAAAGTGCATATCCAATTATAGACATACACAAAGTCATAGTCAGATATTTATAGACATATATCTAGATATAGATATAGATACAGATATCTATACAGATAAATATATGAATAAAATCTTTGGTATGTGTTCATTATATATTGTTATAAAAGTCATAAATGTATCTTTCTCTAAATGATTGTAACTGGTAAGAAAGTCAGTTGATTTACCTTCAAGCCTTCTGGTCCTGGTTCACCAGCATACCCCTTTGGACCTGGTTTTCCCTGGAAGAGAACAGGAAAAAAAAAAAAAAAAAAAGATATGTTTAAATTCTTTTTTTCAAAAGTTTGCTTATTTATGGGGCTTCCCTGGTGGCCCAGAGGGTAAGGACACCGCCTTGCAGTGTAAAGGGCACCAGTTCGATCCCTGGCCTGAGAAGACCCCATGTGCCGCGGAGCGGCTGGACCGATGTGTCCAACTACCGAGCCAGCGCTCTGGAGTGCATATGTCCAGAGCTGGTGCTCTGCAACAAGAGAGGCCACTGCGATGGGAGGCCCACACAGGCCAAAGAACAAAGATGGATGAAAATAAATAAATGAAAGGTGAATAGAAGTGGCCAAAAAAAAAAAAAGTTTGCTTATTTATGAAACACAGACGATCCAATGAGGGGAAACACTTCAAAAGTACTTGACGAATGCATTTTACCCAACTCATTAGCCATTCATCCTACCATGTTTGCCTTCATAGGGCTTATATTCTATAGACGATGACAGAATTTTTAAAAATAAGCAAAATACAGGGTATGCTAGGTGGTAAATTTGAAGAACATCACATTAAGCAACAAGGGAGATATAAACTGTTGTGGGAGTTTTGTTAACAATTTTGGTAAGACTACCAAAAAAAGACCTCAATGGGAAGGTGGCAATCGAGAAAGACTTTTAAAAATGAACAAGTTACATGGATACCTGGAGGAAGAGCATTCCAAGGAGAGGCAAAGAGCAGGGTAAAGGCTCTGAGGCAAGAATGTAGTTGGAGAGAGTAAGACAGGAGATCAGTGAGGAAATAAGGGATGAAAAGGAAATGGGGTACAGGAAGCCAGGCCATGAGGGTCTGACAGGTTACAGTAAAGTCTTTGGCTTTAACTCTAGCAAGACAGGGAGCCTTAACAAGCTTTGAGAAGTGCCAGGATCTATGTTTAAGCAGGCTCACTCTGATGTCAGAGCAGAAGCAGTAAGTCCAAAGAGGAGTCCACTGCAATAATTCAAGTGAGAGATGACGGCCAAAAGAACGATGGTCACAGAGGAGGCGGGCTTCCCTCATGGTTGGCTCAATGGTAAAAAATCTGTCTCCCAGTGCAGGAAATGCAGGTTCGATCCCTGGGTAGGAATGATGCCCTGGAGAAGAAAATGGCAACCTACTCCTGTATTCTTGCCCGGGAAATTCCTTGGTCAGAGGAACCTGATACGCTATAGTCCCTGGGGTTGCAAAATAGTCTACAGAGATTAGTGCCTAAAACAACCACAACAGGAGGTTGCAGAAAGTGGTAAGACTCTGTGTATAGCTTGAAAGCAGAGCTTCCAGGAATTGCAGACAAGTCATCTGCAGAAGATGAGAGAAAGGGAAGAGTCAAGAATGAACACAAGACTTCATTCATTTCTAATCTGAGTAAGAGACAAATAAAATAAGTTAGACTGTGGGAGAACAAATTTGAACGGTAAATTGAAAGCTACTTTGGACAGTTGAGTTCGATAGTTCTGTCAGACATCTAAGGGAGTGACCCTGTAGTAGTTAATACAAGTGCAGAGTTAAGGGGTAGAAGGTTCTGATCTTAACATATAATTTTGGAAATCCTCAGCATTTTGATGGCATTTAAATCCGTAAGAATGACCAGTTCACCTAGGTAGTGAGTGCATAAAGAGAAGTCTATAAACAGCCCTGGGGCACCTTCAAATTTAGAAGGGATACATGGTCATGAGGGAGATAAGGAGTATGGAATAGCATCAGAATCAATGAACTGAGATTTCTGTTGGGACTATTGGACTGGGTTACAAAAGAGAATGTACCAAAAAAAAAAAAAAACTGAAAAAAGGTGTGTTCTGGAGAGAGTAAGAAAAGAGCAGGGTAAAGGCTCTGAGGCAAGAATGTAGTTGAGAGAGTAAGACAGGAGATCAGTGAGGAAATAAGGGATGAAAAGGAAATGGGGTACAGGAAGCCAGGCCATGAGGGTCTGACAGGTTACAGTAAAGTCTTTGGCTTTAACTCTAGCAAGACAGGGAGCCTTAACAAGCTTTGAGAAGTGCCAGGATCTATGTTTAAGCAGGCTCACTCTGATGTCAGAGCAGAAGCAGTAAGTCCAAAGAGGAGTCCACTGCAATAATTCAAGTGAGAGATGACGGCCAAAAGAACGATGGTCACAGAGGAGGCGGGCTTCCCTCATGGTTGGCTCAATGGTAAAAAATCTGTCTCCCAGTGCAGGAAATGCAGGTTCGATCCCTGGGTAGGAATGATGCCCTGGAGAAGAAAATGGCAACCTACTCCTGTATTCTTGCCGGAAATTCCTTGGTCAGAGGAACCTGATACGCTATAGTCCCTGGGGTTGCAAAATAGTCTACAGAGATTAGTGCCTAAAACAACCACAACAGGAGGTTGCAGAAAGTGGTAAGACTCTGTGTATAGCTTGAAAGCAGAGCTTCCAGGAATTGCAGACAAGTCATCTGCAGAAGATGAGAGAAAGGGAAGAGTCAAGAATGAACACAAGACTTCATTCATTTCTAATCTGAGTAAGAGACAAATAAAATAAGTTAGACTGTGGGAGAACAAATTTGAACGGTAAATTGAAAGCTACTTTGGACAGTTGAGTTCGATAGTTCTGTCAGACATCTAAGGGGAGTGACCCTGTAGTAGTTAATACAAGTGCAGAGTTAAGGGGTAGAAGGTTCTGATCTTAACATATAATTTTGGAAATCCTCAGCATTTTGATGGCATTTAAATCCGTAAGAATGACCAGTTCACCTAGGTAGTGAGTGCATAAAGAGAAGTCTATAAACAGCCCTGGGGCACCTTCAAATTTAGAAGGGATACATGGTCATGAGGGAGATAAGGAGTATGGAATAGCATCAGAATCAATGAACTGAGATTTCTGTTGGGACTATTGGACTGGGTTACAAAAGAGAATGTACCAGAAAGAAAGGAGATGATGGTTGGGGAATGAAAAGTTAAAAACTGAAAATAAAGAGGCTGTTGTTACTGGTAATGAAACAATGAAGGGTTTGACCACAGCAATAAGTAGCTGAAGAAAGTCCAAGATAAGATCCCTGGAGAGAGAAAGTCAATATCCTGGAGTAATCTACAGTACCTAGTTTCTGATACCAAACAACTGATGTCTGATTACACAAGATTTGATTAAGGTCATTGTATCTCAACCGATGTTTGTAACAAATTTAGGAGTAAAAACAATATGTGGGATGACCACTAAAAAGAATACTAATTTATAACATCTAGGTATTATATGGATTTCTCTGATGGCTCAACTGATAAAGAATCCACCTGCCAAATGGAGGAGATACAAGAGACTCAGGTTTGATCCCTGGTTTGGGAAGATCCCCTGGGGAAGGGAACGGCAACCTACTCCAGTACTCTTGCCTGGGAAATCCTATGGATAGAGGAGCCTGGAGGGCTACAGTCAATGGAGTCTAAAGGATTGGACATGAGTTAGTGACTAAACCACCAAGAGGGATTATATATTTGGATTTTACTATTCTTAGCCATTACTAAGCACTGTCATAATTTTCTTTAAAACAAAGCAAAGCAAAACAAAACAACACTCTCTCATTCTATTTTGACTACATACAAAAAACCTTGAGCAACTTAAAATTGTACTTAGAATTTCCACCCAAATAGTTATTCCAATTTTTGCCTCTGGTTTGCTTGAAATTCACTATGCATTCCATACCAAGCACAAAGCAGAGCAAAGAATCAAAAATCAGCCTATTATTGTTAAACATTAATTGCTCTCCAATGAGAGAGTGGCAGTATATGTGCTAATGAGGTAAAAGTGCAAAAGGATTACTATTTCCTTAAATGCAAAAATACTTTAAGAACCTATACATTATTACATTGTCAAGAAAAAAAAAGATACAGTTCCTGTGTGACTAATAATGCTTCTTAAAATATATGTGCGTTACAAAAACAAATGTGTTGCACACACCATACCTTAATTACTTCATGATACAGTAAACTTTTGTCAGACATCCCCAAATTCTTAAAAAAATTCATTTTTGGAACACAAAAACAAGTAATTCATGTATTATCATACAATATTACCTAAAAAAATGTTGAGTAAAAAATCTTATTTGCCTTCCATAAATTTACTGACAAACTCAGAAAAGAGAAATTGCCAAAATATTACTAAAATGGTTAATGTGCTCAGGTTCACATGACATTTTGAGAAACTTTATAAATATATTGCACAAATGACTTAAGACCATAAAACTACATCAACTGAAGGAATAAGTAAATATGCATTAGGAATATTATTTAAAATATCCCTGGAAAATTTTAGTTGTAGGGCTTCCATGTAGGGCTCCCCTGGAGAAGGAAATCGGAACCCACTCCAGTAGTCTTGCCTGGAAAATCCCATGGACAGAGGAGCCTGGCAGGCTACAGTGCACAGGGTTGCAAATATGTAGTAGCCATAATATCATTTAAAATACTCCTGGAAAATTTTGGTTACAGAACTATTTTATCTGGGGGGGAGGGGACTGTATGGCTGTCGTTTGTTTTCATCTTTTTCCTTTGCTATAACTTAAAACTTGGCTCTAGGGCTTCCCCTGGTTGTCCAGTGGGTAAGGACACCGCCTTGCAGTGCAAGGGGCGCCGGTTTGAGCCCTGGCCTGGGAAGATCCCACGTGCCGGGGAGCGGCTGGACTGATGTGTCCAATCACCGAGCCAGAGCTCTTGAGTGCATGCGCCCAGAGCCAGTGCTCTGCAGCAACGACAGACGCCACCGCGATGGGAGGCCCATGGGAGCCAAAGAACAAAGAGGGATGAAAATAGATGAAAGACCAATGGAGGTGGCCCGCCCACTCCCCTCCCTCCCCAACCCGACCCCCGCCCTAAATAAATAAATAAATCTTAAAAAAAACAAAAACAAAAACTTGGCTCTATAAAAAAGAAAAAACCGTCATTTTTAGAGAAGCACTCTTCAAAAATTATTTATGTAATACCTACTCTTGGCCCCAGTTCTCCAAAAGATCCAATTGGTCCTTCTTCTCCCTTAAACAAAGATCAAAACATGTCATGGCCTAAGATGAGTATTTAAAATGTAAACCCTTACTCCATTTTTCCTGAAGACTGAAGATTTTTCTGCAATGCAATGAAAATAATACTAAAATGGTTAATGTGCTCAGGTTCACATGACATTTTGAGAAACTTTATAAATATATTGCACAAATGACTTAAGACCATAAAACTACATCAACTGAAGGAATAAGTAAATATGCATTAGGAATATTATTTAAAATATCCCTGGAAAATTTTAGTTGTAGGGCTTCCATGTAGGGCTCCCCTGGAGAAGGAAATCGGAACCCACTCCAGTAGTCTTGCCTGGAAAATCCCATGGACAGAGGAGCCTGGCAGGCTACAGTGCACAGGGTTGCAAATATGTAGTAGCCATAATATCATTTAAAATACTCCTGGAAAATTTTGGTTACAGAACTATTTTATCTGGGGGGGAGGGGACTGTATGGCTGTCGTTTGTTTTCATCTTTTTCCTTTGCTATAACTTAAAACTTGGCTCTAGGGCTTCCCCTGGTTGTCCAGTGGGTAAGGACACCGCCTTGCAGTGAAAGGGGCGCCGGTTTGATCCCTGGCCTGGGAAGATCCCACGTGCCCGCGGAGCGGCTGGACCGATGTGTCCAGTTACCGAGCCAGAGCTCTTGAGTGCATGCGCCCAGAGCCGGTGCTCTGCAGCAACGACAGACGCCACCGCGATGGGAGGCCCATGGGAGCCAAAGAACAAAGAGGGATGAAAATAGATGAAAGACCAATGGAGGTGGCCCGCCCACTCCCCTCCCTCCCCAACCCGACCCCCGCCCTAAATAAATAAATAAATCTTAAAAAAAACAAAAACAAAAACTTGGCTCTATAAAAAAGAAAAAACCGTCATTTTTAGAGAAGCACTCTTCAAAAATTATTTATGTAATACCTACTCTTGGCCCCAGTTCTCCAAAAGATCCAATTGGTCCTTCTTCTCCCTTAAACAAAGATCAAAACATGTCATGGCCTAAGATGAGTATTTAAAATGTAAACCCTTACTCCATTTTTCCTGAAGACTGAAGATTTTTCTGCAATGCAATGAAAATAATACTATGATTTTCTCATATTTTAGAACTCTATCATCCCATAACATTTACATGTATTGTGTAACAACCCCACATCTACATTAAGCAGGATGTGTACTTTTGGATTATTTTTAAATTGGTGATGATATAGTTAAATATAGACAACTGAGAATGGATAAGAATGAAAGTGACTAGGGCATTGCAAAAATCAGCATTAGGAACAACTGAGATTGTGAAGTAAGGACAGATATTCCCTTCTTGGGCTCAATGTCTCTGATATAGAGAGGAACTCAAGCTTTTAATAGATGGAAATCAATACACGTTGTTTTTGTTAAAAAATTATTGGTACAGAACATGTCTGCTTGGCACATTCTGCTAATTAATTATTCAACAAATGTTTTTGAGTCTTGGTTCTCTCTAAAGCCTTAGAGATGAGGGTATATCAGATCTACCCAAATTGAGCTTAATGTCTCAATTTTTTTGTTGTCTAATTTACAGATTCAATATTTTTTAGATCAAATCACCCATAAGGTCACAAAAATATAAAATTCTGTGCATTCTTCTAAGGATTAAATACTGTATGGGAAGACAGAGAAAAGAGGAACATAAAATAAATTTTACATTATATTCTCTAAGAAAAAGTAATAAATGTATTTATTCTATTTATTAGCATTTTCTAAACATATTGGTTATCTTTAAATAAATAGTTCATTTTTACTACATCTGAATATTTACACACCTTCTTAGAATCATATATTCATTTTAAAACATTTTGTTCAGTCCATAATTCAATTAAAATATAATTTATGAGTTAGAAATATAAAATAGACACAAATGATAAATATAAATTCTAGTACATATGAAGGAGATTCTGGGCTCAGATTCTACAGCCATTCCATGGAGAGCACTACATAAATCACTTAGTGAACAGAACATTAGAACATTAAAATTATTCCAAATTCCATCCTATAACTGCCAATATATAATGGTAACTTGAAATGGCAAAAATTGTTCATCTAATGCAAAGTTTTCTTAGAGCAACAACTGAAGTCCCACAAAAAAAGAAAAAAGAAAATTCTGCACTAAAAATATTGCTGACTAGATCTTTATTTTCTCTATACCTGAGTTCCTTTGAGACCAGGAGGTCCAGGAGGCCCTCTGTTTCCAATGAATCCCTGTAAAAACAATACAAGGACACAATGACATTTTTAGCTAACTTAATGCTTTTTTACTAGACATTAACCTCAGCCGATAAAGTTCCACACAGTCAAAGTTATGGTTTTTCCAACAGTCATGTGTAGATGTGAGAACTAGACAATAAAAAAAGCTGAGCATCAAAGAATTGATCTTTGAACAGTGATGCTAGAGAAGACTCTTAACTGCAAGGTGTTCAAACCAGTCAATCCTAAGAAAAATCGACCCTGAATATCCATTGCAAGTACTGACACTGATGTTGAAGCTCCAATAGTTTGGCCACCTGATGTGAAGAGACAAGTCATTGGAGAAGACCCTGATGCCAGGAAAGACTGAAGGCAGGAGTAAGGGGACAGGTGGATTTTGTTGTCTAATTTACAGATTCAATATTTTTTAGATCAAATCACCCATAAGGTCACAAAAATATAAAATTCTGTGCATTCTTCTAAGGATTAAATACTGTATGGGAAGACAGAGAAAAGAGGAACATAAAATAAATTTTACATTATATTCTCTAAGAAAAAGTAATAAATGTATTTATTCTATTTATTAGCATTTTCTAAACATATTGGTTATCTTTAAATAAATAGTTCATTTTTACTACATCTGAATATTTACACACCTTCTTAGAATCATATATTCATTTTAAAACATTTTGTTCAGTCCATAATTCAATTAAAATATAATTTATGAGTTAGAAATATAAAATAGACACAAATGATAAATATAAATTCTAGTACATATGAAGGAGATTCTGGGCTCAGATTCTACAGCCATTCCATGGAGAGCACTACATAAATCACTTAGTGAACAGAACATTAGAACATTAAAATTATTCCAAATTCCATCCTATAACTGCCAATATATAATGGTAACTTGAAATGGCAAAAATTGTTCATCTAATGCAAAGTTTTCTTAGAGCAACAACTGAAGTCCCACAAAAAAAGAAAAAAGAAAATTCTGCACTAAAAATATTGCTGACTAGATCTTTATTTTCTCTATACCTGAGTTCCTTTGAGACCAGGAGGTCCAGGAGGCCCTCTGTTTCCAATGAATCCCTGTAAAAACAATACAAGGACACAATGACATTTTTAGCTAACTTAATGCTTTTTTACTAGACATTAACCTCAGCCGATAAAGTTCCACACAGTCAAAGTTATGGTTTTTCCAACAGTCATGTGTAGATGTGAGAACTAGACAATAAAAAAAGCTGAGCATCAAAGAATTGATCTTTGAACAGTGATGCTAGAGAAGACTCTTAACTGCAAGGTGTTCAAACCAGTCAATCCTAAGAAAAATCGACCCTGAATATCCATTGCAAGTACTGACACTGATGTTGAAGCTCCAATAGTTTGGCCACCTGATGTGAAGAGACAAGTCATTGGAGAAGACCCTGATGCCAGGAAAGACTGAAGGCAGGAGTAGAAGGGGATGACAGAGGATGGGATGGTTGGATGGTATCACCGACTCAACGGACATGAGTTTGAGCGAACTCCAGGAAATAGTGAAGGACAGGAAAGACTGGCGTGCTGCAAAGAGTCAGCCATGACTGAGCAACTGAACAACAATTAATCTCAGATATGCAAAAACATTTGGTACCATTAATTTCTTATTAGAAAATTATCAAAACAAATTGGAAGATGGACAAAAAACTATCCTCCAATAAATAGAAAACTGCATGTCATACAGAAACTTGGAAAACATATGATAAACTTATTTTAAAACAGTATGTTAATATTCACATAATCTGCTCAGTATATTACTCATAAACTGGACAACTTTTCGTGAAAAGTACTCCTAGAATTAAAGCAAAAGGCCCAATGATTAATCTTATATTAGTATAGCAAATATCGATAGATAATAAGAGTGTCCACAAAGTCTGAAAAGAGATGGAGAAGACATATAGTGTTTTAGTATCTATTTAGAGACTAGCAAAGTCTGGAACACATTATTCACATGAAATTTTCTTCAACTTATTTCCTTTCTTGATACAAGTTAGTGAAAGCGAGAGGACAATTTGCAGAATAATTATCTGAACATGATTAGGAATTTTAAGATTAAAATAAAATCTTTAGTCAAGCTAAATGCATGCTGTTAAAAGTCATATGCTCTTTGAAAAACAATTCATCCAAGAAACTGAGACAAAAATCTTCCCATTTCAGAAAACATCATATATTATTAATTTAACATGGCAACATTTTTCTTGTTTTGTTCTGTTCTAACTAGGCAATGAGCCAGATTTTTAAGTAACTCTCTTAAAAACTACATTTTCCATCATTGCTTTCAGTAAATCTATAACCATTAAAAGGTTTTATCTAACTTTTAGTTGTAACAAATAACTATGGCAAATAGCAGACCTACGAGACTGATCTTTAGTTTGGAATGGAGCAGAATGACCAACTGCACGAGAATCCCTCCTTCATGATATATCTTGGTCTATCACTGGCATGTTCTAACACAACCAAAAAATGAAAAGCTCTTTAAGTTTAAAAGTCTGTAATATCACAGGCTTAATCTGTACATAAACACTATTTAAGAAACTGAATGACTTTATGCAGTAACCTATTTTACTCAACTTTCTTAGTTTTAATAGGAAGGTATGAATTATTGAGATGAGTGTATACTGTTCTATATTCTTGTCTTTTTTTTTTTTTTTTCAGGCAAAAGCAGCCTAATCTTCCTTAAGGAAAGAGTCTTTCCTCATGTGGTTTGAGGGGAGATGACAGTACCCCCTGGCTAAATTTAAGGGAGGACATGTGACAATGACCTAAGTTAGCATACTCTACATCCCTAGAAACAATAATGAACCAGAAACCCAAGTTACTCAAACTAAAGAAAGTTTTGAACTGGAGTAGAATGACTAGGAAGACAGAAGAGCATTAAGGACAATGTAGACCTAAACAGAAGGAAACCATGAAGCAGTGAGAACCTGAGAAGGAAATCAGTGAATTAATAAATGAAGTGAAAAATACTCTTGAGTTCTAAGGATATACTGGGGTATCTTGGGTACAGTTGTGTTTGAATTCCTAAACTTGTCACATACTTATACAATCATATTTTAGTTGAGTTTCCATTACTTAAAAATGAAAGAATCCTGACTGATACAATGACTTCTAACTCTTAATATCTGAAATGCTCTTCTAGAACTCTAAGGTTTTCATGCTCGGACTAAAAGTCAAAAACAGAATGCTGTGATATTTAAGTTCCATCACAGGATAGCTAATGTTTAGTTATTTAATCCATGTGTTAATTCATTTTTTCATCAGACATTTTATTTTCTACTATGTGCCAGGTCAGTCCTGAAGTATACAAATATAAATAAGACAGAGTCCCTACTTTAAATGAATTAATAATTTATTATGGGAGAAGGCATAAAATAAAAACTAGACTAATAAGAGTTGTAACAGAAGTATTAGCAAAGTGGAAAAGGGGACTTAGATGAAGGTACAAAATCGTTTCTGGGAAGGAACAGAACATTTCTAGGATGTGTAAATAATCCTGTATTGAATTATGATAGGTTAATAAAAACATGTAGCTAAAAATAAGCACACACAAAAGCTTCTCAACAACTGTGGAGTCTCAGAAGTCACTGATGAAGATACAGCTTTTATGCTGGAGCATGTATTTAAGAAACTAGTTTAGCTCCATACCCAGAAGAGGGCCAGAGTAAATCAAGAGAACTTGATTTTGCTATTCTCTCACTGCAGCTATTTTCCCTGGGGAAAACAGCATCCTGACAGAAAACCAAAAATAACCCTTTCAGGGAGCAAGTAAGCCCAGGTTCCTTTTCCCTTCCTCTTCAAAGACTAATTTATTATCTTAAAGGAATAAAAGCTGAATTAAGGGAGAAAAACTAGTTATATGCTATTTAAAATAAATACATCTGAAACATGAAAAGAAGGAAAATTAAATTTTAAAAAAGGGAGGATACATGCAAGCGATTTACCAGCCACAAAAATACTGAAGTAGGTTGGTCAGATGGTAAAGAATCTGCCTGCAATGCAGGAGACAGTTCCAGGTTCAATCCCTGGGTCAGGACAATGCATTTCAGAAGGAAATGGCAACCCCCTCTACTATTTTGCCTGAAGAATTCCTTGGACAGAGGAGCCGGGTGGGCTACAGTCTATGGGCTCACAAAGAGTTGGACATGACTGAATAACTAACACTTTCCATTCTAGAGCTAATAGATTTCAAAGTAAAACAGATTATTAGCAATAAGAGGGTCACTCAATAATGATAAAAGGCTATGTTCACTAGGAAGAGAAAAAACAGAATTTTTATGCATTGAGTAACACAACTTCTAAATATATATACATTCAAACTGATAAAGATGAATTGAGAAATCCACTATTTGAGAGGGCAATACTAACACACCTCTTCCAGAAATTGGTCAGTCAAGCGGATAAAAATCAGTAGAAACAGAAAAGTCATAAATAGCAAAATTAATAAACGTGATCTAATGGCCATATCTGGGAAGGAACAGAACATTTCTAGGATGTGTAAATAATCCTGTATTGAATTATGATAGGTTAATAAAAACATGTAGCTAAAAATAAGCACACACAAAAGCTTCTCAACAACTGTGGAGTCTCAGAAGTCACTGATGAAGATACAGCTTTTATGCTGGAGCATGTATTTAAGAAACTAGTTTAGCTCCATACCCAGAAGAGGGCCAGAGTAAATCAAGAGAACTTGATTTTGCTATTCTCTCACTGCAGCTATTTTCCCTGGGGAAAACAGCATCCTGACAGAAAACCAAAAATAACCCTTTCAGGGAGCAAGTAAGCCCAGGTTCCTTTTCCCTTCCTCTTCAAAGACTAATTTATTATCTTAAAGGAATAAAAGCTAAATTTAAAGGGGAGAAAAACTAGTTATATGCTATTTAAAATAAATACATCTGAAACATGAAAAGAAGGAAAATTAAATTTTAAAAAAGGGAGGATACATGCAAGCGATTTACCAGCCACAAAAATACTGAAGTAGGTTGGTCAGATGGTAAAGAATCTGCCTGCAATGCAGGAGACAGTTCCAGGTTCAATCCCTGGGTCAGGACAATGCATTTCAGAAGGAAATGGCAACCCCCTCTACTATTTTGCCTGAAGAATTCCTTGGACAGAGGAGCCGGGTGGGCTACAGTCTATGGGCTCACAAAGAGTTGGACATGACTGAATAACTAACACTTTCCATTCTAGAGCTAATAGATTTCAAAGTAAAACAGATTATTAGCAATAAGAGGGTCACTCAATAATGATAAAAGGCTATGTTCACTAGGAAGAGAAAAAACAGAATTTTTATGCATTGAGTAACACAACTTCTAAATATATATACATTCAAACTGATAAAGATGAATTGAGAAATCCACTATTTGAGAGGGCAATACTAACACACCTCTTCCAGAAATTGGTCAGTCAAGCGGATAAAAATCAGTAGAAACAGAAAAGTCATAAATAGCAAAATTAATAAACATGATCTAATGGCCATATCTGGAGGAGGGCACAGCAATCCTCTTCAGTGGGACTGCTCTTCTAGTCTGGAGAGTTCCATGGACAGAGGAGCCAGGCAGACTACAGTTTGTAGGGTCACAAAGAATTGGACATGACTGAAGCAACTTAACAAAGCACAGCACAACACAGTACAGTGGGCATATATAGAAAACTGAATCCCCAAAGTGAAGTTTACACAGTGTTTACAAGCATTTATGAAAGAGTTATGAAAACTAAAAGATACCTGCAAGAAAAGACAACAGTTCTATCAATTGAAAAAGTGTAGTAAAACTAAAAGATATTTGCAAGAAAAGACACCAACAGTTCTATCAATTGAAAAAGTGTAGTATATCTATACAGTACATTACTATATATTGAAAATAAACATGCTATAATAATATGCATAAACTTAAAAGATAAGATTGAAAGAAGAAACTAACTGAAGTATGATAAAGTATGATCTCATCTATACGAATTTTTAAAACAAGCAAAATAACTATTATGATTATATGCATAAATGGTATATGGTAACAAGGAGGGAACACAGCCCCGCCTTTCAGCAGACCCTTCAATTGGATTAAAGATGTACTGAGTATGGCCCTACCCACCAAAGCAAGACTCAGTTTTCCTCACAGCTTATCTCTCCAATCAAGAAGCCTGAACAAGCCTCTTATTCTCATCATCAGCGGGTAGAAGAAGCAAAAACTATAATCCCACAGTCTCCAGAATAAAAAATCACAGTCCCAGAAAGCTAACCAATATGATCACTTCATCATAGCCTTATGTAACTCAGTGAAAGTATGAGGCATGCCATGCAGGGCCACCCAAGACACATGGGTCATAGCAGAGCATTCTGACAAAATGTGGTCCACTGGAGAAGGGAATGACAGACCACTTCAGTATTCTTTCCTGGAGAATCCCATGAATAGCATGGGAAAAAAAAGGCTATGTTCACTAGGAAGAGAAAAAACAGAATTTTTATGCATTGAGTAACACAACTTCTAAATATATATACATTCAAACTGATAAAGATGAATTGAGAAATCCACTATTTGAGAGGGCAATACTAACACACCTCTTCCAGAAATTGGTCAGTCAAGCGGATAAAAATCAGTAGAAACAGAAAAGTCATAAATAGCAAAATTAATAAACATGATCTAATGGCCATATCTGGAGGAGGGCACAGCAATCCTCTTCAGTGGGACTGCTCTTCTAGTCTGGAGAGTTCCATGGACAGAGGAGCCAGGCAGACTACAGTTTGTAGGGTCACAAAGAATTGGACATGACTGAAGCAACTTAACAAAGCACAGCACAACACAGTACAGTGGGCATATATAGAAAACTGAATCCCCAAAGTGAAGTTTACACAGTGTTTACAAGCATTTATGAAAGAGTTATGAAAACTAAAAGATACCTGCAAGAAAAGACAACAGTTCTATCAATTGAAAAAGTGTAGTAAAACTAAAAGATATTTGCAAGAAAAGACACCAACAGTTCTATCAATTGAAAAAGTGTAGTATATCTATACAGTACATTACTATATATTGAAAATAAACATGCTATAATAATATGCATAAACTTAAAAGATAAGATTGAAAGAAGAAACTAACTGAAGTATGATAAAGTATGATCTCATCTATACGAATTTTTAAAACAAGCAAAATAACTATTATGATTATATGCATAAATGGTATATGGTAACAAGGAGGAACACAGCCCCGCCTTTCAGCAGACCCTTCAATTGGATTAAAGATGTACTGAGTATGGCCCTACCCACCAAAGCAAGACTCAGTTTTCCTCACAGCTTATCTCTCCAATCAAGAAGCCTGAACAAGCCTCTTATTCTCATCATCAGCGGGTAGAAGAAGCAAAAACTATAATCCCACAGTCTCCAGAATAAAAAATCACAGTCCCAGAAAGCTAACCAATATGATCACTTCATCATAGCCTTATGTAACTCAGTGAAAGTATGAGGCATGCCATGCAGGGCCACCCAAGACACATGGGTCATAGCAGAGCATTCTGACAAAATGTGGTCCACTGGAGAAGGGAATGACAGACCACTTCAGTATTCTTTCCTGGAGAATCCCATGAATAGCATGAAAAGGCAAAAAGATATGACACTAGAAGATGAGTCCCCCAGGTTGATAGTTGTTCAGTATGCAGAGAGAGAGAAGAAAAGGCAAGGAATAGCTCCAGAAAGAATGAAGAGGCTGGGCCAAAGTGGAAATAATGCTCAGTCGTGGATGTGTCTGATAGTGAAAGTAAAGTCCAGTGAAGTAAAGAACAATATCGCATAGGAACCTGGAATGTTAGGTCTATAAAACAAGGTAAATTGGATGTGGTCAAATAGGAGCTGACAAGAGTGAACATCAGCATCTTAGGAATCAGTCAACTAAAATGGACAGGAATGGGAAACTTACTTCAGGTTACCATTATATCTACTACCATGGGCAGGAATCCCCTTTGAAGAAATGGAGTAATTGTCATGGTCAACAAAACAGTTCAAAATGCAGAACTGAGTTGAGTGCAATCTCAAAAATGATAGAATGATCTCTGTTCACTTCCAAGGCAAATCATTCAATATCAGAATAATCCAAGTCTATGCCCCAGCCACTAATGCTGAAGAAGCTAAAGTTGAGTAGTTCAATGAAGACCTCCAAGATCTTCTAGAACACCAACAAAAATATGTCCTTTTCATCGTAGGAGGTGATGAAATTCTCGCTGAGCTATTTCAAATCCTAAAAGATGATGCTGTTAAAATGAGATTCTCAATATGTCAGCAAACGTGGAAAACTCAGCAGTGGCCACAGGACTGGAAAAGGTCAGTTTTCAATCCAACCCCAAAGAAAGGCAATGCTAAAGAATGTTCTAACTACCACACAATTGCATACATTTCACATGCTAGCAATGTAAAGCTCAAAATCCTTCAAGCTAGGCTTCAACAGTACATTAACCAAAAACTTCCAAATGTGCAAGCTGGGTTTAAAAAACCAGTAGAAACCAATTACAGAGAAAGCAAGAGAATTCCAAAATTTCCCCTCATTAAAGATGTACTGAGTATGGCCCTACCCACCAAAGCAAGACTCAGTTTTCCTCACAGCTTATCTCTCCAATCAAGAAGCCTGAACAAGCCTCTTATTCTCATCATCAGCGGGTAGAAGAAGCAAAAACTATAATCCCACAGTCTCCAGAATAAAAAATCACAGTCCCAGAAAGCTAACCAATATGATCACTTCATCATAGCCTTATGTAACTCAGTGAAAGTATGAGGCATGCCATGCAGGGCCACCCAAGACACATGGGTCATAGCAGAGCATTCTGACAAAATGTGGTCCACTGGAGAAGGGAATGACAGACCACTTCAGTATTCTTTCCTGGAGAATCCCATGAATAGCATGAAAAGGCAAAAAGATATGACACTAGAAGATGAGTCCCCCAGGTTGATAGTTGTTCAGTATGCAGAGAGAGAGAAGAAAAGGCAAGGAATAGCTCCAGAAAGAATGAAGAGGCTGGGCCAAAGTGGAAATAATGCTCAGTCGTGGATGTGTCTGATAGTGAAAGTAAAGTCCAGTGAAGTAAAGAACAATATCGCATAGGAACCTGGAATGTTAGGTCTATAAAACAAGGTAAATTGGATGTGGTCAAATAGGAGCTGACAAGAGTGAACATCAGCATCTTAGGAATCAGTCAACTAAAATGGACAGGAATGGGAAACTTACTTCAGGTTACCATTATATCTACTACCATGGGCAGGAATCCCTTAGAAGAAATGGAGTAATTGTCATGGTCAACAAAACAGTTCAAAATGCAGAACTGAGTTGAGTGCAATCTCAAAAATGATAGAATGATCTCTGTTCACTTCCAAGGCAAATCATTCAATATCAGAATAATCCAAGTCTATGCCCCAGCCACTAATGCTGAAGAAGCTAAAGTTGAGTAGTTCAATGAAGACCTCCAAGATCTTCTAGAACACCAACAAAAATATGTCCTTTTCATCGTAGGAGGTGATGAAATTCTCGCTGAGCTATTTCAAATCCTAAAAGATGATGCTGTTAAAATGAGATTCTCAATATGTCAGCAAACGTGGAAAACTCAGCAGTGGCCACAGGACTGGAAAAGGTCAGTTTTCAATCCAACCCCAAAGAAAGGCAATGCTAAAGAATGTTCTAACTACCACACAATTGCATACATTTCACATGCTAGCAATGTAAAGCTCAAAATCCTTCAAGCTAGGCTTCAACAGTACATTAACCAAAAACTTCCAAATGTGCAAGCTGGGTTTAGAAAGGGCAGAGGAACCAGAGATCCAATTGCCAACATCCACTGGATTACAGAGAAAGCAAGAGAATTCCAAAAATCATCTACTTCTGCATTATTGAATATGTAAAATCTTTGACTGTGTGGATCTCAACAAATTGAAAAATTCTTAGAGAGATGGGAATACCAGATGCCTTATTCTGTCTCCTGATAAACCTATATGCAGGCAAGAAACAACAGTTAGAACTGGACATGGAACAACGGACTGGTTCAAAAAAATGAGAAAGAATTATGTTAAGGCTGTATATTGTCACACTGCTTATTTAACTTGTATGTAGAGTACATCATGCAAAATGCTGAGTTGGAATACTCTCAAGTAAGAATCAAGATTGCTGGGAGAAATATCAACAACCTCAGATATGCAGATGATACCACTCTAATAGAAAATGAAGAGGAACTAAAGAGCTTGTTGATGAAGATGAAAAGGAAGAGTGAAAAAGCTGACTTTAAACTCAATATTCAGGCTTCCCTGGCGGTCCAGTGGGTAAGGACACCGCCTTGCAGTGCAAGGGGCTCTGGTTCGATCCCTGGCCTGGGAAGATCCCACGTGCTGCGGAGTAGCTGGACCGATGTGTCCAATTACCAAGCTGGAGCTCTGGAGCATATGCACCCAGAGCTGGTGCTCTGCGACAACAGAGGCCACTGCTATGGGAGGCCCACACGGGCCAAAGAACAAAGATGGATGAAAAAATAGATAAATGAAAGACCAATAGAAGTGGCCTGCTATCCCCCACCCCCCAAAAAAAAAGATCCTGCAAGCTGGGTGGTGCAGTCAAACACACACACACACACACACACACAAATAAACTCAATATTCAAAAATCTAACATCATGGCATTGGGTTCCATCAGTTCATGGCTAATAGATGGGGGAGAAGTGGAATCAGTGCCAGAGTTCATTTTCTTAAGCTCCAAAATCACTGTGGATATATTGCAAAGTTATAGTAATTGAAACAGTTTTGTACCAGCAAAAAACAGAGGTATAGACCAATGGAATAGAAAAAAGAGCCCAGGAATAAACTGATGCATATACAATCAAAAGGTCTTTGATAAGAGTGCCAAGACTAAATACTGGAGAAAATGTAGTCTCTTTAAGAAATGCTGTTAGTGTTAAAAGAAATGCAGAAGACTCAGTCCTAATGAGGTGGCTGGCTCTAGAACCTATCATAAAAAGTGAAGTAAGTCAAAAAGAGAAAGACAAGTATAGTATACTAACTCATATATATGGGATCTAGTAAGATGGTCATGATAACACATGCAGTGAACTCATGAAAAAACAGAGAATAGACATAAAGACATTGTGGAGACCGAACAGTGGGAGGGAGTAACATGGAAACCTATACTGTCATGTATAGAAAAGATAGCTATTGTCATTGTGGAGACGAACAGTGGAGGGAGTAAGTATTTAACTTGTATGTAGAGTACATATGAAATGCTGAGTTGGAATACTCTCAAGTAAGAATCAAGATTGCTGGGAGAAATATCAACAACCTCAGATATGCAGATGATACCACTCTAATAGAAAATGAAGAGGAACTAAAGAGCTTGTTGATGAAGATGATAAGGAAGAGGGCAAAAGCTGACTTTAAACTCAATATTCAGGCTTCCCTGGCGGTCCAGTGGGTAAGGACACCGCCTTGCAGTGCAAGGGGCTCTGGTTCGATCCCTGGCCTGGGAAGATCCCACGTGCTGCGGAGTAGCTGGACCGATGTGTCCAATTACCAAGCTGGAGCTCTGGAGCATATGCACCCAGAGCTGGTGCTCTGCGACAACAGAGGCCACTGCTATGGGAGGCCCACACGGGCCAAAGAACAAAGATGGATGAAAAAATAGATAAATGAAAGACCAATAGAAGTGGGCCACCCACTCCCCTCCTTCCCCAACCCGACCCCCACCCAAAAAAAAAGATCCTGCAAGCTGGGTGGTGCAGTCAAACACACACACACACACACACACACAAATAAACTCAATATTCAAAAATCTAACATCATGGCATTGGGTTCCATCAGTTCATGGCTAATAGATGGGGGAGAAGTGGAATCAGTGCCAGAGTTCATTTTCTTAAGCTCCAAAATCACTGTGGATATATTGCAAAGTTATAGTAATTGAAACAGTTTTGTACCAGCAAAAAACAGAGGTATAGACCAATGGAATAGAAAAAAGAGCCCAGGAATAAACTGATGCATATACAATCAAAAGGTCTTTGATAAGAGTGCCAAGACTAAATACTGGAGAAAATGTAGTCTCTTTAAGAAATGCTGTTAGTGTTAAAAGAAATGCAGAAGACTCAGTCCTAATGAGGTGGCTGGCTCTAGAACCTATCATAAAAAGTGAAGTAAGTCAAAAAGAGAAAGACAAGTATAGTATACTAACTCATATATATGGGATCTAGTAAGATGGTCATGATAACACATGCAGTGAACTCATGAAAAAACAGAGAATAGACATAAAGACATTGTGGAGACCGAACAGTGGGAGGGAGTAACATGGAAACCTATACTGTCATGTATAGAAAAGATAGCTATTGTCATTGTGCTAGGGGAATAGGAGTACCTACAACCACTTGGAGCGATGGTCTGGAGGGATGGGAGGGGGGGTACTAGGTGGGTGGAGGGTCAAGGGATATGCATATGAATGATCTGGGAACATACATGTACAAAAATAAATAAATAAATAAATAAACAAATAAAGTAAAAAAAAAAAAAAAAAGAAATGCTGTTAGGAAAACTGGATATCCATATGTAAAAGAAATAAACTGAACATTATCTTATACCATACACATAAATCAACTTAAAATATACTTATATCAATAACAAATGGAGTAAAGACTAGTAATCCCTGAAGCAGAAAACTAAAAGAAAACATAGGCGAAAAGCTGCTTGACATCATTCTTGGTGATGATTTTTTGGATTTGGCAGCCAAAGCAAAGGGAACAAAAGCAAAAAAGAGACTACCAGGACTGTATCAAACTAAACACTTCTGAACAGTAGAGAAAACAATCAACCAATGAAAAGACAGCCTACAGAATGGGAGAAAACACTTGCAAACCAAATATCTGATCAGGATTTAACATTTGAAATATATAAGAAACTCCTACAACCCAATAGTGAAAACCAAATGACATAATTAACAGGCAAACAACTTGAACACATTTCTGGAAAGAAGGCATATAAATGGCCAAGAGCCATATGAAAAACTGTTCAACATCACTAATCATCAGGGAAATGAAAAATCAAAGCCATAATGAGATACTGCCTCACAGCTGTTAGGATTATATTACAAAACAAACAAAAAATAATAAGTATTGGCAAAGAGAAATTTGAACGCTTATGCACTGTTGGTGAGAATGTAAAATGGTAGAGCCAATAATGAAAACAGTATGGTAGTTTCTGCAAAAATTAAAATAGAAATACATCCTTCTTCAGGATATTATACAGAATAATTAAAAACAGGATTCAAAGAAATATCTGCACTCCCATGTTCATGATAACACATGCAGTGAACTCATGAAAAAACAGAGAATAGACATAAAGACATTGTGGAGACCGAACAGTGGGAGGGAGTAACATGGAAACCTATACTGTCATGTATAGAAAAGATAGCTATTGTCATTGTGCTAGGGGAATAGGAGTACCTACAACCACTTGGAGCGATGGTCTGGAGGGATGGGAGGGGGGGTACTAGGTGGGTGGAGGGTCAAGGGATATGCATATGAATGATCTGGGAACATACATGTACAAAAATAAATAAATAAATAAATAAACAAATAAAGTAAAAAAAAAAAAAAAAAGAAATGCTGTTAGGAAAACTGGATATCCATATGTAAAAGAAATAAACTGAACATTATCTTATACCATACACATAAATCAACTTAAAATATACTTATATCAATAACAAATGGAGTAAAGACTAGTAATCCCTGAAGCAGAAAACTAAAAGAAAACATAGGCGAAAAGCTGCTTGACATCATTCTTGGTGATGATTTTTTGGATTTGGCAGCCAAAGCAAAGGGAACAAAAGCAAAAAAGAGACTACCAGGACTGTATCAAACTAAACACTTCTGAACAGTAGAGAAAACAATCAACCAATGAAAAGACAGCCTACAGAATGGGAGAAAACACTTGCAAACCAAATATCTGATCAGGATTTAACATTTGAAATATATAAGAAACTCCTACAACCCAATAGTGAAAACCAAATGACATAATTAACAGGCAAACAACTTGAACACATTTCTGGAAAGAAGGCATATAAATGGCCAAGAGCCATATGAAAAACTGTTCAACATCACTAATCATCAGGGAAATGAAAAATCAAAGCCATAATGAGATACTGCCTCACAGCTGTTAGGATTATATTACAAAACAAACAAAAAATAATAAGTATTGGCAAAGAGAAATTTGAACGCTTATGCACTGTTGGTGAGAATGTAAAATGGTAGAGCCAATAATGAAAACAGTATGGTAGTTTCTGCAAAAATTAAAATAGAAATACATCCTTCTTCAGGATATTATACAGAATAATTAAAAACAGGATTCAAAGAAATATCTGCACTCCCATGTTCACTGCAGCACTGTTCACAGTAGCCTACACAGACATTCCTTAGTTTACTGTTCTTCACATTACTACACCTCAGATTACAAATTGAAACTTCATGGCAACCTTGCACTGTCAGGTGATGGCTAGCACTTTTTAGCAATGAAGCATTCTGAGTTAAAGCATCTACATTTTTTAGGCATAAGGCTATTGCACACTAGATTACAGTATAGTATAAATGTAACCTCTATATGAATGCGGAGCCAAAAAAATCTGTGTGACTCATTTTTTTTGTGTGATATTTGCTTTGGTGCAGTGGTCTAGGACTGAAACTGCAAAATCTTCACGTTATGCCCCTAACTGGAAACAACTTTAATGTTCATTGATGGATGAATAGGTAAATAAAATGAGGATTTCAAAACTACTGGATAATGGACTATTATTATGCAGTCTTCAGAAAGAATGAAATTCTGACATAAGGTATAATATGGAGAAACTCTGAAGACCTGATGCTAAGTGAACTATGCAGTCCCAGAAAGACAAATGTTGCAAGATTCTAATTATATGAGGTATCTAAAAAGAGAGAAACAGAAAGAATGATGGTTGCCAGAGGTTGAAGGAGGTGGAAATTGGAGTTGCTGTTAAATGGGTACAGGGTTTCAGTGATGCAAGGTGAAAACATGCTAGAGATCTGCTGCACAAAAACACACATAGTAAGGATACTGTACTGCATACTTAAAAATTTGTTGAGAGTGATTTTTATGTTTATATGCTTTTTACCATAATAAAAAAATCTTCCATGGTTTTATTAGCATTCAAGCTTCTCAGCTTTATATTTAAGATCAGTCATAATCTACATACTAACTTTTTTTTAAAAAATCTGGTAGGTTTATTTCCACACCTCTATTCTCATGTTGATTTTGTACCTGCTGCATAGAATCTCTCATTCTTTGGACCTCATTCTAAATCCAACACATCCAAACTCAAATCCCGATTTCTCTTTGAAGTTTTTCAGAAAAATGGCCACACAAATTATTATCATTCCTTAGCTTCTTACTCATTTATAATGCGCATCTAGTTTGCTTTTTAACTTTTCACATGTGGAAACCTCATGTTTCCAGTGAATTACAAGTGGCTAGCAGACAAAAGAGTCATGGTTTAATCTTATTTTCAAGTAACTGCTTAACAAAGGCCATTGCCCATTGTACAAACTCAATAAATATTTCTCAGTTGATTAAATATTGCCTGGAAAATCAAATAGTTTAAATAGGAAATCTATATACAAAATCTTGATTTTGGAATGTGAATTTTCAGGGTGGGGTTGAGGTGATCTCAGAGATCTAGGAATGCATTCTCTTCTTTATTAAGTTAACTCACCTCTAGATAAACACATATTTTAATAATTCAGTATAAGAAATTATTTCCATATATTGTCACATAACTTCACAAATAGGATTTTTCTAAAACTTACCCAGAATATTATAAACAGACAAGAATAGCCTGTTTACCACTTTAATTCCATAGAAAACTCATTCCTTGTATGCTAAGAAACAACTTTAATGTTCAAAGAATGATGGTTCTGGCCAGAGGTTGAAGGAAGGTGGAAATTGCAGTCCCAGAAAGACAAATGTTGCAAGATTCTAATTATATGAGGTATCTAAAAAGAGAGAAACAGAAAGAATGATGGTTGCCAGAGGTTGAAGGAGGTGGAAATTGGAGTTGCTGTTAAATGGGTACAGGGTTTCAGTGATGCAAGGTGAAAACATGCTAGAGATCTGCTGCACAAAAACACACATAGTAAGGATACTGTACTGCATACTTAAAAATTTGTTGAGAGTGATTTTTATGTTTATATGCTTTTTACCATAATAAAAAAATCTTCCATGGTTTTATTAGCATTCAAGCTTCTCAGCTTTATATTTAAGATCAGTCATAATCTACATACTAACTTTTTTTTAAAAAATCTGGTAGGTTTTTTTCCCACACCTCTATTCTCATGTTGATTTTGTACCTGCTGCATAGAATCTCTCATTCTTTGGACCTCATTCTAAATCCAACACATCCAAACTCAAATCCCGATTTCTCTTTGAAGTTTTTCAGAAAAATGGCCACACAAATTATTATCATTCCTTAGCTTCTTACTCATTTATAATGCGCATCTAGTTTGCTTTTTAACTTTTCACATGTGGAAACCTCATGTTTCCAGTGAATTACAAGTGGCTAGCAGACAAAAGAGTCATGGTTTAATCTTATTTTCAAGTAACTGCTTAACAAAGGCCATTGCCCATTGTACAAACTCAATAAATATTTCTCAGTTGATTAAATATTGCCTGGAAAATCAAATAGTTTAAATAGGAAATCTATATACAAAATCTTGATTTTGGAATGTGAATTTTCAGGGTGGGGTTGAGGTGATCTCAGAGATCTAGGAATGCATTCTCTTCTTTATTAAGTTAACTCACCTCTAGATAAACACATATTTTAATAATTCAGTATAAGAAATTATTTCCATATATTGTCACATAACTTCACAAATAGGATTTTTCTAAAAACTTACCCAGAATATTATAAACAGACAAGAATAGCCTGTTTTTACCACCCTTAATTCCATAGCCATTGCAACAACATAAACCATTATGGCAACAAATCAGTCATTCCTCTGTTTACTGGAGAACAGAGAATATTTATTGGGTACTCACTTTCTGCAGTAAGCAGCAAGGGATGTGGTTTTGCTAATGTTATGGAATGCCTGAAAGCAGTTGCCAAATTGGGAAGCTCTCAAGAAGGCTTGCTGAAGTATGTGTTCTATCTATATACACATATACGTACACACACAATTCCACAATCAGTGGAACCATAATTAACATAAGTTTCCAATGTTAGTTTGAGGTTTCTATTCAACTGGCAGAAAATGAGGAGAAAATAAAAGGTTTCTTTTAGAGCTGTGCCAAATTGCTCTGGAAGGAACATGTTTCACTTGCAAATAGGATAACCATGTATTTCAAATAGAGTGCACAAGATTTCCTTGATGACTATCTTGTATAGCCTAAATAAAACTTTAATAATTTACATTATCCCCACTTTCCAAATAAAACACATATATGAAAATGAAGGAAGTTTTAAGATGCTTTCATGACATAATGTATATGACCTAAGAAATACATCATGCAAATAGGAAAGATGAAAAGGGAGACAAAACCAGACCCTTACCAACCTTTAAAACAAAATATCATATTTCTCTTCTTTCAAAATTTTCTGGGTATTTTGATTAAATCATCTAAGATATTAAAATTCAGTGATGTATAGAAGAACAATTAGTTTACAAAGGTTGGTGCTAATGAGTTGACAGCTCATGCTATTGAAAATATCTAGATAAAGTAATGCCAAAGTAATACTGTCCACTGGAAATTCAACCATTAATATTCATTGAAATGTCTGACCTTCAGGTCTCCTGTTGAACTTTTAACTATAGTAATTTTAAGAGTAAAATTTAAGAGTAATTTTAAGAGTAAAGAGAAGTTTTAAAGATTACTATTACAGTTATAATACTCAATAGGCCAACTGACTTTAGTTCTGACATTTTTCTCAATGAAATTTAAGAGAAAATTTACAAACTGAAGCAGATTTACATAGCTATCCTGTGTTCTTCACCTAGTATGATATGCACTATTATAAACAGACAAGAATAGCCTGTTTTAACCAAAAACCTTAATTTCCATAGCCATTGCAACAACATAAACCATTATGGCAACAAATCAGTCACTCCTCTGTTTACTGGAGAACAGAGAATATTTATTGGGTACTCACTTTCTGCAGTAAGCAGCAAGGGATGTGGTTTTGCTAATGTTATGGAATGCCTGAAAGCAGTTGCCAAATTGGGAAGCTCTCAAGAAGGCTTGCTGAAGTATGTGTTCTATCTATATACACATATACGTACACACAAATTCCACAATCAGTGGAACCATAATTAACATAAGTTTCCAATGTTAGTTTGAGGTTTCTATTCAACTGGCAGAAAATGAGGAGAAAATAAAAGGTTTCTTTTAGAGCTGTGCCAAATTGCTCTGGAAGGAACATGTTTCACTTGCAAATAGGATAACCATGTATTTCAAATAGAGTGCACAAGATTTCCTTGATGACTATCTTGTATAGCCTAAATAAAACTTTAATAATTTACATTATCCCCACTTTCCAAATAAAACACATATATGAAAATGAAGGAAGTTTTAAGATGCTTTCATGACATAATGTATATGACCTAAGAAATACATCATGCAAATAGGAAAGATGAAAAGGGAGACAAAACCAGACCCTTACCAACCTTTAAAACAAAATATCATATTTCTCTTCTTTCAAAATTTTCTGGGTATTTTGATTAAATCATCTAAGATATTAAAATTCAGTGATGTATAGAAGAACAATTAGTTTACAAAGGTTGGTGCTAATGAGTTGACAGCTCATGCTATTGAAAATATCTAGATAAAGTAATGCCAAAGTAATACTGTCCACTGGAAATTCAACCATTAATATTCATTGAAATGTCTGACCTTCAGGTCTCCTGTTGAACTTTTAAATATAGTAATTTTAAGAGTAAAATTTAAGAGTAATTTTAAGAGTAAAGAGAAGTTTTAAAGATTACTATTACAGTTATAATACTCAATAGGCCAACTGACTTTAGTTCTGACATTTTTCTCAATGAAATTTAAGAGAAAATTTACAAACTGAAGCAGATTTACATAGCTATCCTGTGTTCTTCACCTAGTATGATATGCATATTTAAAACATTAAATTTAGGGGTGGAGGGCAAGATGGGGTGGGAGTTAAACTATTGTGTATAAAATAAAAAGTGCTACATTAAAAGGATCACACACCATGGTCAAGGCAGATTTATCCCATGGGTGCAAGGAGTTTTCAATATGTGTAAATCCACTGATATGTAAATCAGTGTGATAGACTACATTAACAAAATGGAATATCAAATGATCATCTCAGTCGATGCAGAAAAAGTCTTTGACAAAATTCAACACCTATTTATGATAAAAACTCTCCAGAAAGTGGGCATGGTGGCAACATCCCTCAACCTAATAAAGGCCATATATGACAAACCTAGAGCTAATATATTCTACTGTGAAAATCTGAAAGCATTTCCTCTAAGATCAGGAAGAAGACAAGCACGTCCACTCTCACTACTTTTATTCAACAAAGATTTGGAAGTCCTAGCCACAGCTAACAGAGAAGAAAAAAAATGAAAGAAATCTAAATTAGAAAAGAAGTAAAACTGTCACTGTTGGCAGATGACATAATACTACACATAGAAAATCCTAAAGACGCTACCAGAAAACTACTAGAGTTCATTAATCAATTAGGTAAAGGTGCAGGATACAAAATTAACACACAGAAATCTCTTGCATTTCTATACACTAAAAACAAAAGATCAGAAAGATAAATTACAGAAACAATCCCATTCACTGTGTAACAAAAAGAATAAAATACCTAGGAATAAACCTACCTAATTTCAGTGATGTATAGAAGAACAATTAGTTTACAAAGGTTGGTGCTAATGAGTTGACAGCTCATGCTATTGAAAATATCTAGATAAAGTAATGCCAAAGTAATACTGTCCACTGGAAATTCAACCATTAATATTCATTGAAATGTCTGACCTTCAGGTCTCCTGTTGAACTTTTAAATATAGTAATTTTAAGAGTAAAATTTAAGAGTAATTTTAAGAGTAAAGAGAAGTTTTAAAGATTACTATTACAGTTATAATACTCAATAGGCCAACTGACTTTAGTTCTGACATTTTTCTCAATGAAATTTAAGAGAAAATTTACAAACTGAAGCAGATTTACATAGCTATCCTGTGTTCTTCACCTAGTATGATATGCATATTTAAAACATTAAATTTAGGGGTGGAGGGCAAGATGGGGTGGGAGTTAAACTATTGTGTATAAAATAAAAAGTGCTACATTAAAAGGATCACACACCATGGTCAAGGCAGATTTATCCCATGGGTGCAAGGAGTTTTCAATATGTGTAAATCCACTGATATGTAAATCAGTGTGATAGACTACATTAACAAAATGGAATATCAAATGATCATCTCAGTCGATGCAGAAAAAGTCTTTGACAAAATTCAACACCTATTTATGATAAAAACTCTCCAGAAAGTGGGCATGGTGGCAACATCCCTCAACCTAATAAAGGCCATATATGACAAACCTAGAGCTAATATATTCTACTGTGAAAATCTGAAAGCATTTCCTCTAAGATCAGGAAGAAGACAAGCACGTCCACTCTCACTACTTTTATTCAACAAAGATTTGGAAGTCCTAGCCACAGCTAACAGAGAAGAAAAAAAATGAAAGAAATCTAAATTAGAAAAGAAGTAAAACTGTCACTGTTGGCAGATGACATAATACTACACATAGAAAATCCTAAAGACGCTACCAGAAAACTACTAGAGTTCATTAATCAATTAGGTAAAGGTGCAGGATACAAAATTAACACACAGAAATCTCTTGCATTTCTATACACTAAAAACAAAAGATCAGAAAGATAAATTACAGAAACAATCCCATTCACTGTGTAACAAAAAGAATAAAATACCTAGGAATAAACCTACCTAAAGAGGCAAAGGCTTCCCAGGTGGCTCTAGTGGTAAATAACTCGCCTGCCAATGCAAGACACGGAAGAGATGCAAATTCCATCCTTGGGTAGGGCAGGTCCCCTGGAGGAGGGTCTGGTAACCCACTCCAATATTCTTGCCTGCAGAATCCCAAGGACAGAGAAGTCTGGCAGGCTACAGACCATAGGGCTGCAATGATTCCGACACGACTGAAACAACTTAGCACGCACCAACAAAGCCAAACACCTTTACTTAGAAAACTGTAAGATGATGATGAAAGAAACTGAAGATGACACAGACAAAAGGAAAGATATACCATGTTTCTGGACTGGAAGAATCAACAGTGTCAAAATAACTACACTACCAAGGCAATTGCCAGATTCAGTGCAATCTCTATCAGACCAATGGCATTTTTCACAAAACTAAAACAAGAAATCTTTAAAATTTGTAGGGAGACACAAAACACAATTGGTAGGGAGACACAATTTTTAAGATTTTTAAAATCTTAAAAATTTGTAGGGAGACACAATAGCCAAAGCAATCTTTAGAAAGAAAAAGAGTTGGAAGAATCATGTTGCCTGACTTCAGATGATACTACACAGCTATAGTCACCAAAACAGAAAAAAAGATAGATGTAAGAAGAGACAAAGTCCAAAACAAATCCATATGACTATGTTGTAGAGTCAATGGACTCTACAACAAAGGAGCAATGATACACAATGGATAAAAGCCAGTCTCTTCATTAAGTGGTGTTGGAAAAACTGGAGAGGTTATGTGGAAAAAAAATGAGATTAGGATATTCTTTAACACCATAAATAAACACAAAAAAAACTGTCACTGTTGGCAGATGACATAATACTACACATAGAAAATCCTAAAGACGCTACCAGAAAACTACTAGAGTTCATTAATCAATTAGGTAAAGGTGCAGGATACAAAATTAACACACAGAAATCTCTTGCATTTCTATACACTAAAAACAAAAGATCAGAAAGATAAATTACAGAAACAATCCCATTCACTGTGTAACAAAAAGAATAAAATACCTAGGAATAAACCTACCTAAAGAGGCAAAGGCTTCCCAGGTGGCTCTAGTGGTAAATAACTCGCCTGCCAATGCAAGACACGGAAGAGATGCAAATTCCATCCTTGGGTAGGGCAGGTCCCCTGGAGGAGGGTCTGGTAACCCACTCCAATATTCTTGCCTGCAGAATCCCAAGGACAGAGAAGTCTGGCAGGCTACAGACCATAGGGCTGCAATGATTCCGACACGACTGAAACAACTTAGCACGCACCAACAAAGCCAAACACCTTTACTTAGAAAACTGTAAGATGATGATGAAAGAAACTGAAGATGACACAGACAAAAGGAAAGATATACCATGTTTCTGGACTGGAAGAATCAACAGTGTCAAAATAACTACACTACCAAGGCAATTGCCAGATTCAGTGCAATCTCTATCAGACCAATGGCATTTTTCACAAAACTAAAACAAGAAATCTTTAAAATTTGTAGGGAGACACAAAACACAATTGGTAGGGAGACACAATTTTTAAGATTTTTAAAATCTTAAAAATTTGTAGGGAGACACAATAGCCAAAGCAATCTTTAGAAAGAAAAAGAGTTGGAAGAATCATGTTGCCTGACTTCAGATGATACTACACAGCTATAGTCACCAAAACAGAAAAAAAGATAGATGTAAGAAGAGACAAAGTCCAAAACAAATCCATATGACTATGTTGTAGAGTCAATGGACTCTACAACAAAGGAGCAATGATACACAATGGATAAAAGCCAGTCTCTTCATTAAGTGGTGTTGGAAAAACTGGAGAGGTTATGTGGAAAAAAAATGAGATTAGGATATTCTTTAACACCATAAATAAACACAAAAATAAACTCAAAATCGATTAAAGACCTAAATATAAGATCAGATACTATAAAAATCTTAGACAAAAATGTAGGCAGAAAATTCTTTAACATAAATTGCAGTAAAATATTTTTGAATTGTCTCCTAGAGTAATGAAATTAAAAACAAAAATAAACAAATGGGACCTAATTAAACTCCAAAGCTTTTGCACAACAAAGGAAACCACAAACAAAACCAAAATGCAGCCCACACAATAGGAGAAAATATTTACAGACATAGCAACCAACAAGCAATTAATCTTCAGGATTTACAAACAGCTCATGCAGTTCAATACCAAAACAACCAAACAACCAAATCAAAAGATGAACAGCGTTTCCCCAGTGGTCCAGTGGGTAAGGACACCACCTTGCAGTGGAAGGGGCACTGGTTCAATTCCTGGCCTGGGAAGATCCCACATGCCAAGGAGCGCCCGGTGTGTCCAATTAGGAGCCAGCGCTCTGGAGCACATGTGCCCAGAGCCGGTGCTCTGCAACGAGAGAGGCCACTGCAATGGGAGGCCCACATAGGCCAAAGAATAAGGATGGATGAAAAATAAATGAATAAAAAAATCAGTAAAAAGAAGTCAAAATTAAAAAAAAAAAAAAAAGATGAACAGAAGAAATAAACATTTCTCCAAATGAGACAGATGGCCAAGAGACACATGACAAGATGCTCAACATTGTTAATTATTAGAGAAATGCAAATCAGAACAACAATGAGATATCATCTCACGCCAGTCAGAAAGGCCATCAAAAAAAATTCTATAAACAATAAATACTGGATAAGGTGTGTAGAAAAGGGAACTTTTCTACCCTGTTGGTGGCAATTGTTTCAACCACTATGGAAAACAGTATAGGGGCTCCTTAAGAAATTGAAAATAGAGGCACCATATGATCCATCAATTCCATTCCTGCAATGAATACTAGGGCACATATATATTTTTGAGATATATATATATCCACATATATACCCTGGATATACAATAACCAGGACATGGAAGCAACCTAAATGCCCCATGACAGAGGAGTGAATAAAGGAGAGATGGTATGCATATACAATGGAATATTACTCAGACATTAAAAAGAATGAGATAGTGCCAGTTGCACCAACATGGATGGACCTCAAGATTATCACACTAAGTACATCAGAAAAAGACAAATATCATATGATATCACATATATGTGGAATCTAATAAAAATGATATAAATACACTTATTTTCAAAACTGAAACAGATTCATAAACTTAGAGAATGAACTTATGGTTACCGGGGGAAAGGTGTTGGGGAAGGATAGATTGGGAGTTCTGGACTGACATGAACACACTGCTATATTTAAAATTTATAACCAATGAAAGCCTACTGTATAGCACAGGAAACACTGCTTAATATTAAAAATCTAAGTGGGAAAAGAATTTGAAAAAGATACATGTATAAGTGAATCACTTTGTCATGTACCTAAAACTTCAATATAAATTTTTTAAATTGTGAGTCACCATGTTGTACACCTGTTACTTACATAATATTGTATAGCAACTATACTTAAATACTTTTTTAAAGTTAGGGAAAGTAGCGTGAAGGCCTATCATAAGTGAAGAAAATACCTATAGTCGTTGCTCTGTGAGAAAAGGAGATCCTTCAGGGGTGCTGTGTGATGGTCGGGAGGAGTGGGAAGTGGGGGATGACTAATCTGGGAATATACATGTCTGTAAACAACAAAACTCTGTAAAAGTTAAAAGTAAAATAAAAGTTTAAAATTTTTTTGACAGAATACCTTAAAAAAACAATAAAAATAAAGTTAGGGAACCCTACAGAAGGAAAAAAAACAAAATAGGAAGTTGAACTATCACTTAGCATGCAGGAAGCTGTGGGATTTGAACAACTATGTCATGGTTCAGTACTCTAAATAGTTGACCTGAAGTAATCTTTTGGAAGAACAAGGGGAGATGTGACTATATAAAAACACACAGAGAGAATATCATAAATAATCTTGTGCAAAATGTAAATAATTACACTTCTTAACCTGGAAACTATGGAGGTACTGAAGAACTTAAGTGCCCCATGACAGAGGAGTGAATAAAGGAGAGATGGTATGCATATACAATGGAATATTACTCAGACATTAAAAAGAATGAGATAGTGCCAGTTGCACCAACATGGATGGACCTCAAGATTATCACACTAAGTACATCAGAAAAAGACAAATATCATATGATATCACATATATGTGGAATCTAATAAAAATGATATAAATACACTTATTTTCAAAACTGAAACAGATTCATAAACTTAGAGAATGAACTTATGGTTACCGGGGGAAAGGTGTTGGGGAAGGATAGATTGGGAGTTCTGGACTGACATGAACACACTGCTATATTTAAAATTTATAACCAATGAAAGCCTACTGTATAGCACAGGAAACACTGCTTAATATTAAAAATCTAAGTGGGAAAAGAATTTGAAAAAGATACATGTATAAGTGAATCACTTTGTCATGTACCTAAAACTTCAATATAAATTTTTTTTAAATTGTGAGTCACCATGTTGTACACCTGTTACTTACATAATATTGTATAGCAACTATACTTAAATACTTTTTTAAAGTTAGGGAAAGTAGCGTGAAGGCCTATCATAAGTGAAGAAAATACCTATAGTCGTTGCTCTGTGAGAAAAGGAGATCCTTCAGGGGTGCTGTGTGATGGTCGGGAGGAGTGGGAAGTGGGGGATGACTAATCTGGGAATATACATGTCTGTAAACAACAAAACTCTGTAAAAGTTAAAAGTAAAATAAAAGTTTAAAATTTTTTTGACAGAATACCTTAAAAAAACAATAAAAATAAAGTTAGGGAACCCTACAGAAGGAAAAAAAACAAAATAGGAAGTTGAACTATCACTTAGCATGCAGGAAGCTGTGGGATTTGAACAACTATGTCATGGTTCAGTACTCTAAATAGTTGACCTGAAGTAATCTTTTGGAAGAACAAGGGGAGATGTGACTATATAAAAACACACAGAGAGAATATCATAAATAATCTTGTGCAAAATGTAAATAATTACACTTCTTAACCTGGAAACTATGGAGGTACTGAAGAACTTAAGTATAAGAGTGATGTGATGAGATTTATTCTTCACAAAATTTATTACATCAGTAGTTTAGATGTGGATTTGAGGAAATGCTCAGTTATAGGCAGGAAGAACAATTAGGGGGCTCTTACACTAATCTTGGTGAAGAATAAACAGAGCCTAAACTAAAACATTAACAGTGAAAATGGTTTCAAGGATAAAGAGGGGAAATTTCAAGTCACTGTAGAGATCTTCAGGACAAAGCTGATGATTGATAGAATGAAGTCAGTCAGGAGTCAGGTGAGGGTTTAATACAAATGAATGTGAAACATGAATACTGAGGAGGAGGCAGAATACTTCTATAGAGACAGCAAAGAAATACAGCTGTTCTTTTCCTGAATGTCATATACCTCGCGTGTCTATCTGTAAATTCCTACTCATTCACCATGGCAGCACTACAAAGTGCAATTTAAGTCCTTTAACCCTCTATTTACACAGTATCACATATTACATGCCATTCACATAATTATAAAGGATCTCCTGAATATACTCCTCTGGATTATAAGTTTCTTAAAAATAGGAAGCAAGACTTTTCATTTTTGTAGCCCTAGTCTAGCACAGTGACAGACTTTTATTTTCTTGGGCTGCAAAATCACTGTGGACAGTTGACTACAGCCATGAAATTATAAGACACTTGTTTCTTGGAAGAAAAGCTATGACAAACCTAGACAGCATATTGAAAAGAAGAGACATCGCTTTGCCAATAAAGGTCCATATAGTCAAAACTATGGTTTCTTCAATAGTCATGTATGGATGATAGAGTTGAACCATAATGAAGGCTGAGTACCAAAAACTGATGCTTTCAAACTGGGATGCTGGAGAAGACTTTGAGAGTCCCTTGGGCTGCAAGAAGGTCAAAGCAGCCAATCCTAAAGAAAATCAACCCTGAATACTCATTGGAAGGACTGATGTTGAAACTGAAGCTCCATTATTGTGGCCACCTGATGTGAAGAACTGACTCACTGGAAAAGACTCGGATGCTGGGAGAGATAGAATCTTAAACAAGTCAAAAACAAGAGAGAATATCATAAATAATCTTGTGCAAAATGTAAATAATTACACTTCTTAACCTGGAAACTATGGAGGTACTGAAGAACTTAAGTATAAGAGTGATGTGATGAGATTTATTCTTCACAAAATTTATTACATCAGTAGTTTAGATGTGGATTTGAGGAAATGCTCAGTTATAGGCAGGAAGAACAATTAGGGGGCTCTTACACTAATCTTGGTGAAGAATAAACAGAGCCTAAACTAAAACATTAACAGTGAAAATGGTTTCAAGGATAAAGAGGGGAAATTTCAAGTCACTGTAGAGATCTTCAGGACAAAGCTGATGATTGATAGAATGAAGTCAGTCAGGAGTCAGGTGAGGGTTTAATACAAATGAATGTGAAACATGAATACTGAGGAGGAGGCAGAATACTTCTATAGAGACAGCAAAGAAATACAGCTGTTCTTTTCCTGAATGTCATATACCTCGCGTGTCTATCTGTAAATTCCTACTCATTCACCATGGCAGCACTACAAAGTGCAATTTAAGTCCTTTAACCCTCTATTTACACAGTATCACATATTACATGCCATTCACATAATTATAAAGGATCTCCTGAATATACTCCTCTGGATTATAAGTTTCTTAAAAATAGGAAGCAAGACTTTTCATTTTTGTAGCCCTAGTCTAGCACAGTGACAGACTTTTATTTTCTTGGGCTGCAAAATCACTGTGGACAGTTGACTACAGCCATGAAATTATAAGACACTTGTTTCTTGGAAGAAAAGCTATGACAAACCTAGACAGCATATTGAAAAGAAGAGACATCGCTTTGCCAATAAAGGTCCATATAGTCAAAACTATGGTTTCTTCAATAGTCATGTATGGATGATAGAGTTGAACCATAATGAAGGCTGAGTACCAAAAACTGATGCTTTCAAACTGGGATGCTGGAGAAGACTTTGAGAGTCCCTTGGGCTGCAAGAAGGTCAAAGCAGCCAATCCTAAAGAAAATCAACCCTGAATACTCATTGGAAGGACTGATGTTGAAACTGAAGCTCCATTATTGTGGCCACCTGATGTGAAGAACTGACTCACTGGAAAAGACTCGGATGCTGGGAGAGATAGAAGGCAGGAGGAGAAGGGGGCTACAGAGGATGAGATGGTTAGATGGTATTATCGACTCAATGAACATGAGTCTGAGCAAACTCGGAAAGATAGTGAAGAACAGGGAAACCTGGTGTGCTGCAGTTCATGTGGTCACAAAGAGTTGGACACGACTGAGGGACTGAAAAAAAGTCCTGCACAGTGACTGTCACATAGGAGGAAGTCAATAAACATCTGTTGATTGAATGACTATTCCATTTCACTTCATATCTTTATAACTTCCTTTCTAGCTCATTTCTTTGCCTTCATTTTTCCTCCTGCTAAATTATCTACCATGCTGACATAAGAGAGAACTTTTTTACAAACATAAATTACCTAGGACACTTTGAAAATTGTTAATTACTTCATAATTGCTATTTAAAAATTGGCAGTTACTTCATAATACCCACAGAAGCAGAGACTCTCCAACATGGTCTTAAATCTTCCCCACAATTTAATCCCCAAGCTAAGTGGTTAAGAGCTCAGACTTTGAAATCATGTCTGGGTTAGAATCCTGGCTAAGTCACTTGAAAGTTATGAGACTGTGAGGGAATAACTTTACTATCTATAAAATGGGGATAATACCCATCTTACAAAACTGTTGTGGAAATTAAAGGAGATGTCTGTAAAACATTATTTATTATATAATTCTAGTACTTGCCACAATAGTACACTAGCAAATATGACACTTGTTTCTTGGAAGAAAAGCTATGACAAACCTAGACAGCATATTGAAAAGAAGAGACATCGCTTTGCCAATAAAGGTCCATATAGTCAAAACTATGGTTTCTTCAATAGTCATGTATGGATGATAGAGTTGAACCATAATGAAGGCTGAGTACCAAAAACTGATGCTTTCAAACTGGGATGCTGGAGAAGACTTTGAGAGTCCCTTGGGCTGCAAGAAGGTCAAAGCAGCCAATCCTAAAGAAAATCAACCCTGAATACTCATTGGAAGGACTGATGTTGAAACTGAAGCTCCATTATTGTGGCCACCTGATGTGAAGAACTGACTCACTGGAAAAGACTCGGATGCTGGGAGAGATAGAAGGCAGGAGGAGAAGGGGGCTACAGAGGATGAGATGGTTAGATGGTATTATCGACTCAATGAACATGAGTCTGAGCAAACTCGGAAAGATAGTGAAGAACAGGGAAACCTGGTGTGCTGCAGTTCATGTGGTCACAAAGAGTTGGACACGACTGAGGGACTGAAAAAAAGTCCTGCACAGTGACTGTCACATAGGAGGAAGTCAATAAACATCTGTTGATTGAATGACTATTCCATTTCACTTCATATCTTTATAACTTCCTTTCTAGCTCATTTCTTTGCCTTCATTTTTCCTCCTGCTAAATTATCTACCATGCTGACATAAGAGAGAACTTTTTTACAAACATAAATTACCTAGGACACTTTGAAAATTGTTAATTACTTCATAATTGCTATTTAAAAATTGGCAGTTACTTCATAATACCCACAGAAGCAGAGACTCTCCAACATGGTCTTAAATCTTCCCCACAATTTAATCCCCAAGCTAAGTGGTTAAGAGCTCAGACTTTGAAATCATGTCTGGGTTAGAATCCTGGCTAAGTCACTTGAAAGTTATGAGACTGTGAGGGAATAACTTTACTATCTATAAAATGGGGATAATACCCATCTTACAAAACTGTTGTGGAAATTAAAGGAGATGTCTGTAAAACATTATTTATTATATAATTCTAGTACTTGCCACAATAGTACACTAGCAAATATTGCTATATTAATATCCTTTCCAGCTTCATGCCCTAACACTTCCTCTCTCCTCACACTAATTACCTTCTGTGGCAGTTATACTACATAACCTGCCAGTTCTCCACATTTCAGACTCTTTCATCATTCTGTGTCTTTATTCACAATGTTTTATTTTTTTACAGTGCTCATTCTATGTCAACCTGCTTGGCAAAGCTTGGTATTTAAAGTTTTGCTATGGATAATGTCTAGTATATATATATATAGCAACAATAAAGGAAGTTAGAAATGTCCAGAGTTTTCAGGTAGATGGTGCTATGTGTAAATTCTAGAACACCATAGGCTTTCTTTTATTTTAATCAGTGGAGATTTTATGGGCCCTAAATATTTTATGGGTTTTAGTGGGTCAGAAAACTCTCATCTATTTTGTGTACGTTATAGCTTTGGGGGGTTTTAAATTCTTTTCACCTCCTAAAAGAAATCCATCTTCAGTTACTATGTGCTTTGCAAGTCTAGAGCAAACCGGGAAAATCATTTTCAATGACCTAAACCTAAGAGATGATATAAACATACTCCTACTAAGCAAACAACACCAAAAGACCAACCAGACATGCAAACTATTTCCTGATTATTTGAAACAAGCTGTACAGAGCTTTTTAAAATGTATCTGGGACAGCTTGAAAATATCCAGAAATGCTCTGACATTTCTAAAGTGATTTTTTACCCATTCATTGAGATTTGAGATTAGAAGCCTATAGATACTATACTGTTTTAGTGTTTTCCTTTCTGTTTGTTTTCTTTACCTTTGATCCTTCAGGGCCATTTTGTCCAGGAATCCCAATATCTCCAGGAAAGCCCTAGGGAACATAAAAATATAGGAAGTTTATTCCATAGTAAATTACTTTATCTCTATTAAGCTGATAAAAAATGCCTTTGGCTTTGATGCCCAGCTGAAATGATTTATTCTCCTCAAAATTAATTTAATCTCCTTCAGTTTTAAAGACTACTAGGCAGTTGCCTGACAATGAAATACAAAACTTACAAAGTGTATAAAATAGAGCTTAGTTCATCAGTTATTCACGAACTATCCTCAGACTCAAAGAAAATTCTCTAATCCAGTCTAAGAGAGTTTTGAAATCATACTCAAAATCCTTCACAACCTGAAAAAAAAGTCAAAAAATATTTAACAGGTCTTTTCAGAGTCATATGGGACACAGAATCACCCAAGGATAAGGAAAACGTACTTTGTTAAGACTCACTGTTTACTAACTGCATGCTAATTCTTCTGCTCGGTAGGTAAAAAAAAAAAGGAAAAAACTCACAGGTTTTAGCTTAATATGCATGTGTGCTAAGTCATGTCAGTCATGTCCAAGCCTTTGTAACCCTGTGGACTGTGGCCTGCCAGGCCCCTCCATCCACACCCTCTTTCAGGAGCTTAATATACCAGATACTAATTAGTTTTGTATTGAACTCGACTATCTTATTCTAACACTCCATACTCAATTGTCTATAAATTGGTCATAAGTTCTTTGAATTTACTTTGACATTTTATTGGTTCCATCATTAGCTAATAAACTGAATAAAATCTTTGACCCATGTTTACTTAATATTTACCTGAAAATCATAATTTTACCTTTTTTTGAAATTATACTTTAGCAGTCTAAAACAGTTGTCTCAAGAAATAAAAATGGACCAAAGTGTGAAATAAATCTCTGCTGAGAGAAAGTCAAGAATGTTTCTGTAAAATGGTCAGATCAAGACTCTTTCTGAAATAATAACATTAGAATGAAATTCATCAGAATCAGTTTCAATATTGATAATAAGCTAACATAGTTTTCCTTGTATTTTCTCAGAGATAAGGTTATTTCAGCGTTTTCTTCTAACACAGATAAAGGGACAAAAAGTAAGAAAAGCAGAAGAATCATACCTTTAAAAATAAAGAAGGCTGCAATTAAGTATGAATGTCAGGTAGGGAAGACAGTTCAGTGGAGAGATAAACATTATGGTAATTAATACCAACAAGTAAGATGGAATAGCAAGGTTAATTCTGGAAAACTCATCTTCGAAAAAAAAACTGAAGGTAAATGATACCAACTCATCCAGTTTGGATTAGGACAGAAATGCATTGACTCAATATAAATTTGGGTTCTTTGGAGAAAAGTATTACTTGTAGAAGTTTCTGGCAAGAGAAAAGACAGTGGTCCAGAAAAGACAGGACACTTCTATTTAAGTATTAAATAGAAGATTAAATAATAAATCTTTCTTTAACTTCCAATACCTTGAGTTAGGTCTCCTATAAGACTCTCATACCAATCTAGGGTTCTACAAGGTTATTTTATATAGTGCTTGGCTAGTTTTGTTGTCCTCATCAGATTGTATTGTAAGTATATATAATAAATTACATATGTTACAAAAAGCTTAAGGCAGCAAGTTTTAGCTTAATATGCATGTTCTTCTGCAATTGCCTTTGTAACCCTGTGGACTGTGGCCTGCCAGGCCCTCCATCCACCCTCTGTCAGGAGCTTAATATACCAGATACTAATTAGTTTTGTATTGAACTCGACTATCTTATTCTAACACTCCATACTCAATTGTCTATAAATTGGTCATAAGTTCTTTGAATTTACTTTGACATTTTATTGGTTCCATCATTAGCTAATAAACTGAATAAAATCTTTGACCCATGTTTACTTAATATTTACCTGAAAATCATAATTTTACCTTTTTTTGAAATTATACTTTAGCAGTCTAAAACAGTTGTCTCAAGAAATAAAAATGGACCAAAGTGTGAAATAAATCTCTGCTGAGAGAAAGTCAAGAATGTTTCTGTAAAATGGTCAGATCAAGACTCTTTCTGAAATAATAACATTAGAATGAAATTCATCAGAATCAGTTTCAATATTGATAATAAGCTAACATAGTTTTCCTTGTATTTTCTCAGAGATAAGGTTATTTCAGCGTTTTCTTCTAACACAGATAAAGGGACAAAAAGTAAGAAAAGCAGAAGAATCATACCTTTAAAAATAAAGAAGGCTGCAATTAAGTATGAATGTCAGGTAGGGAAGACAGTTCAGTGGAGAGATAAACATTATGGTAATTAATACCAACAAGTAAGATGGAATAGCAAGGTTAATTCTGGAAAACTCATCTTCGAAAAAAAAACTGAAGGTAAATGATACCAACTCATCCAGTTTGGATTAGGACAGAAATGCATTGACTCCAATATAAATTTGGGTTCTTTGGAGAAAAGTATTACTTGTAGAAGTTTCTGGCAAGAGAAAAGACAGTGGTCCAGAAAAGACAGGACACTTCTATTTAAGTATTAAATAGAAGATTAAATAATAAATCTTTCTTTAACTTCCAATACCTTGAGTTAGGTCTCCTATAAGACTCTCATACCAATCTAGGGTTCTACAAGGTTATTTTATATAGTGCTTGGCTAGTTTTGTTGTCCTCATCAGATTGTATTGTAAGTATATATAATAAATTACATATGTTACATATACAATAAATTATACAGAATAAATTCTTTAAGGGCAGCTTTATCTCCTCTAACCACCGTATTTCCAGAAACTAGTAAAACACCTGGCACAAAGTAATGCTAAAAAAAATTGATTTTTTGTTGTTGTTGAACAAGGATGTGTTTGTTTTTTTTCACACACATACACACACACAAAACCAACATGGCTAGTGGCTCCTTTTGGCTCCTTGGTACCAGTTGATAACCACTGGTTCACAGCATCCTCCTGGATAAACTCACAATTTCTGTCCATCCACTTGTTATACTGAAAAAACAGCTGTAAGAGGCATCAAATCTGGAGTCTTGTTAAAAGAACTCTGGGAGCTTAAGAGGTGCTCACCAGTCAGATAAAGGATAGCATGAGCCTCAATAAGGATAAAAATTGCAATAAACTGAAACATGTCAAATATATGCATTTATTCCACCTTTCCTCTACAAGTCATAACTAACCAAACAGCAGATTAGGGGGTGTATTCCAGATAATAACAAAAAGGAAATGAGGGAGCAAAAATATCTCCATTTTGCAAACCTCTACATGATCTCAACTGTTACCAACATCACAGAATGATTAGACATTTTTGTGCATCTTGATGAAAGAACACAGTATCACCAAGAATAAACAAGTATTACCAAGAATAAACAAAAGAAACTGATTTTGGCCAGCCTTTATTTTTGACTACCATTTTGCAGGAAATGGTACAGAGGAGGAAGAAACACTCTCATCTATATCATGAGACTGTATTCACTAAAAAACAGGCTGTTGGGAACTCCACAGGCTAAATGACTGGAGATCTTCAAGAATTATGAAGTGGGGAAAAAGCAATGGAAAGAGAACTTGTAGACTGAAAGATACAAGACTAAAATAGAAAAGACTTCAGTTTTGAAACATATACACCTGTGTGATAAACTATAAAAGAAAAAAGAGAGGAGAGGAGAGGAGAAAGAGGCTTGTGGCTAGGTTGGTATCCATAAAATTTTCTGGGGATAACTGGCAGTTCCATTCCTGATCTGTGGTAGCTGTAAGAGTGTTTGTCCTATAACTGTTAGTGATGTATATTTGTTTTATTTTTTTAAATAGTTTTCATACTTTCATACTTACTTTCAATAAAACAGTAAGAAAAAAGTTATTGAGGTGAAAATTTATTGAATTCTGGAGAAACATGAACTGTGGAGTATATGCGTGAATATCTGCTCCCTCTTAAACATGAAAATTATAGTACAGGTATTTGAAAAAGATAAAAATATCAAAGATGAGGGAATAAAAGACAAAAGATGTCAAAAATCTGATCTCATATTATAGCCATGTAAAGTATTTTAAAATTAATACTTTATTTAAAAGTTTAGAAGCACATCAAGATAGTTATTAAAAGGAGAAAAAAAAAAAAAAAACTCCTCGAACAGGATACTTTAGAAAATTGACCAGGGAATATTTTTGTTATATAAAAAATTCCATACCTGGGTTACCATCAGGTCTGGATCTTACCTTTTAAATAATAATAAATTTAATGTTTAGAAACAGTCAACTAGTCAACTGAATTTTAATGATAAAATGTCTATAAAAGAAATTTTTTTAACTCTCAAATTCATTGTTGAAAATGTAAATCAAATGCCAGGACATGACCATACTTACCAATCTGCAAAATTTCAGACAGCTTAGAGAGTAAAAGATTTTTAAATACACCATTGAGAGTCTATAAGTTTCATTAAAAAAAAAAAAAAAAAAAAAACCTACACTGGCATGAAATTATACAAAAAGAAAAGAAAAAAGAAAAAATTGGGGGCTTCCCTGGTGGTCCAGTGGGTAAGGACACCGTCTTGCAGTACAAGGGGCGCTGGTTCGATCCCTGGCCGGGGAAGATCCCATGTGCCACAGAGCGGCTGGACCGATGTGCCCAATTAACAAGCCACAGCTCTGGAGCGCATGCGCCCAGGGCCTGTGCTCTGCGACAACAGAGGCCACTGCGATGGGAGGCCCACATGGGCCAAAGAACAAAGATGGATGAAAATAGATACATGAAAGACCAATAGAAGTGGCCCGCCCGCCCTGCCTCCCTCCCCAACCCATACTCGCCCACCACCAAAAAAAATAATAAAAAATCAAAAATTTGAAAAAAATGTTTGAATTCTAGTTTTTTCATTTAAAATATTTTGGCACACACTGAAAAGTCAAAATGATTTCTCCCATAATGTGCTTCACTATGTCAGTGGTCACATCTCAAGTGAAAATAATTAATGAGGAAAGGATGAGTAGTCTGACTTCTGATATTTTTTTTAAAAAACTGAGATAACTGACATATATTACTTTCAGGTGTAAAACACCTATACAGAGAAATGTATCATTATGTCTAGCCACTGTCCATAATCATAGTTATAATTGTGTATGATAAGTTTTAATGTATTCTTAGTAACTTTCAAATATACAATCTCCATGCTGACCCCTGTTTTCTCACAATCACCTATCTGTTCTCTATATTTATGAGGGCTTTTTCATTTTTCGGTTTAGATTCTACATAAGAGTGATATAGTATAGCACTCACCTTTGTCTGACTTATTTCACTTTTAGCATAATGACTTCATGGTATATCCAGACTGTTACACATGGTAGGATTTCATTCTTTTTTAAAGCTGAATAATACTTAAACAGGTTTTTTTTTTTTTTTTTTTTTCTATTGGGTTGTATGAGTTCTTTCTATATTTTGGATATCAACGTCTTATCAGATATATTACTTGCAAATATTTTCTCCTCTTTGGTACTCTTTTCCATTTTGTTGATGATTTCCTTTGCTGTGCAGGACCTTTTTAGTTTGATGCTGTCCTACTTGCTTATTTTAGCATTTGTTATCTGTGCTTTTGGTATCTAATCCAAAAAAGTCATCATCAAGATCAATGTCAAGAAGCTTTCTGCCTATGTTGTCTTCACGAATTTTATGGTTTCAGGCATTACTTTCAAGTTTTTAATCCAGTTTGAGTTATTTTTTGTGGATGGTGGAAGACAGATGCCAAGTTCCCTTTTTCTTTTTTTTTTGCATGAGGCTGTCCAGTTTTCCCCAAGCCATTACTAAAGAGACTGTCCTTTCTTCACTGTATACTCTTGGCTCTTCTGTTATAGATTACTTGACCATATGTGGATGGGTTTATCTCTGGGTTATTTTTTTCCTTTCTAGTCTGTTCTACTAATCTATGTGTCTGTTTTTATGCCAACATCATACTGTTTTGATCACTAAAGCTTTGTAATGTAGTTTAAAACTGGGACGTGCAGTGGCTCCAGCTTCATTCATTCTTAAGGTTGCTTTGGCTATTTGGGGTCATTTGTGGTTCTGTATGAATTTCAAGATTGTTTCTTCCACTTTTGTGAAAAATGCCACTGAAGTTTTGATAAAGATTGCGCTGAATCTATAGATTGCTTTGGGTAGTATGGACATTTTATCAATGTTATTAATAATCCATCCAATTCATGAACACAGAATGTCTTTTCATTTATTTGTGTCTCCTTCTATTTCTTTCATCAATGTCTTACAGTTTTCACTATACAGGTCTTTCACCACCAAGGTTAAACTTATTCCTAGGACTTCTTTTTTTTTTTTTTTGAGGCAATTATAGATGGGATTGTTAAGATCTCATTCTGATAGTTCATTATTAGTGTACAGAGACAACTGAGTTTTTGTATCTTGATTTTGTATTTTGTGTCTTGTGCCTCCTTAATAGAAACAGTTTAATCATCAATTTTTAACAAGCAGCAGAAAAGTCAAGTACCTTCAAGAATAATAAGATGTGTCTTCTATTTATGGACTCCGAACATTTGTTTACTGCACTGAGAAGTGATTCAGCATTCTCTCCAGTAAAAACAATGATTTATTATTCTCTAATCACTAAAGGCTGGAATCTAATTCACAGACATTTTTAAAGCAAAGCCTAGGAATTAAAGCACTAGCAGATTTCATTTGTCTCCTAAGAAGTCATAAAAGGAAAATATTGTCTTTCCTATTCTGGCAGAGTGTCCTAATGGAATAAATATGTAATGCGCTGTGGTATACATTAAGCACATTAGCACTTTTTTAAATGGAAGTGGTAAGTCTGTTTTATTTTGAAATATATGATCCTTCTAGTTTTAAAAAATACATTAAAAATGTTAAACGGATAAATAATACACAAAAAATTTCAATGGATAAACTAATTATGGTGTACTGGTAAAATCAAACAACCTGGATGTGGCAACTTGGCCTAATCTCAAATGCATTATGCTAAGAAAAAGAAACCAGATGGGAAAAGACTCTATACACTATGAGTTCATTTACATAAAACTTTAGAAAAAATGCAAATTCATCTAAAGTGATGAAAGCAGATCAGAGGTAGCCTGGGAAAAGCGGAGGCAAGAAAACAAAATGAGGGATTACAAAAGTGGATAAGTGCTGAATTTGACAAATACCTTTTCTATCTTGATCTTGGTGATAGTTTCACAGGTTATACACATATGAAAATTTATGAAATTACACAATTTAAAATATGCATGGTGGCTCAGATGGTAAAGAATCTGTCTGCAATGCAAGAGACCTAAATTTGATCCCTGGGTTAGGACGATCCCCTGGAGAAGGGAACGAACATCAACCGTTCATTTACATTTTACAAGAGTTAGGCACATGGAGATATTGTGGAGCACTTCTTACCAAGTTAGTCAATAAATTAATAGCAATGAATGATAGCTACCTCCTGGATAAGGCCCATTGGTAGGTACAGAGTACAGAAACAGTGCAGAAGCAGCCTTATGTTGGAGGATGTAAACTAAGGCAAAATGAAGGAAGTAGAATTTATTTTTTAGGGAAAGCATCAATAATTCAAATACTAAAAGAAAGAATGGAATTTCCAGTGGGTAGCCATTCCCCTCTCTAAGAGATCCTCCCAAGCCAGCTTTTTTAATAGCAGATCATTTTCAAGAAGTCATAAAAAACATTGTTTACTGCACTGAGAAGTGATTCAGCATTCTCTCAGTAAAACAATGATTTATTATTCTCTAATCACTAAAGGCTGGAATCTAATTCACAGACATTTTTAAAGCAAAGCCTAGGAATTAAAGCACTAGCAGATTTCATTTGTCTCCTAAGAAGTCATAAAAGGAAAATATTGTCTTTCCTATTCTGGCAGAGTGTCCTAATGGAATAAATATGTAATGCGCTGTGGTATACATTAAGCACATTAGCACTTTTTTAAATGGAAGTGGTAAGTCTGTTTTATTTTGAAATATATGATCCTTCTAGTTTTAAAAAATACATTAAAAATGTTAAACGGATAAATAATACACAAAAAATTTCAATGGATAAACTAATTATGGTGTACTGGTAAAATCAAACAACCTGGATGTGGCAACTTGGCCTAATCTCAAATGCATTATGCTAAGAAAAAGAAACCAGATGGGAAAAGACTCTATACACTATGAGTTCATTTACATAAAACTTTAGAAAAAATGCAAATTCATCTAAAGTGATGAAAGCAGATCAGAGGTAGCCTGGGAAAAGCGGAGGCAAGAAAACAAAATGAGGGATTACAAAAGTGGATAAGTGCTGAATTTGACAAATACCTTTTCTATCTTGATCTTGGTGATAGTTTCACAGGTTATACACATATGAAAATTTATGAAATTACACAATTTAAAATATGCATGGTGGCTCAGATGGTAAAGAATCTGTCTGCAATGCAAGAGACCTAAATTTGATCCCTGGGTTAGGACGATCCCCTGGAGAAGGGAACGAACATCAACCGTTCATTTACATTTTACAAGAGTTAGGCACATGGAGATATTGTGGAGCACTTCTTACCAAGTTAGTCAATAAATTAATAGCAATGAATGATAGCTACCTCCTGGATAAGGCCCATTGGTAGGTACAGAGTACAGAAACAGTGCAGAAGCAGCCTTATGTTGGAGGATGTAAACTAAGGCAAAATGAAGGAAGTAGAATTTATTTTTTAGGGAAAGCATCAATAATTCAAATACTAAAAGAAAGAATGGAATTTCCAGTGGGTAGCCATTCCCCTCTCTAAGAGATCCTCCCAAGCCAGGGATCTAACCTGGGTCTTCTGCATTGCAGGCAGATTCTTCGTCATCTGAGTACAGCATATATTTTAAATGGTGTAATTTCATATTTTTTTTCACATAAACCATTACCAAGATTGAGATAGAAATGTTCATTGCCAAATTCAACACTGTGTGGATCACAACGAACTGTCGAAAATTCTTAAAGAGATGGGAGTACCAGACCACTTTTACTTGCCTCTTGAGAAAGCTGTATGTGGGCCAGGAAGCAACATTTAGAATGGGGCATGGAACAACAGATTGGTTGGGGAAGGAATATGTCAAAGCTGTATATTGTCACCCTGCTTATTTAACTTATATGCAGAATACATCATGTGAAATACTGGAATGGATGAAGCACAAGCTCGAATCAAGATTGTCAAGAGAATTATCAGTAACTTCAGATATGCAAACGACACCAACCTAATTGCAGAAAGCAAAGAGGAACTAAAGAGCCTCTTTTGGGGAGGGGGCGGGGTGGGCAGGCCACTTCTATTGGTCTTTCATGTATCTATTTTCATCCATCTTTGTTCTTTGGCCCGTGTGGGCCTCCCATCGCAGTGGCCTCTGTTGTTGCAGAGCACCAGCCCTGGGCGCATGCGCTCCAGAGCTCCGGCTCGGTAATTGGACACATGGGTTCAGCCGCTCTGTGGCACGTGGGATCTTCCCCGGCCAGGGATCGAACCAGCGCCCCTTGTACTGCAAGGCGGTGTCCCTACCCAATGGACCACCAGGGAAGCCCCACTAAAGAGCCTCTTGATGAAGGTGAAAGAGGAGAGTTAAAAAGCTGGCCTAAAACTCAGCATTCATAAAACTAAGATCCTAGCATCCAGTTCCATCACTTCATGCCAAGTAAATGGGGAAATAATGTAAACAGTGACAGACTTCCTTTTCTTGGGCTTAAAAATCTCTGCAGATGGTGAACACAGCCATGAAATGAAAAGACTATTGCTCCTTGGAAGAAAAGCTATGACCAACTTAGACAGCTTACTGAAAAATAGAGACATCACTTTGTCAACAAAGGTCTGTATAGTAAAAGCAATGGTTTTCTCAGTAGTCATGTATGGATATAAGAGTTGGACCATAAACTAGGTTGAGTACCAAAGAATTGATGTTTTCAAACTGTGATGCCAGAGAAGACTTTGAGAGTTCCTTGGACATCAAGGAGATCAAACCAGTCAATCCTAAAGGAAATCAACCCTGAATATTCCTGGAAGGACTGATGCTGAAGCTGAAGCTCCAGTACTGTGGCCATCTGATTTTAGAAAAGACCCTGAGCCTAGGAAATATTGAGGGCAGAAGGAAAAAGGGGAAACAGAAGATGAGATAGTTTGATGACTTCATAGACTCAATGGACATGAGTTTGAGCAAACTCTAGGAGATGATGAAGGACAGGGAAGCCTGGTGTGCTGTAGTCCCTGGGGTCACAAAGAGTCAGACGTGACTGGGCAATTGAACAACCACCACCCACTCCAGTATCCTTGCCTGGAGAATTCCATGGACAGAGAAGCCTGGTGGGCTACAGTCCACGGGGTCAGAGTCACTTTCACTTTTCATATCATAAGTATATACCCAAATTATACCTATATAAAGCTATACAAATAGAAGCTAATTGATATTGGATGTTTCAGATCATCATTTGCTCCTTTGTAGGCAACAGTTTTTTTGGTAGGCAACAGTTTGTAATGATTTGATTTGATTTACAAAGAAAACAGAATTTACTTCTTGACTTTGGCCCCAGATAGAATCAGTCAAATTAAGAAACTAGATTGTTTTGGAAATATTAGCATGTTCAATTATAAGTACATATTTGGGGAAATTTCAACTTTTCTGATGTTTTTTAATATAGCTTTATTATTTATTAAATGTGAATTTGAGACTCATTTATTCACTTCTCTTTAACATGCTACCTAAGCATTTCCAGGTATACAAATAATTTCTTATAATATAGCTTTAAATACTCTATTATAGATAGTGACATTTATGTCATTTAATTATCATGAAAAATTTCAATTTTTTCATTGATTTTTATATACATTGTACATTACACACACAAGAACACAGTATGATATGTCTTAAATTTATTTTTTGAGTAGTTTATAGGTCTAAACCAAGTAGAGATGTTGCTTTGAAAAATAGTCATGTTGAGAAAAGATAGAATGAAATAAACACTTAGGATAGAATAACATACAAATTATGAATTCCCGGAAGGCAAAGTTATGCAAAGCCTTGTTTGGTGCTGGGTAAACAGTCCATTTAACAAATACCTGATAACTAGAATTGACAAACAAATTAAAAACAAATCCTATTTGAATAACTACATTTTCAATTATGCAGTTTCACAAGTTACCCTTGTTCTTAAAAAATTAGCAACTAGTATATCTTCTATAGATAGGAGTGAAATTTTGCCTAATTAAATAAGAAATGAATGCATTCAAAGGGAGAAAGTTTCTGTAAGGGGAGAATTTGGTTAGAGACATGGATCCAAAAAAACAATCATAAGATTTTGTCCTTTAGAATCAGTGGAAGTACATGCCATGTCAGGAAGATATTTAGTCCAAGTACGAAGTAATAAAAGAAGATTAAAATGACCTTTTCTGAGTGAGGATAATCCACCTAAAATTTAATGCCAAAAAAGTATTTGAAAGGACAAAAGTAATAAATTCAGTTTCCCTGTAAACTATAGAAACTAAACTGTAACACAGGGCTGTGTGTAACTGCAAATTAAGAAACTGTTCTGTCTTCTGAGAAAACCACAAACAGCAAGTATGAGCTTCTGGAAAAATAAATGCAGAATAAGAATTCATCTAAGTATCTGGCTCTCATTCTCTTGCTGTTTTAGATCTAAAAAGCCATCAAAACCAAATTTTTTTCATTATGATACTGTTGAAAATCTTTGCAAATGATTATTGCTATTTATATTTTTCTCTTTTGTAATTCTGTATGTTCAAGCAGTAAATATAGCACAGCTGAACTCTAAATTCCATTTATATTTAACATTCTAAAATCTCTGCAGAGAAAATCCACAAAGACAGTAAAATGCCTTACAAGACAAAAACATTCTTTCTCCTAAATAAAACTTTGCTTAAATGGTATTCACAGTGTGTTTGAAGACACTTTAAAACACCTACAAAGTCAACTGCAAGTCTTTCATGCTAAGGAAAGCTGTAGAAAACTATTACTAAACTTATAATTTAAAAATAAATTATTTTGACCATTATTTGCTACTCAAGTTTGGATAATCTATAATGACAAAAAGCAGGTCAGTAGTAGACTGGGAAAGGGTGGGACACGAAGGGCAGAAAGGAAAGATTACAAAAGTGAACAAAGAAATTTTAGGGTTTGATGAGTGAGTTCACTATTTTGACGTTTGTGATTGTTTCACAAGCTAAACAGGTCAAAAATTATCAAATTGTACAGTTTAAATATATGCAGCTTTATTGTATATAAATTATACTTCAATAAAACTGCAAAATAGAAAAATAATGTTTTATAAAAGTTTCACAAGTTACCCTTGTTCTTAAAAAATTAGCAACTAGTATATCTTCTATAGATAGGAGTGAAATTTTGCCTAATTAAATAAGAAATGAATGCATTCAAAGGGAGAAAGTTTCTGTAAGGGGAGAATTTGGTTAGAGACATGGATCCAAAAAAACAATCATAAGATTTTGTCCTTTAGAATCAGTGGAAGTACATGCCATGTCAGGAAGATATTTAGTCCAAGTACGAAGTAATAAAAGAAGATTAAAATGACCTTTTCTGAGTGAGGATAATCCACCTAAAATTTAATGCCAAAAAAGTATTTGAAAGGACAAAAGTAATAAATTCAGTTTCCCTGTAAACTATAGAAACTAAACTGTAACACAGGGCTGTGTGTAACTGCAAATTAAGAAACTGTTCTGTCTTCTGAGAAAACCACAAACAGCAAGTATGAGCTTCTGGAAAAATAAATGCAGAATAAGAATTCATCTAAGTATCTGGCTCTCATTCTCTTGCTGTTTTAGATCTAAAAAGCCATCAAAACCAAATTTTTTTCATTATGATACTGTTGAAAATCTTTGCAAATGATTATTGCTATTTATATTTTTCTCTTTTGTAATTCTGTATGTTCAAGCAGTAAATATAGCACAGCTGAACTCTAAATTCCATTTATATTTAACATTCTAAAATCTCTGCAGAGAAAATCCACAAAGACAGTAAAATGCCTTACAAGACAAAAACATTCTTTCTCCTAAATAAAACTTTGCTTAAATGGTATTCACAGTGTGTTTGAAGACACTTTAAAACACCTACAAAGTCAACTGCAAGTCTTTCATGCTAAGGAAAGCTGTAGAAAACTATTACTAAACTTATAATTTAAAAATAAATTATTTTGACCATTATTTGCTACTCAAGTTTGGATAATCTATAATGACAAAAAGCAGGTCAGTAGTAGACTGGGAAAGGGTGGGACACGAAGGGCAGAAAGGAAAGATTACAAAAGTGAACAAAGAAATTTTAGGGTTTGATGAGTGAGTTCACTATTTTGACGTTTGTGATTGTTTCACAAGCTAAACAGGTCAAAAATTATCAAATTGTACAGTTTAAATATATGCAGCTTTATTGTATATAAATTATACTTCAATAAAACTGCAAAATAGAAAAATAATGTTTTATACAACCATTTGCTTTTTGGTGAACAACAACTTTCAACCATTCGAAGAACCTTAGAAAACTTGTTCCCATATAAAAATCAGTGAAATTTCAGATTTCAAAGTGTTTTGGAGATAATAACATGACACTGATTTGATACTTATCTTTAGATAAATATTATTTTAGGTACGCACTGTCAATGCATCTGACTCATTTAGAATTTTTATGAGCATCTTAAAGAATATCTAGTCACTCCTTTACCACATAGTTACTATGTGCCAAGCATTGTTCTTGGTACTGAACATATACCAGAGAACAAAGATATTCCCTGGTTTTAAGGACTGTATTTTTGACACTTTACCTTAGACTCTCATTTTGTTGCAAGTTTGTGTCAGGGAGTGAGACGCTGGGTGATTTAAAAAAATTGATTTATATTATTATGAGAAACTGGCATGTATCGATTGCCTGTTTGTTCTATTAATATACAACTATGGGCCTGGGACTTGCCAGGTGGCTAAGTGGTAAAGAATCCACCTGCCAATGCAGGAGATGTGGGTTTGATCCCTGGGTGGGGAAGATCCCTTGGAGAAGGACGGCAACCCACTCCAGTATTCTTGCCTGGAGAATCCCAGGGACAGAGGAGCCTGGTGGACTCTAGTCCACAGGGTTGCAGAGAGTCAAACATGACTGAACACACACACACCTGGGCCTGAGGCATTCTGTTTTCTCATTCTCTCATTTTCCAAACAGAATAAATACTGTGGTTGTCTTGATTTCTTTCTAAAATTATACGCTACCTAGGTGAGATATGGACCTACATCTGGGCCTCACTGAGAATGCACCTTTCCCAAAGAACCTGGCCTTGGAGCTGTAAACAATAACTGACCAATAGACTGGGTTATGTTTTCTTGCAGAAGGGAGAGTGCATTTTCAGATATGTGGGATGGCTGCAGCATGTTACCAAAGGCATTTTAAAAACTATGTAATCACTGTTGATATTTGGCAGTAAACAACAAAACTGTAAATAATAATAATAAAATTAAAAAAAAAAAACTGTGTTAAATGGAAAGAAGGATACATAGGGCACCAAAGACAAAATGTAGAAGGCATTTCATTTTATCTGCTCAGTATCTCTTTGGAAAAGGACTATCTACCCCAGTCTGCAGTGTATGTGCTTCTGGCCCCATTCCAATATTTAGGCGTGGAAATGATCCAAATCCCACCAATTACAGTATTCCTGTTCCAATTTTGGCCCCAAATTCCAATTATTTAGGCGTGGGAAAGCCTGACTTTTGATAAAAAGCCAAGCATTTTTTTTGTCTTAAAGAATATCTAGTCACTCCTTTACCACATAGTTACTATGTGCCAAGCATTGTTCTTGGTACTGAACATATACCAGAGAACAAAGATATTCCCTGGTTTTAAGGACTGTATTTTTGACACTTTACCTTAGACTCTCATTTTGTTGCAAGTTTGTGTCAGGGAGTGAGACGCTGGGTGATTTAAAAAAATTGATTTATATTATTATGAGAAACTGGCATGTATCGATTGCCTGTTTGTTCTATTAATATACAACTATGGGCCTGGGACTTGCCAGGTGGCTAAGTGGTAAAGAATCCACCTGCCAATGCAGGAGATGTGGGTTTGATCCCTGGGTGGGGAAGATCCCTTGGAGAAGGACGGCAACCCACTCCAGTATTCTTGCCTGGAGAATCCCAGGGACAGAGGAGCCTGGTGGACTCTAGTCCACAGGGTTGCAGAGAGTCAAACATGACTGAACACACACACACCTGGGCCTGAGGCATTCTGTTTTCTCATTCTCTCATTTTCCAAACAGAATAAATACTGTGGTTGTCTTGATTTCTTTCTAAAATTATACGCTACCTAGGTGAGATATGGACCTACATCTGGGCCTCACTGAGAATGCACCTTTCCCAAAGAACCTGGCCTTGGAGCTGTAAACAATAACTGACCAATAGACTGGGTTATGTTTTCTTGCAGAAGGGAGAGTGCATTTTCAGATATGTGGGATGGCTGCAGCATGTTACCAAAGGCATTTTAAAAACTATGTAATCACTGTTGATATTTGGCAGTAAACAACAAAACTGTAAATAATAATAATAAAATTAAAAAAAAAAAACTGTGTTAAATGGAAAGAAGGATACATAGGGCACCAAAGACAAAATGTAGAAGGCATTTCATTTTATCTGCTCAGTATCTCTTTGGAAAAGGACTATCTACCCCAGTCTGCAGTGTATGTGCTTCTGGCCCCATTCCAATATTTAGGCGTGGGGAAATGATCCAAATCCCACCAATTACAGTATTCCTGTTCCAATGGATGTTGTGATTTCTTCAAAGATGACCATGTAATCTCAGCCAGATTGGCTGGAGTTTGTCTTAGAATTCCTGCTGGAGCTATAAAGAAGGAAGAGTGCTTTCCTTTTGTTAAAATTGCTAGTGCTGAGAGCAACACAAGCCTGGAGCTGCCCAAAGCCACCTTTTCCAAAATGTGTTGTGAATAAAGCCAACAGTGTTGAGTAAAGCTAAGAGATGAGGGTAATTTGATTATATTCATCTAGTTCCTATATCTAGTCAAACCCCTAGGTACATGCACTCCTGGACTTCCTGACGACATTAGCCAGTCCTGATTTTTTTGGCTGAAAATTGTTTGAGTTAGGTTTCTGCCATTTAAAAAAAAAAAATTGGCCTCTTTTACTGTTTTTTTGTTTATTTTTATCCATCTTAATTCTTTGGCCTGTGTGGGTCTCCCATCATAGTGGCCTCTCTTGTTGCAGAGCACCAGCTCTGGGGACATGCGCTCCAGAGCACTGACTTGTAATTGGACACACTGGTCCAGCCGCTCCGCGGCATGTGTGGATCTTCCCGGGCCAGGGATTGAACCAGTGCCCCTTGCACTGCATGGCAGACTCTCTACCCGCTGGACCACCAGGGAAGCCTGGTTTCTGTCATTTTTAATGGAAACAGATCTGACTAAAACACTGAATTATCCGTAGTTCTCTACAGATAGACAGCTTCCTCATAGACCTGTTCTGGCATGTCCTTGCCCATGCTTGCATTTGGTAAGTCTCTACATTTCTTCATCAACCAATCTTTTTGGAAGTCTGTATTAATTTCCTGTCCCAGGTGCCTTCATCACACTGTTTGGTGCAAACAAATGTATCAAGCATGATCTGTGAAGCCTGTCATAGTTCCTCTTAGTCAAAAACCAACAGTTTGTTCCTTTATATTCCTACAAAACTCTTAACATGGCTGTTTAGTACTTATTGCACTGTACTGCACAAAAAATGGATGTGTTTACTCCAATATAATGTGAGCTCAGGGAGGGAAATGAATTGTCTCTTACTCATCATTATACCTCCAGCATTTAATATGTTGCTGGAGACAATATGTTCCATAGTCTCTTGAATTTTGCACACTATGTAAATGAAGAATTTACTCTTTTTCTTACCAGTCTCTCTTCAGGGAATTTTGTATAGTAAAGATAGAGATAATGTCTCCCCCTGCAGCAAAAGGCAGCAACACTTATTGTCCAGATAACAGTGCCTTTCTCTGGAGCCCATTATTTTTTATAGCTGCCCATTATAAAATGTTAAGCTTTCCTTGGTTCAAAGTTCTTCTTATGTAATGCAACCCAATGTATATGCAAATATCATCCAGTTCTCTTCATACTACCCTCTGAGAAATGAAGTTCACTGAATCAGTGAAAATATGTTGATACTCCAGAAACTACCACTGCTGAGAGTAATAAATGATTCTTTGTTTCTGTCCCAGGAGTCTTATGTGTTTTCCCAGAATCTGTGAAGCTGCCAGGCTAACTTGTTTTCTTGCCAATTAGGATAAAATATCAGATCTTTCACAGTCGCTGATGAGGATGGAATACTAGTGGAGACACAACTTTCTGGAAGAGAAGGTATGAGAGCTTCCCCAGATGATAACAGAATATGAGGAGAGTTCATGGGAACTGGCAGTGAACAGGAGCAAATTATATAGTCAACCAGGCAGTAAGTCGTCCCTGACTTTACTACCTGCTAAGAGAAGGCACTGGGAAAGATGAGTGCAGACCAAGTACTGGGAACAGGAAGTATCTGCAAAGACAGCTGCCCTAGTTGTTGCTCACTCTTTCTGGGTAGGAAGATTTCCTCATCAATCTGTTGAGCAGCCTCAGGTCTAACTCACTATAACAATAGTAAGTACTAGTATTAACAGAAATTGATAGTACTAAGTTTGGCAGAAGATTCTGTTCCCTTTCAGATAGCAGAGACTGCCACCTGAACAGTTTAGGTGGTTTACTTTGGAGATTGGGGAAAGATTCCATATATTTTTCCACAATAAAATTGGTATTAGGATTGACTGGCTACTGAATACTCTGCCTCTGACATAGCTTGGAATCAAAGGCACTAATCTACTTTTTACAACAGCTTTGTCTATCATTCTATACCAACACAAGGAATCTGCATCAGCTAGCTTGTTTTATTAACTGTCCACAAATCCACCACATATACTGTTCAGTACCTTGAGGTCCTCTCTGCTCATGTGATTTACCCTGCCTGGATTGCCGTTTATTTCCTGCCCTTTATTTATCAACAATCTAATTCAAAAATCAGCTTTTCCATGAACTCTTCCCTAATCCTTCTATCTCATGTTAATCTCTTTCTACTAACGCTGAACTATAATATTCGTCTAATTCTCACATGAGGCCATTGCCATTATGTAACAGTGTATGCATGTACCTTTTCTTTCTCAAGCAGGCTGTAAATTACCCCAAATTACAGATACTACATATGTTTTGTATATATCCTACCATGTTCACTACCCACAGGCTTTCCCACTGTAGAAACTGAAGAAACAATTTTTTTATTGACTGATTTAATCACGTTTTCTTTCACTACCTTTTGAGTAACAACTAGAAACATCAAATGAACTCAACCAAATCCAAGTGAAAAAGATGCCAAATGTGTAACTACTGGCTTAAAAGAAGGGAAATTCATCAGTACTAAGATCTACTTAACTCATGTTGCTGGCCACAGGTGGCCTCATTCTGGTTAAGTTCACTGAAGTGCTAAAATGGACATTTAGAAGCATGACTTTACTTGATATGAGCAGATTCTCCCAGTGAATTTCAGTCTTGGTCTTTAATGAAGACCACCCTGGTGGAAAAGGACGACCCACTGAGTGGCCAATTCTGGTATCTTTGTGATTTGTGGTTTTAGTTCATTTTCGCAGTAAACAACAGGGCTCATTTACCAAGATCATCATCCAAAATTCAACTGCTTGGCAATCACAGTAGCCCAGGGAAGTTAACGGCTGAATAAACAAACATTCTATCCTGCTACCGCAATTTAAGGTGGCTTACTGCCAGAATTGGGAGGAAGCATCCAAAACATATATTTTTCCACAATAAAATTGGTATTAGGATTGACTGGCTACTGAATACTCTGCCTCTGACATAGCTTGGAATCAAAGGCACTAATCTACTTTTTACAACAGCTTTGTCTATCATTCTATACCAACACAAGGAATCTGCATCAGCTAGCTTGTTTTATTAACTGTCCACAAATCCACCACATATACTGTTCAGTACCTTGAGGTCCTCTCTGCTCATGTGATTTACCCTGCCTGGATTGCCGTTTATTTCCTGCCCTTTATTTATCAACAATCTAATTCAAAAATCAGCTTTTCCATGAACTCTTCCCTAATCCTTCTATCTCATGTTAATCTCTTTCTACTAACGCTGAACTATAATATTCGTCTAATTCTCACATGAGGCCATTGCCATTATGTAACAGTGTATGCATGTACCTTTTCTTTCTCAAGCAGGCTGTAAATTACCCCAAATTACAGATACTACATATGTTTTGTATATATCCTACCATGTTCACTACCCACAGGCTTTCCCACTGTAGAAACTGAAGAAACAATTTTTTTATTGACTGATTTAATCACGTTTTCTTTCACTACCTTTTGAGTAACAACTAGAAACATCAAATGAACTCAACCAAATCCAAGTGAAAAAGATGCCAAATGTGTAACTACTGGCTTAAAAGAAGGGAAATTCATCAGTACTAAGATCTACTTAACTCATGTTGCTGGCCACAGGTGGCCTCATTCTGGTTAAGTTCACTGAAGTGCTAAAATGGACATTTAGAAGCATGACTTTACTTGATATGAGCAGATTCTCCCAGTGAATTTCAGTCTTGGTCTTTAATGAAGACCACCCTGGTGGAAAAGGACGACCCACTGAGTGGCCAATTCTGGTATCTTTGTGATTTGTGGTTTTAGTTCATTTTCGCAGTAAACAACAGGGCTCATTTACCAAGATCATCATCCAAAATTCAACTGCTTGGCAATCACAGTAGCCCAGGGAAGTTAACGGCTGAATAAACAAACATTCTATCCTGCTACCGCAATTTAAGGTGGCTTACTGCCAGAATTGGGAGGAAGCATAGGGTTAGTGCTCAAAACTGATACTACTATGGTTAAAGAAATAGAAAAGACTCTGCTACAGCGTTTGCCATGTTTTTCTTAGAATCAAAGAATAACTATACAAAATTTTAATCTTATGTCTTAAAGCACATGATGTGGGAAACATCTCTAATATTTATAATTCTGCAAAGAGCTAAATGCACAGATATATTTATTACAGAAATGTAATAATTCACCTAGAATAAGGAAAATGCTAAGCACAATGAAAAAAAACTTTGATGTGGTTTGAAGTGACATTGGTTCAGATGGTCTAATTATGGATAATTATCTTCAGTGCCAATGGTAAATAATTTAGTATTTACAACAAAAACTTCAGAATGTTTTGCTTTTACTCTTTTTTTTCTCCACCATTCTTTTTTTTTTAGAAAGAGAATTTTTTTTTGAGGGGGGGTGTGCGGGTTGGAGAGGGAGTGGGGCGGGCGGGCCACTTCTATTGGTCTTTCATTTATCTAGTTTCATCCATCTTTGTTCTTTGGCCCGTGTGGGCCTCCCATCGCAGTGGCCTCTGTTGTCACAGAGCACCGGCTCTGGGCGCGTGTGCTCCAGAGCTCCAGTTCGGTAATTGGACACATCAGTCCAGCCACTCCGCGGCACGTGGGATCTTCCCAGGCCAAGGATTGAACCGGCACCCCTTGCACTGCAAGGTGGTGTCCTTACCTACTGGATCACCAGGGAAGCCCTTGCTCTTTACTCTTAAAAAATTTTGAATTTTCACACTAGAAGGCACTAGCAAGAAATACTGCCCTGTCTTGTCTTGTCTTATTGATAGTATATGTGACCACTTGTATGGTATAATTAATATAAGGAGTATCAAAGTTTCTGATCACCCACAAATTTTTCCCTGCTCGCTAAATGACACCCAAAATTCTACAACTCAATCTCATTGCATTAGTTTCAGGTCTCTGTGTTGAAATGTAAATATCCTTGAGAGGGAATTATATGGCAGTAAGCTATTAACCAGTTAATGATGGAAATGAAATACGTTTATCAGGTCTTTCTCTAAAAACAGGCATTGATAAGAAGGGCAAATTATGGAAGAAATAAGAAAAAAAAGCACTGATTGTTGAAAATAGACAAGAACTCATGCTCAAGAGGGAAAGAACATAGAAAGGAGAGACTAGAAGCCTCAGGAAAGAAGTTTTTTGGCTATTTTATAATTTTCTCTGAGAAATACACTGATTCTAGACTATTAAAGAATGACCTGATTTTGTATTTTTCATTTTATCAAATCTAATTCATCTTGGTGTTATGGGAAAATAAGAGACTTCTCTTTAAAAGTATGTGCTTTACACAGTCTAAATTTAGTATTAATTTCTTGAATATAAGTTCTTTAAAGTCAAGGAGCTAACCTAATTCACCTTTGTTCTGTGTTTTTAGTGATTAACTTAAAATAGGTGTCTCTAGGGCTTCCCTGGTGATACAGTGGATTAAGAATTCACCTTGCAATGCAGAGGACAAAGGATTGACCCCTGGTCCAGGAAGATTCCGCAGGCCACAGAGTAGTTAAGCTTGAGTGTCACAACCATTAAGACTGAGAGCTGCAACTACTGAAGTCCTTGTGCCTACAGCCTGTGCTCAACAAGAGAAGCCACTGAAGTGAGAAGCCCACACACTGCAAATACAGTAGCCCCTCTTCTCCACAACTAGAGAAAGCCTGCACACAGCAACAAAACCTCAGTGCAACCCAAACAAAAAAGGAACAAATCTGTTGAAAATCAGTAACTTAGACCTGAATTTTCTCTTGAAGAGGAGCTAAAAAGGCAAGGATACTCCTGCACTTATGTCGACCTTTGGTTCTTAGAATCAGCCAATTACTCACATCTACATGGGCTTCCCTGACAACTCAGAAAGTAAAGAATCTGCCTGCAGTGTGGGAGATGTGTGCTTGATCTACTGGTTGGGGAGATCCCCTGGAGAAGGAAATGAGAACCCCCTCTAGGATTCTTGCTTGGGAAATCCCATGGACTGAGAAGTCTGGTCAGCTAACAGTCCTTGTGGTCACAAAAGGTCAGACATGACTTAGCAACTAAATAACAATATATATCTACATGAGTGCCAATCAAACTGTATGTGGAGAGAATGACAGAGATTAGTGCCATCATTCAAGATCTCAAATATGTATGGTTTATGGTCTCTATCAGAGCACTGTTTAATTTGTCAGACTAAGCACAATAGAAGTCAGTCTTGTTCTGGAGAATGATTGTAGAACATCAAAGCTCCAACTGTAGCTGCTGTGTCAATGAATAATAATATCACCAAAGCAGTTGACTAAGGCCTCCTTTATACAGTGCATAGTCACTGATTTGGCAAACACATGCTTTTCATTTATGATTTTTTTTTTTTACTTTTATTTATTTATTTTTGGCTGTGTTTGTCTTTGTTGATATGTGGGTTTAGCTGCTCTGCAGTATGTGGGATCTTCCCGGAACAGGGATCAAACCTGTGTCTCCTGTATTGGCAGATGGGTTCTTATCCACTGAGCCACAAGGGAAGCCCCTCATTTATGATTTTTAATAGAGATTGAAAAATAGTTTACATTCATGTGGGTCCCTTTCAGTCTAGAAGTATCAACAATTCATCTTTACAGAGACAGATGTTTTAGTTAAGTGTGCCTTTCCTCCCTTTATAGGTTTAACTAGCACCAGTATCCAGGGAATTACAGAATGCCTGGTCCACAAGCATGGAACCTCCCACAGAACACAGCACCTCTATATTGAAGGAGGTACAAGAGGAAGCCCACAATATAATCCACTGGTCTTAATCCACCTTGCACCATATAGACAGCCAGCCTCATGGAACAATGAACTTCTTTCTAAAGTTATAACTGAAGAACCAGCTCATAGAATACAATATAAAAGGAAAAAGTACCAGTCTTTGAGACAGTGTATTTATTAAATCAGAGACCTGCATATGATTCTTTGTCCCTAATAGAAGGATACACGTTTAGAAACCAAGAAGTAGAAGCAGGTCTATCTGCCATCACTTCTCATAACACAGCATATGTTATGCTTTCTGTCCCCACAACCTTGGATTCTGCAGAGCTGGATATCCTGATATCCAAAGGAGATCTCTCAGCAAGAGACACAGCAAAGGTCCTAATCAACTAAAACTTATGGTTGCCATAAGGGCACTTTAAACTTTTTATGACAAGATAAAAGCTAACAAAAAGAGGAATCACCAGGTTTGCATGGTTACCTGACTGTGAGAAAAAAAATGAGGAAAGACTGCTTTATACCAAAGAGGCAGGAAGGAATTCATGTGGAACACAGGTAATACAATGGACAAATCCTGGAATCCCAAACAAAAGAAAATGAGATGGTTAGATGGCATTATTAACTCACAGTAATCAGTGTGAGCAAACTCCAGGAGATAATGAAAGACAGGGAAGCCTGGCATGCTGCAATCCATAGGGTCACATAGACTCGAACACAACTGAGCACTGAACAACATCTTTCTCCTTTTGTAACAAATCCCTACACTTGTGCTATGTATAACTTATATATTCTTGATCTTCCTTGTTTTTTAGAAGTGAACTGAAGTCTATGAAATTTCTCTCTAGGCGTTACTTTAGGTACCACATTAGATTTTACAGTGATTTGTTATTCAATTCTAAATATTTTCTAATTTCCATTGTGATATTTTTTCTTCTCATGTTTTTAAGTTACTAAAGTTTAGTCTACTGCTTTTAATATTGTCAATTTAGAACTTATTTGCACTGTAAACAGAGAACAACACTCACCTTGTGGAGGTGAGTATACAGGTATACTATTTTCAAATCTTGTTTCATAAGTCTTAAATGATTTCATTTATTAAAGGTATTTCATCTAACATTTCTTATGTGGATGACTATCAAAACATATCTTTAGTTCACTCTTCTGAGTTTCATCAGTTTTCTATACACTTATGCAACTAATTTCCTCTATATCCTATTGGCACTTCAGCACTAACAAAATCAAAACCAAAGCATTATTTCCACCCACTATTTACTATTATTACCCACTATTTCCACCCATTATTTCTATCTTCCTACATCTTTTTTATTCTGTTTTTAGAATGGTGATCTACATTCTATCCAACTATTCAAGCCAACATTATAAATCTGCCTTTTATTCCTCTCTCACATGAGCTGGATGAAATGAACTGATTGATCTGCAAATTATATTTCTTAATTGTCTCTTGAAGCCATTCTCCCTTCTCTGTTACTAAAGGCTCTCATCATTAGTCTCCAGCCTTGCAATGTCCTCTCAAAGAGTTGCAGACTTGTCACCTCTCCTTTCCATCTCTCCCTCTCTTCTCTCTCTGTTCCCTCTCCCACTTACGAACTGAAATACATTAGTATTCCTTTGATAAAAAATTTTTGATCATTGCCTACAGGATAAAGACTAAATATAGCATAACTTACAGAATCCTTTACCTGGGAAAATTCATCTACTCCATAAAGAAATTTCTCAGGCTTGGCTATAACTACTTGATCCATTAAGATGCCTATGAAATAGGGTCACATAGACTCGAACACAACTGAGCACTGAACAACATCTTTCTCCTTTTGTAACAAATCCCTACACTTGTGCTATGTATAACTTATATATTCTTGATCTTCCTTGTTTTTTAGAAGTGAACTGAAGTCTATGAAATTTCTCTCTAGGCGTTACTTTAGGTACCACATTAGATTTTACAGTGATTTGTTATTCAATTCTAAATATTTTCTAATTTCCATTGTGTTATTTTTTCTTCTCATGTTTTTAAGTTACTAAAGTTTAGTCTACTGCTTTTAATATTGTCAATTTAGAACTTATTTGCACTGTAAACAGAGAACAACACTCACCTTGTGGAGGTGAGTATACAGGTATACTATTTTCAAATCTTGTTTCATAAGTCTTAAATGATTTCATTTATTAAAGGTATTTCATCTAACATTTCTTATGTGGATGACTATCAAAACATATCTTTAGTTCACTCTTCTGAGTTTCATCAGTTTTCTATACACTTATGCAACTAATTTCCTCTATATCCTATTGGCACTTCAGCACTAACAAAATCAAAACCAAAGCATTATTTCCACCCACTATTTACTATTATTACCCACTATTTCCACCCATTATTTCTATCTTCCTACATCTTTTTTATTCTGTTTTTAGAATGGTGATCTACATTCTATCCAACTATTCAAGCCAACATTATAAATCTGCCTTTTATTCCTCTCTCACATGAGCTGGATGAAATGAACTGATTGATCTGCAAATTATATTTCTTAATTGTCTCTTGAAGCCATTCTCCCTTCTCTGTTACTAAAGGCTCTCATCATTAGTCTCCAGCCTTGCAATGTCCTCTCAAAGAGTTGCAGACTTGTCACCTCTCCTTTCCATCTCTCCCTCTCTTCTCTCTCTGTTCCCTCTCCCACTTACGAACTGAAATACATTAGTATTCCTTTGATAAAAAATTTTTGATCATTGCCTACAGGATAAAGACTAAATATAGCATAACTTACAGAATCCTTTACCTGGGAAAATTCATCTACTCCATAAAGAAATTTCTCAGGCTTGGTATACTATTAAACATGGTATTTTACATTCTTAGATACACAGTTCTATTAAAAGCTTAATGCTGAAAGGATTTAAACAAATGCTGACTCATATATGATATCGCACGTATTAGATTCTTATCATCAAGGAAAAGTAATGGTCTGTGGATTTGGCCCTATTTCCCAAAACAACCTTGTAGCAATTATTGAGAGAATGCAGGTTATATCTTTAGCCCCATAAAACATCTAAAATAGGTAAGCCATGGCCACAGCACTGGTAAAGGTCAGTTATCATTCTAATCCCCCCAAAACATCAAGGCCAAAGAATGTTGAAATTATCATTCAGTTGGGCTCACTTCACATACTAGGAAGCTTATGCTCAAAATCTCGCAAGCTAGGCTTCAGCAGTATGTGAACAGAGGACTTCCAGATGTACAAGCTAGATTTCCAAGAGCCAGAGGAACCAGAGATCAAATTGCCAACATTTGTTGTAATATGAAGAAAGCAAAGGAGTTCCAGAAAAAATACCCGCTTCTGTTTCATGGACTACACTAAATCCTTTGACTGTACGGATCACAAAAAAACTATGGAAAAGTCTTAAAGTGATGAGAGTACCAGACCACCTACTGAGAAACCTGTATGTGGATCAAGAGGCAACAGTTAGAACTGGTCATGGAACAACTGACTGCTTTCAAATTGGGAAAGAAGTACGTCAAGTCTGTATATTGTCACCCTGCTTATTTAGCTTATCTGCAGAGTACATCATGTGAAACGTCAGGCTGGATGAATCACAAGCTGGCATCAAGATTGCTGGCAGAAACATGAACAACCTCAGGTATGCAGAAGACACCACTCTAATGGCAGAAAGTAAAAAGGAACCAAAGAGCCTCTTGATAAAGGTGAGAGAGGAGAGTGAAAAAGTTGGCTTAAGACTCAACATTCAATAAACTAAGATCATGGCATTCAGTCCTGCCATTTCATGGCAAATAGAAGGGGAAAAAGCAGGAACAGTGACAGATTTCATTTTCTTGGGCTCCAAAATCACTGTGGATGGTGACAGCAGCCACGAAGTTAAAAGAAAGGAAAGCAATGACAAACATTTCCTCCTTGGAAGGAAAGCTATGGCAAACACAGATAGCACATAAACAATCAGAGAAGTATTTTGGTTTTACTTTTGTGTCTATTAAAAGCTTAATGCTGAAAGGATTTAAACAAATGCTGACTCATATATGATATCGCGTATTAGATTCTTATCATCAAGGAAAAGTAATGGTCTGTGGATTTGGCCCTATTTCCCAAAACAACCTTGTAGCAATTATTGAGAGAATGCAGGTTATATCTTTAGCCCCATAAAACATCTAAAATAGGTAAGCCATGGCCACAGCACTGGTAAAGGTCAGTTATCATTCTAATCCCCCCAAAACATCAAGGCCAAAGAATGTTGAAATTATCATTCAGTTGGGCTCACTTCACATACTAGGAAGCTTATGCTCAAAATCTCAAGCTAGGCTTCAGCAGTATGTGAACAGAGGACTTCCAGATGTACAAGCTAGATTTCCAAGAGCCAGAGGAACCAGAGATCAAATTGCCAACATTTGTTGTAATATGAAGAAAGCAAAGGAGTTCCAGAAAAAATACCCGCTTCTGTTTCATGGACTACACTAAATCCTTTGACTGTACGGATCACAAAAAAACTATGGAAAAGTCTTAAAGTGATGAGAGTACCAGACCACCTACTGAGAAACCTGTATGTGGATCAAGAGGCAACAGTTAGAACTGGTCATGGAACAACTGACTGCTTTCAAATTGGGAAAGAAGTACGTCAAGTCTGTATATTGTCACCCTGCTTATTTAGCTTATCTGCAGAGTACATCATGTGAAACGTCAGGCTGGATGAATCACAAGCTGGCATCAAGATTGCTGGCAGAAACATGAACAACCTCAGGTATGCAGAAGACACCACTCTAATGGCAGAAAGTAAAAAGGAACCAAAGAGCCTCTTGATAAAGGTGAGAGAGGAGAGTGAAAAAGTTGGCTTAAGACTCAACATTCAATAAACTAAGATCATGGCATTCAGTCCTGCCATTTCATGGCAAATAGAAGGGGAAAAAGCAGGAACAGTGACAGATTTCATTTTCTTGGGCTCCAAAATCACTGTGGATGGTGACAGCAGCCACGAAGTTAAAAGAAAGGAAAGCAATGACAAACATTTCCTCCTTGGAAGGAAAGCTATGGCAAACACAGATAGCACATAAACAATCAGAGACATTACATTGCTGATAAAAGTCCATATAGGCAAAGCTACAATTTTGTCAGTAGTCACGTATGGATGTGAGAGTTAATCCATAAGAAGGCTGAGCCCCAGAAAACTGATGCCTTGAAATTGTGGTGCTAGAGGAGATTCTTGAGAGTTCCTTGGACTGCAAGGATACCAAATCAGTCAATGCTAAATGAAATCAACCCTGAATATTCGTAGGAAGAATGATGCTGAAGCTGAAGCTCCAACACTTAGGCCACATGATGCAGACAGTCAATTTTCTGGGGGAAAAAAATAAAAAAGAACCTGGTCCTGGGAAAGACTTAGTGCAGGAGGAGAAGAGGTCAGCAGAGGATGAGATGATTATAGCATTACTGACTCAATGAATATGAATTTGAACAAACTCCAGGAGACAGTGAAGGACATAAGAGCCTAGCACGCTGAAGTCCATGGGGTTGTAAAGAATCAGATACAGCTTGGCAACTGAACAACAACAAAAGGAGGAAGAATAGGTAATGTTTTGAATGGTGACTGAAAATCATAAAATCTCAAAGGCCCCAGAGAAACAAATTTTTTTGGAAAATCAAGCAAAAACATGACTCATGCAGCCCTTAACCTGGCTTTATAAAGAAAAGGAAACAACCTAAAACCACATTGATAGCAAGGAGATGACACAGGTCTTCCTAGGACACAAACCATCTGTAACTAAAATTGCAATACAATAATCCATGCTTGCAAAAATAACCTTTAAAGATAATAAAAGATAAATTAGGTTCTATATCTTCCATATGACAAACAGGTAAATCCAATTCACTGCAAGAATGTTTGCATGACAAGTTATTAAAAGAATGTAGGCTGATAAGAATGATAAACATATTTATCAATTAATTACTACTTTAATTGTCTGTTAATAATCATTTTTAGTACTCAAAACAATTTCATTCTTCCCAGAATCACGACATCAATACATTGCTGCAATTTTACCGATTACTAAAACTTGATACAATGTTGTTTTTCAGGTTTTTGAACTATCAACCTCTAATCCGCTTTTTAAGTTAGACAATCAGTAAGAATAGGCATTTGCTAAAAGAAATTAGCCAATTCTGAAAGACAGATGTAGAGTAAGAAATAGGCCTCACAGTTTACAAACAGGAAGAGAAAACCTCAGGACTATACTATTCCTAGAAACTCCATCTACTGATTTGACATTATGCTATATAAATTATTGTTCTAATTTATCTATCCTGAGAAATTCACTTTCTCAGTGTTCCTGCTGTATCTACAACTCTGAATTAGACTTGAATGTGTATTTATGTTTTGCTGTTCTTCAGTCACTCAATCATGTCCAATTCTTTGTGACTCCATGAATGGCAAAAAGGGTTATTTTTTGTTTATGTGGGGAGCTTCAATTTTGATTTGTATTATTAACATGAGCTTCAAAATTATTCATTCGTCGGGGAATGAGATGATTATAGCATTACTGACTCAATGAATATGAATTTGAACAAACTCCAGGAGACAGTGAAGATCCATGGGGTTGTAAAGAATCAGATACAGCTTGGCAACTGAACAACAACAAAAGGAGGAAGAATAGGTAATGTTTTGAATGGTGACTGAAAATCATAAAATCTCAAAGGCCCCAGAGAAACAAATTTTTTTGGAAAATCAAGCAAAAACATGACTCATGCAGCCCTTAACCTGGCTTTATAAAGAAAAGGAAACAACCTAAAACCACATTGATAGCAAGGAGATGACACAGGTCTTCCTAGGACACAAACCATCTGTAACTAAAATTGCAATACAATAATCCATGCTTGCAAAAATAACCTTTAAAGATAATAAAAGATAAATTAGGTTCTATATCTTCCATATGACAAACAGGTAAATCCAATTCACTGCAAGAATGTTTGCATGACAAGTTATTAAAAGAATGTAGGCTGATAAGAATGATAAACATATTTATCAATTAATTACTACTTTAATTGTCTGTTAATAATCATTTTTAGTACTCAAAACAATTTCATTCTTCCCAGAATCACGACATCAATACATTGCTGCAATTTTACCGATTACTAAAACTTGATACAATGTTGTTTTTCAGGTTTTTGAACTATCAACCTCTAATCCGCTTTTTAAGTTAGACAATCAGTAAGAATAGGCATTTGCTAAAAGAAATTAGCCAATTCTGAAAGACAGATGTAGAGTAAGAAATAGGCCTCACAGTTTACAAACAGGAAGAGAAAACCTCAGGACTATACTATTCCTAGAAACTCCATCTACTGATTTGACATTATGCTATATAAATTATTGTTCTAATTTATCTATCCTGAGAAATTCACTTTCTCAGTGTTCCTGCTGTATCTACAACTCTGAATTAGACTTGAATGTGTATTTATGTTTTGCTGTTCTTCAGTCACTCAATCATGTCCAATTCTTTGTGACTCCATGAATGGCAGAGTTATATGTTTATGTGTGCTTATATTTTGATTTGTATTATTGAACTAGGGTGAGCTTCAGAAAGTTATCTCCATGTCGTATCTTAGACTCATAAAATGATTTCTTTTAATTAAATGTTTCATATCATAAGTTTATGTCCTATGTAGTCTTATAGAAAAGAAAAAGCTCCTCTACATCTAGGATTAAGCCTAGAGTAAGAATTTCAAAGAATATATGATCCAAATGATATTCACATATTAAAAAATTGGATTTGATTTCAAGCCCCATCATGTGTATTAGTAGTAGTTGTGCAGATCAAATAAATCCGTTGTAATCTAACCAGGACTATGTGGCTAATACCTTTTTCTATTTTCTGGAGATCACGGTTGTATAACTCCTAACATAACAGAAAAAATTTAGTCCAAACTATTCACAAAGATATAAACTTTAAAGAGAATCTTGCTTAAGCCTATCATGTAAAAGCAGGTTTTAGTAATCCAATTTAATTTCTATAATATTTATTTAAATGAATTATATTCCCACCAAAATCTTACCTCTGGTCCCGGTGGTCCAGATGGTCCTTGGGGTCCTGGGTCACCTGTTTGGCCCTAAAACGTGAAGGTTGTGGGGAAAGAAATCAAAGCATAAACAATTTACTAAAAAGGAATGACTGATAAAGGAAACATGGTAAGCTACAAGCACTAACTATATTATGCCACATCAAGCTGTAATAGCTTTCTGATAAACAATACTGAATATGTTAGTTCAAAGTTGTAATGACTACTGAGAAAGACTTAAAATCATCATCACTGTATGAAACTTATTTTAGAAGATGTGTACAGATCTCTCTATATATCTACTCCTAAATATTAGAGATACAAATGAATGGAAATGAAGAAAAATAATTATTCTGTATGGGTATGTCTTATCCAAAGATAAAAGAAAACACTTTGACTTAAAGTAGTAAACTCTAGGTAGGAACTGCTTTCATAAACAACCAAAATTATAAAGACTGTCTCTGAAAATTTCTTTCTCAGTGTTCCTGCTGTATCTACAACTCTGAATTAGACTTGAATGTGTATTTATGTTTTGCTGTTCTTCAGTCACTCAATCATGTCCAATTCTTTGTGACTCCATGAATGGCAGAGTTATATGTTTATGTGTGCTTATATTTTGATTTGTATTATTGAACTAGGGTGAGCTTCAGAAAGTTATCTCCATGTCGTATCTTAGACTCATAAAATGATTTCTTTTAATTAAATGTTTCATATCATAAGTTTATGTCCTATGTAGTCTTATAGAAAAGAAAAAGCTCCTCTACATCTAGGATTAAGCCTAGAGTAAGAATTTCAAAGAATATATGATCCAAATGATATTCACATATTAAAAAATTGGATTTGATTTCAAGCCCCATCATGTGTATTAGTAGTAGTTGTGCAGATCAAATAAATCCGTTGTAATCTAACCAGGACTATGTGGCTAATACCTTTTTCTATTTTCTGGAGATCACGGTTGTATAACTCCTAACATAACAGAAAAAATTTAGTCCAAACTATTCACAAAGATATAAACTTTAAAGAGAATCTTGCTTAAGCCTATCATGTAAAAGCAGGTTTTAGTAATCCAATTTAATTTCTATAATATTTATTTAAATGAATTATATTCCCACCAAAATCTTACCTCTGGTCCCGGTGGTCCAGATGGTCCTTGGGGTCCTGGGTCACCTGTTTGGCCCTAAAACGTGAAGGTTGTGGGGAAAGAAATCAAAGCATAAACAATTTACTAAAAAGGAATGACTGATAAAGGAAACATGGTAAGCTACAAGCACTAACTATATTATGCCACATCAAGCTGTAATAGCTTTCTGATAAACAATACTGAATATGTTAGTTCAAAGTTGTAATGACTACTGAGAAAGACTTAAAATCATCATCACTGTATGAAACTTATTTTAGAAGATGTGTACAGATCTCTCTATATATCTACTCCTAAATATTAGAGATACAAATGAATGGAAATGAAGAAAAATAATTATTCTGTATGGGTATGTCTTATCCAAAGATAAAAGAAAACACTTTGACTTAAAGTAGTAAACTCTAGGTAGGAACTGCTTTCATAAACAACCAAAATTATAAAGACTGTCTCTGAAAATTTCTTTCTCCTTTGGTAACTGTAAGGGGCCTGATTTAGTAATTAAGAATCACTTGAATTTAAATCCATATTGCTTAATCTCACTCAACTGGTTTTCTCACCAATAAAACAGGAATGATAAGAACAGTACAAACATTCTCACAGTTACTGTGAGAAATAAATGAGATAAATGTAAATTGTTAAGCATAGTCCCCAGCGCACAGAAAGTACTCATTAAATGTTAATACATTTTATAACTATTAATCCTTCCCTTCACATCTTCTCTCCTCTCCTGGATGATACCTAAAATTCCTAGATTGCTTTAATTATTTTATTAAATGTCTTAAGATTTGATTTCAATATCTCTTCAGACATTTCCTGACATTCAGATTAACTATGTGAATCAGGGGCGGAGAAGAGGTCAGAGGAGTGAAATGCGGGTAAAAGCTTGACCCTGTAGAGAGCTGGCGATGCTCTCAAGAGCTGAAACTACAGAACCGGGAAGCCAGTAGTCGTATATGCTTGTTTTCATAAAAGCTATTGAATTCATTATTTCTGTCATATTAAATTTCTATGTGAGCTTCAAATCTGACATAAACAGGTCTCAGAATATATAAAATTGCTCAAATTAATTATACATAAAATATTATGCAAAACATGGATTTATCCACTTTCCAAGAAGTAAAGCATAGTTTTCCCTATGTACTAAATTCAGTCTCATAAACTGTTATAGTATCTGGACTTAGTATACAACTACAGTCAAATCTAGGCAGAAGTAGTAAAATCTTATGCAGAAGCTCAAGAGTTTCCCTAAATAAACAAAATAATACTCCATCATAATAAGTATATAAGGGAGTAAATAGTAATAATTATATACATAATAAGTATATAAGGGAAGTCAAATTTTTAAAATGAAAAGTACCTCAAAGATAGAAATAACATTCTCACTGAGGCCCTCTAGTGGCAAAATCTAAACAAAACCTAAATTTATAAACTCGAGGAAAACACAGTGTACAGGAAGCCTTTGCTTTCAGAAAAGTTGATTGACAACCTGATATTTAAGGACAAATTTCTGGAATAATTTTACTTACCCTTCATAAAAAAGTTAATTTTGAAAAAACGTCAATTGCAAGTTTCCTTGAATGTCAATTCACCTTTATAAAACTGGAGTTTTCAAGTAACTTTTATAGAACTGAATAATGATTTAGTAAACCTCTATAAATGGCAGCAACTTCCATTTTAAAAATGGAAAGGACATAACTTTTATTTTCTCTTTAAAAAAAAGAGCACTATTGCTTAACAACCTCAGATACTTAATTTTCTCTAGTTCTTAAATACTTGCAGGGTAAAAGCTTCTCTATCCCAAAATGCTAACAAACAAACAAAAAAACTGGATCAGAACATTATCTTGAAAACATTCTTTCATGTTTTTCAAATGTTATAGCCATTTTAAAACAGTATCAGTGACACTTACATTGTAGATAACAGAAAACCAAAAATAGAAGAGGTAAAATAAGAAAGATATCCTTATGACTTTGGCATTCGTTGTATTATAGTGAACAAATGATTTAGGTAGACACTAATCTGTATAATTTATTATTAATATAGTTACTGATTCTTTGTAAGCAATTTTTCATTAAAGATGTCTCAATAAGTAGGAAAGGCTTCTCAGTCAAACATCTACAATTTTTTATAATAAGATACAAACAAGTGATAAATAAAACAAGAGTCTAAAGGCAAAACTATCTCACAAATAATACTTTCTAAGTCACTATCCTATCTTCAATCCAAAGCATGTATTTTTAAAGATTTGATTAAAAAAAAAGTCAGCTGTCTCCAACCAAAGTAATCCCTGCTGACATTTAACATTTATTTATTAGAATAGTACAGAGAGGTAAAATATGAGCAACTAAAGCCTCACTCTCATCACTTCATGTTCCCTGCATCAATGTTTTAAAAAAACACATTAGAGTCCTAGTGATTCCAGCGTGAAAAAAATTAAAGGTTTTAAGACAATGTATTAAAGGTGAAACAGGCAGTCTTTCCTTTAGCTTAGACTAGAGAAACATTGGTAAGCATTATTACTAAAAGAAACAAATATTAAAAAGTCAAAAAGCTACAAGGAACCTTCCATATGATATAGTCTGACACTCATTTTAAACATGAGAAACTGGATACCATGGTGGTTAAATGTCCAAGGTCACAGTAGGTCAATGTCAAGACTGGAACTAAAATCTACATCTCTGTTATTTAGATGAGTGACTCACCCTTCATAAAAAGTTAATTTTGAAAACGTCAATTGCAAGTTTCCTTGAATGTCAATTCACCTTTATAAAACTGGAGTTTTCAAGTAACTTTTATAGAACTGAATAATGATTTAGTAAACCTCTATAAATGGCAGCAACTTCCATTTTAAAAATGGAAAGGACATAACTTTTATTTTCTCTTTAAAAAAAAGAGCACTATTGCTTAACAACCTCAGATACTTAATTTTCTCTAGTTCTTAAATACTTGCAGGGTAAAAGCTTCTCTATCCCAAAATGCTAACAAACAAACAAAAAAACTGGATCAGAACATTATCTTGAAAACATTCTTTCATGTTTTTCAAATGTTATAGCCATTTTAAAACAGTATCAGTGACACTTACATTGTAGATAACAGAAAACCAAAAATAGAAGAGGTAAAATAAGAAAGATATCCTTATGACTTTGGCATTCGTTGTATTATAGTGAACAAATGATTTAGGTAGACACTAATCTGTATAATTTATTATTAATATAGTTACTGATTCTTTGTAAGCAATTTTTCATTAAAGATGTCTCAATAAGTAGGAAAGGCTTCTCAGTCAAACATCTACAATTTTTTATAATAAGATACAAACAAGTGATAAATAAAACAAGAGTCTAAAGGCAAAACTATCTCACAAATAATACTTTCTAAGTCACTATCCTATCTTCAATCCAAAGCATGTATTTTTAAAGATTTGATTAAAAAAAAAGTCAGCTGTCTCCAACCAAAGTAATCCCTGCTGACATTTAACATTTATTTATTAGAATAGTACAGAGAGGTAAAATATGAGCAACTAAAGCCTCACTCTCATCACTTCATGTTCCCTGCATCAATGTTTTAAAAAAACACATTAGAGTCCTAGTGATTCCAGCGTGAAAAAAATTAAAGGTTTTAAGACAATGTATTAAAGGTGAAACAGGCAGTCTTTCCTTTAGCTTAGACTAGAGAAACATTGGTAAGCATTATTACTAAAAGAAACAAATATTAAAAAGTCAAAAAGCTACAAGGAACCTTCCATATGATATAGTCTGACACTCATTTTAAACATGAGAAACTGGATACCATGGTGGTTAAATGTCCAAGGTCACAGTAGGTCAATGTCAAGACTGGAACTAAAATCTACATCTCTGTTATTTAGATGAGTGACTCACCCTTCCCTAACCCTAATAAATGTTATCATTATAAATTAAATCCAAGAGTAAAGGAGACATTAAAAATGTTTACCTTCTATAAGCATGATATTTGACTAGTTTTCTTAAGTAATTAATTATAAAGCATAAGAGAATAATATCAGTACCATGTATTACTTAGTATTGGCCTTACAAAATGTGTAATACCATTTCCTTTTACTATTATCAAAAGTTATAAAACCTCCACATTAGGAAAAAATGAGGATATAAGCAGGGTCTTATATTTTGCTAACCACTGCAGATATTCAAAGTTATTTCTACGTAATTTCAAATTATTCTTGAAAAATAGCTTTTTCTTAACTAGACTGATTCTCCTGCCTCTTATGAGATTCAACTCTGCAGCTCAAGTCTAGGTACATAGTTGACTGGGTGAAAGGAAGTAAAGGCAAAGCTCACCATCAACATATCATTAGATAAATAGATGCCAAAAATCCTTCTACAGATTAAATAATTCCTCAGGAAATGCTGCCACTGTTAGAGGTCATTTATAAAGAATGGTGTACACCATTCTTTATATGGTGTACACCATTCTATGTAAGGTTATATAACTTAGTCCTGCTTCTTTTGTTGTAAAAATAATCTAAAGATGAGAAGGTGGAGTTAACGGGAATATGGTGAATTTCTAAGACAACACACTTTTATAATGGTATATTAATTATAATTTTATATCTATTTCTTGTATCTATAATCACTTTCACAGTTGTAATCAATATTAAAACCCTAAAACAATCTTAAAACGTTGACGCCTACCATACTACAGTGTACTGGCTAAGTGCATAGGCCCTGACATATGTGATCATCTAGGCTTTCCCAGGTGGCTACTAGCTTAAAAATGTCAGAAAAAAAGGCATAAAACAAGGAACCTTGGTAAGCATTATTACTAAAAGAAACAAATATTAAAAAGTCAAAAGCTACAAGGAACCTTCCATATGATATAGTCTGACACTCATTTTAAACATGAGAAACTGGATACCATGGTGGTTAAATGTCCAAGGTCACAGTAGGTCAATGTCAAGACTGGAACTAAAATCTACATCTCTGTTATTTAGATGAGTGACTCACCCTTCCCTAACCCTAATAAATGTTATCATTATAAATTAAATCCAAGAGTAAAGGAGACATTAAAAATGTTTACCTTCTATAAGCATGATATTTGACTAGTTTTCTTAAGTAATTAATTATAAAGCATAAGAGAATAATATCAGTACCATGTATTACTTAGTATTGGCCTTACAAAATGTGTAATACCATTTCCTTTTACTATTATCAAAAGTTATAAAACCTCCACATTAGGAAAAAATGAGGATATAAGCAGGGTCTTATATTTTGCTAACCACTGCAGATATTCAAAGTTATTTCTACGTAATTTCAAATTATTCTTGAAAAATAGCTTTTTCTTAACTAGACTGATTCTCCTGCCTCTTATGAGATTCAACTCTGCAGCTCAAGTCTAGGTACATAGTTGACTGGGTGAAAGGAAGTAAAGGCAAAGCTCACCATCAACATATCATTAGATAAATAGATGCCAAAAATCCTTCTACAGATTAAATAATTCCTCAGGAAATGCTGCCACTGTTAGAGGTCATTTATAAAGAATGGTGTACACCATTCTTTATATGGTGTACACCATTCTATGTAAGGTTATATAACTTAGTCCTGCTTCTTTTGTTGTAAAAATAATCTAAAGATGAGAAGGTGGAGTTAACGGGAATATGGTGAATTTCTAAGACAACACACTTTTATAATGGTATATTAATTATAATTTTATATCTATTTCTTGTATCTATAATCACTTTCACAGTTGTAATCAATATTAAAACCCTAAAACAATCTTAAAACGTTGACGCCTACCATACTACAGTGTACTGGCTAAGTGCATAGGCCCTGACATATGTGATCATCTAGGCTTTCCCAGGTGGCTACTAGCTAACGATGGGACTCTGAGCAAGTTATTTAACTCTGTCAGTCTCATTTTCCTTCACAGGTAAAATAGGAGTAATAATAGCCCCAACTTCATATGATTATTTTAAGGATTACATTAGAGGTATAGACCTTAGAATAGTGCCTGGCATTTGTAAATATTCAGTGAATATTAGATATAATCACTATTATGATTTTCAGTATATAGATACATACCAATAATTCATGTTTTAGCCACTTTATTTAACCACTTTGTCTGTTGGGCTTCAAGTTAACTACAATACATGGTATCCTTTAATTTCAATTAATTGATGCTCAAAGGCTAAAAAAAAAAAGAAAACACAAAGAACTGCAAATATTGGGGCCCATAAGAGTGTGTGACATGCTATATTTTCTTCAGAATGTTTCCTTAATGAAAGAGATATTTGGATAAATTCTGCTGTTATTTAAGATTATATTTTCTGGCTTGAAAATCCACTGCTTAGTTTAAGTTCTATCTATAAAAATCAACCAAGATCTTAAAAGCTCACAGGAATTTGGTTTTGGACTGGAATAGGGGAGGTGAGATGGGTAAGATCCAATAATCTATGGAATGTAAACTGAAAACTTCAAGCATTAGCTGTATTCTAAAACTGGAGAGAAAATGCCATCCTGGTAGACCTAAACCCTACTTCTTACATTCCATGAACACTAACAGGTATCAAGAGTCATGTCATAGTGTGCACTTCATGAACCAGAAAGAGCAAAACAAAAGCTCAAACCTACTGAAGGTCCTGGCTTTCCTCGCATCCCTGGTGGTCCAGGAAAACCCATAGCACCCTAAAAAAACAGTAAAGGGAAAAGCTATTAGACTGCAGAAAGCAGATATGACTCTACCTACAAACTTTAAAAAAATTCACGGAATTAGTTAAAAAAAATTGAGAAAATGTTTCAAACAAGACATGGAGAACCATATTAATACTACATCCTAACAAATATGTGATTGAAGTAATGACTATTCCTTTCTTTTTAAAGAACACCTACATTTGCACTGGCTTTTTTGTATTTATATAAAATTAATGGCAAAAATATTACCTTGTCTCCAGCATACCCTGGTTCTCCTTGCTCTCCAGCAATGCCTTGCTCACCCTGGAGAGCACAATTTCACACAAAGACTCTTAAGAAATGCAAATGTGGCAACAAGACAAATACAAGTTATGCAAGAATAATTTCTTATTTTCCCTACTTTGAGAAAAGTTATATAATTGATAGTACAGATAGGATCCCATATCTTAATAAAAACAAAGTATTTTCTAAGTTCTGTTGGCTCAAAAACGAAATATGATAAAAAATTATCTCTACGACAATGTAAATATTTAAATCACCTTATCACCTTTGATTCCAGGTAGGCCCTTATTGCCCGAAAGACCCTAAAAAAGAAAGTGATACTTCGTGAAAAAAAGAAACATACCATTGGGCCCCATAAGAGTGTGTGACATGCTATATTTTCTTCAGAATGTTTCCTTAATGAAAGAGATATTTGGATAAATTCTGCTGTTATTTAAGATTATATTTTCTGGCTTGAAAATCCACTGCTTAGTTTAAGTTCTATCTATAAAAATCAACCAAGATCTTAAAAGCTCACAGGAATTTGGTTTTGGACTGGAATAGGGGAGGTGAGATGGGTAAGATCCAATAATCTATGGAATGTAAACTGAAAACTTCAAGCATTAGCTGTATTCTAAAACTGGAGAGAAAATGCCATCCTGGTAGACCTAAACCCTACTTCTTACATTCCATGAACACTAACAGGTATCAAGAGTCATGTCATAGTGTGCACTTCATGAACCAGAAAGAGCAAAACAAAAGCTCAAACCTACTGAAGGTCCTGGCTTTCCTCGCATCCCTGGTGGTCCAGGAAAACCCATAGCACCCTAAAAAAACAGTAAAGGGAAAAGCTATTAGACTGCAGAAAGCAGATATGACTCTACCTACAAACTTTAAAAAAATTCACGGAATTAGTTAAAAAAAATTGAGAAAATGTTTCAAACAAGACATGGAGAACCATATTAATACTACATCCTAACAAATATGTGATTGAAGTAATGACTATTCCTTTCTTTTTAAAGAACACCTACATTTGCACTGGCTTTTTTGTATTTATATAAAATTAATGGCAAAAATATTACCTTGTCTCCAGCATACCCTGGTTCTCCTTGCTCTCCAGCAATGCCTTGCTCACCCTGGAGAGCACAATTTCACACAAAGACTCTTAAGAAATGCAAATGTGGCAACAAGACAAATACAAGTTATGCAAGAATAATTTCTTATTTTCCCTACTTTGAGAAAAGTTATATAATTGATAGTACAGATAGGATCCCATATCTTAATAAAAACAAAGTATTTTCTAAGTTCTGTTGGCTCAAAAACGAAATATGATAAAAAATTATCTCTACGACAATGTAAATATTTAAATCACCTTATCACCTTTGATTCCAGGTAGGCCCTTATTGCCCGAAAGACCCTAAAAAAGAAAGTGATACTTCGTGAATCACAGAGAAATCAAAGCGTAATATCCATTATACAAATAGAAACATACCATTGGGCCGGGGATTCCAGAAGGTCCAATGGGTCCCACAGGGCCAACACTGCCCTGAAAAGCAATAAGAAAGGTATCCTTCAGTACCACTAGGATTAAAAAGAGAACATAGTAAACTTAATGAAATATTTCATCTCACTAATCTCCAACAACTTTTTTTCCTCTTTACATTATAAATCATACCAATCATTCAAATTTTAGTGAGATCTACCGTGTTTCCTTAAGCTACTCATACTGATCTAGTCCACAAGGATCCTTCTCTTCTTTGAGTTCCTCTAATACTTACTGTCCTCAGGATTCATTTTGAAATATTTCTCCAAAGAGATATCTTGACAATAGCAGAAATATTTTAGTGCCATGTTCCCAGGAAGTACAAAATAAATTCTTCATTTGATTGCCTTAGATTTTTTCTTTCACCTATTTATTTAGCAAACATTTACCGGGCAGTTATTATGTGCTGGGCATTCCAACGGTTTCATGATTTACAACTTGCAGACAACAAAATTTACCTTAAGTTCAGAGCAATGAGTAGTAAACAACAGGCTCTACTCTTCTGGGTCTCTCTCATCCATTCATCATTTAACATTTATTGAGCAAACTATGTATCCAACACTGTAGCAGTGTTGTGTAGTTGTGTTGAGGAAACAAACATAAAAAGGCATAGTCGGGCTTCCCCTGGTGGTCCAGTGGGTAAGGACACCGCCTTGCAGTGCAAGGGGCGCCGGTTCGAGCCCTGGCCTGGGAAGATCCCACGTGCCGTGGAGCGGCTGGACTGATGTGTCCAATTACTGAGCCGGAGCTTTGGAGCGCATGCGCCCAGAGCCAGTGCTCTGCGACAACAGAGGCCACTGCGATGGGAGGCCCACAGGAGCCAAAGAACAAAGATGGATGAAAATAGAGAAATGAAAGACCAATAGAAGTGGCCCGCCTTCTCCCCTCCCTCCCCAACCTGACCCCTGCCCAAAATAAATCAATAAATAAATCTTAAAAAAAAAGGCATAGTCACCAACAACAAGGTTTTCAAAGTAACTGATCCAGTGCAGGACTACTCAAAAACATTAACAATCCCTATCATCTCCTGCAAGCAAGAAACCCAGAAGAACTTCTTCACTATGTCATCTTAAAATTCAAAGGACAATAGCAACTATAAGGGTTTCTGGAAGTAAAATTTGAAAAACCAGTGGAAATCTCTTGATTGTTTGGAGATCACTTCATTTTTCTGTCAATGATGCCTTCCTTTTCCTTTTCTTTTGTTACCTCCCTGCTCCTGGCTAACATATCATCCTTCATCTTCAAAGACAGAGTTGTTTTTTTTTTTTTTTGACGAGGGGTGGGTTGGGGAAGGGTGGGGCAGGCGGGCCACTTCTGTTGGTCTTTCATTTATCTATTTTTCATCCATATTTGTTCGTTGGTCCATGTGGGCCTCCATCGTGGTGGCCTCTATTGTCGCACAGCACCGGCTCTGGTTACATGCGCTCCACAGCTCCGGCTCGGTAGGTGGACACATCTGTCCAGCTGTTCTGCGGCACGTGGGATCTTCCCAGGCCAGGGATCGAACCGGCGCCCCCTGTACTGCAAGGCGGTGTCCTTACCCACTGAACCACCAGGGAAGCCTGACAGAATTGTTTTAAACCTCCCTTTCATGCCTCCCAAATGTTAAGGAAAATTTAAAGGTCTATTTGTGACCATGCTGAAAATGTTGCCCCATTCAGTTATAATCCAAATTTCTTAACATATCATCTCAGGCCCTTACTAATAGTTCTCCACCAACCCTTTCAGTCTCACCTCCTTCCATTTGTTTCTACTCACCTTTACTTTTCCCTCCTCCAAATCCAACATTCTAGACACAAATGGACTATGTTCTAGGCTCAGGACATACTCTCTCTTCTCATACACTCGAAACCTTTGAAAATATAGTATCCACCACTGGAATGTGCTTCTACTACAGTACTGATTATACTATACTGTTTTTATTTGTTTCTTTGCTTTTTTATTATTTTTTTTCTTCTGTCTTGTCTGTGAAATCTGTAAGAGTAGATTCACTTTTTATATCTCAAGCCCGACATAATCTTAAAAAAAAAGGCATAGTCACCAACAACAAGGTTTTCAAAGTAACTGATCCAGTGCAGGACTACTCAAAAACATTAACAATCCCTATCATCTCCTGCAAGCAAGAAACCCAGAAGAACTTCTTCACTATGTCATCTTAAAATTCAAAGGACAATAGCAACTATAAGGGTTTCTGGAAGTAAAATTTGAAAAACCAGTGGAAATCTCTTGATTGTTTGGAGATCACTTCATTTTCTGTCAATGATGCCTTCCTTTTCCTTTTCTTTTGTTACCTCCCTGCTCCTGGCTAACATATCATCCTTCATCTTCAAAGACAGAGTTGTTTTTTTTTTTTTTTTGACGGGGGGTGGGTTGGGGAGGGGTGGGGCAGGCGGGCCACTTCTGTTGGTCTTTCATTTATCTATTTTTCATCCATATTTGTTCGTTGGTCCATGTGGGCCTCCATCGTGGTGGCCTCTATTGTCGCACAGCACCGGCTCTGGTTACATGCGCTCCACAGCTCCGGCTCGGTAGGTGGACACATCTGTCCAGCTGTTCTGCGGCACGTGGGATCTTCCCAGGCCAGGGATCGAACCGGCGCCCCCTGTACTGCAAGGCGGTGTCCTTACCCACTGAACCACCAGGGAAGCCTGACAGAATTGTTTTAAACCTCCCTTTCATGCCTCCCAAATGTTAAGGAAAATTTAAAGGTCTATTTGTGACCATGCTGAAAATGTTGCCCCATTCAGTTATAATCCAAATTTCTTAACATATCATCTCAGGCCCTTACTAATAGTTCTCCACCAACCCTTTCAGTCTCACCTCCTTCCATTTGTTTCTACTCACCTTTACTTTTCCCTCCTCCAAATCCAACATTCTAGACACAAATGGACTATGTTCTAGGCTCAGGACATACTCTCTCTTCTCATACACTCGAAACCTTTGAAAATATAGTATCCACCACTGGAATGTGCTTCTACTACAGTACTGATTATACTATACTGTTTTTATTTGTTTCTTTGCTTTTTTATTATTTTTTTTCTTCTGTCTTGTCTGTGAAATCTGTAAGAGTAGATTCACTTTTTATATCTCAAGCCCGACATAATAGCTGGCACATAATAATTCTGAAATGAAGTTTGGAATGAATGCTAGAGGGAGAAGTCAACTTTAAATTTAAAAAAGTGATTTCTAGAGTGTTGACATAACAGTACATTTCTAATAGTCCACACTTACATGCTACAAATTTCAGAATGGAAAATATGACATCTTTATTTTGGAGTGAGTCCTATAGTCTGTGAAACATAAGATAAATTATTTCCAACATGTCCAGTAATGAAAAATATGAGACTGCAAGAGGCAGAGTCATATTTTCCAACTTAATGGATACACAGTATTAATATATCATTGACAAATTCTGTCAATAGGAAATAATTATTCTAATGATTACAGTGGCTGGTTTATTCAAAGTTCATAGCTTTAAAACTTCTGATTTTAGTTTAAAATACAATAAACATTTCTGCTTGGAAATTCTGCAGCAATAATTTATGTAAAGAATGGATAAACAAATATTTCTTTAGTATCCTGTTGCTTTTTTCTACAGACAATATCCTTAATTGTCTTAGTAAATATATTCACAGTCTGGCATCTTCAGATGAATGTACTTCATATGCACAATATTCTATTTTACTTTTTAGTATCTCTGAAAGAAAAACCAGAGAATAGTAAGCTTCAGGAGGTGTCAAAAATATACTATAAAGGACTGAGTAAAACAGAGAACTAAAAAGTAAAATGATATGGATGTAGAGCCTTCTAAGAAACAAACATTCTGTGAGCATGTAGAAGTTGTATGGAAAGTCCTACTCCTAAAAAGCTAGAGTCCTCTGAGAGTGATTCACAGTACATTAATAGCAATTTCAGTTCCACAAAGATAACCTGAAGGACCTCCAGCACTCCCTACCTACCATAGTTTGTTTCTATAGCAAGATGAAGAAGACAGAAGAAACAATTTCATGCATCAGGGCTTAGCTGAAAGTGTCTGGGATATAGAGACAGAATCAAAAAGCCTCCCACAAAGTGACAAATAATAGAGAACTACTGAGTCAAAGTCTGTCAAAGAAACAGAGAGATGCAAGGGTAGGTTCTTACAGAAACAGGAGCCACTGGACAATTACAGTTCAAGGGTGAACACATCGTGGAAAAGACTGTGAATTCCATATTGGGATTTTCTTTCTTTTTTTAAAAAACATTTATTTATTTATTTATTTATTTATTTATTTTGGCGGGGGTGGGGAGGGAAGAGGGGTGGGCAGGCCACTTCCACTGGTCTTTCATTTGTCTAGTTTCATCCATCTTTGTTCTTTGGCTCTTGTGGGCCTCCCATCGCGGTGGCCTCTGTTGTCGCAGAGCACCGGCTCTGGGCGCATGCGCTCCAGAGCTCCGGCTTGGTAACTGGACACATGGGTCCCGCCACTCCCCAGCACGCGGGATCTTCCCACACCACGGCTCGAACCGGCGCCCCTGGCCCTGCAAGGGGTGTCCTCACCCACTGGACCACTAGGGAAGCCCTGGGATTTCCAACCATACCCAGCCACACTCACAGGCAATAATCACTGTTACTAATTAAGAAGGCAAATGACAGTAACGATTAAACTGTATGGAACACATAACCTAGAGAAAGCAGTATCATGACTCTTGTCAGCACTACCTGCTCTTCAGATGAATGTACTTCATATGCACAATATTCTATTTTACTTTTTAGTATCTCTGAAAGAAAAACCAGAGAATAGTAAGCTTCAGGAGGTGTCAAAAATATACTATAAAGGACTGAGTAAAACAGAGAACTAAAAAGTAAAATGATATGGATGTAGAGCCTTCTAAGAAACAAACATTCTGTGAGCATGTAGAAGTTGTATGGAAAGTCCTACTCCTAAAAAGCTAGAGTCCTCTGAGAGTGATTCACAGTACATTAATAGCAATTTCAGTTCCACAAAGATAACCTGAAGGACCTCCAGCACTCCCTACCTACCATAGTTTGTTTCTATAGCAAGATGAAGAAGACAGAAGAAACAATTTCATGCATCAGGGCTTAGCTGAAAGTGTCTGGGATATAGAGACAGAATCAAAAAGCCTCCCACAAAGTGACAAATAATAGAGAACTACTGAGTCAAAGTCTGTCAAAGAAACAGAGAGATGCAAGGGTAGGTTCTTACAGAAACAGGAGCCACTGGACAATTACAGTTCAAGGGTGAACACATCGTGGAAAAGACTGTGAATTCCATATTGGGATTTTCTTTCTTTTTTTAAAAAACATTTATTTATTTATTTATTTATTTATTTATTTTGGCGGGGGTGGGGAGGGAAGAGGGGTGGGCAGGCCACTTCCACTGGTCTTTCATTTGTCTAGTTTCATCCATCTTTGTTCTTTGGCTCTTGTGGGCCTCCCATCGCGGTGGCCTCTGTTGTCGCAGAGCACCGGCTCTGGGCGCATGCACTCCAGAGCTCCGGCTTGGTAACTGGACACATGGGTCCAGCCACTCCGCGGCACGTGGGATCTTCCCAGGCCAGGGATCGAACCGGCGCCCCTTGCACTGCAAGGCGGTGTCCTTACCCACTGGACCACTAGGGGAAGCCCCTGGGATTTCCAACCATACCCAGCCACACTCACAGGCAATAATCACTGTTACTAATTAAGAAGGCAAATGACAGTAACGATTAAACTGTATGGAACACATAACCTAGAGAAAGCAGTATCATGACTCTTGTCAGAAACACTACCTGCTCTTCTATAAGGGAACACCTGAGAGAGAAAGCAGAGGCTGCAAGTTCATAGACTCTTTCCTGCCTTCCAAGCCTCACCTCATTCCAATCTACTCCAATCAGCCCGTACTTCTAAACTGCAATCCTGCTCTTCCTCTTTTCATTTCCCAAATGTTCTATTTCCCCCACTTCTGTGTACAGCCTTCCTCTGCCCAAGAGCCCCTTTTCCAGTTCACCCCATTCATACACCATCTTCCAAAGAGTGTCAAAGACATCTTCTTTGTGAAGCCACTCTGATGTTCTAAGATAAATTGTTCCATTCTCTGTGGCTTGACTTTAGTCCATATTAGATTATAATGTTGCCAAAAACAAGAATCTTAATTTGTTTGTATATACATTAATGCCAGGCATCTAGCTCAGCATTTGATGCTGACAAACACTCACACTATTTTGATTAAAATTGTAATAAATGTAGAACAGAGAAAGTAGTAGTACCTGTTCTATCTACTTTACAAAACTAGATGCATACGTGAAAGTATGTTGAAAAGTATAGTATACCATCTATATTACTGTAGAAGAATGAAGACCACAAAAATGACTATCAGTGTCATTTCTGTACAATCTATTCCCACCCGCCAAACGGTGAGCAGAGGAAGACAAAGGGCAAAAAAGCCAGGTATTTATTGAGCATTATTATGTGTCTGGCACTGTGCTAAGTCCTGGAACTTTTCAGTTAACTGGCAGAAACATAAGGGTAAGGCAGACAATGAAAAAGTAAGTTCTTTGGCTCCTGTGGGCCTCCCATCGCGGTGGCGTCTGTCGTCGCTCGACAGCTCTGGGCGCATGCACTCCAGAGCTCCGGCTTGGTAACTGGACACATGGGTCCAGCCACTCCGCGGCACGTGGGATCTTCCCAGGCCAGGGATCGAACCGGCGCCCCTTGCACTGCAAGGCGGTGTCCTTACCCACTGGACCACTAGGGGAAGCCCCTGGGATTTCCAACCATACCCAGCCACACTCACAGGCAATAATCACTGTTACTAATTAAGAAGGCAAATGACAGTAACGATTAAACTGTATGGAACACATAACCTAGAGAAAGCAGTATCATGACTCTTGTCAGAAACACTACCTGCTCTTCTATAAGGGAACACCTGAGAGAGAAAGCAGAGGCTGCAAGTTCATAGACTCTTTCCTGCCTTCCAAGCCTCACCTCATTCCAATCTACTCCAATCAGCCCGTACTTCTAAACTGCAATCCTGCTCTTCCTCTTTTCATTTCCCAAATGTTCTATTTCCCCCACTTCTGTGTACAGCCTTCCTCTGCCCAAGAGCCCCTTTTCCAGTTCACCCCATTCATACACCATCTTCCAAAGAGTGTCAAAGACATCTTCTTTGTGAAGCCACTCTGATGTTCTAAGATAAATTGTTCCATTCTCTGTGGCTTGACTTTAGTCCATATTAGATTATAATGTTGCCAAAAACAAGAATCTTAATTTGTTTGTATATACATTAATGCCAGGCATCTAGCTCAGCATTTGATGCTGACAAACACTCACACTATTTTGATTAAAATTGTAATAAATGTAGAACAGAGAAAGTAGTAGTACCTGTTCTATCTACTTTACAAAACTAGATGCATACGTGAAAGTATGTTGAAAAGTATAGTATACCATCTATATTACTGTAGAAGAATGAAGACCACAAAAATGACTATCAGTGTCATTTCTGTACAATCTATTCCCACCCGCCAAACGGTGAGCAGAGGAAGACAAAGGGCAAAAAAGCCAGGTATTTTTATTGAGCATTATTATGTGTCTGGCACTGTGCTAAGTCCTGGAACTGAATGATGAGTAGCAGTTAACTGCGGGGCAGAAACATAAGGGTAAGGCAGACAAGTGCAAACACCACGTAGTAAGGAAGCTGACGACATCTGAAGAATGAATAGCTTTGCTGGTGCACAAAGCATATTCTCAAGATGCAGGTAAGAACCAAAAGCCCAGACATCTTAGAACATGTTAAGAATTTTGGTCTGACTCTTAAGCATAATAATGACAACTTTGGACCTAACCAACTTGAATGCTAACAGGTTAAAAGAAGAATGCAAAAAGTGAGTCCTGTTCCCTTCCCCAGCTTCCTGCCTCTTCCCACTCATAGGGCCAGTGGCTGCCACTCACAGGTACAGCCCTACTCTGAGTTCTGAGAAAAGACATTGGTCTTTTTAGTTCCATCTTCACATAGGGCTTCTCATGACATATAAAGAAATCTCTTAAGGGATAGAGTTAGAAGTTTTAAGGAAATGGTAGAGCACAATGGGGAGAATTTGGAACTCAGCATGTACATCACCTGGTTTCAAATCTGAGTTCAACACTTACAAGCTAAATGTTCTTGGGTTGTTCTGAAAATTAAACTACCTAATCTTTCTGACTAGCACATAGAAAACACTAAATGAAAGTGAGCTGCTATGGCTAATTTTATTATAATTACTGTACTAATGTCATATAAGAGAAAAGTCTTAATGTCTTAGACTTACTGTGGTTTTTTAACTCAGCTATATATATCCTTACCATCCCATTTGGGCAAGTTAAATTTTGTTATGCTGACAAACACTCACACTATTTTGATTAAAATTGTAATAAATGTAGAACAGAGAAAGTAGTAGTACCTGTTCTATCTACTTTACAAAACTAGATGCATACGTGAAAGTATGTTGAAAAGTATAGTATACCATCTATATTACTGTAGAAGAATGAAGACCACAAAAATGACTATCAGTGTCATTTCTGTACAATCTATTCCCACCCGCCAAACGGTGAGCAGAGGAAGACAAAGGGCAAAAAAGCCAGGTATTTTTATTGAGCATTATTATGTGTCTGGCACTGTGCTAAGTCCTGGAACTGAATGATGAGTAGCAGTTAACTGCGGGGCAGAAACATAAGGGTAAGGCAGACAAGTGCAAACACCACGTAGTAAGGAAGCTGACGACATCTGAAGAATGAATAGCTTTGCTGGTGCACAAAGCATATTCTCAAGATGCAGGTAAGAACCAAAAGCCCAGACATCTTAGAACATGTTAAGAATTTTGGTCTGACTCTTAAGCATAATAATGACAACTTTGGACCTAACCAACTTGAATGCTAACAGGTTAAAAGAAGAATGCAAAAAGTGAGTCCTGTTCCCTTCCCCAGCTTCCTGCCTCTTCCCACTCATAGGGCCAGTGGCTGCCACTCACAGGTACAGCCCTACTCTGAGTTCTGAGAAAAGACATTGGTCTTTTTAGTTCCATCTTCACATAGGGCTTCTCATGACATATAAAGAAATCTCTTAAGGGATAGAGTTAGAAGTTTTAAGGAAATGGTAGAGCACAATGGGGAGAATTTGGAACTCAGCATGTACATCACCTGGTTTCAAATCTGAGTTCAACACTTACAAGCTAAATGTTCTTGGGTTGTTCTGAAAATTAAACTACCTAATCTTTCTGACTAGCACATAGAAAACACTAAATGAAAGTGAGCTGCTATGGCTAATTTTATTATAATTACTGTACTAATGTCATATAAGAGAAAAGTCTTAATGTCTTAGACTTACTGTGGTTTTTTAACTCAGCTATATATATCCTTACCATCCCATTTGGGCAAGTTAAATTTTGTTATGCTGATTTTTACCACAGTTTCAGCAGCGGAACTTCTGGAAGTTATTCCTTTGGCCAGGCCACCACCACTTGCCATGAATCAGTTTAGATGGGAGAAAACTTTGAACTTGGAGTCAGAAAACCTGAGTTAAACTTCATGCTAAAAATACTGTAGCTATAATTAATAGCATAAAATCTGGAGGTCTTAATTACCTACTTTACATATTAGAATGAACTCTATAAATTGATTTTTAAAGGAAATCCTACTTCTGCCCATGGTCATGCCCTACTTTTATGTGAATAGAAATAGGTTTATCTTTAAGATTCTGTTTTCATTAGGTGCCTTACACTTCATAAAAGTATGTCATTCTTTTAGTTCAGTTCAATGTTAAGGCATATGACTCTAAACTTATATACCATATCTGTAACTTACGTCCCTGTCATGAACCAGAAGTTTGGATGAGAGAAATATATTTATAAAGATATATCACGAAGATGCATGTAACAATCTGTTCACTCAAGTGAATCATCAGAAATTTGTCAGAAAGTTACATATCTGGAGTGCATTGTTTTGGCCTCCAAAAGAACTGCTTTGACTAAACTGTGCTTTGATGACATCAAAAACTTTAGTGCAACTTAAGAGTTGAACTTTGTATAAAAACTGATTAAGTGAACAATAATATTTACTAAAGTACAATAAATAAATTAGTTATTAAAGTGTTTAACGGCATTGGTGAAGTGCAACTCCTACCTTTAGATCAGGATGATTTTCCTAACTATGTATTTAATTTTATCTCTTAAGGCCCACAATTACCATGTGCTTTTGCTGAGCCCTATCTGTCTCTCTAGACCAAACGGTCTAAAAGACCATCTCAAAAGAAAGAAGTGGCTGTTTTAGGTCTCATACTTCTGGAGAATCTGAGTCTTGATTAAGTATCCTTCAATGAAACAGACAAATAGACATACCCATTAACCTGTAACAAGTTGTTATTTCAGCTTATCATATAGTCTAACTAATTTTTAGATTCATAGTACTGACCAAATTTTCATATCTGGTGGGAAAACACATGTGAGTAAGGTTGATATTCAACAATGACATTAAAAATTTTCATTTTTCTAAAGTTTGTAAAACACATTGAGCAAATCTAAATACATACAAAAATATTTTATAAGAAGAATGATATTTGATACTCACTCTAAGCCCAGGAAATCCTGGAGGACCAATGCTACCTATAAGTCCCTATGTAAGAGAAATGTGCAAAATTGGTTAACTTTGATTCCAAACTACAAAAAGCGTTTTATAAACATGAAAACAATAAGTTTTTAGGAAAAATATATATACAATTTTACCTTCTTTTAGGTAACTTTTGCAACTTCCCTACTCTTCTGCATCCTCCTAAGAAGGGTAAATCCCTGGTGGCAGATAATACTCTATAAAAGTAGCCCTGGTTCCATGCTTTTGGATGCCAGGACTATTCACCTAGCTTAGGATAATAGATTTCTCTATGTCTATTGTGCACTTAATAATGGAAGTAAGCCTCATTAATAAACAGCATTACGGACATATTTGTCTACTGTTGTAGTCTATTGATTTTGTTTAGTTACTAAATTGAGCCCAGCTCTTTTGTGACTGAAGGAGTGTAGTCTACCAGGTTCCTGAGTCCATGGGATTTCTCAGGCAAAAACACTGGAGTAGGTTTCCACTTCCTCTTCCAGGGGATCTTCCCAACCCGGGGATCGAACCCCCATCACCTGCATTGCAGGTGGATTCTTCACTGCTGAGCCACCACAGAAGAAGGCGATCAGCTTGTTGGGTAAGAAGAACGTTTTCAGATGACTTAAAACACTACTCATTTTTTTTTAAAGATTTATTTAATTATTTATTTTGGTGGGGTGGGGAGGGAGGGGAGCAGGTGGGCCACTTCTATTGGTGTTTCATTTCTCTATTTTCATCCATCTTTGTTCTTTGGCTCCTGTGGGCCTCCCATCGCAGTGGCCTCTGTTGTCACAGAGCACCAGCTCTGGGCGCATGCGCTCCAGAGCTCCGGCTCGGTAATTGGACACATCAGTCCAGCTGCTCCGTGGCACGTGGGATCTTCCCAGGCCAGGGCTCGAACCGGCATCCCTTGCACTGCAAGGCGGTGTCCTTACCCACTGGACCACCAGGGAAGCCCCAAAACACTACTCATTTTTTTGAAGTACTTTAATTTTCTAAACTTCTAATTTATAAAACAAAAAGTTCTAAAATTTTTCATAAAGCATTATACAAATGTAAGAAATTCCCAACATTGTTAAATTATTTGGGTGAGGTTTTAAATTATCTGTATCAATTTTTCAATTCTTTCCTGACGAGCCTTTGTCAGTCTTTTGAACTCAATCATTTCAGTCCGTGTGATAATTCCCAAATACACCATGTCAGTATTAAATCATTTACATGGTACAAAATATAAGAATAAACCCTCACTTTTTTTCTGGATTTCAAATTTGTTTTGAAACAGAAGTGTAGTATAAAATATAGAGAACTATAAAGCAATAAACTGAAAATATCCAGTTTATTCTTGCATTCTAAAGATGACTTAGAATGCTTTTCAAGAAGTGTATTTTAAGTATAAAAAGTAGATTTCTGAGGGTAAAATGTTAAATATTGTAGGAGTCCAACTCTAACAACTTCATGTATACTTAACTGGAAAATAATATGTCTTCCTACTAGGTATGCAAAGACAAACAGTACTAAAGAAAAACATAAATAATGCTTAGCGTTACTACGCCTAAAATGGGAAACTCCTCAGAATTAAGGGCAAGAAAAAGATGGTAAGCATTTTACTTAAAACATAATTCAAATTTTTAATAACTTGTTTCAAAATCAGTTCTAATCTTATTTTATCTTCCCAGCCTTGTAACAAAACTTATGCTAAATTCACTGAATAAGCTAATACAGCTATAATTTAGAAAATGAAATAAAAAAGAAACTATTTTCAAACGCTATTTTATTTACATATGTCTAAATATCAGAATTATTCCTAATTCAGGTTACAAGCATTTTGTACTTGATTCAAATTCACCCTGAAAATCTTATAAAAACAACATGTACATAACATAGATTGAGGGATAGCTATTTTTTGAGAGCAAAAAGTAAAGATATTTCCGCCTTGTGTCAAAAAACAGCACTCCACCATCATTTTTTGATAATATGTCAATTTTAGAATTTTAACTCCCTGATCTGAACATAGACATCTAAACAATCCCCCCAAAAGACTTCTCTATAAAATACTGAAAACGTAAGGTAAATCCATGGTAAGAGTAATTACTAAATGTACAATTTTTACATGAGGTCTGTTAGTACTTTCATATATATGAAAGGCTTCCTTCCCATGCCTGCCCACCCCCCCACCAAATATGCAAGTCAGTACTGTTATCAAATACTTCTACTATTTTACTTGGTAACCTTTACATGATCAAAATACTGAATCGTGATGACTGTCTTTGAGGACAGAATTTGTAACACACTGTCTTACTTCTCACATTATAAAATCATAAACTGGAATGTGCTCAGTGGTTTCATAATTGTCTGATCAAGAGTGCTGTTCAGGAGTGTGGTAATGAATGTGACCAGTATGGCTGTGGGGCAATCCAAATAAGGCTAGAATGCAAGGCATCACTATTTACTCACAGGACTGCCATCAGAACCTGCAGGGCCTCTGTCTCCAAAGTCACCTGGAAAACCCTAGCCCAAGGGAAGAGAAAGAGATGCTGTTAAAACTAAAATAAGGAATTCATCTTTGCTGATAAGAAATTCAGTAATACAAAATATTTATTTCTAACCAATAAACTGTAGTGCAACAAAATGTGTATTTGTTTTGCATAAAATAATATGCTTCCTACTAGGTATGCAAAGACAAACAGTACTAAAGAAACATAAATAATGCTTAGCGTTACGCCTAAAATGGGAAACTCCTCAGAATTAAGGGCAAGAAAAGATGGTAAGCATTTTACTTAAAACATAATTCAAATTTTTAATAACTTGTTTCAAAATCAGTTCTAATCTTATTTTATCTTCCCAGCCTTGTAACAAAACTTATGCTAAATTCACTGAATAAGCTAATACAGCTATAATTTAGAAAATGAAATAAAAAAGAAACTATTTTCAAACGCTATTTTATTTACATATGTCTAAATATCAGAATTATTCCTAATTCAGGTTACAAGCATTTTGTACTTGATTCAAATTCACCCTGAAAATCTTATAAAAACAACATGTACATAACATAGATTGAGGGATAGCTATTTTTTGAGAGCAAAAAGTAAAGATATTTCCGCCTTGTGTCAAAAAACAGCACTCCACCATCATTTTTTGATAATATGTCAATTTTAGAATTTTAACTCCCTGATCTGAACATAGACATCTAAACAATCCCCCCAAAAGACTTCTCTATAAAATACTGAAAACGTAAGGTAAATCCATGGTAAGAGTAATTACTAAATGTACAATTTTTACATGAGGTCTGTTAGTACTTTCATATATATGAAAGGCTTCCTTCCCATGCCTGCCCACCCCCCCACCAAATATGCAAGTCAGTACTGTTATCAAATACTTCTACTATTTTACTTGGTAACCTTTACATGATCAAAATACTGAATCGTGATGACTGTCTTTGAGGACAGAATTTGTAACACACTGTCTTACTTCTCACATTATAAAATCATAAACTGGAATGTGCTCAGTGGTTTCATAATTGTCTGATCAAGAGTGCTGTTCAGGAGTGTGGTAATGAATGTGACCAGTATGGCTGTGGGGCAATCCAAATAAGGCTAGAATGCAAGGCATCACTATTTACTCACAGGACTGCCATCAGAACCTGCAGGGCCTCTGTCTCCAAAGTCACCTGGAAAACCCTAGCCCAAGGGAAGAGAAAGAGATGCTGTTAAAACTAAAATAAGGAATTCATCTTTGCTGATAAGAAATTCAGTAATACAAAATATTTATTTCTAACCAATAAACTGTAGTGCAACAAAAATGTGTATTTGTTTTGCATAAAATGACAGATTTCAAGTACACTATTTCCATATTTTATATAAATTACTTTACACACCACAAAATATATACAGAAAGACAAACTAGAGAAAATAGAAATGTGTTCATCATTCTATAAAGAATCACTGAATGAGAGGAAATACAACCAAAATTCCCAACTGACCAATCCATCAGTTACGTCCACCATTCCATGCTGTTCATATATACCCACCACAGAAAGTGAAATGGCTTGTAACACGGAGCATGTGTTTAGTACACTTACCTTGTGCCAAAGGCGTCACACACATTGTTATTACATATGCACTACTTCATGTCATCTTCACAGGTCAAATCAGTCAGTACTAATATCCTCACTTCGTAGCTGAGGCAATTACAGCGCAGAGGAGTTAAGTCACCTGCACTCTCCGGTGATGGATGGGACCAAGATTTGAATGGAGGCAGTCTGCAGAGTCAACTTTTTTGCTGTGCTATACTAAGACTAACTCATCATTCCAAGATATGATGATATAACGTGTAAAAACATCATTTAAGGAAAAGAAATATGCATATAATACTGCATATACAAAATGGGGTGCCACTGAAATATAGGATCTTGAGTGCCTACTGCGAATTCTACACAGTAAAACTATAAAGGACAGTAAATTAACACTTTCTAATTATAACTTCTATTATAAAATAACTCAATTACTGATACTTTTATTTTATATATTAAAGTTTTCACTAGAGATTTATCAACTTTAAAGCTCACTTTTAAGAAGATTATCTTATGGGACTTCTCCAGTGGTACAGTCGATAAGAACCTGCCTGCCAGTGCAGAGGACACTGGTTTAGTCCCTTTAAGTGTGGTAATGAATGTGAAAACCAGTATGGCTGTGGGGCAATCCAAATAAGGCTAGAATGCAAGGCATCACTATTTACTCACAGGACTGCCATCAGAACCTGCAGGGCCTCTGTCTCCAAAGTCACCTGGAAAACCCTAGCCCAAGGGAAGAGAAAGAGATGCTGTTAAAACTAAAATAAGGAATTCATCTTTGCTGATAAGAAATTCAGTAATACAAAATATTTATTTCTAACCAATAAACTGTAGTGCAACAAAATGTGTATTTGTTTTGCATAAAATGACAGATTTCAAGTACACTATTTCCATATTTTATATAAATTACTTTACACACCACAAAATATATACAGAAAGACAAACTAGAGAAAATAGAAATGTGTTCATCATTCTATAAAGAATCACTGAATGAGAGGAAATACAACCAAAATTCCCAACTGACCAATCCATCAGTTACGTCCACCATTCCATGCTGTTCATATATACCCACCACAGAAAGTGAAATGGCTTGTAACACGGAGCATGTGTTTAGTACACTTACCTTGTGCCAAAGGCGTCACACACATTGTTATTACATATGCACTACTTCATGTCATCTTCACAGGTCAAATCAGTCAGTACTAATATCCTCACTTCGTAGCTGAGGCAATTACAGCGCAGAGGAGTTAAGTCACCTGCACTCTCCGGTGATGGATGGGACCAAGATTTGAATGGAGGCAGTCTGCAGAGTCAACTTTTTTGCTGTGCTATACTAAGACTAACTCATCATTCCAAGATATGATGATATAACGTGTAAAAACATCATTTAAGGAAAAGAAATATGCATATAATACTGCATATACAAAATGGGGTGCCACTGAAATATAGGATCTTGAGTGCCTACTGCGAATTCTACACAGTAAAACTATAAAGGACAGTAAATTAACACTTTCTAATTATAACTTCTATTATAAAATAACTCAATTACTGATACTTTTATTTTATATATTAAAGTTTTCACTAGAGATTTATCAACTTTAAAGCTCACTTTTAAGAAGATTATCTTATGGGACTTCTCCAGTGGTACAGTCGATAAGAACCTGCCTGCCAGTGCAGAGGACACTGGTTTAGTCCCTTGTCTGGGAAGATGGATTCTCCATGCCTCAGAGCAACTAAGCCCAGCACCACAACTACTGAGCGCAAGTGCTACAACTACTGAAGGCCGTGAGCATAGAGCCTGCGCTCTACAACAAGAGAAGCAATCACAGTGGGAAACCTGCACACCATGCCAAAGAGCAGCCCCTGCTTGCTGTAACTAGAGAAAGTCCTCTTGCAGCAAGGGAAACTTAATGCAACCAAAAATAAATAAAACTGTTATCTACAAAGATTATGAAATGCTACAATAGTACTTAATTTCAACACTTTCATAGCATTCATTTACAAACCTATAAACCTAACAAAAATAAAAATATATTATTAAATTTTTTATAATATTTTACTTAGCAAACCAGTATTAAATATTATACATTTAACAAACTGCCAAAAATCACTGGTTTACAAGTACAAGCATCAATGGAAGAAGTTGATAAAATGTTTTATGAATGGGAAAAAAAGGTATGATGTTTATAAGACATGATTAACTCATACTAGAAGCAGTTTCTCTTATTTTGTAATCAGAGGATAATGCAAAAACCATCTGTGTAGTCAAACATATTGCAGCCATCCCCCCTTTAAAATCAGTTGAAGTTCAGGCAGGCATTTGCTTTCACTGTCCTTGGAAGCCAAATCCTGTTGTCAACAAGTTAACAAATCCACAATACATCATTCTATTCAGTATGAATTATTATGGGCATTTGAAAGTATTTGTGATATACAGGTAATGGAAAGAGTAAAAGGAAAATACTGTAATAAATCTGAAGCATAAGAGACGATTGACTTCTTTAGACAGATTATAAGTAGGTTTTCCAGAAACCTCAGGGAAATAAAGAATATGGAACCTGCTGCATGATTCCACTAAGTGAAATGTCCAGAACAGGCAAATCCACAGAGATAGAAGATTAGTGGCTGCCTACAGCTTGTGATGTGGTAAAGAACTGGAGAGTAACTCCTTATAGTTTCTGAGATGATGAAAATGTTCTAAAATTGGACAGTGTGATGACTACATAGGTCTGTGAATATACTAGTCACCACCTAGTTGTACACTTTTAAGGGGTGAATTTTATATATGTAAATTACATGTTATTAAATTTTTTTTTTTAATCGGTCTAAACAAGAAGCTAGATTGCTAAAAACATCTTTTGGAACTTATTCAGGACTGCCCAGAAGATGTGATCTTTGGAACCCACTGGCCCCCTATCCTTATCCAGTGGGAAATGCTGCTCTCCAATTCAGCCTCCCACACAACTAATGATTTCTCCCTGGGGAGTGGGAGAGAACTGTGATTAGTTCTCCACTTATCACAAAGCCTCTATTTTGTATGGCCAGCATAAAAACAACAAAATAAGTACTTATTAATTTCAACTTCCTATTCTTCTGGTAGTTCAACAGTATGTATAATGAATATTAGTTGCCCAATTTCACTTTGCCCCTGAAATAATTCAGTTGAACTAAAACTATATCTGCTTTTAAATTTTTCATGTATTATTTCTTCTCTCATTTTGCTACCAATTATTCAGAAGTTGATAAAATGTTTTATGAATGGGAAAAAAAGGTATGATGTTTATAAGACATGATTAACTCATACTAGAAGCAGTTTCTCTTATTTTGTAATCAGAGGATAATGCAAAAACCATCTGTGTAGTCAAACATATTGCAGCCATCCCCCCTTTAAAATCAGTTGAAGTTCAGGCAGGCATTTGCTTTCACTGCCCTTTGGGAAGCCAAATCCTGTTGTCAACAAGTTAACAAATCCACAATACATCATTCTATTCAGTATGAATTATTATGGGCATTTGAAAGTATTTGTGATATACAGGTAATGGAAAGAGTAAAAGGAAAATACTGTAATAAATCTGAAGCATAAGAGACGATTGACTTCTTTAGACAGATTATAAGTAGGTTTTCCAGAAACCTCAGGGAAATAAAGAATATGGAACCTGCTGCATGATTCCACTAAGTGAAATGTCCAGAACAGGCAAATCCACAGAGATAGAAGATTAGTGGCTGCCTACAGCTTGTGATGTGGTAAAGAACTGGAGAGTAACTCCTTATAGTTTCTGAGATGATGAAAATGTTCTAAAATTGGACAGTGTGATGACTACATAGGTCTGTGAATATACTAGTCACCACCTAGTTGTACACTTTTAAGGGGTGAATTTTATATATGTAAATTACATGTTATTAAATTTTTTTTTTTAATCGGTCTAAACAAGAAGCTAGATTGCTAAAAACATCTTTTGGAACTTATTCAGGACTGCCCAGAAGATGTGATCTTTGGAACCCACTGGCCCCCTATCCTTATCCAGTGGGAAATGCTGCTCTCCAATTCAGCCTCCCACACAACTAATGATTTCTCCCTGGGGAGTGGGAGAGAACTGTGATTAGTTCTCCACTTATCACAAAGCCTCTATTTTGTATGGCCAGCATAAAAACAACAAAATAAGTACTTATTAATTTCAACTTCCTATTCTTCTGGTAGTTCAACAGTATGTATAATGAATATTAGTTGCCCAATTTCACTTTGCCCCTGAAATAATTCAGTTGAACTAAAACTATATCTGCTTTTAAATTTTTCATGTATTATTTCTTCTCTCATTTTGCTACCAATTATTCATTTTTAATTCTCTATTCTAGAGGTATTTTATCATTTTTATCCATTTTTATTTGGACCATTATTTTTGGTCCATTGGTGAGCACTGTGACACCAATATTTGAAATAATTTCTATTATATCTAGACATTTTGTTTTATGAAATATAGTACAGATAAAATATAGTCCCAGAAAAGCATTGTTTGGCTATGCATTGGTCATATATTTTCTTCTGAAGAAAATCCTGCCAGTGTTTTATACAGTTGAATACGTCACCACTTGTTCATGGTTTTTTCAGTTGTTATTTCAATTCTGGCAACTACATGCATGGGCTTTTTTCTTTTCTAATGCAGGAACAATTCTGACTTCCTATATATCTCTCCATGTTAAAAAAAGATCTGAAAGATTATGAACTATGGAACGATAGTGACAAAACACTTTGCCTTTGAGCCTAGAATGCAAAAGACAGTTTTTACAATTTCTTTCTCCATTTGAAAGAATTCACTGCAAAATGAAATACTAAATTTTCTCTCATATTTACTTAGTGGAAAATTATAACCACTAATTTAATCAAATTGCGTTTTCCTACCAAAGGATATGGCCACTTTCCAGGATTACCATCCATAGGAAAGCTTGAGTTTCTGCCCTTTTTGCTCAACTTGCCAGTTTCATAAATGTAATTACCATCTTCTAGAATGGCATGCCAGAATTGCACTGTTACTTCTGCGAACATAAATCTCTTTTTCATGGTTTTCATTGTTTTGATCAGTTATTAAATTTTATTTGGGGAATATTTATGTTGTTAAGGATTTCACTTGATCTCTTTCAGCTGTGAATAAATTTCTCACTCATTTTCACTGATCACTGCAATGGACAGACTTTAAGGTGACTCCTAATGATTCCTACCATCCCAGTGTCCACATCTTTGTCCAAACCTTTCCTTTGAATGTGGTGAGGCTATGATTTGCTTCTTCCATCAATTAGAATACAGCAAAGATGATGAGATGCCACTAACATAATTATGCTATACCATATATGAGTCCACTTAAGCAGCCTGGAGCTAGCGTCTTCACTTGTGAGCTTGATGAAACAAACAGCTGTGTTGGAGATGCCCACACAACAGGAACTGTAAAGGAACTGTGGACAGTCTAGGACCTCAAGGTGGGCTATAACCAAAAAAATGCAACAACCCAGAGCCCTCAGTTCTACCACCTCAAGGAAATGAATTCCTCTTACAACCTGAATGAGTTTGGAAGTGAACGCTTCTCAGCCAAGCCTTCATATGGTAATATGGCATCTAACATGTTGCAGCCTCACGGCCCGCAGCAGAAGACCTAGTTAAGTAGCACCTGGACTGTTGACCCATGAAAACTGTGAGATAACAAATAAGTGTTATTTTAAGCTGCTATATTTGTAGTATTTATTATGTAGGAACAGATAGGAAACTTACACAATTTTGAAGTCTATTTTTTTGGGGGTTGGTCGGGGGGGCACTTCTATTGGTCTTTCATTTATTTTCATCCATTTTTTCCTCATCCAGTGGCCTCTCTTGCTGCAGAGCACCAGCTCTGTGTGCATGCACCACTGAGCTCCGGCTCAGTAGTTGGCATCGGCCCTCCCTTTCTGAAATACTAATTTTCTCTCATATTTACTTAGTGGAAAATTATAACCACTAATTTAATCAAATTGCGTTTTCCTACCAAAGGATATGGCCACTTTCCAGGATTACCATCCATAGGAAAGCTTGAGTTTCTGCCCTTTTTGCTCAACTTGCCAGTTTCATAAATGTAATTACCATCTTCTAGAATGGCATGCCAGAATTGCACTGTTACTTCTGCGAACATAAATCTCTTTTTCATGGTTTTCATTGTTTTGATCAGTTATTAAATTTTATTTGGGGAATATTTATGTTGTTAAGGATTTCACTTGATCTCTTTCAGCTGTGAATAAATTTCTCACTCATTTTCACTGATCACTGCAATGGACAGACTTTAAGGTGACTCCTAATGATTCCTACCATCCCAGTGTCCACATCTTTGTCCAAACCTTTCCTTTGAATGTGGTGAGGCTATGATTTGCTTCTTCCATCAATTAGAATACAGCAAAGATGATGAGATGCCACTAACATAATTATGCTATACCATATATGAGTCCACTTAAGCAGCCTGGAGCTAGCGTCTTCACTTGTGAGCTTGATGAAACAAACAGCTGTGTTGGAGATGCCCACACAACAGGAACTGTAAAGGAACTGTGGACAGTCTAGGACCTCAAGGTGGGCTATAACCAAAAAAATGCAACAACCCAGAGCCCTCAGTTCTACCACCTCAAGGAAATGAATTCCTCTTACAACCTGAATGAGTTTGGAAGTGAACGCTTCTCAGCCAAGCCTTCATATGGTAATATGGCATCTAACATGTTGCAGCCTCACGGCCCGCAGCAGAAGACCTAGTTAAGTAGCACCTGGACTGTTGACCCATGAAAACTGTGAGATAACAAATAAGTGTTATTTTAAGCTGCTATATTTGTAGTATTTATTATGTAGGAACAGATAGGAAACTTACACAATTTTGAAGTCTATTTTTTTGGGGGTTGGTCGGGGGGGCACTTCTATTGGTCTTTCATTTATTTTCATCCATCTTTGTTCTCTGACCTGAGCAGGCCTCCGATCACAGTGGCCTCTCTTGCTGCAGAGCACCAGCTCTGTGTGCATGCACCACTGAGCTCCGGCTCAGTAGTTGGACACATCGGTCCAACCACTCAGCGGCACATGGGATCCTCCGAGGCCAGGGATCTAACCAGCACCCCTGGCACTGCAAGGCGGTGTCCTTACCCACTGAACGACCAGGAGGCCCTGAAGTCTACTTTTTAAGAGTATAAAGTCCTACTGCAAATTTTACCATGTGGTAATGTTCAACGGAAGACCACATGCACTGTTTCTAGATTTTAAAAATTTAAGTAATCACCTTGAAAATTTTTCTATTGCTTTTAATTTTTTATTGTAAGTTATAAATAATGGATAGTCAACACCGGTTAAATAAATTTAAAAATTTATATTTTCTTTATCATTTTTTTTGCAGGGTTTTTTTTTTTTTTTTTTTTGCCTCTAAGTCATCATTTATTTTTCATCCATCTTTATTCTTTGGCTTGTGTGGGCCTCCCATCATGATGGCCTCTCGTCACAGAGCACTGGCTCATAATTGGACATACCAGCCCAGCCGCTCCTTGGCATGTGGGATCTTCCCAGGCCAGGGATCGAAATAGTGCCCCTTGTACTGCAAGGCAGACTCTTTACCCACTGGACCACCACAGAAACCCTTTAACATCTTAATGTAATCCAATTAAATAGCTATATTTTAAAAATTTCATTATTCTAGCATTTACCATGCATCTAGTTGCCAATGTAAATAATTTTTATCATGTTTCATGAATTTTGTGTCTATACCTATGAAATACACATTTAAGAGTAATATGAATTGTTTAATGCTACAAAATGTTTCTCAGTCTCTGGGTCTAACTACTGCAAATACCATACTAATTCTACTACATCTGTGCTCTGATTTTTGGTTTCAAAGAGAAGCAGGAAAAGAGAAGGTTTGCATTACCAGGAAACAGTACTTCATTCTATAAGACTCTATTGAATTCATGCTGAAAGAAAATTAGATATATCAATTCATCTTTCCTCAACCTAAGGGCTCCTATTGGCTGCTCAATCCTTGTCACAATCTCAAGCAGTTCCTGTGTCTAATTTTGGCAGTGGTACCATCTACAAAACTCTATCATATTTGGAAGTGAGGTTATAGCAAGGTATGTGGAGAAGAATTTTTCTGAGATTTGAATATTATTAAAATACTTCAGTAACCAGCCTCAGAGATGGACCCTCAGGATACTTGCTGTTAATGCCCTTGTGTATCCCCTCCTATTTTGAATTCTGACTGGCCTATGTGACTAATGGAATATAGGAGTGATGGTATGGGACTTTCAAGGATATGTCACACAAGACATTAACCATTCTTTCTGTTCTCATGAACCACTTGCTCTGGTGGAAGCTAACAGCCATATTGTAAAGACAGAGGACTTACAATGGTGGCTCAGTGGTTAAGACACTGCCTGCCAATGCAGGGGACATGGGTTCAGTCCTAAGAGAAGTCATTGCAATGAGAAACCCGCACACTGCAATGAAAGAGCAACCCCTATTCACCAAAACTAGAAAAGCCTATGTGCAACAATAAAGTTCCAGCACAGCCAAAAAAGAAAAAAAATAAATCTTAAAAAAAAAAAATAACATTCAAGTACTCAGGTTGCCATGTGAAGAGTTTCCCATGGGAAGGAAATGAAATTTCCCATCAGGCCAGTAAGAGAGGCATCTTTAATAACAGATCCTCCAGTTCCAGTCAAGCCATCAAATGACTAGACCATCAGGTAGGAATTTTCACTAAAATTCATTTTACAATGATTCCAACAAAGGGATCTGTCTCTATGTTCAGTGCACAGGTCAGTTTATCGGAGCCATATCTCTATGGTCAAATCCTGACTCACCTACAGCTATGGGTGACCTAGCCACTCTGTGCTCATTTCCTCAAAAAACAGTGAATAGGGGAGTTCCTTGGTGGTGTTCACTCAGTCATGTGTGACCCTTTGCAACCTCATGGAATGCAGCATGCCAGGCTTCCCTGTCACTATCTCCCAGAGTTTATTCAAACTCATGTCCATTGAGTCAGTAACGCCAACCAACCATCTCATCCTCTGTCACCCTCTACTCCTCCTGCCCTCAATCCTTCCTCAACCTAAGGGCTCCTATTGGCTGCTCAATCCTTGTCACAATCTCAAGCAGTTCCTGTGTCTAATTTTGGCAGTGGTACCATCTACAAAACTCTATCATATTTGGAAGTGAGGTTATAGCAAGGTATGTGGAGAAGAATTTTTCTGAGATTTGAATATTATTAAAATACTTCAGTAACCAGCCTCAGAGATGGACCCTCAGGATACTTGCTGTTAATGCCCTTGTGTATCCCCTCCTATTTTGAATTCTGACTGGCCTATGTGACTAATGGAATATAGGAGTGATGGTATGGGACTTTCAAGGATATGTCACAAAAGACATTAACCATTCTTTCTGTTCTCATGAACCACTTGCTCTGGTGGAAGCTAACAGCCATATTGTAAAGACAGAGGACTTACAATGGTGGCTCAGTGGTTAAGACACTGCCTGCCAATGCAGGGGACATGGGTTCAGTCCTAAGAGAAGTCATTGCAATGAGAAACCCGCACACTGCAATGAAAGAGCAACCCCTATTCACCAAAACTAGAAAAGCCTATGTGCAACAATAAAGTTCCAGCACAGCCAAAAAAGAAAAAAAATAAATCTTAAAAAAAAATAACATTCAAGTACTCAGGTTGCCATGTGAAGAGTTTCCCATGGGAAGGAAATGAAATTTCCCATCAGGCCAGTAAGAGAGGCATCTTTAATAACAGATCCTCCAGTTCCAGTCAAGCCATCAAATGACTAGACCATCAGGTAGGAATTTTCACTAAAATTCATTTTACAATGATTCCAACAAAGGGATCTGTCTCTATGTTCAGTGCACAGGTCAGTTTATCGGAGCCATATCTCTATGGTCAAATCCTGACTCACCTACAGCTATGGGTGACCTAGCCACTCTGTGCTCATTTCCTCAAAAAACAGTGAATAGGGGAGTTCCTTGGTGGTGTTCACTCAGTCATGTGTGACCCTTTGCAACCTCATGGAATGCAGCATGCCAGGCTTCCCTGTCACTATCTCCCAGAGTTTATTCAAACTCATGTCCATTGAGTCAGTAACGCCAACCAACCATCTCATCCTCTGTCACCCTCTACTCCTCCTGCCCTCAATCCTTCCCACGACCAGGGTCTTTTCCAATGAGTCAGCTCTTCACATCAGGTGGCCAAAGTATTGGAGATTCAGCAGAAGTAGATGGTTTTCTGGAATTCCCTTGTTTTTTCTATGATCCAACAAACGTTGGTAATTTCATCTCTGGTTCCTCTGCCTTCTCTAAATCCAGCTTTAATACACTCATTTTATTTGTTTGTGGAGTGAGGGTCCTTTAAAATGCAGAGCCCAGATCACATGTCTCTCTTGCCTCGGTCTGATGTTACTGATATCAAACATGGTAGTTATCAAAACATTAAGAACAAAAGAAGTATTCTAGACTTGGTACGCCTGAATATACATGTGATGTTAATACTGCAGACAACACATAGATATTATACTGGGTAGTCAGCTAAGTATGATCAAACAGTGGAAAATTTATCACTTTTGGAATCTAGTAAGAGTTATTTTCCTAGTTCTACAAAGACATTAGAGAAATAGTGACTATAAAATGACTAGAGAAAGATTAGGAATAAAATAACCATAAAATACTGATAAGTATATTTATGGGATTAAAAAAAAGCATTGCAAACTTCTCTTGAAGACTACAATTAACTATGAACACAGTTTGATCTTTCTAAACAAACATTCAGTCTAAAGTAGAGAAAAATAAAAGTTATCATAAAGTACATATGCACTAAACAGGTATTACTGATAAACAGCTATTACAGATAAACAGGCATTACCAGTAGAAACAGAAAGACAACTTGTTCCAAGACAAAGCGATGAGAAGACTGCACTAAATTGCCTAGGATTAGATATACTAAAATAAAACCTGGAGGTCAATTTTATACATTCTACACATGGATACATAGTACTAGAAGATCTGATTATTTAAAAATGCTTTGAAGGCAAACATAATTACCATTAAAACTAAGCTAGAGTATAAAGTACTTGGTGATAATTCTGTCTCTGCCTCTTTCTTTTCCTCATAGGTAAGACAATTTGATCCACATTTCAATGATAAACCATGCCCTAACAGGTGAGACAAATTTTAAACTTAGAAGGAATTTAATGGGGTTTTAGCCAAATTCTTGGAGATTCAGAATCAAATCAGGTTTACTGTTAACTTAGACATGATTTGTGCCTTGGTTCTCAGACTGAAGTTCCTACCTTCCTATGAAATCACATTCTGCCTGGATTTCCTCAAGTTTATCAGCTATAGTCACTGGGCATCCCTCTTCTAAGTCAGTAACTGGCCTGACCTTGAAGGTAGGTTTAATTCAAACTCCTGAACTTTTCTTGTCAAGCTCATGCTCAGTCTCTTAAGTCATGTCCAACTCTTTGCCCATGGACTGTAGCCTGCCAGATTCCTCTGTCCATGAGAATTCTCCAGGCAAGAATACTGGAGTGGGTTGCCATTTCCTTCTCCAGAGGATCTTCCTGACCCAGAGATTGAACTCTTGTCTCTGGCATCTTCTGCATAGGCAGGTGGATTCTTTTAACACTAGCTTGGGAAAATTTATCACTTTTGGAATCTAGTAAGAGTTATTTTCCTAGTTCTACAAAGACATTAGAGAAATAGTGACTATAAAATGACTAGAGAAAGATTAGGAATAAAATAACCATAAAATACTGATAAGTATATTTATGGGATTAAAAAAAAGCATTGCAAACTTCTCTTGAAGACTACAATTAACTATGAACACAGTTTGATCTTTCTAAACAAACATTCAGTCTAAAGTAGAAAAAAATAAAAGTTATCATAAAGTACATATGCACTAAACAGGTATTACTGATAAACAGCTATTACAGATAAACAGGCATTACCAGTAGAAACAGAAAGACAACTTGTTCCAAGACAAAGCGATGAGAAGACTGCACTAAATTGCCTAGGATTAGATATACTAAAATAAAACCTGGAGGTCAATTTTATACATTCTACACATGGATACATAGTACTAGAAGATCTGATTATTTAAAAATGCTTTGAAGGCAAACATAATTACCATTAAAACTAAGCTAGAGTATAAAGTACTTGGTGATAATTCTGTCTCTGCCTCTTTCTTTTCCTCATAGGTAAGACAATTTGATCCACATTTCAATGATAAACCATGCCCTAACAGGTGAGACAAATTTTAAACTTAGAAGGAATTTAATGGGGTTTTAGCCAAATTCTTGGAGATTCAGAATCAAATCAGGTTTACTGTTAACTTAGACATGATTTGTGCCTTGGTTCTCAGACTGAAGTTCCTACCTTCCTATGAAATCACATTCTGCCTGGATTTCCTCAAGTTTATCAGCTATAGTCACTGGGCATCCCTCTTCTAAGTCAGTAACTGGCCTGACCTTGAAGGTAGGTTTAATTCAAACTCCTGAACTTTTCTTGTCAAGCTCATGCTCAGTCTCTTAAGTCATGTCCAACTCTTTGCCCATGGACTGTAGCCTGCCAGATTCCTCTGTCCATGAGAATTCTCCAGGCAAGAATACTGGAGTGGGTTGCCATTTCCTTCTCCAGAGGATCTTCCTGACCCAGAGATTGAACTCTTGTCTCTGGCATCTTCTGCATAGGCAGGTGGATTCTTTTAACACTGAGCCATGAAGGAAGCCCTCTTGTCAAGCTATAGTTAATCAAATCTTCTTACTACAGCCTATCCCAGTAAAGCAGAATCCAGAAAATACATTTTTTTCCTGAAAGAGGCAGAATCACTGAAAATTTTGTAGTGCTCTAGCAACACTAGTTCTTTCTCCATAAATTAACACAAACTTTTCCTAGGACAAAAAAAAAGGAAAACACTGTGTCCCAATTCTCCATAAAATGTATGTATTTCAAACATGGTTGCATAGTACGTATTTAAGATTGTTTGCGGGACAAAGATAGAACTAATAACAGATGTCTAACAGAGGATTTATATTGTGAAATTCTAACACTGGAATTAGAAGCCAAAATGCAGTTTACTTTAAATAGACTCTCCTAAAAGAAAGATGTATGAGAAAAGAAAAGGAGACACTCCTTTCTATACTTAGAAAAGTAAACATCTCTGAAGTCCCAGTGCCCTAAGGGTGTTATTTGGTCCACTACTCTAGACTGCAATACTTTGATACTCATAGGAAGAAAATTGAGTATTCTTTTGCTCTTAGTCAAACTTCAAATGTAAAAGATTTGATTATGTATAATATACTATTATCAGGTCTGAAAAAGTCCTTAGAGGGGACAAAAAAAATCTCTACACTTTGACAATAGTTTTCGAGATACCGTTGAGAGTCAATCCAGTCTCCAATATGTAACCTTCAATCCTGTAAAAGTCAGTTAGGCAAAGGTATTTTAGGTTCAAAAAGTCCAAAATCTACTAAACAAATAAAGTTTAACCTTCAATCCTGTCAAAAGTTTATCAGCTATAGTCACTGGGCATCCCTCTTCTAAGTCAGTAACTGGCCTGACCTTGAAGGTAGGTTTAATTCAAACTCCTGAACTTTTCTTGTCAAGCTCATGCTCAGTCTCTTAAGTCATGTCCAACTCTTTGCCCATGGACTGTAGCCTGCCAGATTCCTCTGTCCATGAGAATTCTCCAGGCAAGAATACTGGAGTGGGTTGCCATTTCCTTCTCCAGAGGATCTTCCTGACCCAGAGATTGAACTCTTGTCTCTGGCATCTTCTGCATAGGCAGGTGGATTCTTTTAACACTGAGCCATGAAGGAAGCCCTCTTGTCAAGCTATAGTTAATCAAATCTTCTTACTACAGCCTATCCCAGTAAAGCAGAATCCAGAAAATACATTTTTTTCCTGAAAGAGGCAGAATCACTGAAAATTTTGTAGTGCTCTAGCAACACTAGTTCTTTCTCCATAAATTAACACAAACTTTTCCTAGGACAAAAAAAAAGGAAAACACTGTGTCCCAATTCTCCATAAAATGTATGTATTTCAAACATGGTTGCATAGTACGTATTTAAGATTGTTTGCGGGACAAAGATAGAACTAATAACAGATGTCTAACAGAGGATTTATATTGTGAAATTCTAACACTGGAATTAGAAGCCAAAATGCAGTTTACTTTAAATAGACTCTCCTAAAAGAAAGATGTATGAGAAAAGAAAAGGAGACACTCCTTTCTATACTTAGAAAAGTAAACATCTCTGAAGTCCCAGTGCCCTAAGGGTGTTATTTGGTCCACTACTCTAGACTGCAATACTTTGATACTCATAGGAAGAAAATTGAGTATTCTTTTGCTCTTAGTCAAACTTCAAATGTAAAAAGATTTGATTATGTATAATATACTATTATCAGGTCTGAAAAAGTCCTTAGAGGGGACAAAAAAAATCTCTACACTTTGACAATAGTTTTCGAGATACCGTTGAGAGTCAATCCAGTCTCCAATATGTAACCTTCAATCCTGTAAAAGTCAGTTAGGCAAAGGTATTTTAGGTCATGGAGCTATAAAAATTTGCTTCAACTTACTATAAAGATACTACTGATTAAATCAATCTGGGAGCCCTGCAAAATGCTTTCTTAACAGCAGCTATAGAACTTCCTAACTGTGGCACTACAGAATTAAATTTGGAAACTTTGCATTCAAAATAGAGTTACTTGGAATTAGTAATATATATAAAATCCAGTCCCATCACTTCATGGCAAATAGAAGGGAAAAAAGTGGAAGCAGTCACAGACTGTATTTTCTTGGGCTCCAAAAATCACTGTGCACCATGACTGCAGCCACCAAACTAAAAGATGTGTGTTCCTTGGAAGGAAAGCTATGACAAAACTAGACAGCATATTAAAAAGCAGAGACATCACTTTGCTGACAAAGGTCCATATACTCAAAGCTATGGTTTTTCCATAGGTATGTACAGATGTGAGAGTTGGACCATAAAGAAGGCTGAGCACAGAAGAATTGATGCATTTGAACTGCGGTGCTGGAGAAGACTCTTCAGAGTGCCCTAGACTGCAAGGAGACCAAACTAGTCAATCCTAAAGGAAAACAACCCTGAATATTCATTGGAAGGACTGACGCTGAAGCTGAAGCACCAATATCTCAGCCACCTAATGCAAAGAGCTGACTCAGTGGAAAAGTCCCTGATGCTGGGAAAGATGGAAGGGAAAAGTTCAGGCACTGAACAAAGACACTAAAATACAAAATTAATAAATATATATAAATCTTCTGTGTGTTGTCATTTTTTTGAAAGAGCATTCTTTTTTCTCTTATAAGTCAGTGGATAGTGTCATGCATTTAAATAATTTTTCATATCACATGCTCCATATCATATCAGATGCTCCAAGATGTCTCTCAGATAGAGACAGTGAGATATGTAAAACAGTAGTTTTATCGTGTATAAGAGTCCCTCCTAATACAGATTGTCTACCACCTGATCTCTAATATTAACTGACAATAATGATTTTGATCCAATTACAACACTACAGTGCAGGAGGGAAGAAGGAAGTAAAAGTCCTTAGAGGGGACAAAAAAAATCTCTACACTTTGACAATAGTTTTCGAGATACCGTTGAGAGTCAATCCAGTCTCCAATATGTAACCTTCAATCCTGTAAAAGTCAGTTAGGCAAAGGTATTTTAGGTCATGGAGCTATAAAAATTTGCTTCAACTTACTATAAAGATACTACTGATTAAATCAATCTGGGAGCCCTGCAAAATGCTTTCTTAACAGCAGCTATAGAACTTCCTAACTGTGGCACTACAGAATTAAATTTGGAAACTTTGCATTCAAAATAGAGTTACTTGGAATTAGTAATATATATAAAATCCAGTCCCATCACTTCATGGCAAATAGAAGGGAAAAAAGTGGAAGCAGTCACAGACTGTATTTTCTTGGGCTCCAAAAATCACTGTGCACCATGACTGCAGCCACCAAACTAAAAGATGTGTGTTCCTTGGAAGGAAAGCTATGACAAAACTAGACAGCATATTAAAAAGCAGAGACATCACTTTGCTGACAAAGGTCCATATACTCAAAGCTATGGTTTTTCCATAGGTATGTACAGATGTGAGAGTTGGACCATAAAGAAGGCTGAGCACAGAAGAATTGATGCATTTGAACTGCGGTGCTGGAGAAGACTCTTCAGAGTGCCCTAGACTGCAAGGAGACCAAACTAGTCAATCCTAAAGGAAAACAACCCTGAATATTCATTGGAAGGACTGACGCTGAAGCTGAAGCACCAATATCTCAGCCACCTAATGCAAAGAGCTGACTCAGTGGAAAAGTCCCTGATGCTGGGAAAGATGGAAGGGAAAAGTTCAGGCACTGAACAAAGACACTAAAATACAAAATTAATAAATATATATAAATCTTCTGTGTGTTGTCATTTTTTTGAAAGAGCATTCTTTTTTCTCTTATAAGTCAGTGGATAGTGTCATGCATTTAAATAATTTTTCATATCACATGCTCCATATCATATCAGATGCTCCAAGATGTCTCTCAGATAGAGACAGTGAGATATGTAAAACAGTAGTTTTATCGTGTATAAGAGTCCCTCCTAATACAGATTGTCTACCACCTGATCTCTAATATTAACTGACAATAATGATTTTGATCCAATTACAACACTACAGTGCAGGAGGGAAGAAAAGGAAGACATAAGAACTATAGTATCTCAACATTCAAAAGCATGAGTACACAAATGTTGACTAATATGTAAGGGATTACATGAGGTCTTTAAAAAGAAATCTGATTAGTAAGTAGCTAATACTAAGATCTTGAAATCAAAAATAGCTGAAGGAACAAATGAATTTATTAGTAAGACTATTTTAACATAGTCTGATCCTAAAATATACCAACTTCCTTTAAAAAAAAAAAGTTGTTGTTTTTTTACTTTTTCTGGTTGAAAAACCAAAAACATACTGTTACAAATATCAACTCTAGCTGCAAACTGAATAAATACAATGTTTTACTTTGGGGGGAAAAAACGTTTTCTGGGAAAATTTAAAATGAAATAACTTTAAACACAAACATTAATTTAAAAATACCAATATGAGACTAAATAACAAATAACTCGAACAACCAAATAACATGTTATTTTAAAATGTATCTATTTCAGTAGCATCATATAATATTTATACTGTCTAGAAGTAGCTATCTCTTACTTGTAAGCCTATAATTTCATTAAAATAATACAGACATCACTAAGGAAGTTGGTTAGTATTTACTCAGGGGAAAAAAGTGATTCTTTGGCAACCAGTATGGGCATATGATTTACAGCAGTATCTTTCCAAACTTAAGCTTAGCAATGGTCTGACAATGTTGGCCAGGAATTTTACTACTCCTCCATATATTTCTGTGGTGTGCACATAAATGTCATGTCAATACATACACACTTTCATATTTTTGTAAATTATTCATATCAAACATAGAGCTTTAGTACTCAGGATAAAAACCAATATAGTAATCCAAAGATCGTATTTATAGTGACTTGAACTTGGATTTGGAAGTTTTTTATGTCTATTCCCTTTACTATTTTGACTATCAGAGCTTCATATTTTATAATACAGAAAGTGAAATAATTCATTTTTACCAGTCTGGTTTTCATATCACATGCTCCATATCATATCAGATGCTCCAAGATGTCTCTCAGATAGAGACAGTGAGATATGTAAAACAGTAGTTTTATCGTGTATAAGAGTCCCTCCTAATACAGATTGTCTACCACCTGATCTCTAATATTAACTGACAATAATGATTTTGATCCAATTACAACACTACAGTGCAGGAGGGAAGAAAAGGAAGACATAAGAACTATAGTATCTCAACATTCAAAAGCATGAGTACACAAATGTTGACTAATATGTAAGGGATTACATGAGGTCTTTAAAAAGAAATCTGATTAGTAAGTAGCTAATACTAAGATCTTGAAATCAAAAATAGCTGAAGGAACAAATGAATTTATTAGTAAGACTATTTTAACATAGTCTGATCCTAAAATATACCAACTTCCTTTAAAAAAAAAAAGTTGTTGTTTTTTTACTTTTTCTGGTTGAAAAACCAAAAACATACTGTTACAAATATCAACTCTAGCTGCAAACTGAATAAATACAATGTTTTACTTTGGGGGGAAAAAACGTTTTCTGGGAAAATTTAAAATGAAATAACTTTAAACACAAACATTAATTTAAAAATACCAATATGAGACTAAATAACAAATAACTCGAACAACCAAATAACATGTTATTTTAAAATGTATCTATTTCAGTAGCATCATATAATATTTATACTGTCTAGAAGTAGCTATCTCTTACTTGTAAGCCTATAATTTCATTAAAATAATACAGACATCACTAAGGAAGTTGGTTAGTATTTACTCAGGGAAATAAGTGATTCTTTGGCAACCAGTATGGGCATATGATTTACAGCAGTATCTTTCCAAACTTAAGCTTAGCAATGGTCTGACAATGTTGGCCAGGAATTTTACTACTCCTCCATATATTTCTGTGGTGTGCACATAAATGTCATGTCAATACATACACACTTTCATATTTTTGTAAATTATTCATATCAAACATAGAGCTTTAGTACTCAGGATAAAAACCAATATAGTAATCCAAAGATCGTATTTATAGTGACTTGAACTTGGATTTGGAAGTTTTTTATGTCTATTCCCTTTACTATTTTGACTATCAGAGCTTCATATTTTATAATACAGAAAGTGAAATAATTCATTTTTACCAGTCTGGTAATTTCAGAGACTCTAAAACTATAAATGTAGCATGTTACACTAAATTTATTTAGGTAAATTTAAATTTATCTAAAAATAGTTATATTATTGTACAAATTATATGTTATAATAATTGCTTAAAACTGAATTCTGTCCAACAGGCACATGAAGAGATGCTCAAAATGGCTAATTAATAGAGAAATGCAAACTGAAACTATAAGGAGGCATCGTCTAACACCAGTCAGAATGGCCATCCTCAAAAAGTCTACAAACAATAAATGCTGGGCAGGGTGTGGAGAAAAACAGAACCTTCCGACACTGTTGATAGGAATGTGAATTAGTGTAGTGACAATGGAGAACAGTATGGAAGTTCCTTAAAGAAGAAAAAATACAGTTACCATGTGATCCAGCAATCCCACTCCTGGGCATATATCCAGAAAAGATGAAAACTCTAATTCAAAAAGATACCTGCACCCCAATGTTCATAACAGAACTGTTTATAATAGCTAAGACATGGAAGTAACCCAAATGTCTACTCACAGATAAATGGATAGAGAAGATATGGTATGTATGTTTGTATGAATGTGTTTTACGATAGGTCCCTATGCTATGTTAATGGGTCCTTGTCGCTTAGACATAGTAATGTGTCTATTAATCCCAAACTCCTCATTGATCCTTCATTTATATGTATGTATTTATACACATACACACACACACACACACACACACATAATGGAATACTACCAAGTCATAAAAATTAAATAATGCCATTAGCAGAAACATGGATGGACCTAGAGATTATCATATTAAGTGAAGTCTGACAGAAAAGGACAAATATCTTATAATATCACTTACATGTGAATCTAAATGAACTTATTTACAAAACAAATTCAGACTCAAAGAACTAGAAAACAAATACTCCTCCATATATTTCTGTGGTGTGCACATAAATGTCATGTCAATACATACACACTTTCATATTTTTGTAAATTATTCATATCAAACATAGAGCTTTAGTACTCAGGATAAAAACCAATATAGTAATCCAAAGATCGTATTTATAGTGACTTGAACTTGGATTTGGAAGTTTTTTATGTCTATTCCCTTTACTATTTTGACTATCAGAGCTTCATATTTTATAATACAGAAAGTGAAATAATTCATTTTTACCAGTCTGGTAATTTCAGAGACTCTAAAACTATAAATGTAGCATGTTACACTAAATTTATTTAGGTAAATTTAAATTTATCTAAAAATAGTTATATTATTGTACAAATTATATGTTATAATAATTGCTTAAAACTGAATTCTGTCCAACAGGCACATGAAGAGATGCTCAAAATGGCTAATTAATAGAGAAATGCAAACTGAAACTATAAGGAGGCATCGTCTAACACCAGTCAGAATGGCCATCCTCAAAAAGTCTACAAACAATAAATGCTGGGCAGGGTGTGGAGAAAAACAGAACCTTCCGACACTGTTGATAGGAATGTGAATTAGTGTAGTGACAATGGAGAACAGTATGGAAGTTCCTTAAAGAAGAAAAAATACAGTTACCATGTGATCCAGCAATCCCACTCCTGGGCATATATCCAGAAAAGATGAAAACTCTAATTCAAAAAGATACCTGCACCCCAATGTTCATAACAGAACTGTTTATAATAGCTAAGACATGGAAGTAACCCAAATGTCTACTCACAGATAAATGGATAGAGAAGATATGGTATGTATGTTTGTATGAATGTGTTTTACGATAGGTCCCTATGCTATGTTAATGGGTCCTTGTCGCTTAGACATAGTAATGTGTCTATTAATCCCAAACTCCTCATTGATCCTTCATTTATATGTATGTATTTATACACATACACACACACACACACACACACACATAATGGAATACTACCAAGTCATAAAAATTAAATAATGCCATTAGCAGAAACATGGATGGACCTAGAGATTATCATATTAAGTGAAGTCTGACAGAAAAGGACAAATATCTTATAATATCACTTACATGTGAATCTAAATGAACTTATTTACAAAACAAATTCAGACTCAAAGAACTAGAAAACAAACCTGTTACCAATGGAGAAAGGAGTAAAGGGAGGGAGGGATAAATGAGTAGTTTGGGATTAAGAGAGATACATTACCATGTATAAGGAACAAGGACATACTGTATAACATAGGGGACTATGGTGAGTGTCTTAACCTATAATGGAAAAAAATCTGAAAGAGACTATAAATATATACGTATAACTGAATCATTTTGCTGTACCTCTAAAACTAGTACAACATTGTAAATCTACTATACTTCAGTTTAAAAAACTGAATCATCTTCTATCATATTCTACACTCAAAGACCGAGTAATTGTATCTATGTAAAAGCAGCTCATTTACAACTTACAACTAATCAAATTAATTAAAAAGGAGTGGTAATTATAATAAAGTACATCTTATTCATACTAAGGACAGCAAATGAATTAACATGGAACCAACATAGCTGTACCATAATGAACCATCAATCTACACTTCTAAGTAGCCATGAAACCAGCAGAAAACTGGATGTTAACAGTCTTTGATATATATATATATATATATATATATATATATATATATAGTCAAAAGTTTCTTAAATAGGAGTCCTTTTAAAACTTCGGGATTTCCAGCTTTTTATATTTTCTTTCACATGTATGGCTTCTGTCAGCTCTTTATGTTGGCCTGGACCGTCTAATTCTGCTTCTGTATTTGAACATCTACTTCACATATAACAAACAGTACACATAATTTAATAAATTACCAAGAGATAACTGTCATATTTTTCCACGTCAAAGAGAGTGGAAATGGCATCAAAAGGTATTTTCCATTTACTGTTATTACAACTGTAACAACAACAAAAAATGTAATAAGAAAAAAAAGAGAGATTAAAAAAAGAGAGAAAAAAAAAAGTAACAAGTGACCATTCTTCTCATGGAATTTTAATCACCTAAATTGAAATATGTGTCCCATGATACATAATACCCCATGCTAATATGTTTGCCCTAACTCAATTTCAAAGCTATTTGAAGATGATTTTACTTATAATAAGCAGAATAGTAGAGCATTTATGCATAGAATAATATTCTGGAGCACTCTGATGTCAACCTTGGCATAATTTTACTTGTGGTTGTAACTGTAGCCTAGTTCTAAGTAAGTGATTTCCTCATAAACACAGTCAAATCAATTTTTTCTTAAAAACAAGAAAAATGGCATAGTGTATAACATAGGGGACTATGGTGAGTGTCTTAACCTATAATGGAAAAAAATCTGAAAGAGACTATAAATATATACGTATAACTGAATCATTTTGCTGTACCTCTAAAACTAGTACAACATTGTAAATCTACTATACTTCAGTTTAAAAAACTGAATCATCTTCTATCATATTCTACACTCAAAGACCGAGTAATTGTATCTATGTAAAAGCAGCTCATTTACAACTTACAACTAATCAAATTAATTAAAAAGGAGTGGTAATTATAATAAAGTACATCTTATTCATACTAAGGACAGCAAATGAATTAACATGGAACCAACATAGCTGTACCATAATGAACCATCAATCTACACTTCTAAGTAGCCATGAAACCAGCAGAAAACTGGATGTTAACAGTCTTTGATATATATATATATATATATATATATATATATATATATAGTCAAAAGTTTCTTAAATAGGAGTCCTTTTAAAACTTCGGGATTTCCAGCTTTTTATATTTTCTTTCACATGTATGGCTTCTGTCAGCTCTTTATGTTGGCCTGGACCGTCTAATTCTGCTTCTGTATTTGAACATCTACTTCACATATAACAAACAGTACACATAATTTAATAAATTACCAAGAGATAACTGTCATATTTTTCCACGTCAAAGAGAGTGGAAATGGCATCAAAAGGTATTTTCCATTTACTGTTATTACAACTGTAACAACAACAAAAAATGTAATAAGAAAAAAGAAATTATAAAAAGAAATAAAAAAAAAAGTAACAAGTGACCATTCTTCTCATGGAATTTTAATCACCTAAATTGAAATATGTGTCCCATGATACATAATACCCCATGCTAATATGTTTGCCCTAACTCAATTTCAAAGCTATTTGAAGATGATTTTACTTATAATAAGCAGAATAGTAGAGCATTTATGCATAGAATAATATTCTGGAGCACTCTGATGTCAACCTTGGCATAATTTTACTTGTGGTTGTAACTGTAGCCTAGTTCTAAGTAAGTGATTTCCTCATAAACACAGTCAAATCAATTTTTTTCTTAAAAACAAGAAAAAATGGCATAGTGTAACACTAGACAGATTTTCTATAATACTATTTAGCAAAATGGGATACATATGTTTTTTTAATATAATTTTTCCAAAGATCTAAACCTCTTATAAAGGCATATATTTTTAAATCAATAAAACTTAAAAAATTATAATAAAAAGAATAGCACAACTAAAAAAGAAATCCAAAGATCATTCCATTCATTATTTTTCCATAGTTTTCTTGAAGTTCTCTTTTTAACTCAATAGCATCAGTTGGATAATTTTATAACTCCCTATGGAGTAAGAATCTAGGCCTTCAAACTGTGGTGTTGGAGAAGACTCTTGAGAGTCCCTTGAACTGCAAGGAGACCAAACTAGTCCATTCTAAATGAAATCAACCCTGAATATTCATTGGAAGGACTGATGCTGAAGCTCCAATACTTTGACTACGTGATACAAAGAGCCAACTCACGGAAAAGACCCTGATGTTGGGGAATAAAAGTGTATGTATATATATGTGTATACATATATATATAGAGAGAGAGAGAGAGAGAAAGAGAGAAGGCAGAAGGAGAAGGGGATGACAGGATGAGATGGTTGGACGACATCACTGACTCAATGGACACAAGTCTGAATAAGCTTTGGGAGATGGTGAAAGACAGGGAAGCAGGTGTGCTGCAGTCCATGGGGTCACAAAGAGTCGGATACGACTGAGCAGCTTAGCACACACAGACAGCACACTTTGCTAGGGATTGGATGGGGGGAAAAAAGACATAAAATGGAGAATAAAGAAGATAAACCATCTAAGATAAACTTTGAGACAGCATAGATCTGCATATTTAGGTGAGAATTTTGACATATAAGATATCTATTTCTTTTTTTCTTTTTTTTTTTTAAACTTTGGCCTATTTTATTGATCTTTTATCCATTTATTTTCATCCATCTTTTATTCTTTGGCTGTGTGGGCCTCTCATCACAGTGGCCTCTCTTGCTCCAGGCTCATAATTGGACACACCAATCCAGCCGCTCTGCAGCACATGGGATCTTCCCAGACCAGGAATTGAACTGGTGCCCCTTATACTGCAAGGCAGACTCTTTACCCACTGGACCATCAGGGAAACCCAAGATATCTATTTCTGTTGAGGTATATGTATAAGGGATAGATTGTAAAGAAATAATATACTAATTTTTGCAAGTATAATAGAGTATAATTAAATGAGATGGTATATTTATCAAAGTGCTTGTAGAAAAAAATGGCGATGAGGGTGATGGTACAGTTTCTGCTATAATAATTGTTACAAGAATAGATCTAATGCTGAGTGTAATCGCAAGAAACCCAAATGTTTGGCTTACTTTTGATTTCTTGACAGTTCTGTAAGTTTATCTTAATATTTGAAAGCTGTTAAAGTGAAACTTTAAACATGCTATGAAAAAATAAAGAAATCTAAGTAATGTGGGGTAGAAGACAAACAATGGAAATATCTAAGCAGAAAGGAAAAGGATGTTGGATTTATGTTCAAAGGAGCTGGGCTGAATTCTTTATTTTACCACTTTTAACTATGTGATTCTGAGCAGGACTGTTAACATCACTGGCCTGTTCTCCTCTCCCATATAATGGTGACACTGACCTAAGAAATAATTCAAAGCTCAAAGAATAAAATACTTTAAAAGGATACAAATATTCTGGTAAGGAATATAATCAAGTTTATCAAAATTTAATTAATGGATTAGCCAAAAGGTTCATTTGAATTTTTTCATAGTAGCATATAGAAAAAACTGAATAAATCTTTTGGCCAACCTGATATCTACACTAAAATTTTAGAAAAGCTGGTATGAAAAGACAATTTTCTTCCTCACAGAACAAAGAGGACAGTGTAGCACATAATGTTTTAGCCTAATAAAATTGTAATAAAAAATAAAAAATTAACAATAATGTAAAAATGAAAAAAAATAATATAAATTGTAATAAAAAAGCACAACTGAAAAGGCAGGTGGCTATTTTGTTATCTGAGTTTCCCTGGTGGCTCAGATGGTAAAGAATCTTCCCACAATACAGGAGGCCCGGATTTGAGCACTGTAGAGGGAAAAGGCAACTCACTACACTATTCTTGCCTGGAGAATCCCATGAACAGAGGACCCTTGGCATGGTCTATATGGTCCAAAAGAGTCATCCATAACTGAGTGACTAATACCATATACAAATCAGCTTGACCAACACAGCCAGGATAAGCCATGAATACTTTTCTGAACCACAGCTTTCTAACTTGTTAAATAAAGGGGTATTAGATAATGTCATAATTTTCTCCATCTCTCAAATTAAATTCCTCTCATCTTCCAAAGTTCACTTGATTTTTTTTTTTAAACTGAATAAATAAGAAACTAGTTTCTGAGCTACTTTCTGAAGTGGGCATTTTAAAAACCCCTAAAGCAGAAGTGTGAATAATGCTGTCATTAGTGTTTTAAATTGTCCATGTATTTTCTGTGACCTTTTCATTTTAGCACCTTCTCATAGGGATAAAAGGCTCTTTCACTGGTATACTAAATGGATTAGTAGTATTAAATTATGAGTTACTTTTTAATCTAAATATTTCATAGTCTCCGGTGTTATTAAATAGGCTGTTAAAGTGGTAAAATTTATACTGTTGAATGAGACGGATTGTGGATGACAAGAACAACAACTACATTTGTAGCTTAATAAGTGAGAGGCATGCATATAATTAGATTATATTCCTCTAAGCCAAACCTCATAAAACAAGAATTAAATTACCTGTCTTCCCTTAGATCCCCTCTTTCCACGGATCCCAGGAACACCCTAGAATGTAAAAAAGTTGAAAGTAAATATTTATTCTTTTTGATTGGGTTGTTTTTTTTTTTTATATTGAGTTGTCTAAATCTTTTATTTATTTTGGATACTAACTCCTTGCCAGTCACATCATTTACAAATATTATCTCACATTCACAGGTTGTGTTTTCATTTTGTTGATGGTTTCCATTGCTGGACAAAAGTCTGTACATTTAATTAGGTCCCATTCATTTATTTTTGTTTTTATTTCTTTTGCCTTAGGAGACAGATCCAAAAAATACTGCTCTGATTTACAACAAAGAGTGTTCTGCTTAGATACCCATCTAAGAGTTTTATGATTTCAGGTACATTTAGGTCTTTAATCCATTTTGAGTTTATTTTTGTGTACAGTGTAAAGAAATGTTCTATTTTCATTCTTTTACATGTAGCTGTCCAGTTTTTCCAAGCATCCAAGGAAGACATACAGCTAACTAAGAAGCACATGAAAAAATGCTCTACACTTCTAATTATTAGAAAAATGCAAATCAAAACCACATGAGATATCACCTCATACCTGTCAGGCTATCATCAAAACAAATACAAGTAACAAATGTTGGCAAGGATGTGGAATAAAGGGAAAACTTCTACACTGTTAGTGGGAACATAAATTGATAGAGCCACTATGGAAAACAGTAGGGACGTTCCTCAAAAAGCTAAAAATAGAACTACCATGTGATTCAGCAATTTCACTCCTGGGTATATATATGGAAAATGCTAATTCGACAAGACACATTCACAGCAGCACTATTTACCATAGCCAAGACATGGAAACAACTCTAGTGTCCACCAGCAGATGAATGGATAACTATATCCATGTGTATGTATATTATGTGTGTACATATATATATATATATATATATATATATATGGAGTATTACATAACCAGAAAAAATGAAAGTCTGACAACTGCAGCAGTGAATGGAGTTAGAGAATAGTATGCTTACTAAAATAAATTAGAAAAAGACAAATACTGTGTAATATTCCACTTAGATGTAGGAGCAAAAAATAAAGCACACAAATGTATATAGCAAAACAGAAGTAGACTCACAGATACAGAAAACAAATTAGTGCGTATCCATGGGGAGAGGGAAGGGTGGAGGGGCAGAATAGGGGTATGGGATTAAGAGGTGAGAATTGCTATGTTTAAAATAGCTAAGCAACAGGGATATATCATCCATGGCACAGAGAATTATAGTCATTATTTTGTAAAAACCTTTAATTGCGTATCATCAAAATACTAAACCAAGATGTTGCAAATGTAAAATATTATAAATCAATTATACTTCACAAAAGTAAGTAAAATCAATGAGTTATTTTTTCTCAGACATCAATTTATGAAGTACGACAATGAGAAAAAATACAATATTTTTTAAAATGATGTGATATTCAGAAATCTTCAATATATTAATTTAACCCAAGTGGACCCTTTTGCTCTTCATAACAAAATCTTGATTTTATTCAGAAATCCATCTCATCTATATTTCCAAATGGGATCCTGCCATTCCTCTGGTGATAGTGATTTGCCCAGAGGTGGTATGAAACCAAAGTTGGTACAATCAGAAAAACATTTTCTACACCCAGCAGACAATTACCACCTGTCACCCTGTCTCTCTGGCTGAACATAAACAAAGGCATATTTAGCCCTTGCAGTGGGAATCTTGGCAATTATACGAGAAACCAGCCTCACAATAAAGCAAACATTGGTTAAAACAAAGTGGAGAGAAGGATAATGATCTTATTGTGCAAAGTATCATACGGTGCCTACATACCACCTAACCTGTGTGTTTCTGGTCATGAGAAGGAGTAGCAGGACATGTTACTTAAGTACTCAGGTTTTGGAGTCAGAATATCAATGTTAAAATCCTGGTTCTATTATATGTATATAGTCTTAGGTAAGTTTTTCTCTCAGTGTGCCTCATTTTCTTCACCTATAGTGAGAATTATAATACTACCAATTTCACTGGGTGCTTTGAGATTACATAAATTAATATGAAGTATTTACATAATGTCTTGCATATATATATAACCATTCATTAAATCATTTGCTATTATCATCATTTATTTAAAATTTCCTCATTTTGAAGACAATTTGAAATGAAATTTTTTGCCACTTGTAATCCAAAGAAGACTTATTGATAAAAGCCCTTGAGACATAAGCACTTTGACAAGCCTTTGAGACTAAGAAATCTGTCAGAACCATGTAGCTTGGGATTCTTATATATGCAGATAATTTAGCAGGTATCAAAGGTTGGAGTAATCTATCCACTTTCAACTCAATGGCGGTTGACAAATATTCACCTAGTATCTCTATTGAAAAAAGAGTGAAAGGTGAGCAACAGGACTTATTTCTTGGGATTTTATACATCTTTACATAATATAACCAACCATTAAAAAATATGTTATTAATAATTTTCTAAAATTTTAGTAGCTTCAGTAAAGCTTAGCACAAAACCTATAGATAGTGCAGACAGAATTATATAAGAGCTTTTTCATATACTCATGCATTTGTATATTATTGACTTCCATAAAGAGCTTCTTCTTTCCATTTGTTTTCAGTAGGAATTAGTAGTGTATTATTTTCTTCTGCTTTTCTCTGCTTAAATGTTTCATAACTCATTGGAAAAGACTGACACTGGGAAAGACTGAGGGCAAAACAAGAAGGGGACAGTAGAGGGTGAGATGGTTAGATAGCTTCATAGACTCAATGGACATGACTTTGAGCAAACTCCAAGAGATGGTGGAAGACTAGAGGAGCCTGACATGCTACAACTCATGGGGTCACAAAGAGTCGAACACGACTTAGCAACTTAGAATTTGCTTCATAAAACTAGCAACTGGACCATAGAAACGCCCCTCACAATAAAGCAAACATTGGTTAAAACAAAGGGAGAAGGATAATGATCTTATTGTGCAAAGTATCATACGGTGCCTACATACCACCTAACCTGTGTGTTTCTGGTCATGAGAAGGAGTAGCAGGACATGTTACTTAAGTACTCAGGTTTTGGAGTCAGAATATCAATGTTAAAATCCTGGTTCTATTATATGTATATAGTCTTAGGTAAGTTTTTCTCTCAGTGTGCCTCATTTTCTTCACCTATAGTGAGAATTATAATACTACCAATTTCACTGGGTGCTTTGAGATTACATAAATTAATATGAAGTATTTACATAATGTCTTGCATATATATATAACCATTCATTAAATCATTTGCTATTATCATCATTTATTTAAAATTTCCTCATTTTGAAGACAATTTGAAATGAAATTTTTTGCCACTTGTAATCCAAAGAAGACTTATTGATAAAAGCCCTTGAGACATAAGCACTTTGACAAGCCTTTGAGACTAAGAAATCTGTCAGAACCATGTAGCTTGGGATTCTTATATATGCAGATAATTTAGCAGGTATCAAAGGTTGGAGTAATCTATCCACTTTCAACTCAATGGCGGTTGACAAATATTCACCTAGTATCTCTATTGAAAAAAGAGTGAAAGGTGAGCAACAGGACTTATTTCTTGGGATTTTATACATCTTTACATAATATAACCAACCATTAAAAAATATGTTATTAATAATTTTCTAAAATTTTAGTAGCTTCAGTAAAGCTTAGCACAAAACCTATAGATAGTGCAGACAGAATTATATAAGAGCTTTTTCATATACTCATGCATTTGTATATTATTGACTTCCATAAAGAGCTTCTTCTTTCCATTTGTTTTCAGTAGGAATTAGTAGTGTATTATTTTCTTCTGCTTTTCTCTGCTTAAATGTTTCATAACTCATTGGAAAAGACTGACACTGGGAAAGACTGAGGGCAAAACAAGAAGGGGACAGTAGAGGGTGAGATGGTTAGATAGCTTCATAGACTCAATGGACATGACTTTGAGCAAACTCCAAGAGATGGTGGAAGACTAGAGGAGCCTGACATGCTACAACTCATGGGGTCACAAAGAGTCGAACACGACTTAGCAACTGAACAACAACCACATAGGACCACCATTTAGCTATATCATTCATGATCTACAGAGAATTCTGAAGTAGCCTAATAATACTCTGGTACCCATAATAGACATAATATCACAAAATGATCTTATATTTATGATTTGAAATAGTCTTGATATTCTCATATAAACTGCTCAAAATTACTGAGTGTGATTATAGGCATTCTGCCTACTGACGGTCAGTGTCACTGGGATCCTCATCTCCAAGGTGATGACATTTTGCAAGAACGTGTCATTTCTGTTTATTCCATCATCTACTAGACATAACTTCATGCCAACAGGTCAGGAAAGGACTGTATCACAAAGAGCAGAGCAAGTAACAATGTAAACTGTCTACAGTAAGTCCCCTAAAAATGAAACCTCAAGCTGCAAACTTTCAAAGATGTGAACATGCATCTAATTCCAGCAAGGAACCAAAACTTCTGTCATCAACATCAGTCTTAAGTAAAACTGCAGCTTGCCTTCCCTCTCCTATTGCTGACAATCCTTCAGCTCTACCATTTGCCACCTCTTCTCCCTCTTCCAGTCAGTAACCTTCTTGCCTGTTCACTCGATGTAAGCCTTTGCACACCAGCTGTTGTACCAGATTACACTATTTTTCAAGGTACAGTACTGTAAGATTAAAACTCTTCTGTGTTTGTTTTTCTGTAGTATTTGTGTGAAAAGTATTATAAACCTATTATAGTGCAGTACTATATAGCTGATGGTGTTAGTTTTCTTAGGCTAACTTTGTTGGATTTATTAACTGGATTTATGAAACAGCACTCATTTCTATGTAGGGAACTTACTGTGTATTCCTTTCGGTCAATAAGAAGCAGCTGAAGTTTTTCCATGAAAGGTTGGAAACACCATGTGTAAGCCTACTGTATTACATGGCAGTTAAGTGGCTTAGTTGTGGGATCACACTGAAGATACATTTTGCAAGTGAAACAAAAGACCTGTATGCTCACCAAGGGAATATCTTCACCTCATCTACCAAAGATGACTACACATTTTGTTTGTCAATATAGCATTTTACATTATACACATTTAAACTCTGAATATTTTTTCTTTGTGGGGACATTCACAAGAGCTCCAATAAAATGATTTAAATCACTCAGTCAAAAAAAGTATACATTTTAACCACACATCTAGCAAAAAAGAATCTGATTTATTTTTATTTGCAAATATCAATTTCTAGAAATGAAAAAATAAATTGAACACTGGTATAATGGAGTTAAATGCTAAATTCTGGATATGACTGTTTTCAAACCTGAGAATATGCTAATACTGTTTGATTATACTTTTTGGAATGAATATTGACAATGTGCGTGAAGAAATGCAACTAGAAATCACGGAACTGCATACAGCACTGAAAACTACATATGATGAAGTTGAAATGCCAGAACTCTGTATGTATCTTGATTAATTTTTACAAGTAAAACAAATGACTTTGCAAAGATTCTACTTTATTTACAAGTACCTGTATTTATGAACAGCTATCCTACTATTAAACAAAAAATACATCTTTTGAGGTTGATTTACTACATACTGCATTGTAAGATACAAGACCTATCAAGAGTTTATACTCCAATTAAAGATCAATTACAAAATAAAATTTTCATAATCATACATTTCAGCTTGTGCTTTTAAGAAAAATAAAAAATAGCTAACTAGAAAATATTTGTGTCACTTCACTTAAAATAAAATTCAGTATAATTTTAGAGAGTTTAGTTATACTTCTGTCAGGTGTCTTTTCTTCAAGCTGGCTTGTTTCAGTCAGTGAGATTACCTGCCTGACATCTGGGTTTATGAGCACTGTTATACTTAATCCTAAGTAGATCACATTAGAAATCATATTTGAAGGAAATAGACTTACTCTTTCTCCTTCAGGTCCCAGCTGTCCTACTTCTCCAGGAGAGCCAATGAAACCCTTAAAATAATCAAACAATCTTCGCATTATCTCATTTAAGTATTCACTCTGTTAAGTATATAATTCTAAATACAGATACTTAAAATTAATTCATAGGAATATGAATTATAAGGCTTAATAGTATGATAGCCTTGTTGATTTTTTTTCTAGAAGTTATAGATCTGTCTGTTTGCTAAAAAAGAAAAAAAAGTAGAGAGTATAACTTAAGGCATGTGGCTCATAAAAATCAACAAGCCCAAATTCTTTTCTACATTATTACAAAGGTCAGAAAACACAGATACGCAATTAACTAAAATGTAAGGCAGAATGGAGGTATCCGAGAATAAGAAGTCTGGAAGAGGAAGAGATTTACTTCAATGTGACAGGAGGTAAAGGCAATCAAAGAAGGATTCAAAAGAGACTGTCATTTGAGATGGGCTGATAGAGTAGATAAAACCTCAGTAACAGAGGATGGAGAAAGAACACTCCAGGTACAGCTATAATAAGCAGAGACAAGATAGACAGGACTCAAGGAGCGTGTATACATGGTTAACTGACAGCTTCTTATGTGTAAGGTGCTTTGGAGAAAAGTAGACCCATTGTGCCCTCAAGGAGATTCCCACTGGTCTGAGAAACAAAAGCTGCATATAAATAGCAATGCAAGCTACTGTGTACTATCATATCTTAGCTATATTTTGCCTGTGTCAAATAATAACCTGTTCCATTAATTTAATAAAGTGTGCAATAGTTTAGAGAAAAGATTAAAGAGAGCCTTAACTTTCAGACTAAGAATTTTAGACTTTACAGTTTAATAACTAGAAGCTACTGAATTCAGGAGGAGTGTGGTAATTCCTTGATGCTAAGCTGTTTCTCTAAAATATGAAGCTGTTGACAGGATGCAGAATATGCCTGAGGTAGGAAACGCTTGTTAGAATATTGCTGCAATGATCCAAATTTATAGGAACATGAGGCTGGGTCACTAATTCACAGAACATCATCTTAGTGCCCTCTGTGCCAGGAATTGGGATTATAAAAAATATAATCACTGAATATGAAAACCAGTGCCCTCAAGAAGCTCAGAGCATATTAGGAAAAAGACATACAAATAAGTATAATATCATACTGTAATTTGTGACCTGATTATGTGATAGGTGATATGAGAAACACAATATGAAACAGAAACTCTGAAAGCAGAATGACCAACTTTGCCTAAAGGGAAGATTTAGGAAATTTTTACAGAGAAATCAATTTTTTTTTTTTGGCCACCTCTATTGGTCTTTCATTTATTTCCACCTTTGTTCTTTGGCCTGGGTGGGCCTCCCATCGCAGTGGCCTCTCTTGCTGCAGAGCACCAACTCTGGGTGCATGCACTCCAGAGCTCCGGCTTGGTAGTTGGACACATCGGTCCAGCTGCTCCATGGCACATGGAATCTTCCCAGGCCAGGGATTGAACCAGTGCCCCTTGCACTGCAAGGCAGTGTCCTTACCCACTGGACCACCAAGGAAGCCCCAAGGAGGCAATTTTTGAACTGAGTCTTAAAGGAAAGGAAACGTATTTTATACAGGGTAAAAGGTATTCCATACAGGGTGAAAGCTAGTTGGGTGTTGCCATGGTAAGATGAACACTTTTCTTTGACAAGGAAAAACATCTTTATGAACAAGCAAAAAATAAAAAACAATCAGTTTCCTTCTATTTAACTTTAATGACAAAACACTATAATTTGTTAGATTGAAAGTCAAGCATCTGGAGAATGGAGAAAGTCTGTTTTATAATGAAGCATCCAAAAATATTCCTGATTACCAAAACATGTAAGATTATGATGACAAGCTACATGTATTTTCAAAATCATCAGCTACAGATGGCCTCAAGTTTAAAAACATTTAACTTCTGTTTTAATATACACAACTAGAGTTTTGCTTATAAATAGTAAGAAAAAAAAAAAGAAACCACCTTAATTAATATAAACTTATCTAAATACTCAACGGAAAACTCAGGAACTGACAAGTCAGACCTCTACTCAGCACAGTCTGCACAGAGTTCCAGCACAAGATTTTAAAGGGAACAATGCTATGAGTTATTACGTAGGTATTTCATAAAGGTTTCTTGATAAGTATTAAGCTTATTCTAACAGAAATAAAATGTCAGCAGCATCTACTAAAGAAATCATATGGGGTTGTGAGCAATCTCAAAACACTGCCGCTAGAGGTTTGGGGATTAAAGTTTCTATATGGAAGTAGAGGTGATTCTGTGCCACCATCAGGGTCACTAAAAGCATCAGGAGAGGTCAACATGAAACACCCAGTATGTTATTATACAAAGAAATGTCAAAGGAGGGCTAAAAAATTATTTTAAATGTTTACATTTTAAAAATAATTATCCTAACACCAAAAAATGCAAGCAAGCAATAGGGACATTCAAAAGATAATATATTACATGATTTCTAAAAATATTCATTTATAGTATATAGTATGTGGCATAGTCCAGTAACAGGACACAATATATTAATCAAGTGACTTTATCCATGGCACATGGAATCTTCCCAGGCCAGGGATTGAACCAGTGCCCCTTGCACTGCAAGGCAGTGTCCTTACCCACTGGACCACCAAGGAAGCCCCAAGGAGGCAATTTTTGAACTGAGTCTTAAAGGAAAGGAAACGTATTTTATACAGGGTAAAAGGTATTCCATACAGGGTGAAAGCTAGTTGGGTGTTGCCATGGTAAGATGAACACTTTTCTTTGACAAGGAAAAACATCTTTATGAACAAGCAAAAAATAAAAAACAATCAGTTTCCTTCTATTTAACTTTAATGACAAAACACTATAATTTGTTAGATTGAAAGTCAAGCATCTGGAGAATGGAGAAAGTCTGTTTTATAATGAAGCATCCAAAAATATTCCTGATTACCAAAACATGTAAGATTATGATGACAAGCTACATGTATTTTCAAAATCATCAGCTACAGATGGCCTCAAGTTTAAAAACATTTAACTTCTGTTTTAATATACACAACTAGAGTTTTGCTTATAAATAGTAAGAAAAAAAAAAAGAAACCACCTTAATTAATATAAACTTATCTAAATACTCAACGGAAAACTCAGGAACTGACAAGTCAGACCTCTACTCAGCACAGTCTGCACAGAGTTCCAGCACAAGATTTTAAAGGGAACAATGCTATGAGTTATTACGTAGGTATTTCATAAAGGTTTCTTGATAAGTATTAAGCTTATTCTAACAGAAATAAAATGTCAGCAGCATCTACTAAAGAAATCATATGGGGTTGTGAGCAATCTCAAAACACTGCCGCTAGAGGTTTGGGGATTAAAGTTTCTATATGGAAGTAGAGGTGATTCTGTGCCACCATCAGGGTCACTAAAAGCATCAGGAGAGGTCAACATGAAACACCCAGTATGTTATTATACAAAGAAATGTCAAAGGAGGGCTAAAAAATTATTTTAAATGTTTACATTTTAAAAATAATTATCCTAACACCAAAAAATGCAAGCAAGCAATAGGGACATTCAAAAGATAATATATTACATGATTTCTAAAAATATTCATTTATAGTATATAGTATGTGGCATAGTCCAGTAACAGGACACAAATTATATAAAAAACATAACCCTCTCAGAGTGACTTTATAATTTTTGTCTTTTTAACCACAATTTGGGTTATCAATATCAAAAGTTTACATTTGAGACCCTTTGTGAACATGAAACCTAGAGAAATAGCTCTTTTGACTCTTCCTTTATTCCCAGTGAAAACATTAAAGGATTAAATCAATTAAATTAGTCAGAAAAGGATTAGGTTTTTTTTTAATGCTTTCATGAAGTTTCTATCCAAACCCCAAAAATGACTTAAAAAGAGTTACACCCTAGACACTAATTTTCAATATAAATGGGGAACAAAAAGGATGTATAATATAGCACAAAAATGATATAAAGGGAAGCACAGAAAAGTTAAAGGAATCACTGAAGCAAGATGAGAAAATGTAGTAAGAGAAAACCATGCAGTGCTAAGTAACAGGTCTAGGAGTTTAGCTCACACACAGAAATAACGTCCAAATTCCAATAATGATAAAATCTGCACAAAAAGTGCACGCCAGGGCTTCCCCTGGTGGTCCAGTGGGTAAGGACACCGCCTTGCAGTGCAAGGGGCGCCGGTTCGATCCCTGGCCTGGGAAGATCCCACGTGCCACGGAGCAGCTGAACTGATGTATCCAATTACCGAGCCAGAGCTCTGGAGCGCATGCACCCAGAGCCAGTGCTCTGCAACGACAGATACCACCGCGATGGGAGGCCCACAGGAGCCAAAGAACAAAGATGGATGAAAATAGAGAAATGAAAGACCAATAGAAGTGATCCACCAGCTTCCCTCCCCCTCCAACCCGACCCCCGCCCAAAATAAAAAAAAAAAAAAAGTGCATGCCATGTGCTAGGCACTGTGACTTAAGAATATTAAGCTCAGGTCATTCTTATAACCACTTAAAGATAAGCTTTATTCACCTTTCAATCAGGTAAGAAAAATGAGGCACAGAAGGGTTTAATGACACCTAAACTCACAAAACCGATAAACAAGGGATTAATGGGCAGGGGGGGCAGGGGGCGGGTAGGGAAAGATGCAATCCCGTCTTAAGTCCATGTTCTTATCCAGTAATAACTTCTTGCTTTCCAAATCCAAGTAGTATGTGCATTCAGTGCAGCTTCTAATGGAAGACATGTGACTTTTCCTCATTTTCACTTAATGCAAAGGTGGAAACAGCATAGGATACTGGAAGGGTACAGAGCTAAAGCTGAGACAACATTGGTTTGAACTCTACTGTAACTCTGTCAAATCATGTCACTTCCACAGCTTCCTGTATTCTTGTCTATAAAATGAAGATAATACACGTGTTCTACTTCACAGGACTGATAGCAAAATAAAAGAAGAAAATACATATGAAGTATTTGAAAATGTTTAAGAATTAAAATAAATAAAGTCATCATTATAGCACATACTTTATAACGTGTCTTCCAGCAACAAGGAGTGACTGAAGGGCATGTCACTGCTAGTCAGGGCCTGACAAAATGTGGTCCACTGGAGAAGGGAATGCCCAACCACTTCAGTATTTTTCCCTCAAGAACACCAAGAACACAATGAAAAGGCAAGAAGACATGACACTGGAAGATGAGCCCTCTAGGTTGGTTGCTGTCCAATACGCTACTGGGAAAGAGCAGAGAAACAGTTCCAGAAAGAAGAGGCTGGGCTAAGGCAGAAATATCACTCAGTTGTAGATGCGTCTGGCAATGAAAGTAAAGTCCAATGCTGTAAAACAATACTGCATAGGAAACTGGAATGTTAGGTCCAGAAATCAAGGTAAATTGGATGTGGCCAAACAGGAAATGGCAAAAGTGAACATCGACATTTTAGAAATCAGTGAACTAAAATGGACAAGAATGAGTGAATTTACTTCAGACGACCATTATATCTACTACCGTGGGCAAGAATCCCTTAGAAGAAATAGAGTAGCCCTCATAGCCAACAAAAGGGTCTGAAAGGCAATACATGAGTACAGTCTCAAAAATGACAGAATAATCTCAGCTTGCTTCCAACAAAAACCATTTAACATCACAATATTTCAAGTCTATGCCCCAACCACTAATGCTGAAGAAGCTGAAGTTGAATGGTTCTGTGAAACTACAAGACCTTCTAGAACTAATACCAAAAAATGATGTCCTTTACACCCTAGGGGACTGGAATGCAAAAGTTGGAAGTCAAGAGATACCTGGAGTACTAGGAAAGTTTGGTTTTGGAGTACAAAATGAAGCAGGACAAAGGCTAACAGAGTTTTGAACAGAGAATGCACTGGTCATAGCAAACACCCTCTTCCAAAAACAGAAGAGAAGAATCTACAACTGGACATCACCAGATGGTCAATACTTAAATCACACTGATTATATCCTTTGCAGCTGAAGATGGAAACACTCTATATTGTCAGAATGGGAGAGAATGGGAATGGGAACTAACAAGAATGGGAACTAACTGTGGCTCAGATTATGAGCTCCTTATTGCAAAATTCAGACTAAAACTGAAGAAAGGTAGGAAAAACCACCATGCCATTCAGCTATGACCTAAATCAAATCCTTTATGATTATACTGTGGAGATGGGAAAAAAAATTAAGGAATTAGATCTGGCAAACAGAATACCTGAAGAACTATAGACAGAGGTTCATAACACTGAACAGGAAGCAGCAACCAAAACCATCCCCAAGAAAAAGAAATGAAAGAAGGCAAAGTGGGTGTCTAGGAGGCCTTACAAATAGCAGACAAAAGCAAGTGAAATGCAAATGAGCAAAGGAAAGATATACTCAACTGAATGTAGAGCTCTAGAGAATTACAAGAAGAGATAAAAAAGCCTTCTTAAGTGAACAATCCAAAGAAATAGAGGAAAGCAACAGAATGTAAGACTAGATAGCTTTTCAACAACATTGGAGATACCAAAGGAATATTTCATGCAAAGATGGGCACAATTAAAAAACAAAAATAGGGCTTCCCTGGTGGTTCAGTGGGTGAAGAGTCTGCCTGCAGTGCAAGGGGTACCTGTCCGATCCCTGGTCCGGGAAGATCCCACATGCCGCAGAGCAGCTGGACCAATGTGGAGCCAGCACTCTGGAGCACATGCACCCGGAGCCAGTGCTCTACAATGAGAGAGGTCACTGCAATGGGAAGCCCACCCAGGCCAAAGAATAAAGATGGATGAAAAATAAAGAAATCAATAAAAAGAGGCCAAAATTTAAACAGAAAAGAATAAAAATAATAACCTAACAGAAGAGACAAAGAAAAGTGGCAAGAATAAACAGAAGACCTGTATAAATACAGCCTTTAATGACCTGCATAACCACAATGGTGCTGTCACTCACCTAGAGCCAGACATCCTGGAATGTGAAGTCAAGTAGGCCTAGGAAGCACTACTAAGAACAAAGCCAGTGAAGGTGATGGAATTCCGGCTAAGCTATTTCAAATCCCAAAAGATAATGTTGCTATTGTGCTGTACCTAATATGCCAGTAAATTTGGAAAACTCAGCAGTGGTCACAAATCTAGAATAAGTCAGCTTTCATTGCAATCTTAAAGAAAGACAATGCCAAAGAATGTTCAAATGACCATACAAGTGCACTTATTTCACAAGCTAGCAAGATTTTCCTCCAAATCCTGCAAGCTAGGCCTCTGCAGTACATAAACTAAGAACCTCCAGATGTACAAGATGGATTTAGAAAAGGCACAGGTACTAGAGAGCAAATTGCCAGTGTTTTCTGGATCATAGAAAAAGCAAGAGAATTAAAAAAAAAAAAAAAAAACTACTTCTACTTCAGTGGCTATACTAAAGTCTTTGACTGTGTGGATCACAACAAACTGTAAAATTCTTAAAGAGATGGGAATACTAGATTACATTACTTGTCTCTTGAGAAGTATGTATGCAGGGCAAGAGAAAACAGTCAGAATCAAATGTGGAAGAACAGATTGGTTCAAAATTGGGAAAGCAGTACATCAAGGCTGTATATTATCACCCTACTTATTTAACTCCTATGCAGAGTACATCATGCGGAATTCCAGGTTGGATAAAGCACAAGCTGGAATCCAGATTGCCAACAGAAATATCAATAATCTCAGATATGCAGATAATACACTTTAATGGTAGAAAGTGAAGCGTTAAAGAGCCTCTTGATGAAGGTGAAAGAGGAGAGTGAAGAAGCTGGCTTAAAACTCAACATTCAGAAAACTAAGATCATGGCATCCAGTCTTATCACATCATGGCAAATAATGGGGAAACAATGGAAACAGTCCAAATTACAATGAGAGAGGTCACTGCAATGGGAAGCCCACCCAGGCCAAAGAACAAAGACGGATGAAAACAGACAAATGAAAGACCAATAGAAGAGGCCAAAATTTAAACAGAAAAGAATAAAAATAATAACCTAACAGAAGAGACAAAGAAAAGTGGCAAGAATAAACAGAAGACCTGTATAAATACAGCCTTTAATGACCTGCATAACCACAATGGTGCTGTCACTCACCTAGAGCCAGACATCCTGGAATGTGAAGTCAAGTAGGCCTAGGAAGCACTACTAAGAACAAAGCCAGTGAAGGTGATGGAATTCCGGCTAAGCTATTTCAAATCCCAAAAGATAATGTTGCTATTGTGCTGTACCTAATATGCCAGTAAATTTGGAAAACTCAGCAGTGGTCACAAATCTAGAATAAGTCAGCTTTCATTGCAATCTTAAAGAAAGACAATGCCAAAGAATGTTCAAATGACCATACAAGTGCACTTATTTCACAAGCTAGCAAGATTTTCCTCCAAATCCTGCAAGCTAGGCCTCTGCAGTACATAAACTAAGAACCTCCAGATGTACAAGATGGATTTAGAAAAGGCACAGGTACTAGAGAGCAAATTGCCAGTGTTTTCTGGATCATAGAAAAAGCAAGAGAATTAAAAAAAAAAAAAAAAAACTACTTCTACTTCAGTGGCTATACTAAAGTCTTTGACTGTGTGGATCACAACAAACTGTAAAATTCTTAAAGAGATGGGAATACTAGATTACATTACTTGTCTCTTGAGAAGTATGTATGCAGGGCAAGAGAAAACAGTCAGAATCAAATGTGGAAGAACAGATTGGTTCAAAATTGGGAAAGCAGTACATCAAGGCTGTATATTATCACCCTACTTATTTAACTCCTATGCAGAGTACATCATGCGGAATTCCAGGTTGGATAAAGCACAAGCTGGAATCCAGATTGCCAACAGAAATATCAATAATCTCAGATATGCAGATAATACACTTTAATGGTAGAAAGTGAAGCGTTAAAGAGCCTCTTGATGAAGGTGAAAGAGGAGAGTGAAGAAGCTGGCTTAAAACTCAACATTCAGAAAACTAAGATCATGGCATCCAGTCTTATCACATCATGGCAAATAATGGGGAAACAATGGAAACAGTGACAGACTGTTATTTCCTTGGGCTTCAAAATCAGTGCTGACAGTGACTGCAGCCACAAAATTAAAAGACACTTGCTCCTTGGAAGAAAACCTATGATAAACCTAGATAGTGTATTAAAAAGCAGAGATAACATTTGTTGAAAAAGGTCCACATAGTCAAAACTATGGTTTTTCAATAGTTGTATGAAGCTGTGAGAGTCGGACTATAAAGGAAGCTGAGCACCAAAGAATTCATGCTTTGAAACCTTGGTGCTGGAAAAGACTCTTGAGAGTCCCTTGGACACTATGGAGATCAAACCAGTCAATTCTAAAGGAAATCAACCCTGAATATTCACTGGAAGTACTGATGCTGAAGTTGAAACCTCCAAAATTTTGGCCACCAGATGCTAAGAGCCAACTCATTGGAAAAGACCTTGATGCTAGGAAAGATTGAGGGCAAGAAAAGAAGGGGGTGACAGAGGGTGAAATGGTTGGATAGCATCACTGACTCAATGGACTCGAGTTTGAGCAAACTAGGGGAGACTGAACGACAGAGAAACCTGGTATGCTGCAGTTCATGGGGTCACAGAGATTTGGACACAACTAAGTGACTGAACAACACAAGCAGCTATCAAAGAATGACTCAGGATCTACTCCTATAAGACTGCTCTCTGTGGTCTTAACAGTAAAAATACATATTAAATATGTGTATGTCTTTTCAGGCTAAACCTGCATTACCTTCAAAGTTCCTATGGAAGCATGAAAACAAGTATTTTGTATGTGTCATTCTATGTGTATGCAAGCATACTTAACAAAATGATGAAATGCTTACTCACTCGTACACCTTTAGGTCCAGGATTACCTTCTGGTCCAGCTAAACCCTAATGTGAACAAAAGACATCATCATCATCTTACTACAGTACTTTTTAAAGAGTCACTGATAGATTAATAAAAAAGGGCATATAAAAGGTATCACAAGTATAAACTTCAGAACTACGTATTATTAATGAGTTACCATATACAATCAAGGAATTTTAGAATTTCAGAACCAAAAGAGTCACTGTATTATAATCTATACACAAATATATTTAAGATATTTAAAGATAGTAGATTAACACAATGCCAGACACAATTATTTTTTAAGTTATTTCTCATTGGAGAACTGTTCTTTAAAAACACTTCTCATGAACTTATTTAAAATGTATTCCCACTGTAAAAGATGAGAACATTTGTAACTTCAGATCAATGTCTGTATGTTTAGAGAAAAAAATTTGTTCTTTAAAAATTTCATATTTGGGTATGAAGCTGTGAGAGTCGGACTATAAAGGAAGCTGAGCACCAAAGAATTCATGCTTTGAAACCTTGGTGCTGGAAAAGACTCTTGAGAGTCCCTTGGACACTATGGAGATCAAACCAGTCAATTCTAAAGGAAATCAACCCTGAATATTCACTGGAAGTACTGATGCTGAAGTTGAAACCTCCAAAATTTTGGCCACCAGATGCTAAGAGCCAACTCATTGGAAAAGACCTTGATGCTAGGAAAGATTGAGGGCAAGAAAAGAAGGGGGTGACAGAGGGTGAAATGGTTGGATAGCATCACTGACTCAATGGACTCGAGTTTGAGCAAACTAGGGGAGACTGAACGACAGAGAAACCTGGTATGCTGCAGTTCATGGGGTCACAGAGATTTGGACACAACTAAGTGACTGAACAACACAAGCAGCTATCAAAGAATGACTCAGGATCTACTCCTATAAGACTGCTCTCTGTGGTCTTAACAGTAAAAATACATATTAAATATGTGTATGTCTTTTCAGGCTAAACCTGCATTACCTTCAAAGTTCCTATGGAAGCATGAAAACAAGTATTTTGTATGTGTCATTCTATGTGTATGCAAGCATACTTAACAAAATGATGAAATGCTTACTCACTCGTACACCTTTAGGTCCAGGATTACCTTCTGGTCCAGCTAAACCCTAATGTGAACAAAAGACATCATCATCATCTTACTACAGTACTTTTTAAAGAGTCACTGATAGATTAATAAAAAAGGGCATATAAAAGGTATCACAAGTATAAACTTCAGAACTACGTATTATTAATGAGTTACCATATACAATCAAGGAATTTTAGAATTTCAGAACCAAAAGAGTCACTGTATTATAATCTATACACAAATATATTTAAGATATTTAAAGATAGTAGATTAACACAATGCCAGACACAATTATTTTTTAAGTTATTTCTCATTGGAGAACTGTTCTTTAAAAACACTTCTCATGAACTTATTTAAAATGTATTCCCACTGTAAAAGATGAGAACATTTGTAACTTCAGATCAATGTCTGTATGTTTAAGTTTTTATATATCATATTTCTCAGATAAACACAAATCATGACTTGGTGGTAAGACTCATATAACATCCTCCACATATTTTAAAGGCTCAAAAATGGAATTTTGTTAACAATACATTGTCTCTTGGCATTTTCAATTTCATAATTTTTGAAATAAAAGATATTTTACATAAATATAGTTTTCTAGTATTCTAAATGAACAATTAATTTCAAGAGTAAGTAAACAATTCATAAAAGCCTAAGAAAGAAAACTGGCTCTCTTATTAGTCTATATGAAGTAGCTAGAGAAAGACATTAGAGGAAAATAAATATGAAATCATTAAAATTTTGACAGTTTTGATATTAGAATTTCTTGGAATTATTTTGTTATGAGTAATTTACTATTTAAATGAATTATCATTTGAATATTAACTTCTGAAATCAGAAGATATAATGTATTAATCAAGAGGAACATACAAAGAGAAGTTTAAATATAGTTACCTCACCTGCCTGCCAGGGTAACCACGTGAACCAATATTACCAGCAAATCCTGGAATTCCCTAAAATGAAAAATAAAATAATAAAATACAACAAAGTCAGAAGAAGCCCAATAAAACAAATGGTACATTCATAATACTCAACTTTGGAAAGAGGCTTTTTTTTTTCCCATATAAAAATACTAAGGTTCTGGCCTTCCCTGGTGGTGCAGTGGGTGAAGAGTCTGCCTTGCAGTTCAAGGGGCACCAGTTCAATCTCTGGCCTGGGAAGATCCCACGTGCAGTGGAGAAGCTGGACCGATGTGTCCAATTATCAACCAGAGCTCTGGAGCACATGCGCCCACAGCCGGTGCTCTGCGACGAGAGAGGCCACTGCAATGGGAGTACCACACAGGCCAAAGAGCAAAGATGGATGAAAATAAATAAGTAAAAGACCAATAAAAGAGGCCAAAATTTAAAAAAAAAGAAAAAATACTGTTTCCTGCACATCACTTATCTGATTTAAGTCATCTATTTTAAATGAAAATGACCTCCTTCCCACCTGGAACCAAGGAGAGTGCAGGAGAGAAGAAAAAGAAGGTTCCTACTATGCCAGAAATCCTCAAGAAAAACCAAAAGAATTTCAGAGCTTAAGATCAAGCACCTGAGAAAGAAATTTGCCAAAAAAGATGCTTCGAAAGGCAAAGAGGGAGCTTACCTATGCAAAGGCTAAGCTCTGTCACAAAGAATACAGGCAGATGTGTAAAACTGAAATTTGAATGGGTAGGACAGCAAGAAAAGCCAGCAACTTCTACATGTACACAGAACCCAAACTGGCCTTTGCCATCAGGATTAGAGATATCAATGGTGAGAGCCCAAAGGTTTGAAAGTTATGTTGCGACTTCTTAGCCTCCATCAGATGTTCAATGGCACCTCTGTGAAGCTTAACAAGGCTTCAATTAACATACTGGGAAGTGTGAAACCATATACTGCCTGGGGGTACCGAAACCTGAAATCAGCAAACGAACTGATCAGTACCAACAAACAGAGAATTCCCCTGATAGATACTGTGTTGATTACTGATCTCTTGGCAAATATGGCATCATCTGCATGAAGGATCTGATTCATGATTCCAAAGGAAATAGCTTCCTATCCATGGGCGCTAAGTTGCTTCAGTTGTGTCCGACTCTTTGAGACCCTATGGACTGTAGCCCAGGCTCCTCTGTCCATGGGATTCTCCAGGCAATACTGGACTGGGTTTCCATGCCCTCCTCCAAGGGATCTTCCCCACCCAGGGATTGAAACTGCATCTCCTGTGACTCCTGCATTGCAGGCAGATTCTTTACTGCTGAGCCACTACAGCACTTCAAATTATTTTCTCCAAGAGGTGAGATGAAGGAAAAGGCCATGCATTTTGTAGAAGGTGGAGATGTTGGCAACAGGGAAGACCAGCTCGACAGGCTTACAAGAAGGATGAACGAAGGTATCTACCATGACTATTTTGTAATCTGGTCAGTTAATAAACATTGACTGCTTTCAACTTGGAAAAAAAAAATAGAAAGGAGATAAAACTGTTACATAAAAATAAACACAACTGTTAGATTAGGGACCTAAATGAGGACTGATTATTAGTAATGATAAATGTGGGAAGAATTTCAGTGATACGTATAATTTTAAAAAACATTTACATTAGCGAAAGAGTTGATACATGTGTAATAATCAGTATCTTTATGGATTTAACTCCTTGTCCCAATCATCCTGCAACTCTCCATAACTATTGGAGCACAAGCTTCAGAATTTAAGTATGCAGATACTGTGGTAAATATCTGTATTATGACATAGGCCTACCTAAAAATTCACAGGGCAACTTTGAATGAGACACTCACTTTGAACTACCAACTTTGTATGCTTGATTTAAAACCCAGTTTGCTCAACTGGGAAGATTGATGTATGGACAGCAAGATAAGATACTTGCTGCAGAATGGTGTGGAAAAGTGAGAAGAAATGCCTCCATTTGTTATTTTCTGCCACAGACTCATGGTTTACTCATTCATTCCGTTTATTCAAGCTTGTATCTGTTAAATAATTTGTGAACTAAGGAAACATCAGAAGAATGTGTGTTGAGTTGCTTTCCCTTAACCCCAAAAGGTGACAGCAGTGATAAATTTCATAGATTCTTTATTCTGTAAAAACTCATTTCCTGATTATTGTTTGTATTAGATAATAAAAGACATTAGCCGTTTGCCCCTCTGCTCTGAAGTTTACAGAAGATTGTACTCATTACTCATCTAACTATAGAAAGACTATAAAATTCCTGAAATTTGAAAAATCTAGAGAAAAAAACACTCCAAGAAAAAGGCAAATGAAGGATCACAGTTGAAACTTTTAACCCTTCCATTCCATTAGACCTGTAGGTTCCTAATATGTCCTTCTTTCCACTTTTCTCAGAATACATTTCTTTATTTTCTTTTCTCTCTGTTCTCTCCACCTTCCTTTCTTTGCTCCAACAATTAAGGCGGGGTGTGCTTCCCTGGTGTCTGAGATGGTAAAGAATCCGCCTGCAATGCAGGTCACCTGGGTTCAATCCCTGGGTTGGAAAGATCCCCTGGAGAAAGGAATGGCAACCCACTCCAGTATTCTTGCCTGGAGAATACCCATGGACAGAGGAGCCTGGCAGGCTGCAGTCAGTGAGATCACAAAGAGTTGGATGCGACTGAGCAGCTTTAGCACTTTTACATGGCAATGAAATATGGGAAGAATTTCAGTGATACGATAATTTTAAAAAACATTTACATTAGCGAAAGAGTTGATACATGTGTAATAATCAGTATCTTTATGGATTTAACTCCTTGTCCCAATCATCCTGCAACTCTCCATAACTATTGGAGCACAAGCTTCAGAATTTAAGTATGCAGATACTGTGGTAAATATCTGTATTATGACATAGGCCTACCTAAAAATTCACAGGGCAACTTTGAATGAGACACTCACTTTGAACTACCAACTTTGTATGCTTGATTTAAAACCCAGTTTGCTCAACTGGGAAGATTGATGTATGGACAGCAAGATAAGATACTTGCTGCAGAATGGTGTGGAAAAGTGAGAAGAAATGCCTCCATTTGTTATTTTCTGCCACAGACTCATGGTTTACTCATTCATTCCGTTTATTCAAGCTTGTATCTGTTAAATAATTTGTGAACTAAGGAAACATCAGAAGAATGTGTGTTGAGTTGCTTTCCCTTAACCCCAAAAGGTGACAGCAGTGATAAATTTCATAGATTCTTTATTCTGTAAAAACTCATTTCCTGATTATTGTTTGTATTAGATAATAAAAGACATTAGCCGTTTGCCCCTCTGCTCTGAAGTTTACAGAAGATTGTACTCATTACTCATCTAACTATAGAAAGACTATAAAATTCCTGAAATTTGAAAAATCTAGAGAAAAAAACACTCCAAGAAAAAGGCAAATGAAGGATCACAGTTGAAACTTTTAACCCTTCCATTCCATTAGACCTGTAGGTTCCTAATATGTCCTTCTTTCCACTTTTCTCAGAATACATTTCTTTATTTTCTTTTCTCTCTGTTCTCTCCACCTTCCTTTCTTTGCTCCAACAATTAAGGGGGGGGGGGGGGGTGCTTCCCTGGTGTCTGAGATGGTAAAGAATCCGCCTGCAATGCAGGTCACCTGGGTTCAATCCCTGGGTTGGAAAGATCCCCTGGAGAAAGGAATGGCAACCCACTCCAGTATTCTTGCCTGGAGAATACCCATGGACAGAGGAGCCTGGCAGGCTGCAGTCAGTGAGATCACAAAGAGTTGGATGCGACTGAGCAGCTTTCACTCACATGGCTAGCACTTTTTTACACGATGGTCACGGCAATGAAATATGATTTGCAGCTACTTCACATCTGAGATAGATACTATTTTCTTCATTCTATACTTGAAGAAACGATACAGAGAATTTATGAAATGCGCCTGAGATGGCATAGTGAGTAAGTAATACAGCCTGAGAGAAATACAGATGATCTGACAAAAGTTGTCATGTGTGTGCATGCATACACACACATTCATACGCATGCATACATACATATGCACGACAATGAACAATTTAACAGAACGTAAATAAACAGTGGTCTTCTGAGAATAACAGAAAGTTCTCATCTACATGTGGAACGATTATATCCTATGATTTCAGAAACCGTATTTATGTACTAGAAATTACTGTACTAACATTATACACAATTCATATTGAGCACTTCTGGGCCAGGCACTACTTCGAGTGTTTTATAAATATTATCTTATTTAATCTGCTCAGACCCTATAAGGTAGATATCATTTTCCCTATTTCACAGATGCAAAAAATAAGACAAAGTGTTTATCATCAGTGGAAAGTAACTCAGCTGTAAAGTAGACAGAATTTAAATCAGCAAGTCTAACTCCAGAGACCACCATTCAAGGCTCCCTCCCTAGTGGAGGTTTGAAGTGCAAATAACTTCCAGTAGTACTCAAAAGCAAGCCCTCTAATTATGAGATTTGCTTGGGTCTATTTATAAATGCTTCCTCCATTCTCCATCCAGTTTTAAAGCGCACAAGAAAAGGCAAATGAAGGATCACAGTTGAAACTTTTAACCCTTCCATTCCATTAGACCTGTAGGTTCCTAATATGTCCTTCTTTCCACTTTTCTCAGAATACATTTCTTTATTTTCTTTTCTCTCTGTTCTCTCCACCTTCCTTTCTTTGCTCCAACAATTAAGGCGGGGGGGGGGGGGGGCTTCCCTGGTGTCTGAGATGGTAAAGAATCCGCCTGCAATGCAGGTCACCTGGGTTCAATCCCTGGGTTGGAAAGATCCCCTGGAGAAAGGAATGGCAACCCACTCCAGTATTCTTGCCTGGAGAATACCCATGGACAGAGGAGCCTGGCAGGCTGCAGTCAGTGAGATCACAAAGAGTTGGATGCGACTGAGCAGCTTTCACTCACATGGCTAGCACTTTTTTACACGATGGTCACGGCAATGAAATATGATTTGCAGCTACTTCACATCTGAGATAGATACTATTTTCTTCATTCTATACTTGAAGAAACGATACAGAGAATTTATGAAATGCGCCTGAGATGGCATAGTGAGTAAGTAATACAGCCTGAGAGAAATACAGATGATCTGACAAAAGTTGTCATGTGTGTGCATGCATACACACACATTCATACGCATGCATACATACATATGCACGACAATGAACAATTTAACAGAACGTAAATAAACAGTGGTCTTCTGAGAATAACAGAAAGTTCTCATCTACATGTGGAACGATTATATCCTATGATTTCAGAAACCGTATTTATGTACTAGAAATTACTGTACTAACATTATACACAATTCATATTGAGCACTTCTGGGCCAGGCACTACTTCGAGTGTTTTATAAATATTATCTTATTTAATCTGCTCAGACCCTATAAGGTAGATATCATTTTCCCTATTTCACAGATGCAAAAAATAAGACAAAGTGTTTATCATCAGTGGAAAGTAACTCAGCTGTAAAGTAGACAGAATTTAAATCAGCAAGTCTAACTCCAGAGACCACCATTCAAGGCTCCCTCCCTAGTGGAGGTTTGAAGTGCAAATAACTTCCAGTAGTACTCAAAAGCAAGCCCTCTAATTATGAGATTTGCTTGGGTCTATTTATAAATGCTTCCTCCATTCTCCATCCAGTTTTAAAGCGCACAGGCCTACATCCAGACCTCCACAAACCTTGTATTTGGGCATCCCAATAGAAAAGTGTGAAATAAATGTAAAACACTGCTTTTATTCTGTAGGTTCTAGTTAATGCCAACCACCATCCCTTTCATTAGTTTCCCAGCCAAACTAGGCTAATCAACCTCACTTAAAAAGCAATCTGTCTTAAGACATAAATGAAATCTGATTTTGAACAGATTTTCATGAAGGGTGTTAAGGCAACATGTAGATACATAACACATTCCAGCTGCACCGAAAAATACACAAAAGGACTCCACTCGATGACTAAATCCCGCTCAACTGGAATAGCAGTAAACAAAGTCAATAAATAAGCTTTCAGCAGTCTTGTGTGGCATAAACATATTCTAAGCCAACCACACCCTAACGTCACTTGGACAACCACAGCAGCTCAAAAGAAACTCAAAACAAATACTAAAACTCAATTCACTCTGTACTGAAAAAAAAAATGGCTCACTTAAATCTGTGGACAGCATGGAGGAATGTACACACAAAGATATTATCTCTATGCCTGGAAAAATCAGGACTAGTAAACCTGCCCCAATCCCACTTCTCGCTCGAAGAATTAGAACACACACTGAGTCAGTCAGACTTCACTGCTAGCAAGGGCCCTCCCTGTCTCTTGATTTATTCATTAGTAGAATACAAAGCTAATTTCTAGGTCACAGGATTACTGTGTAGAGAAAATTGAACAATGTGGAAAAATATATTTAAAAGCAGGGGTAACTGTAATAATTCTTACTGTTGTGGAGCATCAGATGAAATAAGGAAATATTTAATACATAATTATACTACTTGAAGTTCCAGTTAACAGTAGTACAGTTTGACAACTAATAAAGACTCTGTAAATGATAGCTCTTATTATAAATATTAGAGCTTGCACAGATGATATAATCACTTTCCTAAATGTTTCTAGCCAGCTAATAGATATTTACAAGTTTTCCAGAAGGGAATGTCTCCTGGCAAATTAGTCAAGCTCCTCTTAATGTCCACAGTGTTTCCAACAGCTAAAATGCAAAATGATTTTAGTTGTTCCTCACAGTTATCACCAATTTTGTCTTTTTTTCCTTCTAGAATTACATAAAACAGAACTGATTCCAGTAATATGTTTTCAACCTTTAAAACTGATTTTAGACTGTCTCACAACCAGATCACCCTCAGAACAATGACATGTATACAAACTTTAGAGCTAGGTTTTCTCACAAACCAGATTAAAAAGCAATCTGTCTTAAGACATAAATGAAATCTGATTTTGAACAGATTTTCATGAAGGGTGTTAAGGCAACATGTAGATACATAACACATTCCAGCTGCACCGAAAAATACACAAAAGGACTCCACTCGATGACTAAATCCCGCTCAACTGGAATAGCAGTAAACAAAGTCAATAAATAAGCTTTCAGCAGTCTTGTGTGGCATAAACATATTCTAAGCCAACCACACCCTAACGTCACTTGGACAACCACAGCAGCTCAAAAGAAACTCAAAACAAATACTAAAACTCAATTCACTCTGTACTGAAAAAAAAAATGGCTCACTTAAATCTGTGGACAGCATGGAGGAATGTACACACAAAGATATTATCTCTATGCCTGGAAAAATCAGGACTAGTAAACCTGCCCCAATCCCACTTCTCGCTCGAAGAATTAGAACACACACTGAGTCAGTCAGACTTCACTGCTAGCAAGGGCCCTCCCTGTCTCTTGATTTATTCATTAGTAGAATACAAAGCTAATTTCTAGGTCACAGGATTACTGTGTAGAGAAAATTGAACAATGTGGAAAAATATATTTAAAAGCAGGGGTAACTGTAATAATTCTTACTGTTGTGGAGCATCAGATGAAATAAGGAAATATTTAATACATAATTATACTACTTGAAGTTCCAGTTAACAGTAGTACAGTTTGACAACTAATAAAGACTCTGTAAATGATAGCTCTTATTATAAATATTAGAGCTTGCACAGATGATATAATCACTTTCCTAAATGTTTCTAGCCAGCTAATAGATATTTACAAGTTTTCCAGAAGGGAATGTCTCCTGGCAAATTAGTCAAGCTCCTCTTAATGTCCACAGTGTTTCCAACAGCTAAAATGCAAAATGATTTTAGTTGTTCCTCACAGTTATCACCAATTTTGTCTTTTTTTCCTTCTAGAATTACATAAAACAGAACTGATTCCAGTAATATGTTTTTCAACCTTTAAAACTGATTTTAGACTGTCTCACAACCAGATCACCCTCAGAACAATGACATGTATACAAACAGAGCTAGGTAATAGAGCAGTAGGGATAAAATTGCTCAGTACTGACAAATGGACAGTTTTTTCACTAACCTGTAATGTGTCAGGTTTTCTTCATTGGGATTCACACATTTCTGGTGAAGGAGTGTTCTAGGGACTGTTTTTCCCTCTCCAGGAACTAATCCCTCTTTCCCTCTGGCCCTTCTGTTTTTTCCCCACAAATGTTCAAATGCTTTTCAGCACTAGTTTGATCTTGTACTTGAGACTGTACATACTGAAGAAATTGAGACTGTATTTGCTACAGATACACATACCGCTTTTCTTGCCATGTCCAGTAATTAGCAATCTTGAAAAACTGTGCCTCAGGGACTGAACAGAGCATACTGCTCCTCTAACATGAATGAATGAAAGAGGAAATTGGCTTTATTTCTTCAACAGTTTTTCCCTTGGTAACAATCCATCACTTTTCTTTCTGGAGCTCCCTTTAGGGCTTCCTAAGGCTCTTTGCTAATTCTCCAATAGTGATTAGCCACCTTGGTTAGTATCTAATCTCCTACCCTTTTCACTGATTTATTCTCACTGGTCTAGTACACAGAGTATTGAAAACAGGAGATCTGCCTTTATTTTATCCTATGACATAATATTATATTATTTTCAGGTGGGAGAGAGAAAGAATAACAGGATCAAAACTAAACAGTTCCCAAACTATTTTGACTTTTGCACATGTGTGTATGTGTAGAATGGACAACAAATGGCATACTGTCATTCTAATTTGGATTGTTCTCTAACTTAACAATCCTTCACGCAAGGGTATAATCACTTTCCTAAATGTTTCTAGCCAGCTAATAGATATTTACAAGTTTTCCAGAAGGGAATGTCTCCTGGCAAATTAGTCAAGCTCCTCTTAATGTCCACAGTGTTTCCAACAGCTAAAATGCAAAATGATTTTAGTTGTTCCTCACAGTTATCACCAATTTTGTCTTTTTTTCCTTCTAGAATTACATAAAACAGAACTGATTCCAGTAATATGTTTTTCAACCTTTAAAACTGATTTTAGACTGTCTCACAACCAGATCACCCTCAGAACAATGACATGTATACAAACAGAGCTAGGTAATAGAGCAGTAGGGATAAAATTGCTCAGTACTGACAAATGGACAGTTTTTTCACTAACCTGTAATGTGTCAGGTTTTCTTCATTGGGATTCACACATTTCTGGTGAAGGAGTGTTCTAGGGACTGTTTTTCCCTCTCCAGGAACTAATCCCTCTTTCCCTCTGGCCCTTCTGTTTTTTCCCCACAAATGTTCAAATGCTTTTCAGCACTAGTTTGATCTTGTACTTGAGACTGTACATACTGAAGAAATTGAGACTGTATTTGCTACAGATACACATACCGCTTTTCTTGCCATGTCCAGTAATTAGCAATCTTGAAAAACTGTGCCTCAGGGACTGAACAGAGCATACTGCTCCTCTAACATGAATGAATGAAAGAGGAAATTGGCTTTATTTCTTCAACAGTTTTTCCCTTGGTAACAATCCATCACTTTTCTTTCTGGAGCTCCCTTTAGGGCTTCCTAAGGCTCTTTGCTAATTCTCCAATAGTGATTAGCCACCTTGGTTAGTATCTAATCTCCTACCCTTTTCACTGATTTATTCTCACTGGTCTAGTACACAGAGTATTGAAAACAGGAGATCTGCCTTTATTTTATCCTATGACATAATATTATATTATTTTCAGGTGGGAGAGAGAAAGAATAACAGGATCAAAAACTAAACAGTTCCCAAACTATTTTGACTTTTGCACATGTGTGTATGTGTAGAATGGACAACAAATGGCATACTGTCATTCTAATTTGGATTGTTCTCTAACTTAACAATCCTTCACGCAAGGGTAGAGAACTAACAGCTCTGAACAGACTTTGGAGAACAGGCAAGCCCCTGAAACATAAAAGAAAAGCTGTGTGTGTGTGTGTGTGTGTGTGTGTACGTGTGTATATGTACGTGCATATATACAGGGTTCACGAGATTTATGACATTCTCACAAAGCTTTATGAATCACAAAAGTGATTTAAAATGGCTGCCCTGGAGCATGTTAGGCAGATAGCTGAAAGTCAGTCTAAGATGAGAAAATCATACAAAATTTTGTAAACAATAAATTAGAAGTTTTTCCTGTACTAAATAGAATTAAGACAAATTGAAAGGAAAAAAGCATTAAGAAAAGAGAAAGCATTCAAGAAGTAATAGAAAACATTTTTACAAAAGCATTTTCTTAAAAGCAGTAGGAAAAACTGAAAGAGTTAAAAGTGCAGAAAAAAAAGAACGAAAGAAAAAAGAAGTGCGGAAAAATAACCTCTCAATAGAACTTCCTACTGTGTGTTTTTTTCCCACCAAAGATGTAAGTCTTATAAAGGAAGAATACTTACTTGTTCCCCTTGGAGTCCGGGGAGTCCTGGATATCCCTTGAGACCCTGCAAGGGTAAAAGTAAAGACATGCTATGAAAAGTAAACCCATTTGAGCTCAATAACTAACCACAGTTGTCGTTCGTCCAGCTTTTGCTTTTCTCATTAATGCAAATGTAATTCTTACTAATCTATTTCTTATTAAATATAATCCTTTTGAATGGAAAGAGGAAATTGGCTTTATTTCTTCAACAGTTTTTCCCTTGGTAACAATCCATCACTTTTCTTTCTGGAGCTCCCTTTAGGGCTTCCTAAGGCTCTTTGCTAATTCTCCAATAGTGATTAGCCACCTTGGTTAGTATCTAATCTCCTACCCTTTTCACTGATTTATTCTCACTGGTCTAGTACACAGAGTATTGAAAACAGGAGATCTGCCTTTATTTTATCCTATGACATAATATTATATTATTTTCAGGTGGGAGAGAGAAAGAATAACAGGATCAAAAACTAAACAGTTCCCAAACTATTTTGACTTTTGCACATGTGTGTATGTGTAGAATGGACAACAAATGGCATACTGTCATTCTAATTTGGATTGTTCTCTAACTTAACAATCCTTCACGCAAGGGTAGAGAACTAACAGCTCTGAACAGACTTTGGAGAACAGGCAAGCCCCTGAAACATAAAAGAAAAGCTGTGTGTGTGTGTGTGTGTGTGTGTGTACGTGTGTATATGTACGTGCATATATACAGGGTTCACGAGATTTATGACATTCTCACAAAGCTTTATGAATCACAAAAGTGATTTAAAATGGCTGCCCTGGAGCATGTTAGGCAGATAGCTGAAAGTCAGTCTAAGATGAGAAAATCATACAAAATTTTGTAAACAATAAATTAGAAGTTTTTCCTGTACTAAATAGAATTAAGACAAATTGAAAGGAAAAAAGCATTAAGAAAAGAGAAAGCATTCAAGAAGTAATAGAAAACATTTTTACAAAAGCATTTTCTTAAAAGCAGTAGGAAAAACTGAAAGAGTTAAAAGTGCAGAAAAAAAAGAACGAAAGAAAAAAGAAGTGCGGAAAAATAACCTCTCAATAGAACTTCCTACTGTGTGTTTTTTTCCCACCAAAGATGTAAGTCTTATAAAGGAAGAATACTTACTTGTTCCCCTTGGAGTCCGGGGAGTCCTGGATATCCCTTGAGACCCTGCAAGGGTAAAAGTAAAGACATGCTATGAAAAGTAAACCCATTTGAGCTCAATAACTAACCACAGTTGTCGTTCGTCCAGCTTTTGCTTTTCTCATTAATGCAAATGTAATTCTTACTAATCTATTTCTTATTAAATATAATCCTTTTAATTTAATAAAAATATAATTTTGTTAAATAAATTCTTATTAATAATCTTAGTCAATCGTCACTGCTATTTGAATGATCTGTTGTTAGCAACTAAAATGGTTGCATAATACTGAGCAAAAAAACAACATCTTTTATAAAAGTCTGGTATCTAGCAATAGATCTACTAAACCTTGCTGACGCTTTTTAAAAATTGGTTTTAGTTCATTAATGCAGAGATGAAATCCCCCCAGATACAATCTGTTTGTAATTATTGAAAAACTGTACCATATCTAGGCAGTTTCTCCAATCTAAAACTTTTTTTTTTTTTAAAGATTTATTTATTTATTTACTTTGGGCGGGGGTCGGGTTGGGGAGGGAGGGGAGCGGGCGGGCCACTGCTATTGGTCTTTCATTTCTCTCTTTTCATTTGTCTTCGTTCTTTGGCCCATGTGGGCCTCCCATCACGGTGGCGTCTGTCTTTGCAGAGCAGCGGCTCTGGGCGCATGCGCTCCAGAGCTCCGGCTCAGTGATTGGACACATCAGTCCAGCCGCTCCGCGGCACGTGGGATCTTCCCAGGCCAGGGCTCGAACCGGCGCCCCTTGCACTGCAAGGCGGTGTCCTTACCCACTGGACTACCAGGGGAAGCCCCTAAAACATTTTTATAACATTCCATGAATCAGTGAATAAGGGGTTTTATAACGCTGTCTAAGAAATCAGTAGCATGGGCTTCCCTGGTGGTCCAGTGGGTAAGGACACCGCCTTGCAGTGCAAGGGGCGCTGGTTCAATCCCTGGCCTGGGAAGATCCTACTTGTCGTGGAGCGGCTGGACCGATGTGTCCAACTACTGAACCAGCGCTCTGGAGCGCCTGTGTCCAGAGCCAGGGCTCTGCAGCGAGAGAGGCCACTGCGATGGGAGGCCCACACAGGCCAAAAAAAAAAGAGAGAGAAAAAAAAAAAGAAATCAGTAGCAAATGTTATATGTCAATTATACCTCAATAAAAAAAAAAAAAAAAAAGAAATTAGTAGCAAAAAGATTTTCCAAATAAAAACCAAAATTAAAATCTCTATCATTAACACTCAAAGATCAAAAGGAAGGAAGGAAGCTAATAAAAGACAGGAACAACGAAATGACACTTCGGTGCATATTTATACAATTCTACTTCACAATCAGTAAGTCAACCTACTGTTTACTCGATTTTGCTACATATAAAAGCAAAAGTTCCTTTTTAAAAGAACCTCTTAAAAAAAAAAAAGGAACCTCTTAGAATGTTAAGCAAACTTCAAAAACCTGAAATAAATCATAGTTTACAATTATTACCATCTTCAAATTAACATATTGCAAACTGAAGATATATTTGGGGGGAGGTTCGGGATATAGAGCAACTGAGGGAAAAAGAGTCATTCAGGATTAATCACTGAGGGTCTATGAGTGTGAATTAATGAATTACAGAAGGAAATGATACTCTGGTAAGACAGTGGGAAAAGTATAAGAGGTGCCTATTTGAAAACATAATGAAATGATTTAAGCAGTTTCTGAGATGATAAACTTAAAGCACAAGTAAACATTTAAGTACAGACACTCTTAGGAAGCAGAAAAACCACCAGAAAACGTAAGAAAGCAAGTCAGAGATGACAATTTTTATGTTATCTGTAAATGTAAGCCTATTTGTAACAAGGGAATAACAGAAGGAAAAAACCAGACAGCTGAGTAAATGGCCTGTCCTCTGGGAGCTCTGTTCTTTTCTGATTAGACTGTTAAGAGATCAGCAAAGTATCCTCGAGAAAGAGGAAGAGAAAAAGAGAGGAGGGGAAGGAAGGAAAGCACAAAGAAAGTTCACTGAACTACCCTGTGCCAGACATTGCGCCAGTCACTTCCAAAAGCCTCTTCGAAGTCTACATCAATCCTATGAAGAAAGTATCTTCCACATTTTTTACAGATAAAATTGAGCTCTGAGAAATCAAATGATATGATCAAAGTCATGTAGTTTATAAGGTGGAATCATGTTAGTTTGGCAGATTTATCATAAGCTGAGTAACCTGTCCTGTTTCCTTTATATGCCTATGTTTGTCTCAAACTAAGGCTGTTCTCATTCTCATCAAATCTTCAAACAATTGTAGACAACTTAGACAAACCAACAAAAGGACCTAATAAAGTTACACGTTTACCAGTGGCCTCTAAAATACCCACAGTTTCACTGAGTCTATATACTTCTTTCTAAAAATAGCTAAAGACCAGTCTAATTATAAAATAGGAGACATGGTTCTCAGCTGTTCAAATGTTAAAGCTTTTGTTCACTTTTTTAATAGTGGGAAATAAGAAATGTCCTCAAAGGTCATATACTCGCTGCTGTATTTAAAATGGATAACCAAAAAGAAAAAAAAGATGTATTGTCTAGCACATGTAACTCTGCTCAATGTTATGTGCTAGCCTGGATGGGAGAGAGGTTTGAGGGAGAATGGCTACGTGTATATGTATGGCTAATTCCTTTCACTGTTCACCTAAAACTATCACAACATTGTTAATTGGCTACACCCCAAAATGTTTTTGAGAAGGAAGCAAGGAAGGGAAGGAGCGAGGGAGGGAGGAAGAGTGGAAGGAAGGAAGGTCCTCAGCACTAAGATAGTGGCTGCAGCTCCCTGGGATGTGGCAGCAGCTCTAGGATGGAGTTCCTAGGAGAGTGTCAGGAAGATGGGAAATGAGGAACAAGGGTGACAGGTACATAGGTAGAGAAACTCTCTGCCATGGGGCCTAGTTCCTTTTCGTAAAAAAAAACAAAAACAAAAACCCTGTGCCTATATATTCATTTAGTTCTTTTTTTTTTTTTAAGGAGTTGTTTGGGTTTTTTTTTGGGGGGGGGGAGCCTCTAAGTCATTGTTTATTGTTCATCCATCGTTTTGTTCTTTAGCATGTGTGGGCCTCCCATTGCAGTGGCCTCTCTCGTTGCAGACCACTGGCTCTGGGCGCGTGCGCTCCAGACTGCTGGCTCATAATTGGACACACTGGCCCAGTTGTTCCTCAGCATGTGGGATCTTCCCAGCCCAGAGATTGAACCAGTGCCCCCTGCACTGCAAGGTGGACTCTTTACCCACTGGACCACCAAGAGAGCCCTAGTTCCTTGTTTTTATTTCTGTGTACCACCGAGTCTATAGTTCCCTTTCTTTGGCCACTGTTTGTTTCTCTGACCAGAGTTATTTCCCTCCTCAGCCCTGGTGGAATAGAATGCAGTGGTGCTACAACTTCATTAGCTTACTTTCCCTCAAGCAGTTTATAACAGTGAACTAGACACATTGATCATAATATCCTCTGAATGTACAATTCCCTCTGAAGAGATTCTTCCTCATCCACAGTGTCTAATAAGAGGGCAGCGCCAAACAGTCAAGATCTTTTCTTCGTGAGCTCATTCCTACTCCACCTCAGCCACAGGAGATGGCATTCAATCTAAGGGCAGTATGAAGTCTCGCCAGTCCAGAACCAAAAGAAAACAAAGATGTATTGTCTAGCACATGTAACTCTGCTCAATGTTATGTGCTAGCCTGGATGGGAGAGAGGTTTGAGGGAGAATGGCTACGTGTATATGTATGGCTAATTCCTTTCACTGTTCACCTAAAACTATCACAACATTGTTAATTGGCTACACCCCAAAATGTTTTTGAGAAGGAAGCAAGGAAGGGAAGGAGCGAGGGAGGGAGGAAGAGTGGAAGGAAGGAAGGTCCTCAGCACTAAGATAGTGGCTGCAGCTCCCTGGGATGTGGCAGCAGCTCTAGGATGGAGTTCCTAGGAGAGTGTCAGGAAGATGGGAAATGAGGAACAAGGGTGACAGGTACATAGGTAGAGAAACTCTCTGCCATGGGGCCTAGTTCCTTTTCGTAAAAAAAAACAAAAACAAAAACCCTGTGCCTATATATTCATTTAGTTCTTTTTTTTTTTTTAAGGAGTTGTTTGGGTTTTTTTTTGGGGGGGGGGAGCCTCTAAGTCATTGTTTATTGTTCATCCATCGTTTTGTTCTTTAGCATGTGTGGGCCTCCCATTGCAGTGGCCTCTCTCGTTGCAGACCACTGGCTCTGGGCGCGTGCGCTCCAGACTGCTGGCTCATAATTGGACACACTGGCCCAGTTGTTCCTCAGCATGTGGGATCTTCCCAGCCCAGAGATTGAACCAGTGCCCCCTGCACTGCAAGGTGGACTCTTTACCCACTGGACCACCAAGAGAGCCCTAGTTCCTTGTTTTTATTTCTGTGTACCACCGAGTCTATAGTTCCCTTTCTTTGGCCACTGTTTGTTTCTCTGACCAGAGTTATTTCCCTCCTCAGCCCTGGTGGAATAGAATGCAGTGGTGCTACAACTTCATTAGCTTACTTTCCCTCAAGCAGTTTATAACAGTGAACTAGACACATTGATCATAATATCCTCTGAATGTACAATTCCCTCTGAAGAGATTCTTCCTCATCCACAGTGTCTAATAAGAGGGCAGCGCCAAACAGTCAAGATCTTTTCTTCGTGAGCTCATTCCTACTCCACCTCAGCCACAGGAGATGGCATTCAATCTAAGGGAAGCCAGTATGAAGTCTCGCCAGTAGCCTATGAGGACACTTGGGATAGAAAATTTCTCATACACAGGGTTAATCGGGGCCAATCAAATCTTTTTAAAAGTAGCTTCAACAAGAAGGGAGAGAGAGAGGAGGGGGGTAGGGAGGGAAAAGGAGGAAGGAAAAATTGATTTAGGTATTTAGCTAAAGTTAGAAATATAGACAAAGCAAAGTTAAGAAAGAGAGAAGCCAAAGATTAAGTAAAAAGAAACAATTACTGTAAATATAAACTATGTAGAGAAAGAAAATTGTTGTCAGAGGGAAAGCCAGATTAACACAAAAAGGTGGATGCAGAGAGAGTAGAGGGCAGAGGTCCTAAGAGACAAGTACAGTCAAAATGCCACAAACTAATGATGAGACACTCAGAGCTGCCTTAAATCAGTGTCTGCACCCATGCGGCCAAATCATACCACAGTACATAGTTTTAGATTCCATGGGCCCCCCATTTTCCTTAAGGCTGTAGAGAGGATTGAAATAATGATCTCTTCCTTGACATCGCCTACATCTCTATTCTTCACAATCAAAAGATTTGAAGTAAAACAAAACGTCTTTGGTATGAAAGTAAAAGTGTTAGTTGCTCAATTGTGTCCAACTCTTTTGTGACCCTGTGGATTGTAGCCCACCAGGCTCCTATGTCCAAGGAGTTTTCCAGGCAAGAATACTGGAGTGGGTTGCCATTCCCTTCTGCAGAGGAGCTTTCTAACCCAGGGACTGAACCCAGGTCTTCTGCATTGCAGGCAGATTCTTTACCATCTCAGCCACCAGAGAAGCCTGGTTAGGTCTGGCTAACTAGTACTACTAATGAAAAGACCAAGCACACTGAGCTCTAGATCCCATTAGTTTCAAAATCTTCATCTGTAAAATGATGGCACTGAATTAAACTGCTGCTAAATTTCCTGGTAATTGCAAGGATTCTCCAATTACTTGAATCTGTTAAATTCACTACTTTGTTGGTTTTTTTACACCATGTATTGAAGGAAAAACAAAGGCATTTTTAAGAGGCAATTCAGGTTTTGAGGCACATGGATAATTCAAGTAACAGTGATGTATGTATCAGAGAAAAACCAGATTAAGGTTCCCATGGGTATATGACATGAAACAAGATGTGGGGCCCTGGGATGAGTGGAATGGAAAGAATGGGCCAGGTAAGAGGCTACTATGACAGTCCAGGTGAGAGAGGATTATAAATTAGATTTGAAGGTGGAGTTAACAGATGGTATCTAAGCTCCTTAAAGAGTTTAAACCTCACGTGCCGCGGAGCGGCTGGACCGATGTGTCCAATTACCGAGCCGGAGCTCTGGCGCGCGTGCTCCCAGAGCCGGTGCTCTGCGACGACAGTGGCCACCGCGAAGGAAGGCCCACACGGGCCAAAGAACAAAGATGGATGAAAATAGATAAATGAAAGACCAATAGAAGTGGCCCGCCCATTCCCCTCCCTCCGCACCCCACCCTCCAAAAGATAAATAAATAAAATTAAAAAAAAAAAAAAAGAGTTTAAACCTAAGCTCTTGAACTACTGTATTAATATGTCTTCCCAGTATCTAGAGCATACTAAATGCTAATTAATTGATGGAAAGATTTGGATGAATAAATGAACTAATATAGACTTAAAGGAATTCGAGAGTTACTTGGGAGAAAATAGACTCTAAGTATTATTTAATATATTAACTCAAGTTTCTTAATACTGAAATGGAAGGTAGTAAGTGGGAGAAAACAATATATTTTTGCTATTTTTCAATGTAATATTATTCTATTGTAATATACTGGAGTCAGCACCACTACTGTATAAAAGCCTCCATCTAATTCCCGAAATTGTGACTATAGGCCTCATTTGTTTTCTAAATAGTAGTCTGTAATGTTAAAAAAAATATTAGTTGAGTCATTGGTCTTCCTATACTCACACAAGAACAACAAAAAAGTTCCAGTAACTCACAGCATATGATTATTCTCTGATGAATATACTGAAATTGATGGAAACACATTTCTTAAGAAATACCAATAGAAAAATTGACAAATAATGTTTTATAAATTCATTATAATGATTTATAGGGCTATCTCAATTTCTGTTGTGATGGAAAGTTGCCTTGCTAAAAACTCCAGTAATAAATGAGGTTGAAATCTAATTTTAATATATAGAGATTTTAATTTTAATACTTAAACACAAAGTTGAACCCTAACAAATATGTTATCAACAGATGACCACACAGAACCAAAAAAAAAAAAAAGACACACAACTGAATAAAAATTAGAAATATTAAGGGATGGAAAGGAAACAAACTTCAAGTATATACATGAACTTCCTCATATAACTAAAATTTAAAGACACAAATAAAATGCTTATCCATAAGGAAAATAGTGGTATCATTTACTTACAGGACCTTGCTTTGCATGGTACTAGAGAACCATAAAACTGAGCATTTCTTGAAACCATGTCAAGAAATCTTAAGAATGGGAAAAATTACAATTATTCTGTGATCTTTAAAAATTTTGTCAAAATGTTAAAAAGTCTCAGTGTCAGTTAATTTATATAGGGAAATGAAAAAAATGTTAAACTAATATTAATTTAGTACAGTGTATTTTAAAAACATGAGAAACATTGAAAATTCAAGCTCCATTTCTTAGCAAAACTGTATGAAGAATAGTTTGAATAGTGCTTTTCTTATATAAACAATCATACTGAGGTAGCGTATATCCTATGGTTCGCAAATTGTCATACTCCTTTCTGAGTATGGGTCAACTTCCAACATTTCATCCTTTGCATTTCAGTGTCATGAAATATATTAACTCAAGTTTCTTAATACTAAATGGAAGGTAGTAAGTGGGAGAAAACAATATATTTTTGCTATTTTTCAATGTAATATTATTCTATTGTAATATACTGGAGTCAGCACCACTACTGTATAAAAGCCTCCATCTAATTCCCGAAATTGTGACTATAGGCCTCATTTGTTTTCTAAATAGTAGTCTGTAATGTTAAAAAAAATATTAGTTGAGTCATTGGTCTTCCTATACTCACACAAGAACAACAAAAAAGTTCCAGTAACTCACAGCATATGATTATTCTCTGATGAATATACTGAAATTGATGGAAACACATTTCTTAAGAAATACCAATAGAAAAATTGACAAATAATGTTTTATAAATTCATTATAATGATTTATAGGGCTATCTCAATTTCTGTTGTGATGGAAAGTTGCCTTGCTAAAAACTCCAGTAATAAATGAGGTTGAAATCTAATTTTAATATATAGAGATTTTAATTTTAATACTTAAACACAAAGTTGAACCCTAACAAATATGTTATCAACAGATGACCACACAGAACCAAAAAAAAAAAAAAGACACACAACTGAATAAAAATTAGAAATATTAAGGGATGGAAAGGAAACAAACTTCAAGTATATACATGAACTTCCTCATATAACTAAAATTTAAAGACACAAATAAAATGCTTATCCATAAGGAAAATAGTGGTATCATTTACTTACAGGACCTTGCTTTGCATGGTACTAGAGAACCATAAAACTGAGCATTTCTTGAAACCATGTCAAGAAATCTTAAGAATGGGAAAAATTACAATTATTCTGTGATCTTTAAAAATTTTGTCAAAATGTTAAAAAGTCTCAGTGTCAGTTAATTTATATAGGGAAATGAAAAAAATGTTAAACTAATATTAATTTAGTACAGTGTATTTTAAAAACATGAGAAACATTGAAAATTCAAGCTCCATTTCTTAGCAAAACTGTATGAAGAATAGTTTGAATAGTGCTTTTCTTATATAAACAATCATACTGAGGTAGCGTATATCCTATGGTTCGGCAAATTGTCATACTCCTTTCTGAGTATGGGTCAACTTCCAACATTTCATCCTTTGCATTTCAGTGTCATGAAATAGCTCCAAGAGTTCTTCTATCATGAAGGTTTCTTTCACTGTTGTAACCTCCTCTGGGAAGTCTCTATCCTATTCATTACAACCCCTTCCTCTTTTGTCAGAAGTTCACTTTTACTAAGTTCCTCTGTCTGCCTATCTGGAGTCATTCAAATGGCAACAGAGTCACAGAATCAGCTTTTCTTCTATAATTCCATTTCTATTCTATTCTAATTGCAATTTCTGTTATCACTATTTCTTTATCTCACTGTACCGTCATCCTGTTTATCAGGATTTTTTTGTTTTTTTTTTTTTTTTTTAGTATCCATTTGTATAAAATGTCACATGAGTTTATCATAGAGAGGAGGAAGCAACAGCTGCACACTCTGCTGTTTGTGCAAAAACTGACAGATGTGCAGGGTACAATCAACAATAGATTCTGAATGAAATGATGTGACTGGTCACTGATCTCAAGGCACATCTACTGTTTAGGTAGAGACTTGTAAGCTGAAGATTCAGTAGCAAAGTTTATACTTTGTGCAGTTAATCACAGTTAATATATTGTGGTAAGTAAAATTTGAACCATGTTGTTGGGGGATTGGTGTTAATTAAACCTTGGTAAGTGAAAGCTGTGTGCACTGGAACCAGGAAAAGTGAGGAATGCTTATATGTGTGTACTGAGAAAGATTCTCAATGATATAATCTCCATGTTGTCAACTTTATATATGAATGGGCTTTTTCCTCTAACAGTTTCTCCCCCACTAAACAGGAAGGATTTATATTCACTGAAGTAAAGATTTTTCTTGCATATGAAAAAGTATCCCCTATGACATAAGACAACACCTGCATTATTACTGTGCTTTCTTATCTTGAGCCTCCTTACATAAATGTTAGTTTTCAGAAAGGTAGGAGCATTCCTCTCTAGAATCCACAAAAATGCCAAAGAAATTCTAGAGAGTAAATGATTTGCCTCTGGCACTTCTCTTCTTACAACTTTTCAGTAGCGCTTTACCATATGATAAATGATTTACCACGGTATCCAAGTTCTTTCATAATTTGACCCCTGAATGCTCCTCAAAGCTTATCTCTGGACATCTCTTGCCTAACACTTCATAATCCCCAAACAAGGACCGGGTTCTTTCCACCAAGCCTTGTTTATGTCATCCCTTGTGTATAGACAGCCTACATATCTATTAACTGCAGTATCATCAGGAACTTCTGTTCATTCTCATATACAGCTCATCTTCCCCTGTTCTCTAAACACTTCCTCCATCTACAGGCATAAGAAGTTTATCTTCAATCAGTGCTATGAAAACTTTTTCACAACTTCATCAATGCATTTGCTATAGACTAATATACTTTTGTGATTTACTTCAGTATCCACTTATATTTTCAGACAGTCAACTACTTAAATGCAGGAACTATGTCTTGTTTACCTAATACTGGTTTCCTGAATGAACTGTAGGACAAAAAATGATGTAATTAAAACAACTGCTGCATTCTAGTGACAAACTTTATCTCAAAACCACTCTTTCGTTGCAGCAACTTCCTTGTATCTTTTGCATCTGTCTAGTCTCAGCAAGCTGAGGCAAAGGTGGGCTAACCTTATATGTGATCACATGAAAGGCAACATCACTGAGATATTAGTAGCAGGTTAACTAGTGGGATAATTAGTAAACTTAGGTTACCTAAGTGGGATGAAGCATATCTGGAGCCAGAGGACTGAGGGGAAAAGAAGGTGAGAAGGCTCACTGACTGGAGAACCAATGCTTCAGGAGGAAGACATCCACAAGGACAAAGTGACAGGGCACCGGCAATTAAACTTAACACACAGAATCAACAGAAGAATGGATAAAGAAGATGTGGCATAGACACACAATGGAATATTACTCAGCCATAAAAAAGAGTGAAATTGTGCCAGTTGCACAGATATGAGCAGGAACAGAGATTGTCATATGGAGTGAAGTAAATTAGAAAAACAAATATTGTGTTTTAAAAAAACAGATTAATAGAAGTATCAACATCCCTGCATTATTACTGTGCTTTCTTATCTTGAGCCTCCTTACATAAATGTTAGTTTTCAGAAAGGTAGGAGCATTCCTCTCTAGAATCCACAAAAATGCCAAAGAAATTCTAGAGAGTAAATGATTTGCCTCTGGCACTTCTCTTCTTACAACTTTTCAGTAGCGCTTTACCATATGATAAATGATTTACCACGGTATCCAAGTTCTTTCATAATTTGACCCCTGAATGCTCCTCAAAGCTTATCTCTGGACATCTCTTGCCTAACACTTCATAATCCCCAAACAAGGACCGGGTTCTTTCCACCAAGCCTTGTTTATGTCATCCCTTGTGTATAGACAGCCTACATATCTATTAACTGCAGTATCATCAGGAACTTCTGTTCATTCTCATATACAGCTCATCTTCCCCTGTTCTCTAAACACTTCCTCCATCTACAGGCATAAGAAGTTTATCTTCAATCAGTGCTATGAAAACTTTTTCACAACTTCATCAATGCATTTGCTATAGACTAATATACTTTTGTGATTTACTTCAGTATCCACTTATATTTTCAGACAGTCAACTACTTAAATGCAGGAACTATGTCTTGTTTACCTAATACTGGTTTCCTGAATGAACTGTAGGACAAAAAATGATGTAATTAAAACAACTGCTGCATTCTAGTGACAAACTTTATCTCAAAACCACTCTTTCGTTGCAGCAACTTCCTTGTATCTTTTGCATCTGTCTAGTCTCAGCAAGCTGAGGCAAAGGTGGGCTAACCTTATATGTGATCACATGAAAGGCAACATCACTGAGATATTAGTAGCAGGTTAACTAGTGGGATAATTAGTAAACTTAGGTTACCTAAGTGGGATGAAGCATATCTGGAGCCAGAGGACTGAGGGGAAAAGAAGGTGAGAAGGCTCACTGACTGGAGAACCAATGCTTCAGGAGGAAGACATCCACAAGGACAAAGTGACAGGGCACCGGCAATTAAACTTAACACACAGAATCAACAGAAGAATGGATAAAGAAGATGTGGCATAGACACACAATGGAATATTACTCAGCCATAAAAAAGAGTGAAATTGTGCCAGTTGCACAGATATGAGCAGGAACAGAGATTGTCATATGGAGTGAAGTAAATTAGAAAAACAAATATTGTGTTTTAACACAGATTAACAGAATCTAGAAAAATCGTACAGATGAATGTACCATTCATCCACAAAGCAGAAAGAGAGACACAGATGTAGAGAACAAACATGTGGACACTAAGCGGGGAATGGAAGGAGTGAATTGGGAGATTGGGATTGACAAATACAAACAACAGTGTATAAAACAGGTAACTAATGAGAATCTACTGTGTAGCACAGGAAACTCTACCCAATGCCCTGTGATGACTTAAGTGGGAAGGAAATCCAAAAAAGAGGAGATATACATATGTGTATGGCTGCTTCACTTTGCTGTACAGCAGAAAACAACACAACATTGTAGAGCAACTATATTCCAATAAAAATAAACTTACAAGCAGCATTTATTCATTTACTAATAATATGTGCCTTCTATGTACCATTTATGGGGCTGAAATACCGTAGTGAATAAAACAGAGTCCTTCCACTTCAGGACCCTTGAAATAACACATGTTTTTCCCTTTAGCCCACTACTACTACACTGTTATCTGAAAGCCAACATTAAATTTTCTTTTTTCTGTAATATAATAATAGTATTGCTTTTCAGTGGTGGTTCATGAGTTTTGCAAAAGAGATGAGAGCCTTGAAGATGAGGAGCATGGTGCCTGACCATCAGAAGTTGACAACAACCAACTGAGAGCAATCACCGAAGCTGATCCTTTTACAACCACACAAGAAAGTGTCAAAGAACTCAACGTCAACCATTCTATGGTCTTCCGGCAATTGAAGCAAATTGGAAAGGTGAAAAGCTCAATATGTGGGTGCCTCATGAGCAGACAGCAAATCAAAAAAAAAAAAATCATCATTTTGAAGTGTTGTCTTCTCTTACTCTGTGCAACAACAACCAACCATTTATCAATCGGATTGTGGCATGCAACACACAGTGGATTTTATATTCAGCAATGGCCAACTCAGTGGTCAGACTGAGAAGTTCCAAAGCACTTCCCCAAATTACATTTGTCCCCGAAAAAGATCATGGTCACTGTTTGGTGGTCTGCTGCTCATCAGATCCACTACAGCTTTCGAATCCCGGCAAAAACATTACATCTGAGAAGTATGCTCAGCAAATCAATGAGATACACCAAAAACTGCAATGACTGCAGCCGGCAGTGGTCAACATAAAGGACCCAATTCTTCACAGAAACATTCCACTGCATATTACACAACTGATGCCTCAAAAGTTGAATGAACTAGGCTACAAAGTTTTGCCTCATCCAACACATTCACCTGACCTCTTGACAACCAACTACCACTTCTTCAAGCATCTTGACAACTCTTTACAGGGAAAATGCTTCCACAACAAGCAGGAAGCAGAAAATGCTTTCCAAGAGGTTGTTGAATCTCAAAGCACAAGATTTTTATACTGCACTTAGTTATAATGATTTAAAAATTCATGGTCCAGAACCACAATTACATTTTCACCAACCTCATACTATTTGAGATAAGGCAATAATGTTCCTGAAGTTTTAAGAGGTTTGCTCCTTCTTAAAACTAAGAACGATGCCAGGTAACTTGGAAGACTGAGACTTAAATCATAACAGAAATATCACACAAACCTCTCCATTTTACCCTCCTCCCTCTTTCATAGTGTTTCTGTAATATAATAATAGTATTGCTTTTCAGTGGTGGTTCATGAGTTTTGCAAAAGAGATGAGAGCCTTGAAGATGAGGAGCATGGTGCCTGACCATCAGAAGTTGACAACAACCAACTGAGAGCAATCACCGAAGCTGATCCTTTTACAACCACACAAGAAAGTGTCAAAGAACTCAACGTCAACCATTCTATGGTCTTCCGGCAATTGAAGCAAATTGGAAAGGTGAAAAGCTCAATATGTGGGTGCCTCATGAGCAGACAGCAAATCAAAAAAAAAAAAATCATCATTTTGAAGTGTTGTCTTCTCTTACTCTGTGCAACAACAACCAACCATTTATCAATCGGATTGTGGCATGCAACACACAGTGGATTTTATATTCAGCAATGGCCAACTCAGTGGTCAGACTGAGAAGTTCCAAAGCACTTCCCCAAATTACATTTGTCCCCGAAAAAGATCATGGTCACTGTTTGGTGGTCTGCTGCTCATCAGATCCACTACAGCTTTCGAATCCCGGCAAAAACATTACATCTGAGAAGTATGCTCAGCAAATCAATGAGATACACCAAAAACTGCAATGACTGCAGCCGGCAGTGGTCAACATAAAGGACCCAATTCTTCACAGAAACATTCCACTGCATATTACACAACTGATGCCTCAAAAGTTGAATGAACTAGGCTACAAAGTTTTGCCTCATCCAACACATTCACCTGACCTCTTGACAACCAACTACCACTTCTTCAAGCATCTTGACAACTCTTTACAGGGAAAATGCTTCCACAACAAGCAGGAAGCAGAAAATGCTTTCCAAGAGGTTGTTGAATCTCAAAGCACAAGATTTTTATACTGCACTTAGTTATAATGATTTAAAAATTCATGGTCCAGAACCACAATTACATTTTCACCAACCTCATACTATTTGAGATAAGGCAATAATGTTCCTGAAGTTTTAAGAGGTTTGCTCCTTCTTAAAACTAAGAACGATGCCAGGTAACTTGGAAGACTGAGACTTAAATCATAACAGAAATATCACACAAACCTCTCCATTTTACCCTCCTCCCCTCTTTCATAGTGCATATTTCTCTCATGCCCACAACCTTTGTCCACATCTGTCCCAAAGTCTTCACAATATTGACCTACTATGGTGCAGTGGTAAAGAATGCACCTACAATGCAGGATAATCAGGCTGGATCCCTGAGTCGGGAAGATCCTCTGGAGAAGGAAATGGCAACCTACTGTAGTATTCTTGCCTGAGAAATCCCATGGACAGAAGAGCCTGGTAGGCTATAGCCCACAGGGTTACAAAAGAGTTAGACATGACTTAGCAACTAAACAACAACCACCTCCATTCATTAGTACTCAGTTTTTACTTTGGCCCCATCAACTCTAGTTGTAATCCTTCTCAACTAGTTCCCAGGGAGAAAAATAGTATGGCAAACTAATTCTCCAAATGCTGCTATATGACTAGGAACTGCTTTTTCTGAGGACACAGAAATTTTTTTTAAAACCTTCTGGAAACTGAGGTGCTTTTAGCCAAATGAATTTATCAGTAATATTAGAATGTCAATCACAAGAGGGAAATACCTTTGGGTGAAGGAGCATTACACAGTGTCCCCACAAATTACACCACTCTGGTAGCTACTGGCTTGCCTGTGGGGAGGTCAGTCTGTGTTGCCTTGTTCTCAGCTTCCCCTACCATTAGCGGGAAAGCAGAGTGCAGAGGAGACGGTCGACATGGTGACAGCACAGCCCCAGTAGAGCAGCTTTTATATCCAACTCTCAGGGCTAAGCGTGAACTGGGAACCAACACAAAGTAAAAAGGTGACTCTGCAGATTTTTACAGGAATACTGGGCAGGTGAGAAGAGGATCTATAGAGGTAACCACAGAACATAAGAATTCTCATTGTTTCTCTCTCCAGGTATAGATTTTCTTTTACTGTTGTTCTCATCAATATTCAGTTTTGTGGTACCTCCTTAGTACTGTCCTTGCGTAAATAATTATGAAACACTATATAGGCTTGGAGTGACTGATAAATAATGCATTTCACTTGGTGTTTTCAACCTTTTCTTCCCCCTCCCAATATTTTTGTGTGTTTTTCTTTTCTTTTAAATTTTGCACTCTTTTTATTGATCTTTTATTTATTTTCACCCATCTTTATCTTTCTTTAAAACTAAGAACGATGCCAGGTAACTTGGAAGACTGAGACTTAAATCATAACAGAAATATCACACAAACCTCTCCATTTTACCCTCCTCCCCTCTTTCATAGTGCATATTTCTCTCATGCCCACAACCTTTGTCCACATCTGTCCCAAAGTCTTCACAATATTGACCTACTATGGTGCAGTGGTAAAGAATGCACCTACAATGCAGGATAATCAGGCTGGATCCCTGAGTCGGGAAGATCCTCTGGAGAAGGAAATGGCAACCTACTGTAGTATTCTTGCCTGAGAAATCCCATGGACAGAAGAGCCTGGTAGGCTATAGCCCACAGGGTTACAAAAGAGTTAGACATGACTTAGCAACTAAACAACAACCACCTCCATTCATTAGTACTCAGTTTTTACTTTGGCCCCATCAACTCTAGTTGTAATCCTTCTCAACTAGTTCCCAGGGAGAAAAATAGTATGGCAAACTAATTCTCCAAATGCTGCTATATGACTAGGAACTGCTTTTTCTGAGGACACAGAAATTTTTTTTAAAACCTTCTGGAAACTGAGGTGCTTTTAGCCAAATGAATTTATCAGTAATATTAGAATGTCAATCACAAGAGGGAAATACCTTTGGGTGAAGGAGCATTACACAGTGTCCCCACAAATTACACCACTCTGGTAGCTACTGGCTTGCCTGTGGGGAGGTCAGTCTGTGTTGCCTTGTTCTCAGCTTCCCCTACCATTAGCGGGAAAGCAGAGTGCAGAGGAGACGGTCGACATGGTGACAGCACAGCCCCAGTAGAGCAGCTTTTATATCCAACTCTCAGGGCTAAGCGTGAACTGGGAACCAACACAAAGTAAAAAGGTGACTCTGCAGATTTTTACAGGAATACTGGGCAGGTGAGAAGAGGATCTATAGAGGTAACCACAGAACATAAGAATTCTCATTGTTTCTCTCTCCAGGTATAGATTTTCTTTTTACTGTTGTTCTCATCAATATTCAGTTTTGTGGTACCTCCTTAGTACTGTCCTTGCGTAAATAATTATGAAACACTATATAGGCTTGGAGTGACTGATAAATAATGCATTTCACTTGGTGTTTTCAACCTTTTTTTTCCCCTCCCAATATTTTTGTGTGTTTTTTTTTTCTTTTAAATTTTGCACTCTTTTTATTGATCTTTTATTTATTTTCACCCATCTTTATTCTTTGGCCTGTGTGGGCCTCCCATGAGTGGCCTTTCTCGATGCAGAGCACTGGCTCTGGGCACATGCGCTCCAGAGCACTGGCTCACAATTGGACACACTGGTGCAGCTGCTCCGCGGCACGTGAGATCCTCCAGGGCCAGGGACCGAACCAGCACCCCTTGCACTGCAAGGCAGACTCTCCACCAACTGGACCAAGTACAGTGACTCCAGTGGACTAGGAAAGCCCCCCTTCCCAACTTTATAAAGATGCTAACCATGTATCTCCCACATAATGGAAAGATAGATTTTTTGTAACTAAAATAATTCCTTTAAAATAGAATAAGAATTCACACTGATTGATAATTATTACTAAAAACATAGTAGTAGAATTTTTGACTTTCAGAAAAACACGGCCAGACATTACTCATGACAATCTATTTTAAAACATGTGCCTCATATTTCACAATTATTTTGAGTTATACCTTCATGTTGAGATGTGCTTAACTGCTCCCACCTGGCTTAGCTTCCTGATTCTAAAAAACTGTCTTCAATCGAAATCACTGTTTAAGTTCTTATCATTTTAAATAGCAGACTTCTAATATTAATGTAGCAAATGATCAGCTATATTAAAATGCCATCTAAAAATTCATCTGGAGTCCAAGCTCAGAATTATGACTCTTGTCTTCCATCCAACCCAGCATGCACGCTGGATGTAACTTATCTGCCTTTTGGCATAAATCTAGATATTTAGTGAGAAGTGAAAACATATTTCAGTTTCTAGGAAAATAAGAGTTATATGAAGGTGGCTAAATTGAGTCAATGTAACCAGTTAATCCAGTGAAACACACTACTTGTTAAACATGGTATAGCACTGGTTTAAAAAAGTTAAGGGGTGAGAGATAAAAGGGGAAAAGATAGAAACCAACCAAAAAATCTCCTGCAGAGTGAAAAAAAAATTACTGCTGAATCACTTGCTTTGTTATTCTGTCTCAATATTATTTCTAGTTTTCAGAACATTTTACATTAATTTTCTCTTTATCTCAAATTTTCAGGAATTGTCTGTATTCCTACACACAACTTTCTTGTAGCCTCTTCAAAGATTACTTGAAGAATTATAGCATTTCCAGATACTTTCAGAGAAAACGAATAAAGAAGTCATCATTATCCATCATCCAACTATATTTGCTCCCTTGGCTTTCAGGGAAAACAAAATTTTACTTCCTCATACATACATGCCTGAGACAAAAGTAATGAAACAGCTATATAACAAATATTGGTATAATGAATAATATTAATGGGTAAATACCATTTGAAGTTATTAAGAACACAGTCATGTCAAAGAGACTTGGATGTGAGTCCTGTCAGTCAATAGTCCTATGGTCTTGAATAAATGACTTAACCATAACTCAATTAATATAACATAGTTATGACATACTGAACATAGAATCTGTCTCAATGTGCTGTTTTAAAATAAAAAATAAGCGACTTCCCTGGTGGTGCTGTGGATAAGGACACCGCCTTGCAGTACAAGGGGCACCAGTTCGATCCCTGGCCTGGGAAGATCCCACATGCCATGGAGCGGCTGGACAGATGTGTCCAACTACTGAGCAGGAGCTCTGGCATGCATGCACCCAGAGCTGGTGCTCTGCAATGAGAGGCCACCCAATGGGAGGCCCACATGGGCCAAAGAACAAAGATGGATGGAAATAGATAAATGAAAGATCAATTGAAGTGGCCAAAAGAAAAACTTGGTATTAAATGAAAAGCAGAAGGTTCAGCAGATATGCCTATATTGCACATAATAAAGGAGCAATTAATATTTATAGTAATAATTTTAAATCAAAAATAGCTTGATAAAATATGTAATACACTCCATACTAATCAACTTTATTCATCCTTCATAATAAGCACAGACTGTTAAAACCACAATCAATTTAGTATTAGTCAGTTTTACCTCTCGATTTTGCTATCACTCTGAGTCACCCCGAGCAATTAGTTCTATTAACCTCTCTAGGCTTATCTTAGATTTAACACAGAATGAAGAATTTAAGTTCCTGGTCTTGACTTCATGTGGCATTTGAGCAGGCGAACTGAAAGAATGAAGGAATAGGAGTCTCTCAGTTAGTCTAGGTTCTCCTAACATGGATCCTATTTGCAGGAAGTAACTCTGAGAATAACTTAGATGGTTAAAAAAAATGAACCAAAGTTAGCAAACTCCATGAAGCAGCTCATAATCTACCTAAACATTCTACCCAAAAATCGGTCTGGTAATTTCCTGTTTCATACAAACCACAGGAATAGTCTACCAAGCTTGTTACAAGTGTATTTCCATTGCACATTTTTATTTAAATAAGACATGCACAAACTTGTTCCAAGGAAAACAAATATTGGTATAATTTGAATAATATTAATGGGTAAATACCATTTGAAGTTATTAAGAACACAGTCATGTCAAAGAGACTTGGATGTGAGTCCTGTCAGTCAATAGTCCTATGGTCTTGAATAAATGACTTAACCATAACTCAATTAATATAACATAGTTATGACATACTGAACATAGAATCTGTCTCAATGTGCTGTTTTAAAATAAAAAATAAGCGACTTCCCTGGTGGTGCTGTGGATAAGGACACCGCCTTGCAGTACAAGGGGCACCAGTTCGATCCCTGGCCTGGGAAGATCCCACATGCCATGGAGCGGCTGGACAGATGTGTCCAACTACTGAGCAGGAGCTCTGGCATGCATGCACCCAGAGCTGGTGCTCTGCAATGAGAGGCCACCGCAATGGGAGGCCCACATGGGCCAAAGAACAAAGATGGATGGAAATAGATAAATGAAAGATCAATTGAAGTGGCCAAAAAGAAAAACATGGTATTAAATGAAAAAGCAGAAGGTTCAGCAGATATGCCTATATTGCACATAATAAAGGAGCAATTAATATTTATAGTAATAATTTTAAATCAAAAATAGCTTGATAAAATATGTAATACACTCCATACTAATCAACTTTATTCATCCTTCATAATAAGCACAGACTGTTAAAACCACAATCAATTTAGTATTAGTCAGTTTTACCTCTCGATTTTGCTATCACTCTGAGTCACCCCGAGCAATTAGTTCTATTAACCTCTCTAGGCTTATCTTAGATTTAACACAGAATGAAGAATTTAAGTTCCTGGTCTTGACTTCATGTGGCATTTGAGCAGGCGAACTGAAAGAATGAAGGAATAGGAGTCTCTCAGTTAGTCTAGGTTCTCCTAACATGGATCCTATTTGCAGGAAGTAACTCTGAGAATAACTTAGATGGTTAAAAAAAATGAACCAAAGTTAGCAAACTCCATGAAGCAGCTCATAATCTACCTAAACATTCTACCCAAAAATCGGTCTGGTAATTTCCTGTTTCATACAAACCACAGGAATAGTCTACCAAGCTTGTTACAAGTGTATTTCCATTGCACATTTTTATTTAAATAAGACATGCACATAGAAAGTGTGATGCAAACTTGTTCCAAGTTTGCTATGTGAAGAATTATTCTAGGTTTAGATTGAGTCCTTATGTCCTTTTCCTGGCAATGCTTTTTTTTTTCCCCATCTGTATATAGTTTCCATTACTAGACACACTCTGAAAATGGACATGCATTCTCAGAAATCTACAAAATCATGTCAAATATTTCAACATTGTTTTGAACTGCTGTCAAAACATACTGAACTATGGAAGCTTCATTTTCTTGGGCTCCAAAATCCCTGTGGATGGTGACTGCAGCCATGAAACTAAGAGATGCTTGCTCCTTGGAAGAAAAGCTATGGTAAACCTAGATAGCATATTAAAAAACAGAGACCACTTTGCCAACAAAAGTCCATATAGTCAAAGCCATGGCTTTCCCAGTAGTCATGTATGGATGTGAGAGTTGGACCATAAAGAAGGCTGAGCACCAAAAAATTTATGTTTTTGAACTGTGATGTTGGAGAAGGCTCTTGCAAGTTCCTTGGACTGCAAGGAGATCAAACCGGTCAATCCTAAAGGAAATCAACCCTGAATATTCACTGGAAGGAATGATGCTAAAGCTGAAGTTCCAATACTTTGGATACCTGATGCAAAGAGATGACTCACTGGAAAAGCCCCTGATGCTGGGAAAAACAGAAGGCAGAAGGAAAAGGGTATAACAGAGGACAAGATAGTCAGATGGATCACTGAGTCAATGGACATGAGTCTGAGCAAGCTTCAGGAGACAGTGAAGGACAGGGAAGCCTGGCGTGCCACAGTCCATGGGGTTGCCAGGAGTTGGACACAACTGAGTGACTGAATTGAACTGAATTTGGTTTTTAAATACTTTCAATTAAACCTTCTCCAGATAAAATTCAGTTTCAGTTTCTACCTGATAACACAGCAAGATCCCAGATTTCCACGGTGTCCATTTCTACTAGTTAACATTTCAAGCCAGATTTTAAAGTTTACAATACTGTATAAGAGAAAAGAAGTCTATGAAAGGTATGTGATCCATGATCCAGTTTAACATCACAATTTTTCACTTTGCTAGACTTATACAAACCAAAAGCTACATACTCTTTATTATTTTAAAATACCAACGAGCCAAGACGCATAGTATGTGCATAAGTCTTTGGAAGATCTTCAGCTTTAAATAAGTAAACTCCTAAGTTACAAATTATAATCTGCTGTAATAGTTAAAATCAGTCTTTAAAAATTTCTGTATAGTATGGACATGCATTCTCAGAAATCTACAAAATCATGTCAAATATTTCAACATTGTTTTGAACTGGTCAAAACATACTGAACTATGGAAGCTTCATTTTCTTGGGCTCCAAAATCCCTGTGGATGGTGACTGCAGCCATGAAACTAAGAGATGCTTGCTCCTTGGAAGAAAAGCTATGGTAAACCTAGATAGCATATTAAAAAACAGAGATCACTTTGCCAACACACGTCCATATAGTCAAAGCCATGGCTTTCCCAGTAGTCATGTATGGATGTGAGAGTTGGACCATAAAGAAGGCTGAGCACCAAAAAATTTATGTTTTTGAACTGTGATGTTGGAGAAGGCTCTTGCAAGTTCCTTGGACTGCAAGGAGATCAAACCGGTCAATCCTAAAGGAAATCAACCCTGAATATTCACTGGAAGGAATGATGCTAAAGCTGAAGTTCCAATACTTTGGATACCTGATGCAAAGAGATGACTCACTGGAAAAGCCCCTGATGCTGGGAAAAACAGAAGGCAGAAGGAAAAGGGTATAACAGAGGACAAGATAGTCAGATGGATCACTGAGTCAATGGACATGAGTCTGAGCAAGCTTCAGGAGACAGTGAAGGACAGGGAAGCCTGGCGTGCCACAGTCCATGGGGTTGCCAGGAGTTGGACACAACTGAGTGACTGAATTGAACTGAATTTGGTTTTTAAATACTTTCAATTAAACCTTCTCCAGATAAAATTCAGTTTCAGTTTCTACCTGATAACACAGCAAGATCCCAGATTTCCACGGTGTCCATTTCTACTAGTTAACATTTCAAGCCAGATTTTAAAGTTTACAATACTGTATAAGAGAAAAGAAGTCTATGAAAGGTATGTGATCCATGATCCAGTTTAACATCACAATTTTTCACTTTGCTAGACTTATACAAACCAAAAGCTACATACTCTTTATTATTTTAAAATACCAACGAGCCAAGACGCATAGTATGTGCATAAGTCTTTGGAAGATCTTCAGCTTTAAATAAGTAAACTCCTAAGTTACAAATTATAATCTGCTGTAATAGTTAAAATCAGTCTTTAAAAAATTTCTGTATAGTATTTCTGTATGTACTCCTCTACATAGTAACTACTCACACTTTATCAATAGTTTTTCCCTTTCTGGAATGCTAATTTCATGAACCACAGGCATTATTAATCTTGGAAGACGGTTTTTTTTTTTTCTCTCATACACAATATTCTTCAGGATGTAATAACTGTAGCAAATAAAATTAGGCTATTTCCACAAGATTTTCTTTGTTTGATGCTACTCATCAGTAATTTCATCAGAGGTATACTTAGCAGTTAGAGGCATACTAAGTAGCATTAATCAAACAGATTCACAACTGTATAACAAGACCAATTTTGGCAGAAGTGATCCTTCTGCAGTTTCATGGAAGCAACTAACAACCTCAAAAGACTTGTCTGATTCCAAGTACTATCTATGATGAAGACTTCCCTAAAAGCCCGAAGAATAATGACACGGTATAGTTATAGAGGGAAAAACACTCCAAGAGAGGAAAGTCTTTTAATCAGTTTACAATTGGGAGAGAAGAAAATGAGGTCAGGATCCTTTCCAAAACCAGAAAAACAAAATAGCACAAATTAATAACTTGCTGCTTTTCTGACACTGTATTATCACATAGGTTATCCCAATCCATGTTCACAGCACACCACATGAAGTAGGTAGTTAGGCAACCTGCTCAAGGTTGAAAGGACCTAGAAAATGGCAGATGAATTCAGAAAAAATTAACCAGAGTTTGAATACCAACTCCAAACTAAATCTCCAAAGAGAATAAGAATATGATACACTGGACTTCCCTAGTGGTCCAGTGGGTAAGGACACCACCTTGCAGTGCAAGGGGTGCCGGTTCGATCCCTGGCCTGGGATATCCCACATGCCGCAGAGTGGCTGGATGGATGTGTCCAACTACGAGCCAGAGCTCTGGAGTGCATGCGCCCAGAGCCAATGCTCTGCAGCAAGAGAGGCCACTATGATGGGAGGCCCATACCGGCCAAGATGGAAATAAATGAAAGACCAATAGAAGTGGCCAAAAAAAAAATATATGATACACTAAGCGACCCACACAACTCATTATTAAATGTACTTAGACATGTACATCAAATCAAATACTGCTCTCCAATATTTTGGGCCTTTCAGCACCTTACACAGAAATTTTGTATCTTCTTTATCCCCTGTAGAAAATCAAGAACTCTGTGTCTGGGGAAAAGACAAGCTGAATATACAGAAGAGAATTTACAGTTGTGTTAATTCATGCAACTGCACAGCATATTTCATAAAAATAATCATAGCAGCTGTGTTACTATTCCTTTACCTCAGACAAAGCCTACTCATAAGCACATGATTACTATTTTTTACTACCTATCCCTAGTCCGCAGTTCTACTCTATGCAAGCTTCAGGCCTCACGGTTATATATACATCATGGCAGAAATTATTAGTTCCTAATAAAATTAGAAACTAATAAAAATGCCAAGGATTTGACCTACATCCAACAGTACCTCAGTAAGGACATGTTACAAAGTGACTTTAAAGTTACAGAAGTCGATTATTCCCTAATTTAAAAGAGATAGAGAAAAGCTTCAGTATTCTAACAGTGACTTTCTTCTGCATGTGAATTTTGTCCCCACCATTATCTGAAGGGCTTTCTTTTTTTAAGACTGTTTTTGGTGGGTATCACCTTCCTGGATTAAGACAACATCCCAATTCCTATTGCTGAGAAAAGGAACTTAACACATTGACTCTGGGCTCAACTTCAGAATGAGGTCTTGGGAACTGAAGCACTCCAAGATCCACATGGCACCCACATATGTCAAAGTGAAACTGCATCTTACCTTAATACCTTGCAGACCAGGGGGCCCCATTAATCCAGAAAGGCCTTGATCACCCTAAGAATAAAACATAAATGGAGATTTAATATTATAAAATAAAGCTGAAAATAATGATTCCCATACTGTAGGAGTTCATCTTGGCTGTCAAGATCTAATCCGGGATCATACATATCTGTAAACAACAAAACTCTGTAAAAGTAAAAAGTAAAATAAATTTTTTTTTTAAAAAAGAAAAAAAGATCTTACTGCATTCATTTCTGATCTCCTCAATCTGGCTCAAGTTCCACCTCATTTCTGAGATGTCCTCTAGAGGCTGCCAGCCCTTACCTCTCCTAGTACTCATGATCTGGACAGTACTTCCCTCCTGTAGAGTCCTGCTTCTTTCTCTCTGATGTTCTTTTCTCTAGAAATATCCTCACTTCCCAAATTCCCGTCCTTCCAAAGAGTTACTGTTTTTGAAAAAATGTAAAGGAATCTACATAAAAAGTCTACCAGCACTTTGTGAGGCAGCTGTGGAGGGCTCAGGTCTGCCCTTTTAGGTGAGAACCCACTGGCTGGTGGGACTCCTATATGGAAGAGTAATGAAGGGCTACATTATAAGGGGTAGGACTAGGCTCACATTGTGCACCAGGGAAAGAGGCATTTCCATATCCAGGGCTGCCCTGGTGCCTTCAACTGTAGCACCCAGACTAACTATAGTGAAAAATATGGGGAGGACTCTGTTGGTCCACAGACCCAACTTAACATATTAGGCCCGTCTATCCACACTTCTTCCTCCAAATTTGATGAGGGCTTGCAGAGCCGGGTAGGAGAAGGAGAAATGACACCAGTGAGGGACAAGGAGTGTCTGTGGTGGGTGGAAGTGACCACAAGAGACACAGAGGAGGATGTGTGGATGACAATGATAAAACATGTCAAAAAAGAACAGAGGTAAAATCTTAAACCAGTTTACCTGAGGTACACTTTTTCATTACCTCTATTTCTTTCTCTTTCTGCTGCAACAAATTTATTGTGCATGGAAAAATATGTTGTTTGGAAGGAAAAAAGAGTACTTAAACTCCTTAATAATTATCTATGTGCTATTTATAGTACATAAATGTCTCAGTGCATTATTTACTTTAACCTCATCAAGTTAAATCATCAGAAGAGAAAAGTATTTCTGATTAGTAACTATAGTGCTTTTCCATTTGTTCTAGTATTTTATGTACTTGGTTCAATGTTTTACTTATATGGTTTCCATTTGTTATGGGATTATGGGTTTATACTTTTTTTAAAAAAATTTATTAGTCTGATAGAAGGAAAAGAAAACTACATTAGGAAAGAGGACATTGGAGGCTCATCTCCTACTAGCTCTAATCAAAGGTAGATCCCTTTATTTCCCTTCAAAATTCCTCCTTCTGAAAAATGAGAATAATATCACACTTCTCTTATGGGAAAGAAAAATGGCCACTGTTTATCTTTGTCATTAAGGTTCCACAAGGAATACTTATGTGTGTTCTATGAGAAATGTTTCTTACTAGATATTACATACTGAAGGACTAGACTCTACACTGCTTATATTGCTTCTTCACTGACTATATATTTACTGTAAAAATAGTTAAATGTTTAAAAATAAAATTGTTTCCCAATCCCCGTATACTCACACCAAATTAATGTTTGTATTTTATTTGTATTTATATTGTGAAAAGTCAAAGTGGTAGTCATACATATAAATATCCTGCCTTCTCCATATAATTAAACCTAAATTTACATAATTTCTAAGAAATTGTCTTATAAATTTTGCTATTTTAAAAATACCTCTTATTTTGAAAGTTGGATTTCACTTAAAGCTTAATGAAAACATGCTATTAAGTCTTAAAACATTTTTCCTACATAGTACAGTTTCTATATAAGTAATACAGAAAGTTTAAAAAAAAACACTGACATACTTCCAAGCCTCAACTCACAAGCTGAATCATCCTATATTTTATACAAATACTGAGCACATACTGAACCACTCTATATTTTATACAGAGAAGCCACAGGGAAGATTAAAGATAAGCATTTGATAAAACCTAAATGCTTCATTTGAGGAGTTTATTTAAAGCACTCACCAAAAGAGAGTTAGACATCTTATTTCTCAATTTTAAGAAATCAAGAAACTTCCTACTGGTGGTCCAATAGCTAAAAATCTGCCTTGCAATTCAGAGGATGCAGGTTCAATCCCTGGTTGGGGAAATAAGATCCAATATGCCCCTGAGGGCCCATGCAGGGTAATTTCTGAGCCACAACCAGAGAGCCTGTGCAGCTCACAACAATGAAGATCTTACATCACAGTCAAATAAATGAAATATTAACAAAATATCCAATGTCTCAAATTTACATATTTAAAGATGGCATCAATGTTCCTCGGATTGTAGATTTTTTTCCTCAGAATAATTAAGGGACCAATGAAAATCCTGTTTTTAATACTAAACTTCCCATTCCTTCTCTAAACTATTGACAGTCAGTGAACTCAGTCCCATCACAGTAATGAAATTCTTACCATTCTAGATTAAATTTGAGGATTTGTTAGTATAATACTAATGTATTGTAATTTTTCTTAAGTTTACAAGAGTTTCTGTAAACCAATTAAAAGACCAGATTTCAATCCAAGAACCACAAAAATTATTCAGGAATTTTTAGTTTGTGAATGTATACCACATAAACAAAAACATCCTATAATTGTATCACATTCATCAAGTGCATGTCTAAATAAAGCTTCCCAGATACAGGACTAAATTACTCAACATGTATTCATTCTCACCAGAAAATTGTATCTTCCTCCTAGTAAAGATTTTTGTTGCTATCTTTACTTTGAAACATTAGTCTCCTTTCACCTAAATGCATATGCACGTGTGTATTTGAGAGCATTATAAAATGAATAGCATACTATACTGATAGAAACATAATATATATCATTAATTATTTCACTCGCTATCTACTTAAATTCTATGAATCCTGTTTTTTTAACTAGGGATAAAAGATAATGATGACAGCCTCCCTCACTGTTACTGTGGGACTTAAACTCGATAAAGCATGTAGAACTATTCTAAAGAAAACATATAAAGTGGACCTACAATTTATAACGGCATCCACACTAATATTTTTGAGGATAGAACCAAAAATATCTTGCTCTACTTTTTAGCCACACATCCATTCCTAGCTGGCAGATAGTACAAAGGCAAGCCAGAGTAGACACTCAGTAAGATTAACAATACGATTTAAATTGATAAGCTAGGCTGATGATACCATTTACTTGATTCTTCAAATATTTCTTCCTTCATTAAAACCTGATAGATATCTATACACTCTGAAATCAAGCAAAATCTACATTTAAAAAACATAGAAATGATGTTTAAGTGCTCGAAATATATCACCATGATCTTATTTCATGGAAAAATAATTACCTTTTCTCCAGGAAGAGCTTGACCTGGGGAAAACCTGGATCTCCTTTGGGGCCCTAAATAAAAGTTATAAAACACTTGGTGAAACATAAATTACATGTATATCATACTTTGTCATTCCTTCTCTAAACTATTGACAGTCAGTGAACTCAGTCCCATCACAGTAATGAAATTCTTACCATTCTAGATTAAATTTGAGGATTTGTTAGTATAATACTAATGTATTGTAATTTTTCTTAAGTTTACAAGAGTTTCTGTAAACCAATTAAAAGACCAGATTTCAATCCAAGAACCACAAAAATTATTCAGGAATTTTTAGTTTGTGAATGTATACCACATAAACAAAAACATCCTATAATTGTATCACATTCATCAAGTGCATGTCTAAATAAAGCTTCCCAGATACAGGACTAAATTACTCAACATGTATTCATTCTCACCAGAAAATTGTATCTTCCTCCTAGTAAAGATTTTTGTTGCTATCTTTACTTTGAAACATTAGTCTCCTTTCACCTAAATGCATATGCACGTGTGTATTTGAGAGCATTATAAAATGAATAGCATACTATACTGATAGAAACATAATATATATCATTAATTATTTCACTCGCTATCTACTTAAATTCTATGAATCCTGTTTTTTTAACTAGGGATAAAAGATAATGATGACAGCCTCCCTCACTGTTACTGTGGGACTTAAACTCGATAAAGCATGTAGAACTATTCTAAAGAAAACATATAAAGTGGACCTACAATTTATAACGGCATCCACACTAATATTTTTGAGGATAGAACCAAAAATATCTTGCTCTACTTTTTAGCCACACATCCATTCCTAGCTGGCAGATAGTACAAAGGCAAGCCAGAGTAGACACTCAGTAAGATTAACAATACGATTTAAATTGATAAGCTAGGCTGATGATACCATTTACTTGATTCTTCAAATATTTCTTCCTTCATTAAAACCTGATAGATATCTATACACTCTGAAATCAAGCAAAATCTACATTTAAAAAACATAGAAATGATGTTTAAGTGCTCGAAATATATCACCATGATCTTATTTCATGGAAAAATAATTACCTTTTCTCCAGGAAGAGCTTGACCTGGGGAAAAACCTGGATCTCCTTTGGGGCCCTAAATAAAAGTTATAAAACACTTGGTGAAACATAAATTACATGTATATCATACTTTGTCAATTGTATATAGTGTACTATGTGCTTTATATGGTATTGAATTAAATTACATATTTTAAATTAAGATGAATATGGATTATTTACCTTTTAAATGTGTATTTCATTTGTTCGTAATTTTAAATGTTGAGAAGATTTCTAGAAATTCCCCATACATTGCTGATTTTTCTAATCAATAAAGTTATACTACATTTGAAACATTTCTTTATGGAAACTAAAGGCTCTATTAACTTTTCAATTTTTGTGATACATTGAGCTATAATTCTTATTTTAGCATGGAAAACTAGCTTTTTGTAAAAGAAAACTGCTTACAATAATTCTCCAAGTTTAAAGACATTATTCCAAGTTTAAATATTTTCCCAAATCTTACAATATGCGCTGTATACATGCTTGGTTGTATTCTACTCTTTGCAACTCCATGGACTGTAGCCATCCAGGCTCCTCTCTCCATGGAATTTTCCAGACAAGAATACTGGAGCAAGTTGCCATTTCCTCCTCCAGGAGATCTTCCTGACCCAGGGATCAAACCCCTATCTCCTGTAGCTCTTGCATTGGCCAGTGGATTCTTTACCACTGAGCCACCAGGGAAGCCCAAACTACATGCATTACTTTTACACTAAAAAATAAATACAAAACCCCTAATTGCCAAAAATCTTTTCATTGATATAAAATAGGTATTTTTCATACTCTGGGAATCTTTATCTTTTATATTTCAAGAGAAATACGACATCATGCTTCAATCTAAAATTTTTGGTACAATAGTAAAATCACGTGTCTTATTATTCATTGTTATTGTTTAGCCACTCAGTCCTGACTCTTTTGCATACTAGCAAAAATATTTTATTTTCTGTTTAACTCTTCATAAAATACAGAATTAAGATTATCATTCCAGTTCTGATTTCATTACCATTCTCAGTTAACAGTTTTCCATTCCTAAATATCATTTTGGGGGTTTTCCTGATGGTTCAGCAGGTGAAAAATTCATCCCACAATACAGGAGACATAGAAGATGTGGGTTTGATCACTGGTTTGGGATAATTACCTTTTCTCCAGGAAGAGCTTGACCTGGGGAAAACCTGGATCTCCTTTGGGGCCCTAAATAAAAGTTATAAAACACTTGGTGAAACATAAATTACATGTATATCATACTTTGTCATTTGTATATAGTGTACTATGTGCTTTATATGGTATTGAATTAAATTACATATTTTAAATTAAGATGAATATGGATTATTTACCTTTTAAATGTGTATTTCATTTGTTCGTAATTTTAAATGTTGAGAAGATTTCTAGAAATTCCCCATACATTGCTGATTTTTCTAATCAATAAAGTTATACTACATTTGAAACATTTCTTTATGGAAACTAAAGGCTCTATTAACTTTTCAATTTTTGTGATACATTGAGCTATAATTCTTATTTTAGCATGGAAAACTAGCTTTTTGTAAAAGAAAACTGCTTACAATAATTCTCCAAGTTTAAAGACATTATTCCAAGTTTAAATATTTTCCCAAATCTTACAATATGCGCTGTATACATGCTTGGTTGTATTCTACTCTTTGCAACTCCATGGACTGTAGCCATCCAGGCTCCTCTCTCCATGGAATTTTCCAGACAAGAATACTGGAGCAAGTTGCCATTTCCTCCTCCAGGAGATCTTCCTGACCCAGGGATCAAACCCCTATCTCCTGTAGCTCTTGCATTGGCCAGTGGATTCTTTACCACTGAGCCACCAGGGAAGCCCAAACTACATGCATTACTTTTACACTAAAAAATAAATACAAAACCCCTAATTGCCAAAAATCTTTTCATTGATATAAAATAGGTATTTTTCATACTCTGGGAATCTTTATCTTTTATATTTCAAGAGAAATACGACATCATGCTTCAATCTAAAATTTTTGGTACAATAGTAAAATCACGTGTCTTATTATTCATTGTTATTGTTTAGCCACTCAGTCCTGACTCTTTTGCATACTAGCAAAAATATTTTATTTTCTGTTTAACTCTTCATAAAATACAGAATTAAGATTATCATTCCAGTTCTGATTTCATTACCATTCTCAGTTAACAGTTTTCCATTCCTAAATATCATTTTGGGGGTTTTCCTGATGGTTCAGCAGGTGAAAAATTCATCCCACAATACAGGAGACATAGAAGATGTGGGTTTGATCACTGGTTTGGGAAGATCCCTTGGAGGAGGAAATGGCAACCCACTCCAGTATTTTTGCCTAGAGCCTGGTGGGATACAGTCCAGGGGGTTGCAAAGAGTCGGACATGACTGAATGACTAAGCATAACAACATAAATGTTATTTTCACCCTATGGGAAGCAGGGAAACAGTCATGTCTTCCTTTGCATATTCAGGGATACTTTTTTTTCTTTCACTCCACAGGTATTTACTGAACAACTTCCTGAACACATAGGAACGAATAAAATGGGTAAGGTATCTGTCCTCTTTAAGCTGACATTACAGTGTGAGAGAAACAAACAAAAAAATGAACAAAAATCCTTTAAAATATAATTTCTTGCATAGATAAGTGTCAGAGAAAGCAGCAGTTGGAGAAGAGTATTGTGACCAGCAGGGCCACAGAGGGCTCCTTTCTTGGGTACAGTAGGCAGAACTGTCCTTGAGAAGGGTATCTGACCATAGAACTGGAAGACGTTAAGGGAGGGAGTTGTAAATACACCTGAAGGAAGATCAAGAAGAACATCCCCAGCAGAGAAAAAAGTGCAAAGGGCCTGAGGCTTGCCTGAGAAATAAATGGGTAAGTAGGCTGTCTGATGTAACTAACAGGAGCTAAGGGGAGAGAGGGAGGCGTGCACTTCAGAAAAAGGGGCCAGAACATAAAAGGAAGTATAGGGCCTTATTTGTGGTTTAGCTTTTACATACTGATTACATACAGGCAGAGCTGGCAGGATTTTTTTCCAGGATAGGAAGTAAAAGAGACAAATTGGCATCTAGTCCATGTACAATGGGAAAACGACAAAGATGGAAAAGAACAGGGAGAAGACTAGGACTGGATGAGAGCTGTAGTTCTCTCTTAAATGTGTTAAAAGTACGGTGTCTCTAAGACTTCCAAGTGGAGACACTGTGTGCTACTGGATGCTGAGTCTGGAAATCTAAAGTCACCATAATATAAATTGTATATGAAACCACAGTAAAGGATGAGTCTCCTGAGACAAAATGGAAATAGAGAAGAGCAAGGAGAATGGTTCATAAAATGTTTTCTTATATTTAGAAATTGGAGGAAAGACAGAAGGAGAGAATGAGGTGACACAGCATGTAAGCTGAAAGGCAAGCAAAGTGATTATGGGGCCTCCAACTATGGAGAAGACATTTTCAAAATGAAGGCAATGGCTAAGCATAACAACATAAATGTTATTTTCACCCTATGGGAAGCAGGGAAACAGTCATGTCTTCCTTTGCATATTCAGGGATACTTTTTTTTCTTTCACTCCACAGGTATTTACTGAACAACTTCCTGAACACATAGGAACGAATAAAATGGGTAAGGTATCTGTCCTCTTTAAGCTGACATTACAGTGTGAGAGAAACAAACAAAAAAATGAACAAAAATCCTTTAAAATATAATTTCTTGCATAGATAAGTGTCAGAGAAAGCAGCAGTTGGAGAAGAGTATTGTGACCAGCAGGGCCACAGAGGGCTCCTTTCTTGGGTACAGTAGGCAGAACTGTCCTTGAGAAGGGTATCTGACCATAGAACTGGAAGACGTTAAGGGAGGGAGTTGTAAATACACCTGAAGGAAGATCAAGAAGAACATCCCCAGCAGAGAAAAAAGTGCAAAGGGCCTGAGGCTTGCCTGAGAAATAAATGGGTAAGTAGGCTGTCTGATGTAACTAACAGGAGCTAAGGGGAGAGAGGGAGGCGTGCACTTCAGAAAAAGGGGCCAGAACATAAAAGGAAGTATAGGGCCTTATTTGTGGTTTAGCTTTTACATACTGATTACATACAGGCAGAGCTGGCAGGATTTTTTTTTCCAGGATAGGAAGTAAAAGAGACAAATTGGCATCTAGTCCATGTACAATGGGAAAACGACAAAGATGGAAAAGAACAGGGAGAAGACTAGGACTGGATGAGAGCTGTAGTTCTCTCTTAAATGTGTTAAAAGTACGGTGTCTCTAAGACTTCCAAGTGGAGACACTGTGTGCTACTGGATGCTGAGTCTGGAAATCTAAAGTCACCATAATATAAATTGTATATGAAACCACAGTAAAGGATGAGTCTCCTGAGACAAAATGGAAATAGAGAAGAGCAAGGAGAATGGTTCATAAAATGTTTTCTTATATTTAGAAATTGGAGGAAAGACAGAAGGAGAGAATGAGGTGACACAGCATGTAAGCTGAAAGGCAAGCAAAGTGATTATGGGGCCTCCAACTATGGAGAAGACATTTTCAAAATGAAGGCAATGGCTAACTGTGCCCATAGTTGCCGAAAGAAGAGAGTCATGTAAAGAGAGGCTGTTGGGAAAGACAGATGTGGTTGGTGACCTTGACAGGTGCCGTATCAGCGGAGTGGTCAAGAATACGAGAAAGTCATAGGTGGTAAGACAGGAGCTTCGACTAGTAAGCCAAGTAGAGAAATACAGGGAGTACATGGCATTTTGTGAGAAAGAAGATGTGAATCCTAAACAAAGGCTTAGGCTTTCCAAATTATTTGTTAAGATGGAAACTAGTATATCAAGCTATTTTGTTGATGACAACAATCTAGGAAAGAGGGGGGAATTGAGCCTAAGCTGGGAGAGGCACATATTTCTCTTGAGCAGGCTGTGAGGATCCAGAGTTCAAGCAGATACATTTCAGTAGAGACAATCTGGTAGAAACAATAATTTCAAAGGTAGAATATATGGGTACAGATAGCACCCATAACCTTATTAACAAGGAAAATAATGAGCGCTAATTCTAATCTGATTGCTTGTTTCTTGGTGAATAAAATGTGACGCCTGAACCTCAGAGTCAGAGGTGGGGAATGCTATAGGAGGAATATTTCCAAACACCACTCAAACTGACTGATGAAAGAAGGAAGATAAAAAGTCCTTCAATCATGCATATCTGCAAACAACAAAACTCTATAAAAGTAAAAAGTTAAATAAAAATTAAAAAAAAAAAACTCCTTCATGTGCTCCAGCGAGTCTTTTCACATTTTACAGATTAGAAATGAATCTTCATTGGCAGAATCATCAAAAAAAGTAAAATGTTTTTATCCAAGCATCAAAAAAGAAACATGTTTAAGGAAAAGGTTGTTTTCTAGTCCGACCTCTTCCCTCTCATAGCTATCATTACTTCTATCACTAATACAAACCTCAGATCACTGATTACAAAATTACAGGGCCTGACAAGTGGTTTTAGTGATATCTTAGAATTTAAGAGATCTATTCTTCATCTAATAAAAAAGATACTTTGAGCTTATGAGTTATTAGAGCTTATCTAGCAACTCCCTTTATAAAGAAGCAATAAGGTCCAAAAATGTTGAGATTGCCTAGAAAAGTACTGATAAATCAGGTCAATTTTCTTTCTCATTATCATAGTATCTGTGAAAGTAAAATCTTATTGTTTACATACTTTAATCTTCTATTATAAAGCCTGATTTTCAAAGTATTTACAACAAATTAAAAAAAAAAAAAACAAAACAGAAGCAATAGGTCTTGAGAAATTTGAATATAATAAAACTTTTTATGGCCAATGTTTTTACTTATAATTCCCACACTAAAAACTATTTTTAGGTCCAATCTGAATTTTCTATTATATATCAACTTCCTTAATAAAATTATCTTTCAATTTTCTTGACATCATCATCTAATTTGACATTTAATCTTTCACTTTTAAAAAAAAACAGAGAGTGAGAGAAAATAAATTAAGCAATAAAAATCAGATGTAAAGACAGACTTTTTTCTTATTCATAAGCTTCATACCGCCCGGCAATGTATTTTAAGAGATAAATCAAATTTCGCTTATCACCACACAAATATGCTTGAGCTAATGGATCAACTCATTCTAGAAGAAATTTAAGTCAGCATGAAGAAAATGCTTTTAACCTGGCCAGCTGTGCACTCATCTTAATATAAATACATAAGGAAGAGATTATTGAACATGACAACTTTGCCTAAAATGTAAAAGAAGTAGGGCATACTTTTCTGCATTTATGGAAAATACTACAAATTTCTTATGCTTTCCCTCATTTTGCATTTATTCTATGATTCCTGACACATTTATAGCCACATGTGGTTGGCTTTTCATAAACTTCTTAGAATTAACAATGTTCATAAATTAATTAATCTACTTGATTTTGACATTGAATGCTGACCTCTAATTACTTCTACACAATTTTTTGTTGAAGAAGCTATATACCCTTTTGGGTATGAGTAAGAGAAAAAAGAAGTTGCCTATATTTTATTATTCAAAGGATTCCAAAAACTCCACCTCTCTCACTGATTTTCTAGTGTCTAAAATGCACATTATCAGGGAGTACTTTCAGTCTATTATGAATGTCCAGAAGGTCCTCTAAGGAGGGAAACTCCCTAAATTATTAGTCCTATAAAGATGTTAGAACAGATTTATCAGATTAGAGTTCACACAATATAATGGAAAGAGCACTGGAATTTAGAGTGAAAAGACTGAATATGACATTTAACCTCTGAACTGGAATTTCCTCCTCTGTAAAATGGAAACAAATTATATCTATCTAGATTGGCTTATAAGGTTTAGGATCATATTCTCCAGCAATTATATAGATGTAAATAGTATTGAAAATAACAGTACTAAATACAATCATTAAAAAGTTTACACTTACAGCCATCTTGAAAAGCAGAAACCTCTTGAATGATTAATTAAGCAGCAAAATTTTAATGGAAACAATTTGGGATTTAAAATTTCAGAGTGTGAGTAAGCTTAATTGGAAGAATATCATAAAGCAAATAATAAATGACGTGATCTTAAGCACCACTTGAATATTCTTGCCTTAATATTAGCAATACCTACACAAGTTCTATAATCTCGATTTTAAGCATTATGTTCTCTAACCAACACCTTATCAACACACAAATATGCTTGAGCTAATGGATCAACTCATTCTAGAAGAAATTTAAGTCAGCATGAAGAAAATGCTTTTAACCTGGCCAGCTGTGCACTCATCTTAATATAAATACATAAGGAAGAGATTATTGAACATGACAACTTTGCCTAAAATGTAAAAGAAGTAGGGCATACTTTTCTGCATTTATGGAAAATACTACAAATTTCTTATGCTTTCCCTCATTTTGCATTTATTCTATGATTCCTGACACATTTATAGCCACATGTGGTTGGCTTTTCATAAACTTCTTAGAATTAACAATGTTCATAAATTAATTAATCTACTTGATTTTGACATTGAATGCTGACCTCTAATTACTTCTACACAATTTTTTGTTGAAGAAGCTATATACCCTTTTGGGTATGAGTAAGAGAAAAAAGAAGTTGCCTATATTTTATTATTCAAAGGATTCCAAAAACTCCACCTCTCTCACTGATTTTCTAGTGTCTAAAATGCACATTATCGGGGAGTACTTTCAGTCTATTATGAATGTCCAGAAGGCCCTCTAAGGAGGGAAACTCCCTAAATTATTAGTCCTATAAAGATGTTAGAACAGATTTATCAGATTAGAGTTCACACAATATAATGGAAAGAGCACTGGAATTTAGAGTGAAAAGACTGAATATGACATTTAACCTCTGAACTGGAATTTCCTCCTCTGTAAAATGGAAACAAATTATATCTATCTAGATTGGCTTATAAGGTTTAGGATCATATTCTCCAGCAATTATATAGATGTAAATAGTATTGAAAATAACAGTACTAAATACAATCATTAAAAAGTTTACACTTACAGCCATCTTGAAAAGCAGAAACCTCTTGAATGATTAATTAAGCAGCAAAATTTTAATGGAAACAATTTGGGATTTAAAATTTCAGAGTGTGAGTAAGCTTAATTGGAAGAATATCATAAAGCAAATAATAAATGACGTGATCTTAAGCACCACTTGAATATTCTTGCCTTAATATTAGCAATACCTACACAAGTTCTATAATCTCGATTTTAAGCATTATGTTCTCTAACCAACACCTTATCTTTTTAGCTTATCCTAAGCCCTAATAACTTTAACAATTATTTGAACCACTGGAACTCCTAATGTGTGATTCCACTACATTTTCACTCTCTCATCCCCTATGTCGCCTCACTTCCTACCCTAGACGGCCTAAATACCAGTGTGTTATATTCTAATTACATCCTTGCATACATAAATAATGGCACTGCTTATTTCTGTCATAGTTCACCTGGAAAATCTTAAATAAAACTCTGCTTACTCTGACCCTACCCCAAGCAGCTAAATGTGATTAAGAGAACACAATCATGATGACCAATCTCCCTTTAAATTCATGATTACATTGATTCTGGCTTCTGTTTCGGTATGTCCAATAGCTGTTTTAGTCAATTTACTTTCCCATTTTTCATAGAAGATTATTTCATAACTTTTCTCTCTTCACTCTCAGCTGGTTATCTTGCTTTCAGCTTTGATAAATTCTCATAACCAAATCCACTATACTTCTCCTTAGTCTGTCCTAAAATACTCTGCCTTCATAACCAAGACCACAAGGACATCACTGGTGACCTAACTTCCCTACATTATTTCTTATTCCTAAGATAATTGCTAAGTAACCACAATGTAATTTCTCCAATCTTAAAAAATAATTGTCATTGAGACGCCATCTCCCTTTTCTGCTCCCTTATACTGTTCCCTTTTAGAGAAAAACTCCTAGAAGTTTCTCTGGATTAACTAGAAGACCTCCTCTCCTGCTATTCCTTCTGAGACCTACTCTACTCAGGGTTTTGTTCCTACTACTACCATACCTTATTGATCATTCTTTCTCAGTTCCATTTGCTAGTTCCTCTTTATCTTCCTAATACATGGAATTCTTAAGGACCCCAAGACTCAGTCCTTGGACGTTTCTCTTCATTGTCTACATTTATCCCCAAATGACCTCATCAGTTCCATAACTTTAAATCCCATATATACTCTGAAATGTATATTTTTAGCTATGATATCTTCCCTGAATTCCAAATCCATGTTTTGTTTCGTTTTTTGCCTAATTAACATATCTATAATTTCATCGACGTGATCTTAAGCACCACTTGAATATTCTTGCCTTAATATTAGCAATACCTACACAAGTTCTATAATCTCGATTTTAAGCATTATGTTCTCTAACCAACACCTTATCTTTTTAGCTTATCCTAAGCCCTAATAACTTTAACAATTATTTGAACCACTGGAACTCCTAATGTGTGATTCCACTACATTTTCACTCTCTCATCCCCTATGTCGCCTCACTTCCTACCCTAGACGGCCTAAATACCAGTGTGTTATATTCTAATTACATCCTTGCATACATAAATAATGGCACTGCTTATTTCTGTCATAGTTCACCTGGAAAATCTTAAATAAAACTCTGCTTACTCTGACCCTACCCCAAGCAGCTAAATGTGATTAAGAGAACACAATCATGATGACCAATCTCCCTTTAAATTCATGATTACATTGATTCTGGCTTCTGTTTCGGTATGTCCAATAGCTGTTTTAGTCAATTTACTTTCCCATTTTTCATAGAAGATTATTTCATAACTTTTCTCTCTTCACTCTCAGCTGGTTATCTTGCTTTCAGCTTTGATAAATTCTCATAACCAAATCCACTATACTTCTCCTTAGTCTGTCCTAAAATACTCTGCCTTCATAACCAAGACCACAAGGACATCACTGGTGACCTAACTTCCCTACATTATTTCTTATTCCTAAGATAATTGCTAAGTAACCACAATGTAATTTCTCCAATCTTAAAAAATAATTGTCATTGAGACGCCATCTCCCTTTTCTGCTCCCTTATACTGTTCCCTTTTAGAGAAAAACTCCTAGAAGTTTCTCTGGATTAACTAGAAGACCTCCTCTCCTGCTATTCCTTCTGAGACCTACTCTACTCAGGGTTTTGTTCCTACTACTACCATACCTTATTGATCATTCTTTCTCAGTTCCATTTGCTAGTTCCTCTTTATCTTCCTAATACATGGAATTCTTAAGGACCCCAAGACTCAGTCCTTGGACGTTTCTCTTCATTGTCTACATTTATCCCCAAATGACCTCATCAGTTCCATAACTTTAAATCCCATATATACTCTGAAATGTATATTTTTAGCTATGATATCTTCCCTGAATTCCAAATCCATGTTTTGTTTCGTTTTTTTTGCCTCCAGGCCATCATTTATTTTTCATCCATCTTTATTCTTTGGCATGTGTGCGCCTCCCATTGCAATGGCCTCTCTCATTGCCAAGCACCAGCTCTGGGAACATGTGCTTCAGAGCACTGGTTCCTAATTGGACACACCACCCAGCCATTCCTCAGCATATGGGATCTTCCTGGGCCAGGGATCGAACCAGTGCCCCTTCCACTGCATGGTGGACTCTTTGCCCACTGGACCACCAGAGAAGACCCCATGTGCCATTATTATATATATATCCACATGGATATTAAACAGTCATCTCAAATTGAGTATGATCGAAAAGGAACTCCTGAGAACTGACAGTGGCAGAGTAGCACATTTGCAACTAATCCTCCTGCAAATTACAACTATGAAGTCAGAAAAATTTAATAAAACAAGTATTCAAATAACAGAAGAATAAAAAACAAGGTTGGAGGATATTCAGTTCTTGAAAGAAGAAATCACACTTGGTGTAATACACATTTGTATAGCCTTTCCCCTAAGGACACTTCCCAGTCTGCATGGAGTGCTGGAATTCAAGCAGCAGAATTTTTGGCTAATGGTATCAGAGAACAGAGTGGAGGAGTACCAGAATGATTGTAAATTAAAGGAGAAAACCCTAGGAAGAAAGTCAGTTTCCCCCAAAACTTGAATGTAGATTTTCTTCAATTCTTGGCTAATCTTAAAAATAATTGTCAATTTTTTGAGACGCCATCTCCCTTTTCTGCTCCCTTATACTGTTCCCTTTAGAGAAAAACTCCTAGAAGTTTCTCTGGATTAACTAGAAGACCTCCTCTCTGCTATTACTTCTGAGACCTACTCTACTCAGGGTTTTGTTCCTACTACTACCATACCTTATTGATCATTCTTTCTCAGTTCCATTTGCTAGTTCCTCTTTATCTTCCTAATACATGGAATTCTTAAGGACCCCAAGACTCAGTCCTTGGACGTTTCTCTTCATTGTCTACATTTATCCCCAAATGACCTCATCAGTTCCATAACTTTAAATCCCATATATACTCTGAAATGTATATTTTTAGCTATGATATCTTCCCTGAATTCCAAATCCATGTTTTGTTTCGTTTTTTTTGCCTCCAGGCCATCATTTATTTTTCATCCATCTTTATTCTTTGGCATGTGTGCGCCTCCCATTGCAATGGCCTCTCTCATTGCCAAGCACCAGCTCTGGGAACATGTGCTTCAGAGCACTGGTTCCTAATTGGACACACCACCCAGCCATTCCTCAGCATATGGGATCTTCCTGGGCCAGGGATCGAACCAGTGCCCCTTCCACTGCATGGTGGACTCTTTGCCCACTGGACCACCAGAGAAGACCCCATGTGCCATTATTATATATATATCCACATGGATATTAAACAGTCATCTCAAATTGAGTATGATCGAAAAGGAACTCCTGAGAACTGACAGTGGCAGAGTAGCACATTTGCAACTAATCCTCCTGCAAATTACAACTATGAAGTCAGAAAAAATTACATAAAACAAGTATTCAAATAACAGAAGAATAAAAAACAAGGTTGGAGGATATTCAGTTCTTGAAAGAAGAAATCACACTTGGTGTAATACACATTTGTATAGCCTTTCCCCTAAGGACACTTCCCAGTCTGCATGGAGTGCTGGAATTCAAGCAGCAGAATTTTTGGCTAATGGTATCAGAGAACAGAGTGGAGGAGTACCAGAATGATTGTAAATTAAAGGAGAAAACCCTAGGAAGAAAGTCAGTTTCCCCCAAAACTTGAATGTAGATTTTCTTCAATTCTTGGCTAATCCTGAAGCTCAGCAGAAAGCAACAACTACAAGGCTGAAAGAATTTAAAAAGTTCAGTTGCTGGTCATTACAGGGGAAAGTCTGGGGTTTGACTACATCATTTCAGAGAAACATGGTAAATAGTTGAATAAATACCTTTCCACTGTAACTGGTACACTGATAAAGAATCTTGATTGCCAATGCAGGAAATGCAGAAGACCTGGGTTTGATCCCTGTATCGGAAAGAGCTCCTGTGGGAGGAAATGGCAACCCACTCCAATTTTCTTGCCTGGGAAATCTAATGGGCACAAGAGCCTGGTGGGCTACAGTACAAAGGGTTGCAAAGAGTCAAACATGACTGAGCGACTAAACACACACAAAACGGGGTGAATACAAACAGATCTCAAGAGGACCTAGATATTAGAGGACCTAGATATTAGAATCAGCAGTTGAGGATTTTATTAACTACTATAAGTATGTTCAAGGGCTTAAAGGAAAGAATGACTGTGAGTGAACAATTATCAGCAGACAGATGAAAACTAAAGTGTCAACTAAAAACATAGAACTTATGATACAATATCTGAAATATAAATTTACTGGATGATAGTAACACAATGTTGGAGAAGGCAAAAGTAAAGTTTAGTGAGCCTAAAGGCAGATTCATAGAAGTTATCTGAAGAAGAGAAAAAGATACATGCAAAAAGTGAACAGATATCCAGTGGCCTGTGGGACAATATTGAGTAGTGTAACATGCATGTAAATGAAGCCTCAGAAGGAAAAGAGAGAAATAATGGGACAGAAATATTATTTCAAAAAGTAATAGTCAAAAATGTCCCAAACTTGTTCTGAAAATTTTTATGGTAAAAGAAGAAATCACACTTGGTGTAATACACATTTGTATAGCCTTTCCCCTAAGGACACTTCCCAGTCTGCATGGAGTGCTGGAATTCAAGCAGCAGAATTTTTGGCTAATGGTATCAGAGAACAGAGTGGAGGAGTACCAGAATGATTGTAAATTAAAGGAGAAAACCCTAGGAAGAAAGTCAGTTTCCCCCAAAACTTGAATGTAGATTTTCTTCAATTCTTGGCTAATCCTGAAGCTCAGCAGAAAGCAACAACTACAAGGCTGAAAGAATTTAAAAAGTTCAGTTGCTGGTCATTACAGGGGAAAGTCTGGGGTTTGACTACATCATTTCAGAGAAACATGGTAAATAGTTGAATAAATACCTTTCCACTGTAACTGGTACACTGATAAAGAATCTTGATTGCCAATGCAGGAAATGCAGAAGACCTGGGTTTGATCCCTGTATCGGAAAGAGCTCCTGTGGGAGGAAATGGCAACCCACTCCAATTTTCTTGCCTGGGAAATCTAATGGGCACAAGAGCCTGGTGGGCTACAGTACAAAGGGTTGCAAAGAGTCAAACATGACTGAGCGACTAAACACACACAAAACGGGGTGAATACAAACAGATCTCAAGAGGACCTAGATATTAGAGGACCTAGATATTAGAATCAGCAGTTGAGGATTTTATTAACTACTATAAGTATGTTCAAGGGCTTAAAGGAAAGAATGACTGTGAGTGAACAATTATCAGCAGACAGATGAAAACTAAAGTGTCAACTAAAAACATAGAACTTATGATACAATATCTGAAATATAAATTTACTGGATGATAGTAACACAATGTTGGAGAAGGCAAAAGTAAAGTTTAGTGAGCCTAAAGGCAGATTCATAGAAGTTATCTGAAGAAGAGAAAAAGATACATGCAAAAAGTGAACAGATATCCAGTGGCCTGTGGGACAATATTGAGTAGTGTAACATGCATGTAAATGAAGCCTCAGAAGGAAAAGAGAGAAATAATGGGACAGAAATATTATTTCAAAAAGTAATAGTCAAAAATGTCCCAAACTTGTTCTGAAAATTTTTTATGGGTAAAAAGACATTCAGTGAAGCCCAAATAAAAAATACTTAAGGGAAACAAATATATCATAGCAAAGCTGCTAAAAGCCAAAGAGAAAAGCCTTAAGATATCCTGTGAAAAACTACATAACATATTGAGTGAAATAACAACTTTAGGCTAAATTTTCACCACCAGAAACAGTAAAACTCACAAGATGAGAACATCAGACATGCTTAAAGTACTGAAAGAAAAACATTCTCAGCCAAGAATTTTTTACTCTAATTTTTTTTTTTAGCTGTCTTTCAAAAAAATGTAGACAAACTAAATTTCAGGTAAACAACAACCAAGAGAAACAATCACCAGTAAAACTGTACTCCAAGAAATATTGAAGGAATTTCTTCTAGCTAATGACAAGTGATACCAGTTAGAAACTCAACCTATAGAAAGGAATAAAGAGCTCTGGAAATGAAAATAAATCCCTTGTTTGCTTCTTCTTTCAATTTCCTTAAAAGACTGATGATACATTACAGAAATTACTGCATTGTACTGATGGGTTTATAATGATATAGATGTAAAGTAAAAAAACACAAAAAACAGGAGGATAGTAGGCAAATGTAATTATAACACTACAAGACATTCTACATGAAATGTTACCATACTAATTATAAGTAAACTAAAATAAGTGAATGATACATATTGTAATCCCTAAAGCAATGTCTAAAATTCAGAGATACAGCTGAAATGCCAATAGAGAAATTAAATACTAAAAAAAACAGTCGATTATTCAAAAAGAAGGTAGGAGAAAGAAATGACAATACAGAAGACCAAGAACTGATCAAAATTGCACAAGTGAAAATGTATTTAAAACTCTAAAAAATCAGAGATTATCAGCCTGGATAAACATGTAAGATGGAGTTACATAGTATCTATAGTAGATGCAATTTATATATAGAAAGGTAAAGGAAAAGAAAATTTTACTATTATATAGTAGACAGACAATAAGCATTGAAAGTTGGTGTGGGGCTTCCCAGACAGTCCAGTGGTTAAGAGTTTTCCTTGCAATGCAGGGGACTCTGGTTCAATCCCTGGTCTGGTAAGATCCCCACATGCCATGTGGGAACTAAGCCTGTGCACCACAAATACTGAGCCTGCATTCTGAAGCCCATGACCCCCAAATAAATGAATAAATAAAAAGTTGGTGTGGCTCTATTACTAACAAACTAGGCATCGATAAGAGTATTAATAAAGATATTTGATAATGATAAAAAGATCCGATCATCAGGAAAACATAACCAACCTTAAATGTGCATGTATCACAAAAGAGCTGAAAAATACACAGAGGAAACACTAAACACTTTCTAAACACTAAATACTTTGTACACACTAAATAAACAGACAAATCCAAAATCAGAATTGGCTATTTCAGCACACCTCTTTCAGTAATTAATTGGACTAGTAAGGACAGAGAAATTTGACTACAACCAACCACCCTAACTGAATTAACATTTATAGAACACTATACCCAACTAGTACAAAATACACAATCTTCCAAAGTTTATGTGAAATATTGATCAGTATAGTGTGATGTCCCAAGGATGAAAGAACAGGTGAACAAGGAGGGTCTTAGAATGCCTGAACAGATAACCAGATCCTTATTGTCCTTCCCTCTCCTGTGCTGTAAGCATTACTCTTCCCCCACCCAGTCCACAGTACAAGCAGCAAATGATCTGTAAGACCCCTATGCCACTCCTTGGACCCTAGCTATAAAAATGGATCAAAGACCTTTGTTCAAGGTTGATTCTCCATTAAGTCAGTGTCTCCCACTCTAATCAACTTTATTTTCCTCTCATTCTACCTCCTGTCTGGAAATTCTTTTCCAGCCCACACATGGACCACGTCAGATAGATCACCTGTTGGGCTACAAAACGCTTCAATAAGTTTTAAACAACTAAACTCTTCCATTGTGTTCTGACCATAATTGAACTAAATCAGAATCCAGCAACAATAAGGTCATTAGACATGGCCCTAATGTTCATCTAACTGATGAACATTAAGCAAAACAACATATTTGGAAGTGAACTCTTGATTCCCTCCCAGGCAAAAGCAAAAGCAATGAAACCCGGATATCATGTTCTTCTTCATTCCAGTAGATGGCAGCTCCCATAATACCAGCTGTTCAACTGCTTAAGCCTTAGATTACCTTTTGACTCCTCTCTTATACAAGTGACTCATCAGCAATTATGTTGACTGTACCTCAAAATACGCCTTGATTTTGACCACTTCACACTATCACCACTGCTAACACTCTAGCGTTCACCCATTGAAGGAGGAAAGGAACAGGCTACCCTGACTAAACTGACTCCATCTTGAGGAGAAGGACTCCATCTTGCACTTTCAGTGAACTCTGGACTGTGTTTGGACTGTGGAGCCATGGAGATGAAAAATTAACTGTCAACTAGGCCTCCCGGGCTGACGAGAACCTGACCAGGGAGACCTCGTATCTAAGCCTCCCCTCGGCCATGAAAATGAAATATCTGTCATGAGACAAATTACCATTTGTGATCTTAGCTAATCAATTCTTGGTAGATAAGCTAAGTGATATGCTTAGGTGATTTTCGACTTTCCTTTGTAATACATCAAAGTTTAATGCTGAAAGATAACCAGTATCACTTCATTTGTCCCAAGGATGAAAGAACAGGTGAACAAGGAGGGTCTTAGAATGCCTGAACAGATAACCAGATCCTTATTGTCCTTCCCTCTCCTGTGCTGTAAGCATTACTCTTCCCCCACCCAGTCCACAGTACAAGCAGCAAATGATCTGTAAGACCCCTATGCCACTCCTTGGACCCTAGCTATAAAAATGGATCAAAGACCTTTGTTCAAGGTTGATTCTCCATTAAGTCAGTGTCTCCCACTCTAATCAACTTTATTTTCCTCTCATTCTACCTCCTGTCTGGAAATTCTTTTCCAGCCCACACATGGACCACGTCAGATAGATCACCTGTTGGGCTACAAAACGCTTCAATAAGTTTTAAACAACTAAACTCTTCCATTGTGTTCTGACCATAATTGAACTAAATCAGAATCCAGCAACAATAAGGTCATTAGACATGGCCCTAATGTTCATCTAACTGATGAACATTAAGCAAAACAACATATTTGGAAGTGAACTCTTGATTCCCTCCCAGGCAAAAGCAAAAGCAATGAAACCCGGATATCATGTTCTTCTTCATTCCAGTAGATGGCAGCTCCCATAATACCAGCTGTTCAACTGCTTAAGCCTTAGATTACCTTTTGACTCCTCTCTTATACAAGTGACTCATCAGCAATTATGTTGACTGTACCTCAAAATACGCCTTGATTTTGACCACTTCACACTATCACCACTGCTAACACTCTAGCGTTCACCCATTGAAGGAGGAAAGGAACAGGCTACCCTGACTAAACTGACTCCATCTTGAGGAGAAGGACTCCATCTTGCACTTTCAGTGAACTCTGGACTGTGTTTGGACTGTGGAGCCATGGAGATGAAAAATTAACTGTCAACTAGGCCTCCCGGGCTGACGAGAACCTGACCAGGGAGACCTCGTATCTAAGCCTCCCCTCGGCCATGAAAATGAAATATCTGTCATGAGACAAATTACCATTTGTGATCTTAGCTAATCAATTCTTGGTAGATAAGCTAAGTGATATGCTTAGGTGATTTTCGACTGTACCTTTGTGACAGCCACCAAATCATGTTTTTTTCTTTAATGTTTCCTAGGCAACCTCAGGTGTTTGGGATGTGGGTTTATGCACATAGGCTTCAGGTATAAATGTTAGCCACAAGTTCTGTTCAGGGTTCTTGGCTAAATGGGGGCCTTGGACCCACCGGTGTAATAAATGCCCTCCACTGTTCACTTACTTTGTCGCTTAGCGTGAGTTGTTTCCTAAAACCTAATTATAACACCATGACATGAGCTTGGGTAGACCAAAGTCTCTATTTCCACCCTTCCCCCACCCCCCATCTATGTGATAGTGAGAACCATCCTCCTATAGTATACACAGCATGATGTCATCTTTCTCAGAACTTTCCAATATTCAACAGAGTAAAATCCAAACCAAAATTCTTTCAGAAAAGGTTTGAAGTAATCTGGCTCCTACTGTCTGTCTGATCTCCTACCACTTATCTCATTCAGCTATTCCTCAAAGACTGCCAAGCAGCCTTCTGCCTCAAGGGCCTTGGACTTCCTGAGTTGTTTCTGGTTTTCAACCTTTTCTTCATGAGGATGGCAAAAATGGTGATTTTTAATTTCAGTAGCCTGTCTTCATTTGCTAGCTTTTACTGTAAAAAGAAACTTCCTTTAATCAACTATTTAGTTGTGCTGATAATATGCAGGAAACTATAGGGCTCCTGGGCACAAGGCGCTTCTGTATCCTCCATTTCTTTGATTATAGGAAACAGCCTTCTTTCAGACCTCAAAATACGCCTTGATTTTGACCACTTCACACTATCACCACTGCTAACACTCTAGCGTCACCCATTGAAGGAGGAAAGGAACAGGCTACCCTGACTAAACTGACTCCATCTTGAGGAGAAGGACTCCATCTTGCACTTTCAGTGAACTCTGGACTGTGTTTGGACTGTGGAGCCATGGAGATGAAAAATTAACTGTCAACTAGGCCTCCCGGGCTGACGAGAACCTGACCAGGGAGACCTCGTATCTAAGCCTCCCCTCGGCCATGAAAATGAAATATCTGTCATGAGACAAATTACCATTTGTGATCTTAGCTAATCAATTCTTGGTAGATAAGCTAAGTGATATGCTTAGGTGATTTTCGACTGTACCTTTGTGACAGCCACCAAATCATGTTTTTTTCTTTAATGTTTCCTAGGCAACCTCAGGTGTTTGGGATGTGGGTTTATGCACATAGGCTTCAGGTATAAATGTTAGCCACAAGTTCTGTTCAGGGTTCTTGGCTAAATGGGGGCCTTGGACCCACCGGTGTAATAAATGCCCTCCACTGTTCACTTACTTTGTCGCTTAGCGTGAGTTGTTTCCTAAAACCTAATTATAACACCATGACATGAGCTTGGGTAGACCAAAGTCTCTATTTCCACCCTTCCCCCACCCCCCATCTATGTGATAGTGAGAACCATCCTCCTATAGTATACACAGCATGATGTCATCTTTCTCAGAACTTTCCAATATTCAACAGAGTAAAATCCAAACCAAAATTCTTTCAGAAAAGGTTTGAAGTAATCTGGCTCCTACTGTCTGTCTGATCTCCTACCACTTATCTCATTCAGCTATTCCTCAAAGACTGCCAAGCAGCCTTCTGCCTCAAGGGCCTTGGACTTCCTGAGTTGTTTCTGGTTTTCAACCTTTTCTTCATGAGGATGGCAAAAATGGTGATTTTTAATTTCAGTAGCCTGTCTTCATTTGCTAGCTTTTACTGTAAAAAGAAACTTCCTTTAATCAACTATTTAGTTGTGCTGATAATATGCAGGAAACTATAGGGCTCCTGGGCACAAGGCGCTTCTGTATCCTCCATTTCTTTGATTATAGGAAACAGCCTTCTTTCAGTCTCTATGACCTTCCCTGTGTTTCAAAGGCAGATTCAAGCAGTTGTAAATTAGGGCGAGGGAGGGGATGTGATAAAACTGAGCAGCCTTGGGGCAAGATCTTGTTTCCACACCCAAGGATACACATGACAGTATCTCTGAGCTACTTTTCAGATACTGAAACCCCTTCAGGTGAGATAATTTAATAAATAATGATGGTACGCTGCCCATATGCATGTAGACCCTAGACTAGCTGGACCTGAAGGCTGACAATGTAGACTCCTACTCATCTTATCACCATGAGCTGAGAATGTCCATGAGCTGATCATGTCCTCTTGAAAAACTACTATAAAACTTGTCCTTACCTTCAAGTTGGGACACATGGTTCTAAAGGAATGAGCCCACTGTGCCCCTCTTCTCCTGGCAAAGCAATAAGCTATTCTTTTCTACTTCATTCAAAGATTTGACTAGGTACTTATTACAGACAGTGAGCTTTTAGCATCTGTACTAAGGTTCAATTCTGTAAGAAAAGTCGGGCAGTTTCATAAAAAGAAAGAAACAAGGGAAAATGTTATTCTTTCTCTTTATTTTTCCTTTATTTACCATTTTCCAAAATGACATTTTGGTATAATAAAAGTACACATTTGGTTTTTTGTCCCTGGTTCCCGGTACAGAACTCCTAAAACCCTTGGAATTTCCTGAATCATAGGAGTGCTTTTTGTTATTCAAAACGAGCTCTTTTGAATCACCTCTGACCTTATGCTAATGAGATGACTGGTAGGAGAGAGCAGGGATAGCTTCAGGCTGGGAACTAGTGGACAGAAAGGCAAACAAGTGATTACAGGGTAGGAATTTAGCCACATTCCCTCCCTGACCTCCAGGAAGAAAAAGGGGTGACAGAGACTGGGTTATAAAAAATCAAAGACATTCCAAGAGCTTGCGGTATAAGAATATACTGATGTGCTGGGAAGATGATACACCTGGGAAGGGCAAGGAAGTTCTAGGTTCCCATCCTCAATATTTTGCCCTAGGCATTTCTCCCATTTAACTACTTGAGTTCTACTTTTTTCTTTTTAATAAAAAATTTGTGGTGGTTTAGTGGATATGTGGTGTCTGACTCTTGTGACCTCCACAATCTCATGGACTGTAGCCTGCTAGGCCTCTTTGGCCATGGGATTTCCCAGGCAAGAATTCTAGAATGGGTTGCCATTTCCTTCACCAGAGGAACTTCCTCACCCAGGGATCGAACCCACGTCTCCTGCATTGCAAGTGGATTCTTTACTGCTGAGCCACCATGTAAGCCTAATAAATTGATAAGCCTTATTAAAGTATTTTTCTGAATTCTGTCAGTTGATCTAATAAAATATGAAGCCTGGAAGTGTAAAAGACTGTGGGACTGTAGTCAGCCAGGCACAAACGTGAGGAATCCATCTGCTGCTAGCATCTCAAACGTGGGGAATCTCGTCGAGGTCATAGATATGTGGAATCTGATACTAACCTGAAGTAGTGTCAGATTTGAATTGAATTGTTGAAATACTCCATTGGTGTCAGAGAATTTGACAGTCTCATAGATGTAATTCCCTAACACACTCTAAAGGTGCCCAATGAGGGCTTGTCTGTTCTTAGATACATGGTGTCAACTACAAACTGGCATTTACCAATTACATTGCCAATGCCTAGACAACAAGGACATTTGCCGTCTGCCTCTGCAGAGACCAGACTCTGTGCTGTTGAGAGCTGCTGACCTTCAATACCCCTGATGGAGATCAGGGTGGGGCAGAGGCACTCTGTACTCCAGGGGAAACTGGTGGGGCAGGTCTTTAGACAGGTGGATGCTTTTAGGAACAGCTTTTGTTATCTCAATTTTTGCATCTCCTCATATTTAGAAAAGCACTAAATCTCTTCACGGTGGCATCTGATCCTCATGACTGGGGACCTTTGCAAAATGACTGTTTAATGATATTAAACTCCCCCCTCGCCAAAACCCTTAAATATTGGCCCTCCTCCTGCTGCCTCTTTGGAGCAGTTTCTCAGAGCTATCTGGGGTGCTGTCTCCCGGGCTGCAGTCCTAATGCCCCAAATAAAACTTAACCCACAACTCTCTTTGGGAAGGGCAAGGAAGTTCTAGGTTCCCATCCTCAATATTTTGCCCTAGGCATTTCTCCCATTTAACTACTGAGTTCTACTTTTTCTTTTAATAAAAATTTGGGGGATATGTGGTGTCTGACTCTTGTGACCTCCACAATCTCATGGACTGTAGCCTGCTAGGCCTCTTTGGCCATGGGATTTCCCAGGCAAGAATTCTAGAATGGGTTGCCATTTCCTTCACCAGAGGAACTTCCTCACCCAGGGATCGAACCCACGTCTCCTGCATTGCAAGTGGATTCTTTACTGCTGAGCCACCATGTAAGCCTAATAAATTGATAAGCCTTATTAAAGTATTTTTCTGAATTCTGTCAGTTGATCTAATAAAATATGAAGCCTGGAAGTGTAAAAGACTGTGGGACTGTAGTCAGCCAGGCACAAACGTGAGGAATCCATCTGCTGCTAGCATCTCAAACGTGGGGAATCTCGTCGAGGTCATAGATATGTGGAATCTGATACTAACCTGAAGTAGTGTCAGATTTGAATTGAATTGTTGAAATACTCCATTGGTGTCAGAGAATTTGACAGTCTCATAGATGTAATTCCCTAACACACTCTAAAGGTGCCCAATGAGGGCTTGTCTGTTCTTAGATACATGGTGTCAACTACAAACTGGCATTTACCAATTACATTGCCAATGCCTAGACAACAAGGACATTTGCCGTCTGCCTCTGCAGAGACCAGACTCTGTGCTGTTGAGAGCTGCTGACCTTCAATACCCCCTGATGGAGATCAGGGTGGGGCAGAGGCACTCTGTACTCCAGGGAATCTGGTGGGGCAGGTCTTTAGACAGGTGGATGCTTTTAGGAACAGCTTTTGTTATCTCAATTTTTGCATCTCCTCATATTTAGAAAAGCACTAAATCTCTTCACGGTGGCATCTGATCCTCATGACTGGGGACCTTTGCAAAATGACTGTTTAATGATATTAAACTCCCCCCTCGCCAAAACCCTTAAATATTGGCCCTCCTCCTGCTGCCTCTTTGGAGCAGTTTCTCAGAGCTATCTGGGGTGCTGTCTCCCGGGCTGCAGTCCTAATTATGCCCCAAATAAAACTTAACCCACAACTCTCAAGTTGTTCCTTTTTTAGTCAACAATGGTAAACTCACAGATTTAGATACTTGATGTGATTCAATCCACTACAGTTAATGTCCTTAATAATGGTCAAATTACACCAATCTTTGATTAGTAGAAGCCTTTCAAATTGGTTTCTGAATCCTTTTGATATGACTCTAGTAGTCTTTGATGGCTAGAAGGAAAAAAAATTTAATGTATTTACCGTATTTGTCTGGTCCTTTACATAAAGGTCCCTATGTTATACGGAGTAACAAAAGCACCTCAGTGTTCAACATTTCATCATACTTTACACTTTCAGAATGCTGACCTGAAAACTTTTCACAGCAATCTGATTCAGTAAAAAATTCTTGGAATGGGCCAACATCTATACTCAGCATACTTATTTCTTTCACAAGCAAGGAAAATGGGAGACATGATGGAGAGAGACATAGGAACAGAGGGCCAAAACCAGAAGTAAAATATAGCACAAATATACTCTTTGGAATTCAACATTTAATAGTATTACTTTATAACATTTCATTTATTATTATTGAGTTGGCCAAAAACTTCATGCAGGTTTTTCCATAAGATCTTAAAGAAAATCTCAGATGAACTTTTTGGCCAACCCAGTACTAATGGGACACTGTTATAGCAGCTTACTAAGATTAGATGTTTTCATTTAACTGGATTAAATCTGAAGGAGCTATTGAACTAGACTAAAGTAATATATACTATTAATGTTCATAGGAAGGTTTTAAGTTGCCTGAAAGAAGTATTTTGGGGAAAGAAATTATCTGGATACAGATTGCCTGGACTAGAAGTATAGGGTAGGCTGAAGATCTAGGTTCTGCATTTGGACTCAGGTCCAAAGACTTACTGCATAACTGATCATGTGTTAGTTAATAGTATAAAAATTTCTAGCACCCTACAGATAAAGTTTATATTAAATAAGCAAATATGATGAGCTGTCAATATAGATGGCATTTGGTAGCAAGAAAAGTCATTCTCTCCAACAAATAGAGAAACAGAATTCACTTCATGGTTTTTTTAGAAAGATAATTTTTTTTTTGAAAGACAATATTTCTACCATTAGTCTACTGATTTTAGCTAAAGAATTCAATATTCTATTTCTGTTTTAATTTAGTCTTAATAATGCTGCAAAATGCTATATATCCATAAACTTCTTCTGTGGCATTTTATTCTTCTACTATTTAACAACTTAACAACACAGTTCTAAAGGATGAGAGTTTGCTTTCACTCTTTATGGAGCCTGCCTGTTGTTATCAGTATCCAAGGGATTATCTGGAACCTTGGAAATGGACATATTTTGTTATTATTACTAAATGAATTCAGAAAGTCTTTAATTACTCTAGGTTACTCCACCTTCACCTTTCTTCCTGAAGTTGCTGCTTCATAAATGAACTGCTCACTATGCTAGCACAGACAAATTGGTGTAACTTTCAGTGTTTTTTTTTGACCTGAAAACTTTTCACAGCAATCTGATTCAGTAAAAAATTCTTGGAATGGGCCAACATCTATACTCAGCATACTTATTTCTTTCACAAGCAAGGAAAATGGGAGACATGATGGAGAGAGACATAGGAACAGAGGGCCAAAACCAGAAGTAAAATATAGCACAAATATACTCTTTGGAATTCAACATTTAATAGTATTACTTTATAACATTTCATTTATTATTATTGAGTTGGCCAAAACTTCATGCAGGTTTTTCCATAAGATCTTAAAGAAAATCTCAGATGAACTTTTTGGCCAACCCAGTACTAATGGGACACTGTTATAGCAGCTTACTAAGATTAGATGTTTTCATTTAACTGGATTAAATCTGAAGGAGCTATTGAACTAGACTAAAGTAATATATACTATTAATGTTCATAGGAAGGTTTTAAGTTGCCTGAAAGAAGTATTTTGGGGAAAGAAATTATCTGGATACAGATTGCCTGGACTAGAAGTATAGGGTAGGCTGAAGATCTAGGTTCTGCATTTGGACTCAGGTCCAAAGACTTACTGCATAACTGATCATGTGTTAGTTAATAGTATAAAAATTTCTAGCACCCTACAGATAAAGTTTATATTAAATAAGCAAATATGATGAGCTGTCAATATAGATGGCATTTGGTAGCAAGAAAAGTCATTCTCTCCAACAAATAGAGAAACAGAATTCACTTCATGGTTTTTTTAGAAAGATAATTTTTTTTTTGAAAGACAATATTTCTACCATTAGTCTACTGATTTTAGCTAAAGAATTCAATATTCTATTTCTGTTTTAATTTAGTCTTAATAATGCTGCAAAATGCTATATATCCATAAACTTCTTCTGTGGCATTTTATTCTTCTACTATTTAACAACTTAACAACACAGTTCTAAAGGATGAGAGTTTGCTTTCACTCTTTATGGAGCCTGCCTGTTGTTATCAGTATCCAAGGGATTATCTGGAACCTTGGAAATGGACATATTTTGTTATTATTACTAAATGAATTCAGAAAGTCTTTAATTACTCTAGGTTACTCCACCTTCACCTTTCTTCCTGAAGTTGCTGCTTCATAAATGAACTGCTCACTATGCTAGCACAGACAAATTGGTGTAAGGTTAAGAGTAAATCAGATCTAATTCTGATGCCAGTTAAACTGTGTTACCTTGGTTAAGTATTTACCTCTCTGAATATTTTCTTCTATGGAAAGCAGAAGGTAATACAGCCTGCTCTGAATAGTACCCTTAGTTGAAGTGAAACTGAATGAGATGGCATACATAAAGTAACTGTCAACTGATTTTAGATGCTTCACAAGTGTTGGTTATCATTCCTTCACAATCCCAGTGCCTTAGTACTAACATTGTCTGTTTATTGTTCCAGTTTAACATTTATTGAGTCCCCAACACATGCTGAGCACTGGGCTAGATAAAAAGGCAAAGAGCCATAAGGTCTGGGCCCTGCATTCAAATAACTTAGAATCTCATAAGGAAGACAAACACATGAAAACTTACTTTGTTTGAACAGAGTTGAGAACTACCAAAGATCAGCTTACACTGTTTGTCCTTTATGGTAAATTCTAATTTAATTGTAAAAGTACCACAGAAAATAAAATACATTCGTTTTTCATCAATCTAGAGTATATTTACAAAATAAGCTTTATTCTTTTAAACTTTAAAATAGCCTTGTAGGGCTTCCCTTGTGGCTCAGTGGATAAGAACCCGTCTGCCAATGCAGGAGACATAGGTTCGATCCTTTATCCGGGAAGATCCCACATACCACAGAGCACCTAAACCTACACATCAACAAAGACCCAGCACAGCCAAAAATAAATAAATAAAAGTTAAAAAAAAAATAGCCTTGTAAATAGAACATATATCTATACTATCTTAAGGTATAGTCATTCATAAGAGCCACAAGACTATGTTTTATGTAACAAATAATCAATGTGATATTTTCAGTAAAAGTTGCATTTCTGGACAAACAGATGAGAAGACCAAGCCAAACAAAACAAAACAACCCAACTGCTACTTCAGAAGACCTGGGAGCAAAATCAGGGGAAACAGAGCAAAAGCAAATTATTGCACATACCCCCTACACTCAACTCCACCTTAGGGGTACTAAAACACCTAAGTCATCAATCTGGTCCAACCCCTGGACACACCCCTCCCATCACCCCAAATAAGGGATGTGAAATTTCTATTGACTGGGTAAGGCCAAGAACACTGGTTGGTATCAGTTCTAATAATTTTATAAAGTACATTAACCCAGGACTTCCCTGGTAGCTCAGTGGTGAAGAGTTTGCCTGCCAATGCATGGGTTTGATCCCTGATCCGGGAAGATCCCACATGCTGCAGAACAAATACGCCCATGAGCCAGAACTATAGAGCCTCCGCTCTAGAGTCTGAGCTGCAACTATGGAGCCCATGTACCGCAGCTGCTGAGGCCCATGTGCCCTAGAGTCCATGTTCCACAACAAGAGAAGTCACTGCAACAGGAAGCTTGTTCACTTCAACTAGAGTGGCCCCAACTCCCTGCAACTGAAAGCCCATTAAATAACTTAGAATCTATAAGGAAGACAAACACATGAAAATACTTTGTTTGAACAGAGTTGAGAACTACCAAAGATCAGCTTACACTGTTTGTCCTTTATGGTAAATTCTAATTTAATTGTAAAAGTACCACAGAAAATAAAATACATTCGTTTTCATCAATCTAGAGTATATTTACAAAATAAGCTTTATTCTTTTAAACTTTAAAATAGCCTTGTAGGGCTTCCCTTGTGGCTCAGTGGATAAGAACCCGTCTGCCAATGCAGGAGACATAGGTTCGATCCTTTATCCGGGAAGATCCCACATACCACAGAGCACCTAAACCTACACATCAACAAAGACCCAGCACAGCCAAAAATAAATAAATAAAAGTTAAAAAAAAAATAGCCTTGTAAATAGAACATATATCTATACTATCTTAAGGTATAGTCATTCATAAGAGCCACAAGACTATGTTTTATGTAACAAATAATCAATGTGATATTTTCAGTAAAAGTTGCATTTCTGGACAAACAGATGAGAAGACCAAGCCAAACAAAACAAAACAACCCAACTGCTACTTCAGAAGACCTGGGAGCAAAATCAGGGGAAACAGAGCAAAAGCAAATTATTGCACATACCCCCTACACTCAACTCCACCTTAGGGTACTAAAACACCTAAGTCATCAATCTGGTCCAACCCCTGGACACACCCCTCCCATCACCCCAAATAAGGGATGTGAAATTTCTATTGACTGGGTAAGGCCAAGAACACTGGTTGGTATCAGTTCTAATAATTTTATAAAGTACATTAACCCAGGACTTCCCTGGTAGCTCAGTGGTGAAGAGTTTGCCTGCCAATGCATGGGTTTGATCCCTGATCCGGGAAGATCCCACATGCTGCAGAACAAATACGCCCATGAGCCAGAACTATAGAGCCTCCGCTCTAGAGTCTGAGCTGCAACTATGGAGCCCATGTACCGCAGCTGCTGAGGCCCATGTGCCCTAGAGTCCATGTTCCACAACAAGAGAAGTCACTGCAACAGGAAGCTTGTTCACTTCAACTAGAGTGGCCCCAACTCCCTGCAACTAGAGAGGAGCCTGCAGCAGCAGTGAAAGCCCAGAATAGCCAAAAATAAACACATAAATAAAGTACATTAATCCAAATATGACTGTATAAATGTTTCATAATACACTGCCTTTTCCATTTCAGTTAAACCTTTCTGAACTTGTAATTGCCTTAATTTGTTATTTTCACAGGCAACCCCTTTTGAAATGTACAATTTCTGGCACAAGTGACAAGACTTTTTATACAATTTTCTTAGAGGAAAATAATTCTGTTATTCTTGCTCAGTAATAACTGTGAAGAGAAAATGCCTTTATACTCTAAAATCCATTCATCTAAAAGGGATCTTTGTTCCTTGAAGAAAAATAAATTCTGTGATTACATGTCTAAATTTATTGTTGAGAGCATGAAATCTACTATTTATTGCATTTTCTTGAATAAATACTATAAGAGGATTATAAAGCATAAACTTTGAATGTTCTAGTAATCCTGATTAACATGCGTATTACTTTGAAATGTTACGTATCTAGGGAAATTGGTTTCATAAACCACACACTACAAGTATTACTTGACGCATTTAAGACACAATGATGATTTTTAATACCTATCACAGTCTAATGTCCTCCACAAATACGTGCAGCTAAAACAAATTGTGGTCAGTTTTGGCTGTTTTGAACATGGTTATTACATTATTAAATTTAAATATGAATTAAAAACTAATGTTCAGGTCTACATGATTAAGCTTCCAAGAGGTCCAGTCAATTGCCTGCAATTTGTAAGTACAGATATTAAAATCCCCTAATATGAAAAAAACTTAATATAAAAAACCCTAACATATGGGTTCATAAAATATGTTATTGATAAACAGTTATAGTCAAAATGATATTCATACAACTAAGTATGATATTAAAGAGAAATCTTAAGATTAAGACAATCTCTCCTAGATCATTTTACCAAAGATGTATATACTAGTCAACACTGAAAAATATCCTGTTTTTAATCTTTGAGCAGTGATAAGTTTTTTGATACAAACATCATTTTCTCAAGTAATTTCTCTTAAATACACAGATTTTAAGAAGTCAATTAGATCCAAGGCTTTCGACTATCTCTATCTTCATGTTTCCTCACTCTATTCTCTAACCTTGTTTTCTTCAAGTATTTGTTTGCTATTGGCTGAGGTGGGAAAAGGAGAGGACAACACAAGCCTATAAAAACCCCACGCCTATTCTGTTTTCCATAGTATCATGGAGTTGAGGCTGTTAGCAGGAGGACAAACCGCCTATAACTTGAGCTCTGTGGAGAAACATGAGCTGGATGTTTACAACTACACTAGCCTTCCTCTAGCCTAAATATCCATAAGGTCCCCAAACAAAACTTGGAGGGCTATAGAACCACATATTTAAAACCAAACTTGTAATTTCTTTCAAAGGCATTTGTCTTTTTTCTCACTGTTACACATCCAGTAGTTAAAATTCTTTTTTTTCTCTCTCTCTGAGACAGTTTATTAAACTCAAAAAGTTGTTGACAGTGATGAGGCTCAAGTCTCCTACTCTGGAGATTACAGAGACCACCAATATCCCAAGATCTTTAGTTATTTGATGAAAATCAAGCAAGCTCAAATCACCCACCTTTGGACCTGGTAATCCAGGTAACCCAGGATTTCCATGTGGGCCTGGTATGCCCTACAAATAGTGAAAAAAAAAAAAAAAAAAGTCAGATCATTGTTAGAACAGATCTAGATAACAAGCAACTGTTTATTATAACATTCAAATAAATATCATGATTCATTAAAATGGATATATTATTTCACAAAGTTCTTTTATTTCTTCTGAGCTCTTGGATATTTCAGTCATGAAAAAGATGCTCATTATAGACCAGAAACAGTGGTTTCTGTTTTTTGCTTCAAAACATTGCCTTAAGGTGTTTACGTCCCTTACTTACTACCTTTATCTTGAGCCACATTGCTCAGTGCCACTTCTAAAAGTTGTGCAGCATAAAAAGTCTAAAACTAACAGTGCATTTGTTTTACTCTTCTCTCAACACCTGGTAACTCTTTTTGCGCTTGGGTTTTTGCTTATGCTAAGATGTGTACTTTAAAGACGTACCTCATTTAACCTTGGCCTCCCCAACACCTGTTCAAATCACATTTAAGTATCAACTGAGATACCACCTCATTTTTAAGTGCTGGCTATACTAGCATGATGTGATTTCTCTTTCATATTCACTTCCACAGAAATTGCTGCATATAAAATGCATTTTCAATTAATTGTATACTGCCTTGGGACATTTCTGTTATTTAAGTATTTTATTGTTTTTTAACCTCTTTATGACATCTGCTCTTCAGTTTCAGGATTATAAATTCTTTAAAAATAAGCTGTTTTTAACATTACCAGGGTAGCACTTAGCACATATCAGACTCCCAGTGAATATTTGTCAATTTGGGGAATTTCCTGGTGAGTCAGTGTTTAGAATCTGGGGCTTTCAGTGCCAAGGCCCAGGTTCAATCCCCTGCAGGGGGAAGTGAGATCCAGCAAGCCATACAGCATAGCAAAATTAGGAAAAAAAAAACAAAAAGTATTTGTCAAGTTGAATTCCATAACTGCTTCTATAAATACTATGTGAAAGTAACTATTAATGCTTTATTTATTTATTTTTATTACTAATCCATATAACAAGCCTGCAGGGTTGTTATTTTCTCCCATTTACAAATGGGGAAACCTAGGCACACATAACCAGCAAGTAGAAGAACTAGGATTCATCTCCAGAAAGCCTCCCAGGTCTCCGGGCCTCCTACACTCATTTGGGCTGGGTACACACCTCTGTGCTTTTCAGCTATACCTCTATCTTAACAAAGAAATAGTTAATAATTATTTCTCTGCCTTTTCACTTCTGAATTCATAGAGCATTATCTTCCAGGAGGGAGAGGGGTGTTAGCAATGCAAACATGGAAGGTATATATAACAAGACGAAAACTAAGGGAAAAGATTAGATTTCATGATCTCTCACATTTGTGCTCTTTGAAAATAAATTTTTCAGTAAAGTAGATGGAAAAATTTATAAGGATTAAAAAATGAATTATTGATGTAGATGTGGGGCCAATGGGTACAAAGTATTGTTTGACAAAGCTCAGTAGTGCACACATGAGCAAGGACAATAACTTTAGGAAAAATTACCATCAACGAAAGTCTGGGGGTTTTAAGAAAGTTAACTTGCTGGTTGTTGCCAAAGAAGATAAAATCTAGGAAGAGAAAACGGTTAAGTTGTGGAAGAACAGTTTTAGCAGTGGAGAGGGAATGCAATTAATGCAAAGGTGAACTCAGTCCCTCCAGAAAGTAGGATCCAGGGTCTCCTGACAGAGCAGGAGGAGGACAGAAATGGTTTGCTGGCTGGAGAAGAGTAGACAGGTTTAGAAAACACTCCAAGCAAAATGTGGTACATCATTAAGTACAGAGAAAGACATGTTCAACGGCTAGAGCAGAGTGAGCATTCCTCTTGGGCCTCACATGGACAAGAGCTTGATGTGAATATGGACCATTTAATAATTTAGGGTGATTTTTCATTAATTTGTTTATATGATAGGTAAAAATTAGGGAAGAAAGTGGATTCTATATGCTATGTACATTTGTCTTTATAACACACAATCACAATTCTTTTCCTAGCTCTTGGAAGAATTTCTGCTAGTAAAAGTTCACTTTTTTTCTTTTGAAAGAAAGAAGGAGAAACGAATTCTAACACAGCAATAAATCTTTGTTGGAGCTGTGTAATATGAAAAACTACTGTTTACCCTTGAGAAGGCTTGTTTCCTCAGAACAATTATTTTTTTAGTTTATGACTCCAATATTTTCCATGATGTCATCCAGGAACGTACTATTTTAAGTCTGCCCACTCCTCCTCATTTCTCAAAGTAAATGAACCCCACACCACACCTCGCTCTATCAACTACAGATGAGATCACTTTATGATTAAGAATAATGTTACAAGTAGCACCAAAACAATCACTAATATACAAATTTGATAATCTTTTGGGGCACATTCACAGAGAATGCTTCGGCTGGCTGTTTACACTCAAATAAGTGGCATGGGTTCCGAAGCTTCTCTTGAATTGGCAAAGGCAGAGCTAAGTTTGAAGATCCAGGCAGATTTCCAGAGGAAGTGCAGACTGTACAACAGTGGGAAAACCATAGTGGAAAGCTACCAATTCTAACAGCAAGGGAGAAATGCAGCCTACCCACTTACCCGTGGACCTCTCTTTCCGGATGGGCCTGGGACGCCTGCTGGGCCAGGAGGACCCTTGGAAAACAAATGCCGAGATATTAGGCATGATAACAGACATAGCCTTTCTCACAAGTCTTGTTAATATCTCACTCCAGGGCTCCTTTTTGGTCCCCAGTTACCAGCTGTCTATGATTTTAAAATAACATAAAACCGCTCACCCTAATCAGCAGGGGTGAGAGTTGAAACTCAGATGTCCTCTAATCTGGTCAGATATGGCAGCAGAAAGTCTATGACTTATGGTTACGGCCACCGTATCTGGTTTTTACAGGGACCATAACTAGTAGTTTTGTGGGTAGTTTTTTACCTAAATTTACTTTTACTACTGAAGGAGGAATTCAATTAAGGTTTTGGAGACCAACAACTATAGTTTAAAAAAAAAAAAAAATGCACACATTTCCAAGAAGACTTGCCTTGAAAAATTAAAGCACTGACAATTTTATGTTCTTTTAGAAGACCTCTACCAAAGATCTGTGTAATGTGTTCAAACATTATTATAATGAGATCCTTCTAATATATTCAGTACTAAACTTGTCTTACACAAAATGCAGCATACCAGAGGTCAACAGAATTAAATGGTTTGTAAAAACAATATATAAAAGCAGAAACAGATCAATTTCTAAGGTATTCAGAGTTCTATAAAATGGGACTTTTGAAATACATCAAATAAGAAATAGAACACCACTACTTTGCTTCCTCATCTTATGCTTTATGTCATCTTTTTTTACTTATTTTAACAATCAACTGTGGAAGAATAAGTGCTCATTTGGGATATGGTTAATACATACTCAGTCATTCATCTGCCCATGTCATTGTTACTGAGTACTCTGCTGCCATTCTTGATGTCTACAGAGCATATGCATAGCCAAGTTTTACATTGAGAAAGAATGTTTTATCAACATTCATTCATTATTACAGTAAAAATACTACAAGTTCTGAAATTAAGACATGTCAAGGTTAAGATATTAGCCCTACCATTAGAAGGTCATTATTGTCATATAACATTTTTCTCTCTGTAACTTTCTTCATTATTAATGCTTCAGTCGTTTTTCAGTTTTCTAAAGCTCCTTCATATTTCAAGCTGTCCATTTTCCTTTTATTTTTTCCTTCTCCTAACCCTTAACAAATCTTTCATTTTTTCCCTAATATTAAAACAAAAGTAATACTTCTATTTCAACCACAGAAAAGTAATATTTCTATTCTCCCTCCTGATCCATTCAAATATTTTGACAGTTATCACTGTATCATTAGCTTCCATCAAAACTTAACCTTCACTTATCTTCAAACAAAATTAAATTTTGTTTCAAATGAGTTCTGGTTCTACTATTATCATCAGAACTTAACAGCTAATGATTTTGAGCCCTCCAAAATAAAAACTAAAAATAAAAAACTAAATGCAGGGCTTCCCCTGGTGGTCCAGTGGGTAGGGACACCGCCTTGCAGTGCAAGGGGCGCCGGTTCGATCCCTGGCCTGGGAAGATTCCACGTGCCGCGGAGCGGCTGGACTGATGTGTCCGATTACCGAGCCAGAGCTGTGGAGCGCATGTGCCCAGAGCCGGCGCTCAGCAACGACAGACGCCACCGCGATGGGAGGCCCACGGGAGCCAAGGAACAAAGACGGATGAAAACAGACAAATGAAAGACCAATAGAACTGGCCCGCCTGCTCCCCTCCCTTCCCACTCCCGCCCAAATAAATAAATAAATAAATAAATCTTAAAAAAAAAAAAAACAACTAAATGCAAAATTAAAACAAAATATCTAGTTTGGTTTATTGCCCTATCACAATATTTTGTGACAAAAGAAAACACTACTACAATTATACTGTAAAAACAATATTATAATTGATGTTAGATACTAGGGAAGCGGGCAAGTATATTTATGTCGTGATTGAAATATATGAATTGTTTAATAAGCCATAAATAAAAATCAATTCTAATTTGTCTAGAATTTTGTATTCCACCTCTGAGAAGAGATTATTAATAAGCATTTTCTAGAAATCGGAGAAGAAATTTTATATGGAATGACTTTTTATGAATTATTTTCTATAAATGAAAGTATTATAAAAAAAGCACTTTAACTTTCAAATTATTAGTTTTTAAGAAAAACTGAAATTCAAAGACCAATGGCATGGCAATCATCCAATCTACATTCAAATCATGCTTTACTCATTTACTTGCTAAATGGCCTTAGACAAGTCAGCTACTCTTTTTAAGCCTTAGTTTTCTCATTTTTTATAATACTGATGATACAAATTTACTTCTCAGGATTATTGTAAATGTTGAAGATATTGTATATAAAACACCTGCAACTATGCTTGATATTTAACAGTAATTAATCATAAACTACAAAGCAATTTTTTAAAGGTATGCATGTGGCACAAGCAGCAGTCAATTTTAGTTACAATATTATTACTACTAAGGTAATATGTATATACAAAGGCAAATGTATCCAATATCTGTAAGAGATAGTACTGTCTGGTCAATTAATCTCGTAAGTCCTACATCTAAATTTCCAGTTAGAATTCACTCACTCATTGATTCATTCACTTACACAATAAACATTAGTAACAATCAAAGCCTCCTGGAGCAGACAATGAGATGAAAAGACACACATTAACAAATAAACATATAATATATATTTTATTTAGTGACAAAGAAAATAACAAGCAACCGAGGGATATTAGTGCACATCATTTATATTGTGTTATGAGAGATTGTTTCTCTGAGGCAATGGTAAGTTACATCTTAAAAATGAAGAGTCTGGAAAGAGGAGAAAATAAAATCTGAAAACAGAAATAAAATGAATGAGGGCATAAGTAAAATAAAACAAACAAAAAATACAGTCTTATTGGGGAGCTATAAGAAAACCGACAGTGGGAATAAGCAAAAACGGAAGAAAATCCTGATGCTGCAGAGGAAAGCAGGGGCCAGATGACATATGACTACATGGGGCATGACAAAGAGTTTTTAGTTCATTCTAACTGTTAATTTACGTTTTAAAATGGATCACTAGAGAATTTCTATAAAAGATAGCAGAATATTAACATCTTTAAAACTATCCTCTTTCCCTCAAAACCCACTGAAAACACCACACACCAAAAGAAGAAAACCTCTCTGATGAAACAAAGAAACAACCATAATCACAAACCACAAAATATGAAAATTAGCTTCAGATACTGAGACATTCTGGAACAAGGAAAGATGCTGAGAGATCACTGAAAAAAAAAAATGAACCTCTTCAGACCTCAAACTTTGGACAGGCTACAGATATTTACTTGCTAAATGGCCTTAGACAAGTCAGCTACTCTTTTAAGCCTTAGTTTTCTCATTTTTTATAATACTGATGATACAAATTTACTTCTCAGGATTATTGTAAATGTTGAAGATATTGTATATAAAACACCTGCAACTATGCTTGATATTTAACAGTAATTAATCATAAACTACAAAGCAATTTTTTAAAGGTATGCATGTGGCACAAGCAGCAGTCAATTTTAGTTACAATATTATTACTACTAAGGTAATATGTATATACAAAGGCAAATGTATCCAATATCTGTAAGAGATAGTACTGTCTGGTCAATTAATCTCGTAAGTCCTACATCTAAATTTCCAGTTAGAATTCACTCACTCATTGATTCATTCACTTACACAATAAACATTAGTAACAATCAAAGCCTCCTGGAGCAGACAATGAGATGAAAAGACACACATTAACAAATAAACATATAATATATATTTTATTTAGTGACAAAGAAAATAACAAGCAACCGAGGGATATTAGTGCACATCATTTATATTGTGTTATGAGAGATTGTTTCTCTGAGGCAATGGTAAGTTACATCTTAAAAATGAAGAGTCTGGAAAGAGGAGAAAATAAAATCTGAAAACAGAAATAAAATGAATGAGGGCATAAGTAAAATAAAACAAACAAAAAATACAGTCTTATTGGGGAGCTATAAGAAAACCGACAGTGGGAATAAGCAAAAACGGAAGAAAATCCTGATGCTGCAGAGGAAAGCAGGGGCCAGATGACATATGACTACATGGGGCATGACAAAGAGTTTTTAGTTCATTCTAACTGTTAATTTACGTTTTAAAATGGATCACTAGAGAATTTCTATAAAAGATAGCAGAATATTAACATCTTTAAAACTATCCTCTTTCCCTCAAAACCCACTGAAAACACCACACACCAAAAGAAGAAAACCTCTCTGATGAAACAAAGAAACAACCATAATCACAAACCACAAAATATGAAAATTAGCTTCAGATACTGAGACATTCTGGAACAAGGAAAGATGCTGAGAGATCACTGAAAAAAAAAAATGAACCTCTTCAGACCTCAAACTTTGGACAGGCTACAGATATCTCAAAGTATATTGGTCCAGAAAGTTCATTCCAGCAATACTTTAATGACAATAGTTAAGTTCAAGGGAATGGAAAAGCCACGGGGAATATAATTCATGACCCTGTAAAAAGCCAGTTTAAACAATCACGAGTGAGGAAGGTAGAAGTAGAGCTGAAAAGGAAGAACCCATCATTTTTATGATCTACAACAAATCTCCTAACCTCAGGAGATTTCTAGTAGTGAGAGCGGGTAAAAGACAAGAGCATAAATCACCTTATCCCTTCTCAGAGCTATACAGAGGGTTTCAGGTACATGAAAATGAGAGGAGATACATTCCTAAGCAGTGGATAAAATACATATGGAAAGATGCAACTTAAATTTGATGTTGTCTACCACTCCACAATACTTCCTTTTGTCTCTCCTTGTAACATTGTAAAGCACATACTAGCCCAGATAGGGTCGTCTTTATTTTAAATGAGCAGTAACCAAAAAGAAACCAGCAAGGGATCTATAAACAAATTGAAGGGAGAGCTAAAGTGTGAGGAAAAACACATAAATTAAAAGTAGATAAAAAAAAAAAAAACTTTTACGAAGAGGATTACTCCAGGCAGACGAAAAAAGTTTCATATAGTTCATTACAGATCCAAAGACTTTCAAGATGCTGCTTTTCTACAAAAAAAAAAAAAAAAGCTCAAAGAAGAGTCACAAAAGATAAAAATAACAAGCAAGATAATGTGAGCCAAAAAACTTAAAGATTGAAAGAGCAAAAAAGAAAGAATTATAGACAAAAGCCATGTCACAACCAATAAAAGTTGACCACATTTGAAAAAATCAGTTAATTTACGTTTTAAAATGGATCACTAGAGAATTTCTATAAAAGATAGCAGAATATTAACATCTTTAAAACTATCCTCTTTCCCTCAAAACCCACTGAAAACACCACACACCAAAAGAAGAAAACCTCTCTGATGAAACAAAGAAACAACCATAATCACAAACCACAAAATATGAAAATTAGCTTCAGATACTGAGACATTCTGGAACAAGGAAAGATGCTGAGAGATCACTGAAAAAAAAAAATGAACCTCTTCAGACCTCAAACTTTGGACAGGCTACAGATATCTCAAAGTATATTGGTCCAGAAAGTTCATTCCAGCAATACTTTAATGACAATAGTTAAGTTCAAGGGAATGGAAAAGCCACGGGGAATATAATTCATGACCCTGTAAAAAGCCAGTTTAAACAATCACGAGTGAGGAAGGTAGAAGTAGAGCTGAAAAGGAAGAACCCATCATTTTTATGATCTACAACAAATCTCCTAACCTCAGGAGATTTCTAGTAGTGAGAGCGGGTAACAGACAAGAGCATAAATCACCTTATCCCTTCTCAGAGCTATACAGAGGGTTTCAGGTACATGAAAATGAGAGGAGATACATTCCTAAGCAGTGGATAAAATACATATGGAAAGATGCAACTTAAATTTGATGTTGTCTACCACTCCACAATACTTCCTTTTGTCTCTCCTTGTAACATTGTAAAGCACATACTAGCCCAGATAGGGTCGTCTTTATTTTAAATGAGCAGTAACCAAAAAGAAACCAGCAAGGGATCTATAAACAAATTGAAGGGAGAGCTAAAGTGTGAGGAAAAACACATAAATTAAAAGTAGATAAAAAAAAAAAAAACTTTTACGAAGAGGATTACTCCAGGCAGACGAAAAAAGTTTCATATAGTTCATTACAGATCCAAAGACTTTCAAGATGCTGCTTTTCTACAAAAAAAAAAAAAAAAGCTCAAAGAAGAGTCACAAAAGATAAAAATAACAAGCAAGATAATGTGAGCCAAAAAACTTAAAGATTGAAAGAGCAAAAAAGAAAGAATTATAGACAAAAGCCATGTCACAACCAATAAAAGTTGACCACATTTGAAAAAATCAGTTAAGGAATATGGATGTATTTTAACTGAATTCACATAAAAGAAAACAGGAAAAAGCAAACATACAGACATGACTGTAGTGAAGATAATAAATATTATCATCACAAAGGACATTTAACACACATATACTGGTGTACCTGAAGAATATAGAAATATGGAAAAGAAAAATACCTGAGAATATAAGGAGAGTTTCCTATAATGAGTAAAAAAAAAAAAAAAAAAAAAATTCTCCAGATCAAGAGTACCAGAAAAACTGATACAGAATGTAATAGCTTTAGTGAAATGAACTTTAAAGATATCAGAAAAATCGCAAGGGCATATAGAAGATCGTAACAGTCACCTACAAGCAAGAAATATCAGGCTGGCCTCAGACTTCATAGAGGAATATCTGCTTAAAGAAGCAGTGCAACAATCTCTACAAAGTTCATCATTTCATCACCATTCACTCTCATAAACTTTCTAGGATTTATTTTTAGACTTCTACACTATGCTGAAGTCATTATCAAAGTTCAATAATGACTTTCCCATCAGAAGATCTAAAGGATTCCCTCCACTTTTTCTCAGCCTTCGTCTGTAGTTTTCAGCACTGCTGACCAATTTCTTCTCAAAACTCTCATCTTTGGCTTTTGTGACAGTATACTATATTACTCTCACCCATTTCTGTGACTAGCCTGTCACATTTCTGCATTTTTTTCCTTCTATAACCACAAAGCAAACATTTCTCATGATGTGGCTCTTGACTCTAAACCAAGCTCCTTGCCTTGCAAATTTCTCAACTCCAGAATACTGAAGGGAAAACTCCCATAATCAATACCTACTTAGACCTCTCTTTTTCACTTCAGCTTCTTCAACTAACAGCTTAGTGACTTGGCAATAGCACCTTAACTGTTTTAACTTGGTTTCTTCTCCTAAAAGTGACTTCTCTTAACTATTGGTTTTTGTATTGGTATCACCATTTTCTCAATTCACAGGCTTAAAACCATAGAACCATCTTGATCCTCTTTTTTCACTTGGTCCCTAGGTCCAATTAATTTCCTAGTTCTAACACACGTTCTTTCAAAATCTCTACTGAATTCTACTTTCTTTTGCATTTTCACTGCTGTCATCCTAGATCATGTCGTATTTTGCAACATCTAGATGATAATAGGAATTTCCTGTCTGTTTAGGACATTGCCACCAGATTGACTCTCCTAATCACACCTCTGCTTAGAAACCTACAAAATTCCCCACTGACAACAAGACAAAGTAAGAATTATCAGTTTGAAAATTAAGGCCTCTACAACCTGTATATATCTACCTTGGTCTTATATTTACCTACCATTATTCAGCCTCATATCGTGAAAGAGTTTGAACTTTAGAGACAGAAAACCTGGGTCAAAATCCTGGCTCTATCATTTATTAGCATGTGGTTATGAGCAAGCAAATTAATTCCTCTGGGTTTCAGATTCTTCACCTGAAAACTGAGGATAATAACACCAAACATGCCAAGTTCTTCTAGGATAAGGAATATAAAGGACATAGCATAATGTTTGCTGCCACAAGTTAAAGACTCAATAAATTATAGCTATTTTGCTGTTTTTCCTATATAAAAGATATGCCCATTTCTTTCATTTATCAAAATACTATCCATTCTAATTTTAATTATTTTAGACTTCTACACTATGCTGAAGTCATTATCGTTCAATAATGACTTTCCCATCAGAAGATCTAAAGGATTCCCTCCACTTTTCTCAGCCTTCGTCTGTAGTTTTCAGCACTGCTGACCAATTTCTTCTCAAAACTCTCATCTTTGGCTTTTGTGACAGTATACTATATTACTCTCACCCATTTCTGTGACTAGCCTGTCACATTTCTGCATTTTTTTCCTTCTATAACCACAAAGCAAACATTTCTCATGATGTGGCTCTTGACTCTAAACCAAGCTCCTTGCCTTGCAAATTTCTCAACTCCAGAATACTGAAGGGAAAACTCCCATAATCAATACCTACTTAGACCTCTCTTTTTCACTTCAGCTTCTTCAACTAACAGCTTAGTGACTTGGCAATAGCACCTTAACTGTTTTAACTTGGTTTCTTCTCCTAAAAGTGACTTCTCTTAACTATTGGTTTTTGTATTGGTATCACCATTTTCTCAATTCACAGGCTTAAAACCATAGAACCATCTTGATCCTCTTTTTTCACTTGGTCCCTAGGTCCAATTAATTTCCTAGTTCTAACACACGTTCTTTCAAAATCTCTACTGAATTCTACTTTCTTTTGCATTTTCACTGCTGTCATCCTAGATCATGTCGTATTTTGCAACATCTAGATGATAATAGGAATTTCCTGTCTGTTTAGGACATTGCCACCAGATTGACTCTCCTAATCACACCTCTGCTTAGAAACCTACAAAATTCCCCACTGACAACAAGACAAAGTAAGAATTATCAGTTTGAAAATTAAGGCCTCTACAACCTGTATATATCTACCTTGGTCTTATATTTACCTACCATTATTCAGCCTCATATCGTGAAAGAGTTTGAACTTTAGAGACAGAAAACCTGGGTCAAAATCCTGGCTCTATCATTTATTAGCATGTGGTTATGAGCAAGCAAATTAATTCCTCTGGGTTTCAGATTCTTCACCTGAAAACTGAGGATAATAACACCAAACATGCCAAGTTCTTCTAGGATAAGGAATATAAAGGACATAGCATAATGTTTGCTGCCACAAGTTAAAGACTCAATAAATTATAGCTATTTTGCTGTTTTTCCTATATAAAAGATATGCCCATTTCTTTCATTTATCAAAATACTATCCATTCTTTGAGGGCTAGGTTCTAACTTTGCCCACAAGAACCTATCCTGAACAACTCAGCCTTAAGTGACCTTTTAGAGAGTTCCCCTCAGATTTTCTTACTTTTGAAAATGGGTCCTCCATAGGTTTAGTTTGCCTCTCAGGGGCATGTATCTTACCTGACCATGAGATATGGTTGTAAATATACTTACACTGTTACCACCATGTAGGCTCCTTCAGTGACTCTGTTGCACATACTTTGTGTTTCTGCTTTGCCCACAGCAGAGACTAAGTAAGTATCTATGGAATATTATTGATTCACCCACATACTAATGCTGAAATAACTATTTCTGGATTTAGAGATGAGATTAATACTCAGCTCTAACATTTGTTGAAGAAACTAAACTGCTTCCTTAACTGCTTAATATGACCTGTCCAGTGGGTCAATTTTATTACTAGTATGTTGGTAATTGTCAAAGATGAAAAGTTTGTCTATAATATATTCTTCTGATTGCATTAAACTCTTTAAACATTCACTCCAAGAGTTACTCAATACCTATCAAGTCACTTTGAGTAATAATCATGAAAGAAACACAAGCTAAACAAGTGGCATCGTCTCTTGTTCTATGGTTGCTGGAACTAAGCAAAGGACTCAAATTTTATTTCCATCAAATCAATAAATATCTTAAGATACAGTTTAGTCTGCTTGTAATTAAAAAATAAATGTTTCTAAAGACATATAAGCTGATTGTTTACAGGTATCCAAAACATGAAAGGCAAAAACATGTTTATAATGTGATTTTAAATAGTTCTAAATGAGTTTTAAATGATTTAAAATGTTTCCAATATCTATCTGCAATTGCACCTACATGACAAAACACTTTCAGAGCTAAAAGTAATCAGTCTGTTATCTCATAGTTTTGTTTATGCATTATTAAGTAAGTGACTTGGCTTTTTTCCTACTGAATGGACTGAAGGGCTGATTGGTTATTTTGCATGAGGTAGATGGAACTTTTATTAAGCCATAAATGTAAATTGGCCATATCATGGAAGATACAATGAAATACATTAGCCTTTGTAAGTCTACATTAAATAATTTCCATAATTAAGGTTTTTTTCCCAATGATTGACTATGCAATTATCTCTATCTAAAATGCAATGCTCTTGGGCTTCCCTGGTGGTCCAGTGGGTAAGGACACCGCCTTGCAGTGCAAGGCACGCCAGTTCAATCCCTCTCAGGGGCATGTATCTTACCTGACCATGAGATATGGTTGTAAATATACTTACACTGTTACCACCATGTAGGCTCCTTCAGTGACTCTGTTGCACATACTTTGTGTTTCTGCTTTGCCCACAGCAGAGACTAAGTAAGTATCTATGGAATATTATTGATTCACCCACATACTAATGCTGAAATAACTATTTCTGGATTTAGAGATGAGATTAATACTCAGCTCTAACATTTGTTGAAGAAACTAAACTGCTTCCTTAACTGCTTAATATGACCTGTCCAGTGGGTCAATTTTATTACTAGTATGTTGGTAATTGTCAAAGATGAAAAGTTTGTCTATAATATATTCTTCTGATTGCATTAAACTCTTTAAACATTCACTCCAAGAGTTACTCAATACCTATCAAGTCACTTTGAGTAATAATCATGAAAGAAACACAAGCTAAACAAGTGGCATCGTCTCTTGTTCTATGGTTGCTGGAACTAAGCAAAGGACTCAAATTTTATTTCCATCAAATCAATAAATATCTTAAGATACAGTTTAGTCTGCTTGTAATTAAAAAATAAATGTTTCTAAAGACATATAAGCTGATTGTTTACAGGTATCCAAAACATGAAAGGCAAAAACATGTTTATAATGTGATTTTAAATAGTTCTAAATGAGTTTTAAATGATTTAAAATGTTTCCAATATCTATCTGCAATTGCACCTACATGACAAAACACTTTCAGAGCTAAAAGTAATCAGTCTGTTATCTCATAGTTTTGTTTATGCATTATTAAGTAAGTGACTTGGCTTTTTTCCTACTGAATGGACTGAAGGGCTGATTGGTTATTTTGCATGAGGTAGATGGAACTTTTATTAAGCCATAAATGTAAATTGGCCATATCATGGAAGATACAATGAAATACATTAGCCTTTGTAAGTCTACATTAAATAATTTCCATAATTAAGGTTTTTTTCCCAATGATTGACTATGCAATTATCTCTATCTAAAATGCAATGCTCTTGGGCTTCCCTGGTGGTCCAGTGGGTAAGGACACCGCCTTGCAGTGCAAGGCACGCCAGTTCAATCCCTGGCCTGGGAAGATCCCACGTGCCACGGAGCAGCTGGACCCATGTGTCCAATTACCGAGCCGGAGCTCTGGAGCGCATGCACCCAGAGCTGGTGCTCTGTGACAACAGAGGCCACCGCAGTGGGAGGCCCACACGGGCCAAAGAACAAAGATGGATGAAGAAATAGATAAATGAAAGACCAATAGAAGTGGCCTGCCCACCCCTCTCCCTCCCCCACCAAAAAAAATTTTTTTTTAATAAAAATAAAAATAAAATGCAATGCTCTTAACTCATGTGATATCACTTGGCTGTAAATATATTTAATAATGTATCTAATGCATTTTTATTTAGTCTACTATAACTGTTCTCTCCTCTCTTAACATGGCTATGCATTAAGTGTACAGGTTTTTAATAAAAAAGAGTAGTGATCTATATTCAGCAACTCAATTCCTGACTGAATTTCAACTGAACGAGAAAAACATAGCTTACTCACCACTTTATCAAAGTTAAGTAACCTTTCAAGCCTACCAATAGTTTTTAAAAAGTACAATATTTATTACTGAGCCAGAGTTGCATTCTAGTCAGACCTATTACAGCAACCATAAATGCACTCAGGGTAAGCAAGGATACATCTCTAAGACAGATCTGTATGGCTTAGCCTACAGAATTCTTTTTGAAATGTATGGTAAATTAGTGCATTAAGACATATTTTAAAAATATAACTTACGGGAGGTCCAGTGTCCCCTTTGGCCCTCTCAGATTCTCCATTTCGAGCATTGTATTAAGATCCTCATAATAATAATAATAATCATAAAGTTCAGTTTCATAGCTATTTTCGATGGGATGAGCAGCATCAGGATCAAATTCACCTTCCTTCCATAGATCCAGGTGGTTATCCACAGATGGCTCATCTGTCTCTCTGTATAAGGTTGTGTTTAAAACCTGCTGCAGTTCCGTAAGTTCATTAGTGTGCAGATTTGCGGTGACAGCCTTCTTGAGATTCTTAACTGAATCTTGTTTTATATGTGGAAGAATAGATGGTATCTTCTTGGGCTTCCCTGGTGGTCCAGTGGGTAAGGACACCGCCTTGCAGTGCAAGGCACGCCAGTTCAATCCCTGGCCTGGGAAGATCCCACGTGCCACGGAGCAGCTGGACCCATGTGTCCAATTACCGAGCCGGAGCTCTGGAGCGCATGCACCCAGAGCTGGTGCTCTGTGACAACAGAGGCCACCGCAGTGGGAGGCCCACACGGGCCAAAGAACAAAGATGGATGAAGAAATAGATAAATGAAAGACCAATAGAAGTGGCCTGCCCACCCCCCTCCCTCCCCCACCAAAAAATTTTTTTTTAATAAAAATAAAAATAAAATGCAATGCTCTTAACTCATGTGATATCACTTGGCTGTAAATATATTTAATAATGTATCTAATGCATTTTTATTTAGTCTACTATAACTGTTCTCTCCTCTCTTAACATGGCTATGCATTAAGTGTACAGGTTTTTAATAAAAAAGAGTAGTGATCTATATTCAGCAACTCAATTCCTGACTGAATTTCAACTGAACGAGAAAAACATAGCTTACTCACCACTTTATCAAAGTTAAGTAACCTTTCAAGCCTACCAATAGTTTTTAAAAAGTACAATATTTATTACTGAGCCAGAGTTGCATTCTAGTCAGACCTATTACAGCAACCATAAATGCACTCAGGGTAAGCAAGGATACATCTCTAAGACAGATCTGTATGGCTTAGCCTACAGAATTCTTTTTGAAATGTATGGTAAATTAGTGCATTAAGACATATTTTAAAAATATAACTTACGGGAGGTCCAGTGTCCCCTTTTGGCCCTCTCAGATTCTCCATTTCGAGCATTGTATTAAGATCCTCATAATAATAATAATAATCATAAAGTTCAGTTTCATAGCTATTTTCGATGGGATGAGCAGCATCAGGATCAAATTCACCTTCCTTCCATAGATCCAGGTGGTTATCCACAGATGGCTCATCTGTCTCTCTGTATAAGGTTGTGTTTAAAACCTGCTGCAGTTCCGTAAGTTCATTAGTGTGCAGATTTGCGGTGACAGCCTTCTTGAGATTCTTAACTGAATCTTGTTTTATATGTGGAAGAATAGATGGTATCTTCTTAAGTGGTGACAGGCCAGTTACTTTGTCATTATGTTGTGTGATACTGTCTGACACATTCGGAAGAGAAATAAATTTAAGCTTGTTTTTTCCCCTTGGCTCATGGAGGCTATGATGGGTCACTGGTAGGCTCAAATTTGCCTGAGTAAGTTGCTTGGTGATCGCTTCTTTGGCCTGAATCACACGGTTCATAAGATCCATAGCGGAGACATTGCCTGAATGAAGAGAAGTTAACTGAGATCTTGGTATCTTGTGTTCTTGTTTATGCACTGTCCCGGAATCATTATTTGTGAAATCTAGAATGCTTTTGTTTTCAGTAAGTGTGTCCTCTGATGGTACTTGTTCACCCAATCTTCTGGGCAAGAGAGGGTTTTCTGGTATCTTATTTGGTGCAACAGTCAAATGAGGAAGATTTGTCTCAGGGCGACACTGCTGTTTCACATATCTGCAATAATTTGCAGATGCTTTGGCAGAAGGAATAATATCCAACTGACATATTACTCCTTCAAAATGGACAGAATTATTACTCATACTTCCCAAGGTAAACACACTGTTAGAATCAAAGGTCTGAACTTCTGAAAGAGTCTCTCTGCTAAAATATTTCTTTCCACATTCAACAAACATGGAGACAACTTGACTGCTAACAGCAATGGCAAATGAATGCCATCGCTCATCGTGAATGCTGTAGTTGAAAAAGACAGACTGCTTTCCTCCAAGGTATACCACTAATTTTTTAGGTAACAGCTGTACTCCTAATTGCAATCTATTTTTACTTCTAACGCTGAAGAGAAATGCATTGTTTACTCTATGTGACTGTAACCCAATTAATATTGTAAATGGCTGTTCTAGATTGAGTGGTAAAATTTTCTCAAGAGGTGACTCAATGTAAGAATCTTTTGTTAAAATGACACCCAATTCTGTTAAATGGACCCCCTGAGGTAATGGTGTAGATGATGACGGTACAGCAGTCACTGATGATGACTGTCTTACATCTTTGCCTCCAAGGCCTAGTTGATGAAGAATATCTATGCCTGGAAATTAAAAAGAGAGAGAGAAAAAGAGAGAAAGAATCTTACTCTTATGCATTCATGTGTTCATATAAATGTTTGAGTATGAGAAAATCTTCCTTGTAGGTATCAACAGTAATCCCTAAAATAAACATGCTCTATCAATAACTAATGTCTAGGTAATGAGAGGTATGGAAAAGGAGAGTAAAACATTATGCTTTATAATCTGAAATACACCCCAATAGCCCTATGCCCACAATTTAGTAAATGTTCTCTCATTCTTCCTAGTGAGGAAATTTGTTACTCCAATAAATGTACATCTTCAAAGATTCCCAGAGGGTCGTGTACTTCTTTAATTTCAAACTTAAAATTTTATGACTTCATTATTAAAAGAGAAACTCAGGACATACTTACAAAAAGAAATTTTAAGTTTGAAAACTATTTTATACATTAAGTTCACACAATTATTTAAACTATAATTCTCCTTAGTCTTCCAATAATTTACAAGTCACATAAAAGTCCTCCCCCTGCCCAATTCCTTTACTGTGTGCTATATGTAACATACCCAGTACCTTGAAAGCTCCTAGACTACCGAAAGTCTTACTGTTGATGATTGCTGTATATTTTTCTCTCCCTTCCATTTTTATCTCTTCAAATTTCTCTTTCATTTTTCCTCAGTGCTCCACAGTAATTCTTAATCCAAGCAATTTGTAGACTTTCTCAACAATTATTATAAAAGAAAGGTTTTATATAGATTACATGATTATGATTTTTCTATTTTTCAAAATTTATATATAGATTTTTACAAATTGGGGTTATTTCCCCCCATTTTTCTAAATTGCAATCTATTTTTACTTCTAACGCTGAAGAGAAATGCATTGTTTACTCTATGTGACTGTAACCCAATTAATATTGTAAATGGCTGTTCTAGATTGAGTGGTAAAATTTTCTCAAGAGGTGACTCAATGTAAGAATCTTTTGTTAAAATGACACCCAATTCTGTTAAATGGACCCCCTGAGGTAATGGTGTAGATGATGACGGTACAGCAGTCACTGATGATGACTGTCTTACATCTTTGCCTCCAAGGCCTAGTTGATGAAGAATATCTATGCCTGGAAATTAAAAAGAGAGAGAAAAGAGAAAGAATCTTACTCTTATGCATTCATGTGTTCATATAAATGTTTGAGTATGAGAAAATCTTCCTTGTAGGTATCAACAGTAATCCCTAAAATAAACATGCTCTATCAATAACTAATGTCTAGGTAATGAGAGGTATGGAAAAGGAGAGTAAAACATTATGCTTTATAATCTGAAATACACCCCAATAGCCCTATGCCCACAATTTAGTAAATGTTCTCTCATTCTTCCTAGTGAGGAAATTTGTTACTCCAATAAATGTACATCTTCAAAGATTCCCAGAGGGTCGTGTACTTCTTTAATTTCAAACTTAAAATTTTATGACTTCATTATTAAAAGAGAAACTCAGGACATACTTACAAAAAGAAATTTTAAGTTTGAAAACTATTTTATACATTAAGTTCACACAATTATTTAAACTATAATTCTCCTTAGTCTTCCAATAATTTACAAGTCACATAAAAGTCCTCCCTCTGCCCAATTCCTTTACTGTGTGCTATATGTAACATACCCAGTACCTTGAAAGCTCCTAGACTACCGAAAGTCTTACTGTTGATGATTGCTGTATATTTTTCTCTCCCTTCCATTTTTATCTCTTCAAATTTCTCTTTCATTTTTCCTCAGTGCTCCACAGTAATTCTTAATCCAAGCAATTTGTAGACTTTCTCAACAATTATTATAAAAGAAAGGTTTTATATAGATTACATGATTATGATTTTTCTATTTTTCATTATAATGTTATTGATAGTATATTGCTTTATCTTCTGTATCTAATTATAAACTCTTGGAAGACAGAGTCTATGTCTGCTTCCTACTACATACCTACTATTCCTCTCTTCAAACTTTTCTATAATTTCTGAATGAATGAATTCACCCCACCTGAATCTCTTCAGAAGTGACATTTACCCCTAGAGTCCTATGTGGTAGATGCCCACCAAAATATTCCTAACAGTGATTACCAATTATATGCATCTCCAAGAATTTGGGAAAATGCTTTAAAGAAGCCCATAAACATATACAAAAAAAATGTTTACCTCTTATGTTTTAAAATAATTCATAAAAATTTTAATTTTACTCCATAATATAGCTACTTGGTTTAATATAAAACATGAGTTGCCAGCTAGATCATTACCAATCCTCACTGAACATTTACACTTCTGACACATAGCATAAAGGCTTAGCCTGTGACTTTGGATATTCTCAATGCTAACTGCCTCTAATGATATTCTCAATTCAAGAAAAACTATGGAAGAAACACTGATAATATGAAAAGCACAATGCTTAAAGTATATATAACCATAAACTGTATAAAGTTAGCATTGTATGATGCCAGATCAGTTACTCTTACACAAAGGAAAGGTCAAAATTATGTCATATGCTAATCTGGGAACATACATATCTGTAAACAAAACTGTAAAAATATTAAAATTTTTTTTTAAGAAAATTATGTCATATGATACCTAGGGCTGCTACTTGTCCAAAGAAAACAAATCTCCATATTTAACTTCTGGTATGTACTACCTCAAATTTCTGATTCTATTAGAATGAAATACTAGAGAAAATATTATTTTAAAACTTTAGTATACATTTTCAATATTTATATATTTACTTATACACATAGTATAAATGCTTACTTCAATTCTGATATACACCTGTATTTCCCTCAATTCTGAGTTTTTATGACAAATAGCAAGGGTTTTGTAAAAATCAAATGATTTAAGGATTTACTACTGAAAATGCTGAATGAACCATCCTTGCATTCCTAAAATAAAATTCATTTGATCACTGTATTTTATTCTTTTAATATCTTACTGATTGTTGAATATTTTATATAGACACATTGGATCAATATTTATAAATTAAGACTGATCTGTGGTTTTCCTTTATTGTACTAATATAATGTTGTACTTTCATTATTTTTTATGGCCTTGAAAAGTTTAAATTCCTTTAAGAATTTTTTTCTCAAAAGTCAAATAAAGCTCAGTTGTAAATCAAACTTATGCTGACCTTTTCATTGATAGCTTTCCATCTGCCCTCTTAATTTCTCTTATGTCAATTAACTGATTCAAAATGTCAACTACCGCTTGAATCTATTTTCTAAATTTATATTTTTATTTATTTACTTATTTTTAAAGATTTATTTATTTTGGGCAGGGGTCGGGTTGGGGAGAGAGGGGAGCGAGCGGGCCACTTCCACTGGTCTTTCATTTGTCTATTTTCATCCGTCTTTGTTCTTTGGCTCCTGTGGGCCTCCCATCGCAGCGGCGCCTATCGTTGCAGAGCACCGGCTCTGGGCGCATGCGCTTCAGAGCTCCGGCTCGGTAATTGGACACATCGGTCCAACCACTCCGCAGCACATGGGATCTTCCCAGGCCAGGGATCGAACCGGCGCCCCCTGCACTGCAAGGCAGTGTCCTTACCCACTGGACCACCAGGGGAAGCCCTGAATTTATATTTTTAAATGAAATAACTTCCTTTTAGGCTCTCAAAAGAGATCATCATGTAACATTCCTTTATAATTCTTCTTGTTTCCTATTTCTGATTCTCTCTCAAATTTTCCAATTTTGTATATTTTGATCTATTTGCTCTTAATGGTAACTACTGCTCATTTCAAAAGTATAGCCTTAGATTTGTTTATCCTTTCCATTATTTTTTGTCTGCTTTCTATATTACTTTCTGAATTTATCTTTAATACTTTTTCTTATTTTCATTTGGTTTGATTCTTTTTCTAGTTTCTGGAGAAGAGCACTTATCTATAGAACTTAAACTGTATATTTTCAGAATACTGCTTTAGCTATATCCCATAGATTTTTGATACCTGATATTTTCATTTTGTGTGATTTTTCATTTTTGTGGGTTTCTAGAAACTATGCAATTTTTACTTGCATTTTTCCATTGCCCCAAATGATTTAAGAAGAAATGTGACAGTGACATCTTCCAGTTAGGTTTTTGTTTTCGATTTTGTATTTAAAACCTAATTTAACGGCACTGTGATTAGAAAATGGTGTCTAATTTGCACTATTTTTTAAACTTAGCCTAGTAAATGGCTAATTTTTAATAGTCTCAGTTGTAAATCAAACTTATGCTGACCTTTTCATTGATAGCTTTCCATCTGCCCTCTTAATTTCTCTTATGTCAATTAACTGATTCAAAATGTCAACTACCGCTTGAATCTATTTTCTAAATTTATATTTTTATTTATTTACTTATTTTTAAAGATTTATTTATTTTGGGCAGGGGTCGGGTTGGGGAGAGAGGGGAGCGAGCGGGCCACTTCCACTGGTCTTTCATTTGTCTATTTTCATCCGTCTTTGTTCTTTGGCTCCTGTGGGCCTCCCATCGCAGCGGCGCCTATCGTTGCAGAGCACCGGCTCTGGGCGCATGCGCTTCAGAGCTCCGGCTCGGTAATTGGACACATCGGTCCAACCACTCCGCAGCACATGGGATCTTCCCAGGCCAGGGATCGAACCGGCGCCCCCTGCACTGCAAGGCAGTGTCCTTACCCACTGGACCACCAGGGGAAGCCCTGAATTTATATTTTTAAATGAAATAACTTCCTTTTAGGCTCTCAAAAGAGATCATCATGTAACATTCCTTTATAATTCTTCTTGTTTCCCTATTTCTGATTCTCTCTCAAATTTTCCAATTTTGTATATTTTGATCTATTTGCTCTTAATGGTAACTACTGCTCATTTCAAAAGTATAGCCTTAGATTTGTTTATCCTTTCCATTATTTTTTGTCTGCTTTCTATATTACTTTCTGAATTTATCTTTAATACTTTTTCTTATTTTCATTTGGTTTGATTCTTTTTCTAGTTTCTGGAGAAGAGCACTTATCTATAGAACTTAAACTGTATATTTTCAGAATACTGCTTTAGCTATATCCCATAGATTTTTGATACCTGATATTTTCATTTTGTGTGATTTTTCATTTTTGTGGGTTTCTAGAAACTATGCAATTTTTACTTGCATTTTTCCATTGCCCCAAATGATTTAAGAAGAAATGTGACAGTGACATCTTCCAGTTAGGTTTTTGTTTTCGATTTTGTATTTAAAACCTAATTTAACGGCACTGTGATTAGAAAATGGTGTCTAATTTGCACTATTTTTTAAACTTAGCCTAGTAAATGGCTAATTTTTAATAGTGTTTGGTAAGTATTTACAAAGATGTTTTGGGGTACAAAATTTAAAAACCAGTTGGCTGAGCCTCATTGTTTATATCCTCTATACCCTTATTTTTAGGCAATTAATTTATCATGGCCTAAGGGGTAAAGAAAGTCTCAGTACTATTTTATCTTTTTGGCCTATCATCTCATGTGGTCTTAACTTTATGAATATTAATACTATGGTTAATATGCAGAGACAGTCATAAAGTCCACATGTTAACTGGGTATTGCTCCTTTTCAAATGATAAAGAGAATGTCTATGTCTTCTTTATTTATAACTTCTACTTGATCTGGTATTAAGACCCCTTGCCCTCAAATTTTTTTGCATTTTCTGATATACCTTTGCCTATACTTTATTTTACCTACTTTGAACTACTGTCTTAAGAGGAAGGAGTTTATTTTGTGATCTGAAATTTTTCTTTAAATATAAAATTAAATCTATATATTCATTAATGTGATGGTTTGCTTAATCTGTCATATTGCTCTCCCATTTTAATTTTCAAAGACACTACGTGCTTTGTCTTTGCATGTAGTTTGAGATTAGAAAGAAAATTAAATTTATACACTTTAAGTGTATACAGTGTCCCTAGCCTACTTTAGACGTATCTATCAACTTTACTGAACAATGTTTCCTTTTCTTTTTTCTACTTTTTGCCCCCTTTACCAGCTAATATTAGCCAATTATCTTTTTTAAGTATTTACCTTCTCATTAAATATTATCCTTCCAGTGTTTTTTATTTATCAACTTCATACATTTAATCCTCAGCTTTTAATAAATCAATCAGCAAACTTAATCTAATTCCTGTTTTTTTTCCTCTCTTTTCCTCCCATTTTTAGGTGGTTGTACCAACTCTATATTATTAGTTCATGTGATATACATGCTGTTTCATTCCCATATTTTCTTCTGTGAATAGAGCGAGCCTTTTATAGTCATTTTCTCCTTACTTTTTGCAGAAGTTTATACTTTATTAGTTTCCTCAAGAAGGCTCCATGAGAACTGTTTCTGACTTTTTTAAATGGTTGCCAGTGTCATACCTGAAGTTTCATTGAACATAACATTCTTTGTTGGTATTTTCTTTCACTGAATATCTTACAACTATGCTTCCACTGTCCTTAGATGTTGACCATTAGGGCAGAAAAAGTCAGCTAACCATTTTCTCCAAGTGACTTTTTGTTGTTGTTGTTACCAGCATACCCAAGAGATGTGTTTTTTAACCTTCAAAGTACAGTAATTTGGGGTTTTTTTAGGAGATGGCTTCATACTGACCATTCTGGATAAGTTTTTCGAGGACACAGTATGCTCATTTGTTGTACACATTCAAGTTACTTTTTTTTTTTTGACTTCTAAGTTTTTGTTTTCTAATCATACCATTGAGTATTTGTTCTATTTTAGTTTGTTTTCTCCTTCAAAAATTCCTATTCTAAGTATATTGAATCTCCACTGCTGTCCTCTATGTCATTTCACTGTAAATGTTGTCTTCAGTTTCATTTGTTTGATTTTCTTGTATCGTTGTGTTTTGCATAATGTCTCATCTCTTCATGTTCCAATTTCATTTTGATTTGTAAAAGGGTTTTTTCCCTCTACTTGAGTTTTACAAGGTTTTATCCTTCATATTGCTCTCCCATTTTAATTTTCAAAGACACTACGTGCTTTGTCTTTGCATGTAGTTTGAGATTAGAAAGAAAATTAAATTTATACACTTTAAGTGTATACAGTGTCCCTAGCCTACTTTAGACGTATCTATCAACTTTACTGAACAATGTTTCCTTTTCTTTTTTCTACTTTTTGCCCCCTTTACCAGCTAATATTAGCCAATTATCTTTTTTAAGTATTTACCTTCTCATTAAATATTATCCTTCCAGTGTTTTTTATTTATCAACTTCATACATTTAATCCTCAGCTTTTAATAAATCAATCAGCAAACTTAATCTAATTCCTGTTTTTTTTCCTCTCTTTTCCTCCCATTTTTAGGTGGTTGTACCAACTCTATATTATTAGTTCATGTGATATACATGCTGTTTCATTCCCATATTTTCTTCTGTGAATAGAGCGAGCCTTTTATAGTCATTTTCTCCTTATTTTTTGCAGAAGTTTATACTTTATTAGTTTCCTCAAGAAGGCTCCATGAGAACTGTTTCTGACTTTTTTAAATGGTTGCCAGTGTCATACCTGAAGTTTCATTGAACATAACATTCTTTGTTGGTATTTTCTTTCACTGAATATCTTACAACTATGCTTCCACTGTCCTTAGATGTTGACCATTAGGGCAGAAAAAGTCAGCTAACCATTTTCTCCAAGTGACTTTTTGTTGTTGTTGTTACCAGCATACCCAAGAGATGTGTTTTTTAACCTTCAAAGTACAGTAATTTGGGGTTTTTTTAGGAGATGGCTTCATACTGACCATTCTGGATAAGTTTTTCGAGGACACAGTATGCTCATTTGTTGTACACATTCAAGTTACTTTTTTTTTTTTGACTTCTAAGTTTTTGTTTTCTAATCATACCATTGAGTATTTGTTCTATTTTAGTTTGTTTTCTCCTTCAAAAATTCCTATTCTAAGTATATTGAATCTCCACTGCTGTCCTCTATGTCATTTCACTGTAAATGTTGTCTTCAGTTTCATTTGTTTGATTTTCTTGTATCGTTGTGTTTTGCATAATGTCTCATCTCTTCATGTTCCAATTTCATTTTGATTTGTAAAAGGGTTTTTTCCCTCTACTTGAGTTTTACAAGGTTTTAATATCTTAGTCTCTTCCTTTTTCCGAGTTCTTCTATTTCTGCTTTATGATCTTCCTCCACAGTAGTGATTGTTTTTCTATGTGCACATTCTCATTTTTGCTATTTTCCCCTGCATTTTCACTTCTGGTGTTTTCTATTTTAGTTTCTTATGGCTTCATAGCCCAGCAGTTTTTAGAAGGATGCAGGGGGAGAAGGTGGCGGGCCATAGCTGCCAAATCTCAAAAGCAGAGGTTCTGTTTCAGCGTTACCCGGAGATTCTTTCTGAAATGGCTCCTTGAAACAGCCCCACCCTCTCTGAACCAAAGCTAGTCCAGGAGGACTAGCCAGCCCTGCTAAGTAACTCCTTCCTCTGTAATCATTCCCACCGGCATGTACTTCAGAATGAGTCCTTCACCTTAGGAAGTAAATTGTTTTTACATTTTGTTGAGATCTGACCCCACTGGGCTGTTTAGCTATTACCTATCTGTGCTACTTTCTTCTGGGCAGCTTCAGTCCTCTCCAGATCCCATAGCACTTGTTTTATTACAGAAGAGATTCCCTAGTGGCTCAGAAGCTAAAGAATCTGCCTGTGATGTGGGAGATCCAGGTTCGATCCCTGGTTCAGGAAGATCCCATGGAGTAGGAAATGGCAGCCCACTCCAGTGTTCTTGCCTGGGGAATTCCAAGGCAGAGGAGCCTGGTGGACTACATTCCATGGGGTCACAACTAGTTGCTCAGTCATGTCCAACTTTTTAACACTTTCACTCTTTGAAGGTTAAGGTACTTCAAGGTGTTCTCCTCACCTTGTATAAACTGGTTTTTGCTGGTACTTTCTGAAATCTTTCTATTGACTTCCCTCCACAGGGGCATCTGCTTTTCTTAGCAGAATTTTGGGAGTCTGCAGATTATATCAGTACCTAGATTTGCTGAAAATGCAGTTCTGGGGTTCATTTATTATTTCATTCACCTTGTTTCATTTGTATGATATCCAAAAACAGAAATAGAAAGATAGCATCTTATAGTTTCACATTTACTGAAAAGTGAAATACTGAACACTGAATACTGAAAATCAATACTCATTTTACAGGTGAAGAATCTGAGAGATTAAATCCAGAGAGATTAAATAGTTTGGTCAAGGAAACACAATAGATAAATGGCAGAAATGAATTTGAGCACAATCAGACTGACTTAAAGTCTACCATCTTTAACGTCTACCTTCCACAGTGCCTCATAAACATTTGTTCTACACACCACCTTGTTTCCCTCGAAATGCCTCACTAATCATGGCAGGGTTATTTCCCCCAGCAGAAATCTCACAGTGGAGAACATTCCCTAGGTAGCCACTAGAGTTGGTATTGAGGGGAAATCTAATTATTCTTCTAGTTTTAACCTTTCACATCTCACAATGATTATTCAGAAAATACCTTGAATTGATGCTGACTGAAGAGAAAATATAGAACTACCTTAGAGATATTGCAGGTTCTGTTACAGACTACCACAATAAAGTCTTGAATACAGTGAGTTACACATATTGCTTCGCTTCCTAGAACAAATATATGTGTATACTATACACCTGTACTTCAGAATGAGTCTCCCTGGAAGTAAATTGTTTTACATTTTGTTGAGATCTGACCCCACTGGGCTGTTTAGCTATTACCTATCTGTGCTACTTTCTTCTGGGCAGCTTCAGTCCTCTCCAGATCCCATAGCACTTGTTTTATTACAGAAGAGATTCCCTAGTGGCTCAGAAGCTAAAGAATCTGCCTGTGATGTGGGAGATCCAGGTTCGATCCCTGGTTCAGGAAGATCCCATGGAGTAGGAAATGGCAGCCCACTCCAGTGTTCTTGCCTGGGGAATTCCAAGGCAGAGGAGCCTGGTGGACTACATTCCATGGGGTCACAACTAGTTGCTCAGTCATGTCCAACTTTTTAACACTTTCACTCTTTGAAGGTTAAGGTACTTCAAGGTGTTCTCCTCACCTTGTATAAACTGGTTTTTGCTGGTACTTTCTGAAATCTTTCTATTGACTTCCCTCCACAGGGGCATCTGCTTTTCTTAGCAGAATTTTGGGAGTCTGCAGATTATATCAGTACCTAGATTTGCTGAAAATGCAGTTCTGGGGTTCATTTATTATTTCATTCACCTTGTTTCATTTGTATGATATCCAAAAACAGAAATAGAAAGATAGCATCTTATAGTTTCACATTTACTGAAAAGTGAAATACTGAACACTGAATACTGAAAATCAATACTCATTTTACAGGTGAAGAATCTGAGAGATTAAATCCAGAGAGATTAAATAGTTTGGTCAAGGAAACACAATAGATAAATGGCAGAAATGAATTTGAGCACAATCAGACTGACTTAAAGTCTACCATCTTTAACGTCTACCTTCCACAGTGCCTCATAAACATTTGTTCTACACACCACCTTGTTTCCCTCGAAATGCCTCACTAATCATGGCAGGGTTATTTCCCCCAGCAGAAATCTCACAGTGGAGAACATTCCCTAGGTAGCCACTAGAGTTGGTATTGAGGGGAAATCTAATTATTCTTCTAGTTTTAACCTTTCACATCTCACAATGATTATTCAGAAAATACCTTGAATTGATGCTGACTGAAGAGAAAATATAGAACTACCTTAGAGATATTGCAGGTTCTGTTACAGACTACCACAATAAAGTCAATATTGGAATACAGTGAGTTACACATATTGCTTCGCTTCCTAGAACATAATAATTTATGTGTATACTATACAGTAGTCTAGTTAGGATGCAACAGCATTATGTTTAAAAAATAATGTACATACTTTAATTAAAAGCTACTTTACAGGCTTCCCTCGTGGTCCAGTGGATGAGGACACCGCCTTGCAGTGCAAGGGGCGCCGGTTCGATCCCTGGCCTGGGAAGATCCCACGTGCCGCGGAGCGGCTGGACTGATGTGTCCAATTACCGAGCCAGAGCTCTTGAGTGCATGAGCCCAGAGCCGGTGCTCTGCAACGACAGAGGTCACCGTGATGGGAGGCCCACAGGGGCCAAAGAACAAAGACGGATGAAAATGGAGAAATGAAGGGCCAATAGACGTGGCCTGCCTGTTCCCCTCACTCCCAACCCGACCCCCACCCAAAATAAATAAATGAATAAATCTTTAAAAAAAAAAAAAAAAAACTACTTTACTGCTAAAAATGCTAACCTTCGTCGGAGCCTTCAGTGAGTTGTGATCTTTTTGCAACCACAACAGAAACAATGATCAGAGATCACCATAATAAATGTGATAATGAAAAAGTTTGAAATACTTTGAGAACTACCAAAATGTGACAGACACATAAAGTGAGCAAATGCTGCTGGAAAAATGACACCGATAGACTTGATCAAAACCACAAACCTCCAATTTCTAAAATACATAGTATCTAAGAAATGTGATAAAGCCATGTGCAATAAAATGAAGCATGCCTGAAAAGAACTGTTAAGTTTAAAAAGGCACAAGAGGATTGAGGAGAACAGGAGAAAAAATAAAGATTCCTATCATAGGATTGACTTTTTACATTAATTTTAGCCTAGCCCTGAATACCACCAAATTGCAATTTTAAATTTAGATATTTGGTATTGATAAACACAGCAAGAAAAATCTCACAGTGGAGAACATTCCCTAGGTAGCCACTAGAGTTGGTATTGAGGGGAAATCTAATTATTCTTCTAGTTTTAACCTTTCACATCTCACAATGATTATTCAGAAAATACCTTGAATTGATGCTGACTGAAGAGAAAATATAGAACTACCTTAGAGATATTGCAGGTTCTGTTACAGACTACCACAATAAAGTCAATATTGGAATACAGTGAGTTACACATATTGCTTCGCTTCCTAGAACATAATAATTTATGTGTATACTATACAGTAGTCTAGTTAGGATGCAACAGCATTATGTTTAAAAAATAATGTACATACTTTAATTAAAAGCTACTTTACAGGCTTCCCCTGGTGGTCCAGTGGATGAGGACACCGCCTTGCAGTGCAAGGGGCGCCGGTTCGATCCCTGGCCTGGGAAGATCCCACGTGCCGCGGAGCGGCTGGACTGATGTGTCCAATTACCGAGCCAGAGCTCTTGAGTGCATGAGCCCAGAGCCGGTGCTCTGCAACGACAGAGGTCACCGTGATGGGAGGCCCACAGGGGCCAAAGAACAAAGACGGATGAAAATGGAGAAATGAAGGGCCAATAGACGTGGCCTGCCTGTTCCCCTCACTCCCAACCCGACCCCCACCCAAAATAAATAAATGAATAAATCTTTAAAAAAAAAAAAAAAAAACTACTTTACTGCTAAAAATGCTAACCTTCGTCGGAGCCTTCAGTGAGTTGTGATCTTTTTGCAACCACAACAGAAACAATGATCAGAGATCACCATAATAAATGTGATAATGAAAAAGTTTGAAATACTTTGAGAACTACCAAAATGTGACAGACACATAAAGTGAGCAAATGCTGCTGGAAAAATGACACCGATAGACTTGATCAAAACCACAAACCTCCAATTTCTAAAATACATAGTATCTAAGAAATGTGATAAAGCCATGTGCAATAAAATGAAGCATGCCTGAAAAGAACTGTTAAGTTTAAAAAGGCACAAGAGGATTGAGGAGAACAGGAGAAAAAATAAAGATTCCTATCATAGGATTGACTTTTTACATTAATTTTAGCCTAGCCCTGAATACCACCAAATTGCAATTTTAAATTTAGATATTTGGTATTGATAAACACAGCAAGAAAAATCTTAGTTGTCTATAATAGGTTACTTGTTTCATGAGTGACTCTAACCAGGAAATCAATCGAGTTTGTATCATTTAGGAAATCAGCTACTATTTTAAAAAATACTTATTATCAATAAGGTGTTTTATTAGATGGTTTACATTTTCTAAAGAATAAGAATAGCATGACTAATTAAAATGTTTCTGGGCTTCCCTGGCAGTTCAGTGGGTAAGGACACTGCCTTGTAGTGCAAGGGGTGCCGGTTCAATCCCTGGCCTGGGAAGATCCCACATGCCCTGGAGCGGCTGGACTGATGTATCCCAGCCGGAGCTCTGGAGCGCACACTCCCAGAGCCAGTGCTCGGCAGTGAGAGAGGCCACTGCGATGGGAGGCCCACACAGGCCAAAGAACAAAAATAAATGAATGAAAGATCAATGCAAGTGGCCAAAAGAAAAAATCAAGAAAATGTTTCTAAGCACCAAGAACTATGCTAAGAATTTTACTATATTAAGTCAGGTAATTGTCAAAACTTAATGAAGTATGTGCTACTGTTAATGTATATGACAGTTATAAAAACAAGTCAGAGAGAACTGAAATAATTTTCCCATAATCATCCAACTAGGAAGTTCAGAGGCAGAATTTGAATACAGGCAGTCCTTTAGAGTCAAACTTTTAGCAAGGTCAACTCTTAGGAACGCATATGTGGTGGCCTAATGGCAGAACTGATTGTATCCCTACCTATTTACTTCTTAAATAGAGAACACATTATGGTGTTGCCAAGACAACGCCTTGCTCTTTTTACTGTAAACATCAAGCATAGTGACTTCATCCAAACCATGGTTTCAGTGACCACATATGCTGACTCACAAAATTCTCTTCTGAGGTTTGAATAACCAATTGCACATTCAATTTGTCAACTAGAAATTAGCTATCCTGCAAACGCTTGTAACTCAATACATTTTACCCCACATCTGTTACTTTTACGTTAGTGCCTTTTTCAGTGACGATCCCCACTACCACACCAGTAGTCCAAGTTATGTTTATATAGCCAAATTATATCACGGTATTCTTAACGAAATTCTTCAATGGGTTCCCATTACACTAAAAATGCAATCTCAACTTTTACAGGGTGCATGAAACCTATGTCTACTGCTCCTTTTCTACCTATCTCATCTGTCCTTTCATTTCATCCCACCTCTGCTCCAGCCAAAAGGGTCTTTTCTTATTCCTTAAAGCCACTAAACTCATTTTAACTCACAGTATTTGCACTCATTTTTCTCTTTGCTTAGAATGCTCTAAAACCTTAATTCATTCTGATCTAGGCTCAGATGGGATCTCTTCAGAGAGGCTTTCCCTAACCACATTACATAAACTATAAAATAGTCATCCTTATCTCAGTAACTCTCTGTGTCTTACTGAGTTTTATTATTTCTTTTTAATACTGAATCTAGGAGAAAAATGTGTGTATAGAAACTTGCCTATTACTTGGCTCTCTTGTTGAAATATAAGTACATCAGAGTAGACCTGAATCTTGTTTTATCATAATATTCCAACATCTAGGACAATGACTAAGAACAAGTAGGTCCACAGTATTGCTTGAAAGAATTAATTAGTCTAATCATCTAAACCAGAAACCTGCTATCTTTGATACTTCCCTTCCCACCCATTCTCTATTCAGTCACCAAGTTCAACACAAGTCTTAGATGGGTTCTCTTCACTTAAATTTTAGTATTAGCCTCCTAATAGATTGGCTCTTGTTAAGACATCCTTGTCCCATCCCTCATCCACATTGCTGCTAGAGAAAACTTTGTGAAGTACAGAATAAAATGACACACCTTCCTATGAAACACTAGTAGTCCTTATAGCTTTAGTACAAAGCTCAGTCATCTTATTTCAGCCCTCAGGCCCTTAATGATGTAACCTCCTGCCTACATTTATAATCTCACATCTTATAACTCCCTAGCAAGCTTTATCACTTGGCGATATTCTGTGCATTTCATTACATATTATTGCTGGCAGGTTGGTACTGACCACAATTCCAATGGGGAAGACAACTGAACGTACCACATATGGGACTTCTCTAGATTCTTCTCCTGAGTCTCTTTCCTAGACTGATTTTAATCTGTATACTTTTGCTGAAATCTGCTATAACTGAGAGTATAAAATCTGTGATTCCTTCTAGCACATCTCAACTTTTACAGGGTGCATGAAACCTATGTCTACTGCTCCTTTTCTACCTATCTCATCTGTCCTTTCATTTCATCCCACCTCTGCTCCAGCCAAAAGGGTCTTTTCTTATTCCTTAAAGCCACTAAACTCATTTTAACTCACAGTATTTGCACTCATTTTTCTCTTTGCTTAGAATGCTCTAAAACCTTAATTCATTCTGATCTAGGCTCAGATGGGATCTCTTCAGAGAGGCTTTCCCTAACCACATTACATAAACTATAAAATAGTCATCCTTATCTCAGTAACTCTCTGTGTCTTACTGAGTTTTATTATTTCTTTTTAATACTGAATCTAGGAGAAAAATGTGTGTATAGAAACTTGCCTATTACTTGGCTCTCTTGTTGAAATATAAGTACATCAGAGTAGACCTGAATCTTGTTTTATCATAATATTCCAACATCTAGGACAATGACTAAGAACAAGTAGGTCCACAGTATTGCTTGAAAGAATTAATTAGTCTAATCATCTAAACCAGAAACCTGCTATCTTTGATACTTCCCTTCCCACCCATTCTCTATTCAGTCACCAAGTTCAACACAAGTCTTAGATGGGTTCTCTTCACTTAAATTTTAGTATTAGCCTCCTAATAGATTGGCTCTTGTTAAGACATCCTTGTCCCATCCCTCATCCACATTGCTGCTAGAGAAAACTTTGTGAAGTACAGAATAAAATGACACACCTTCCTATGAAACACTAGTAGTCCTTATAGCTTTAGTACAAAGCTCAGTCATCTTATTTCAGCCCTCAGGCCCTTAATGATGTAACCTCCTGCCTACATTTATAATCTCACATCTTATAACTCCCTAGCAAGCTTTATCACTTGGCGATATTCTGTGCATTTCATTACATATTATTGCTGGCAGGTTGGTACTGACCACAATTCCAATGGGGAAGACAACTGAACGTACCACATATGGGACTTCTCTAGATTCTTCTCCCTGAGTCTCTTTCCTAGACTGATTTTAATCTGTATACTTTTGCTGAAATCTGCTATAACTGAGAGTATAAAATCTGTGATTCCTTCTAGCACATCACTGAGCCTGAAAGTGGTCTTGTGGGCACCCTCAAACTTGCAGTTAATGTCGAAGAAGTGTGGTCTTTGCAACTGCCCCCTAATTTAGACTAGTTTACACATTTCTTCTCAATGATTCATCTTCTCACTCTATGGTATTTTCTACTCTTGACTCAACTTTTCCTTTAATTTCTTCCCATATCAATGCTTACAAAACTCTTTCTTTTAAAGAGTATGTCCATGCCAAATTTACTCATCTTACAAGACTGTTCAAGGGTTACCTCCTCTTTAGGCGTCAGTGCAATTTTTGGTTTGCTGTTGTTTTGTTACATACTAGTGACAAATAGTTTTCCCATGTGGTACAGTGGTAAAGAGTCTGCCTGCCAATGCAGGAGACACAAGAGATGCAGGTTCAATCCCCAGGTCAGGAAGATCCCCTGGAGTTGGAAATAGCAACTCACTCCAGTATTTTTGCCTGGACAACACCATGGACAGAGGAGCTGGTGGCTTACAGTCCATGGGGTCTCAGAGAGTTGGACATGACTAAGCACACATGCACACAATGATAAGCTGAGTCTTTCTCAGTATGCTAATAAAAATCAGTCATCTAAGTCTGCAAGGTTAACACAGACACTCCAACCTTACTTTCCTTTCATCTGAAATCTGTATAATAAGCAGTATTGGTATTATCACTAGTTAGGAGAAAAGAAAGACGAGCAAATGGAAGATGAGAGGGAGGTGAAAAGACAGACAGGAAGTAGGGGGAGGAAAGGAGGAAGAGAAAATGGAGAAATTGCATCTCTGTAGATCCTAGAAATATGACTCATATCCAAGCATTTAACTCACTCCAGTGACTATATAATTGATTCTGTGGTGTAGAGTATATCCCTAAAGAAATAGACAAGGAGAGCCAATGGTTACACTTCTTCTGAAAAGTACAGAGAGATAAAGAACCATTTTACCTGTCAATATCGAATAGTCTATCACCAATTAAAGGAAAAAGGTAGTATTGTGTTTATCTTTCAAAATGCAAAAAAATTCTTACATCTCTAAGAAGTTGGTAACTTAAAATATTTAAAAGCTATCAATTTTTAGATAAAAAGTGATGAGTAATGTCATTTAATAAATTACAGTATTAGCTTATTATTAAATAACTAAATTAATATAAAATAGTCCTTAATTTTAAAAAAATTTCAGTTTAAAGTTTTCATAAATCTGAGTCAACTTCAATTAAATCCCTAAAGCTATATTCTTTCTAATTTGTAAGAATGAAAAAATATAATGATTGTTTAAAATAAAATCAGAGTTATAAATCAGAAAAGGCTTAATATACTTTTCCTTGAAAACTTCCCAAATTGACTGGATTAAATGGTAAGTCCCCACTACAACTCTTTCTATTGTTCTATACAGTCTCAGCCAAATCATCCAGGGGATCTTCCTGACTCAGGGATTGAACTTGCATCTCTTGTGTCTCCTGCATTGGCAGGCAGACTCTTTACCACTGTGTCACCTGGGAAAACTGTTTTTCATTAGTATGTAACAAAATAACAACAAACCAAAAACTGCACTGACGCCTAAAGAGGAGGTAACCCTTGAAGAGTCTTATGAGTAAATTTGGCATGAAGGGATATACTTATCAGGACTTTGAAAGAATGAAAATCATTGAGAAGAAATGTGCCCATGGCAAGTATCAATTTGCACTTGATACTATCTTTGAGTCTTAATTCCGGCAAGACGATTTGGCTGAGACTGAACAGTAGAAAGAGTTTAGTGCACACTTACCATTTAATCTAGCCCAATTCTTGTATCTTCTCATGATAGAAAAGCAACTCTCACAATAGGCTTCCTAGATTTCAGTTGACTGAGTAAAGAAATTAAAGGAAGTAATTTAAAGTCAACTATTCTTCCATACTATTGATGTATATAAAAAGGAAATTGTTCAGAGTATTTTTTTTCTACTGAAATTTATCATATACTCAGCATGTGTGTTGTTTAGTTAAGTCATGCCTGACTCTTTAGCTTCCCATGGACTGTAGCCCACCAGGCTCCTCTGTCCATAGAATTCTCCTAGCACGAATACTGGAGTGGGTTGCCATTTCACTCTCCAGGGGATCTTCCTGACCCAGCGATTTAGCCTGCATCTCCTGTGCTCCCATATTTGCTGGCAGATTCTTTACCACTGAGGCACCTGGGAAGTGGAGATATCACTTTGCTGACAAAGATCTGTATAGTCAAAGCTATGGCATTTCCAGTAGTCATGTACAGATGTAAGAGTTGGACCATAAAAAAGGCTAAGCATTCGGGGTTTCCCTGGTGACCCAGTGCATAAAGAGTCTGCCTTGCATTGCAAGGGGCACCAGTTCGATCCCTGGCCCACATGATGCAGAGCAGTTGGACTCATGTGTCCAATTCTGTGCCAGTGCTCTGGAGCACATGCACCCAGAACCAGTGTTCTGCAACTAGTGAGGTCACTGCAATGGGAGACCTACAAAGGCCAAAGAATAAAAATGGATGAAAATAAATAAATAAAAAACCAATAAAAGAGGCCAAAATTAAAAATAATAATAATAATAAAAGGTTTAAAGAAAAAACAAAGGCTGAGCACTGAAGAAATGATGCTTTCAAACTGTGGTGCTGGAGAAGACTTTGTAGAGTCCCTTGGAGAGCAGTAAGATACAAGCAGTCAATTCTAAAGGAAATCAACCCTGAATATTCATTGGAAGGACTGATGCTGAAGCTGAAATTCCAATACTTTGGCCAGGTGATGCAAAGACCCTGATGCTGGGAAATATTGAGGGCAGCAGTAGAAGGGGCAAGAGAGCAATGAAATGGTTGGGTGGTATCACGGACTCAATGTACGTGAATCTGAGCAAACCTCAGGAGATAGTGAAGGACAGGGAAGCATGGTGTGCTGCAGTCCATGGGGTCTCAAAGAGTCAGGGAGGACTCAGCAACTGAACATCATCATATATGTAACAGTCACACACCAGGCACTCTACATGTGTTATTTCATTTTATCCACACGAAAACATGTGTTGTAAGAATTATTACTATTTTCACTTTGAAGTTTCTAAAATTGAGGATCAAAGTATGTAAGGAACTTGCTCCAGGTCACATAACTGGTACACACTGGAACCTGTACATAAACCCAGGCTGCTGGTTTCAGGAGACCTGTGTACCACTGTTTCTGGGTATGTTGGAAAGGAAATGTGACTTTAAAGTATTCTTAATATAAATACACTTATTTTGGATAAAGAAATAAAAGCAACTTATTTATAAAATGGGGTGTCCCTGGTGGCTCAGTGTTAAAAAATCTGCCCCAATCAGGGAGACCAGGGTTCATTTTCTGGGTTGGGATGATCCCTTGGAGAAGGGAATAGCAACCTACTCCAGTAGAATTCCATGGACAGAGGAGCCTGGCAGGCTATATTCCATGGAGTCGCCAAGAGTCAGACATGACCTAGCAACTAAACAATTTATATGAGAAATGAAGCTTTAACCTATGTGAAAAATTTTGGTTAAGTGTCCATAAGGAATTTTGGCAGAAAATGCTTGGAGCTACTGCAATTTGAATGTGCTGCTTCCTACAAACACATTTTGAGTTAGTTTCCACAGAAAATATCTTTTTGGAGACAAGTATTTTACACAGATTTCTACACATGTGGTTTGCACACCTAAGGACCATGAACCTAAGAGTGCTGTGTACGTTGACAATTAGCTTGCATCTCACATGGTGTAAGGTATCATGTAGAGGTGTTACACCTAAGCTTATCTCCCTAGGAGCCAGCCTACCAACAGCATAATAAGGGAAGCAGACTGTATTATATAAGAAAAGGGATCTTTATCTGTCAAATCTTTGGAAAACTCAACCTTAAATAATTTTTTTCTTGAAGTATGAAAGTCATTTTTTCATTTGGTTACACCTAAATCTTGCTTACAAAGCAAGTATCATTTATATTTATAAATAGAATATTTTAATGGTCTTCTTAGCTGTGGTAAAATTTAAATGAATAACAAAACATGGCAAATAACAGATGCTTATGTCTATTGAGTCTTAAAATCTCACTAAAATGAGAATAAGGGAATGCAGCTTGAAAATACATAGGCAAAGTGAAAGGTCAGAAGAGACAGCAGCAGATAAGAGATTTCAACGCATTTTTGAAAAACGAAAAACACGTGAAGGAATTAGAGATGAGAAAACTCAACACAAAGAGATAGAAGGAGCAAGTGCTAATGATGGGCAGGCCACTTCACAAGGACAAGTCTTGAAAATGCTCAAGAACTGAATGCACCTAATCACTGAATTCAGGAGAGAGGCATGGGGCATCATATGGTGGAAGTAGTGGGTTTAAGAGTCTCTATAAGAAGCTTTGAGAGCAAAACTGAAGGGAGACACGTATTAGAAAAACACTGAATCAACCTTAGAAGATGTAAGAGAACTGCCATAATGAGAACAATGGAATTCAATAAAAATCTAAATACTAAATGGTGAGAACTTCCTCCCCTAAGAACCTCTTTATATCATCTAACTCGAACAACAGTGGCAACCAGGATTATATTCTACAAGAAATTAGAAGATTCTTCTCTGAACAAATTGAACAGTCTTAGACATCTGCAGTCCAACAACAAGATAACCTGTGAAGCTCCTAATTTTTCATACTGTATGTAGAATATACCAATTAACAAGTGCATCCATCCAAAATGAGTTTCCAAGCATGTATTTATTACTTTGCTTTTAAATAACGCAAGTACTATAGACTTAAGAACTTTTCCAACATAAAAGACAGACTAAAGTAAATCAAAATTTATGGAGTACAAAGATAAATAAAAGGAGCAGAATGAAACTTCAAAAAATTATTTTTATTTTTGCAAAGTTGAGTAGATATTGCATCAAAGAAAGAAGAACAAAATTTAAGGCACAATCTTAGTGAGAAATCTCTTTTAAAAATTTAAAAACAGCATTAGTAAAAATGTTTAAATATTAGAGAATAGTGACTCATGAAACTCTGATATAAAATGGAAAGAAAACAAAGATGGGAAATCAGAGTTAAAAATTAAAAAATAAGGAGCTCAATCCAGGATATCCAATATTTGATCAACAGAACTTGTATAAAGAAACAAGTATGTCAGAGACGAAAATAACATAGGAAAATTCCCAGAAAATGAAAATGTTTCCATTATATGGAAAAGGCCTAATGACTACCCATCAGAGTACATTGAAAAAAAGACCTGTATCAAAATACATTATTGCAAAATTTCAAAATGGCAATGATAAACATAATTTTAAAGTTTCAAATGGAAAATCAAAAGGTAATACATAAACAATTGGTAAAACATCAGACATTTTAATCACAAGCCAGAAGACAATAGATGGAAGTCTTTAAAATTCTGAGAGGCGATTATTTACAGATTAAAAGTCTATAAGAAGCTGGCAAACTGAAGGGAAAAACAAACGTATTAGAAAAACACTGAATCAACCTTAGAAGATGTAAGAGAACTGCCATAATGAGAACAATGGAATTCAATAAAAATCTAAATACTAAATGGTGAGAACTTCCTCCCCTAAGAACCTCTTTATATCATCTAACTCGAACAACAGTGGCAACCAGGATTATATTCTACAAGAAATTAGAAGATTCTTCTCTGAACAAATTGAACAGTCTTAGACATCTGCAGTCCAACAACAAGATAACCTGTGAAGCTCCTAATTTTTCATACTGTATGTAGAATATACCAATTAACAAGTGCATCCATCCAAAATGAGTTTCCAAGCATGTATTTATTACTTTGCTTTTAAATAACGCAAGTACTATAGACTTAAGAACTTTTCCAACATAAAAGACAGACTAAAGTAAATCAAAATTTATGGAGTACAAAGATAAATAAAAGGAGCAGAATGAAACTTCAAAAAATTATTTTTATTTTTGCAAAGTTGAGTAGATATTGCATCAAAGAAAGAAGAACAAAATTTAAGGCACAATCTTAGTGAGAAATCTCTTTTAAAAATTTAAAAACAGCATTAGTAAAAATGTTTAAATATTAGAGAATAGTGACTCATGAAACTCTGATATAAAATGGAAAGAAAACAAAGATGGGAAATCAGAGTTAAAAATTAAAAAATAAGGAGCTCAATCCAGGATATCCAATATTTGATCAACAGAACTTGTATAAAGAAACAAGTATGTCAGAGACGAAAATAACATAGGAAAATTCCCAGAAAATGAAAATGTTTCCATTATATGGAAAAGGCCTAATGACTACCCATCAGAGTACATTGAAAAAAAGACCTGTATCAAAATACATTATTGCAAAATTTCAAAATGGCAATGATAAACATAATTTTAAAGTTTCAAATGGAAAATCAAAAGGTAATACATAAACAATTGGTAAAACATCAGACATTTTAATCACAAGCCAGAAGACAATAGATGGAAGTCTTTAAAATTCTGAGAGGCGATTATTTACAGATTAAAAGTCTATACCCACCCAAACTACCGTCAAGCAAATGAGTGAATTTAAAAATTCTCAGAAATGCAATGTGGCATGGAGTAAAACACCTAAGTACATGCTCTCAGGAAGCTATCAGATGATATGTTCCACTCAAATTAGCTAATGGACAATGAAAAAGGAAAATGAGCTCAAGACACTGGATCTAACACAGATGAGAGACATCAGCTCTACAAGAGCTTGGACAGCTACCAATCCATTCCAACAGAATCTTAGTTTTCAGAAGAAATATCTCCAAGGGGAAAAAAGTCAAATGATTACAGTACTTGGTGTATTTTTTAAAAAATATTTTTTCAAAGAAGTTTCAAAATTCTTTTGGAGTATCTGAGAATCTGTGCCAGTGCCATAGAAAATAAAGCAAACCAAATAAAGAAAAAAAAGGGGAGGATAGGAGAAAATTGAGAGGAGAAAAGACAGTGGAGAAGAGGGGTCATTGGATGTTGTAAAAATGTTAAATCCTCATCAAAAAAAAGGAAGTCGATACAATATATAAGCATATTATTAAGAACTGCAGAGATTAAGACCAAAAGAAAGTGCTAAGAGAGTTTGGGTAAAGGATTTCAGCACTAGAATAAGGTCTGGGGATATTATTTTCTGTTATATGGTTTGCAGCTCAACTTGACTTTTAAACTGTATACTTCTATTATTAATAGTTTGATAAATTTGGGGAACTATCATAAGCACCAATATTAATATTTGTTTCTGAAAAGTCTAATTTAAGATCTCTAGGCATATTCAGCAGTATCAAGGTTACAAATGATACTTGTAGTCATTATCAAATATTTCACAATTTCTCTGAAATTTTTTCTAATGTCCTATTTAGATATTAGATTTATTGTATCGTGCCATTTCAACAACAACAATTTTAGGACAACAGTACTTTTAAGGTTCTGATAACATACCACTGTTTTCATTTTTGTGCTCAAAAGCATTCAATTTTATAAAATCAAAGAGAGTTTTAAAATTTTTGATAAGAACTCAAAATAAAATTTTATGGATATATGAAATCTGAAAAGAGGTTCACCCTGAAATAAAAAAACACATTTTTGTATTCTGTAAGTGAATCCTTATTTTGAAAGATACTTCTTTCATTTACTTGTTTTTTAAAAATTATTCATAAATATTCCCTTTTCCTTATATCTGTCTAGGTTTTTAATATTTTGATAATGGAATATTTCATTAATTGTTAAACTCATAACACTAAAAGAAAGGAATTGTAAAGCAAGGGGATATATAATGGAAATAGGCATTTTTGTTTGGTTTGGTTTTTATTTTGGCAGGGGGTGGGGATGGGGTAGATCTGACAGACCCAAATTTAGATCTTAACTATGTAAGCCTCAGCAAGCCCTTTCCTTGAGCCTCAGTTTATTAATCTATAATACCCACCCTCTTGGTTCATTATGAGAATTAGAATAGCATATGTAAATATTTATTTAGTGTCTTGTCCTTTGCTGGAATTTAACAATGACAGTTCTCCTTTTCTTATCTTCCCTGTTGTTCAAGAGGCTTAATTTTAAAGAATTGGTTGACTCTGCAGCCCAAATAACTAGGTTAAGTCTTGGTTCTTCCATTTATTAGCCTGCAACCCTTGAGGTAGTTATTTTTCTTATTCGTGGGTTCAGAAATTCATGGGCATAATGATAAAAACCCTGCAATGGGTAGTGATAAAGAAAATACGTTTTCTACTAGCAAAGTGACTGGTACTTAATAAGTTCTCAGAAACTAACAGTAATAACAAGAAATTGAAAAGATAGTTTCTCTAGGCATATTCAGCAGTATCAAGGTTACAAATGATACTTGTAGTCATTATCAAATATTTCACAATTTCTCTGAAATTTTTTCTAATGTCCTATTTAGATATTAGATTTATTGTATCGTGCCATTTCAACAACAACAATTTTAGGACAACAGTACTTTTAAGGTTCTGATAACATACCACTGTTTTCATTTTTGTGCTCAAAAGCATTCAATTTTATAAAATCAAAGAGAGTTTTAAAATTTTTGATAAGAACTCAAAATAAAATTTTATGGATATATGAAATCTGAAAAGAGGTTCACCCTGAAATAAAAAAACACATTTTTGTATTCTGTAAGTGAATCCTTATTTTGAAAGATACTTCTTTCATTTACTTGTTTTTTAAAAATTATTCATAAATATTCCCTTTTCCTTATATCTGTCTAGGTTTTTAATATTTTGATAATGGAATATTTCATTAATTGTTAAACTCATAACACTAAAAGAAAGGAATTGTAAAGCAAGGGGATATATAATGGAAATAGGCATTTTTGTTTGGTTTGGTTTTTATTTTGGCAGGGGGTGGGGATGGGGTAGATCTGACAGACCCAAATTTAGATCTTAACTATGTAAGCCTCAGCAAGCCCTTTCCTTGAGCCTCAGTTTATTAATCTATAATACCCACCCTCTTGGTTCATTATGAGAATTAGAATAGCATATGTAAATATTTATTTAGTGTCTTGTCCTTTGCTGGAATTTAACAATGACAGTTCTCCTTTTCTTATCTTCCCTGTTGTTCAAGAGGCTTAATTTTAAAGAATTGGTTGACTCTGCAGCCCAAATAACTAGGTTAAGTCTTGGTTCTTCCATTTATTAGCCTGCAACCCTTGAGGTAGTTATTTTTCTTATTCGTGGGTTCAGAAATTCATGGGCATAATGATAAAAACCCTGCAATGGGTAGTGATAAAGAAAATACGTTTTCTACTAGCAAAGTGACTGGTACTTAATAAGTTCTCAGAAACTAACAGTAATAACAAGAAATTGAAAAGATAGTTTCTCTCTTCTACATGGTAAAGTAACAAAAAATGACTTGGTCAAGAATAGCTTTTCATGAAGTTACATGTGACCTGATTTAATGATCTTTCCATAAAAGACAATTAGAAAATGCCTTCTGTGATACATTGTAATTCATATACGTGTTACTTGACAGAATACTTACCTATGTCCATTTGTCAGTTTGGGCAATCAAATAAATTGAGTACCATCACCTTGTGCTTTCTATCTATTTTGTTTTCTGGTCTTTTTCTAGTATTTCTCAATAAATTGGCCAAATTGACAAGTGACTCCTTGAACTGGTCACTGAAAAGTTGGTTCTGTCAAGTGAGTAATCTGACATAAAGCAGAGGAGGGGGTAAAAAACATCAGGACCATGGTGATATTTTCTGTAGATTCAGCACAGTTCCAGGGTTTTTCTTTGATTTCAGCATTTCTTTTTTAAAACCTTTGACAAAGGTGCTCGTTTTGCCCCTTTGGGGCCAGAGGCATTATTTTATTCACATTTCAATCACAGGCAATCAGAATATTATGTGGTAAACAGAAATTATTTAAATGCTATTTAATCAATGAATAAATTAGGGCATGCACAGATACCAGAAACTCTAAACCATACTACCAGAGCAACAAGCTAGCAAGTAAACACAAAACAAAACTTTGATCTATTTTCCAAACATCTCTATTTGAATTAAACGAAATCCCAAGCCCACTGGTATGCAAATTTTGTTTCTTAATGATAAAAATCTAGATGGAACCATTTAGTATACACTTGTGTTGTTTCAAGAAGTGCAAAGGTAATTCAGTCACAGTTTGCCACCCCCAATAACTCCCACTTAAAATGAAGTCACAAGCAAAGCCTTCTTACTATACAAAACTTCCCTTTTACTGAGAGTTTGCTTAAAAATGTAAGTAATTTCACAGACAGAAGATATGAGTAATTTCTTAAAGGTCATATTTCCCCCCAAAATTGTTTTTTTCACCCTTATATTCTCAATGTACTGGGTAGAATTTCTTATTGTTAAATGTTGAATTTAAGGTTATGATCATTTTAAAATCATGTACTTTTGCTGTCAGGAAGCCAACTTTTATTATATAAGCAAGTAAGTAACAAGATAACATTCTTACCTTGATCTTGTGCATGAACAGCACCCCCTGATACACATAGTACAATAAAATGAAGGAGCAGTTTCCTATAAAAAAGAAAATCAATTCGGAAAAACTTAGTTGGACATTTATGACTTATAAATCATAAAACCCAAAACAAAGTCTAGTGCAGGATTAAGAATTGAGCTATTTTAATTAACACAGTGTTTTAATACTTATACTGGTTAAAAGCAAGGGCTCTAAATTCAAGTTCCAGTTTTGTTACTTACAATGTGTCTTGGGTACCCTTTTTAATCACTCTGTGCCCAATTATCTCTATTCATTTAATTCATTTCACATGATTTTCTGAAGATTACTTTAAAAATTTCATGTCAAGTACCCAAAACAGTACCTGGCACATAGGAAAAGCTCAGTAAACGTGAACTAGTTTAAGTGAAATTTTATAAGTGGTATAGATTATGTTAAATCACCATCATGCAATTTTAGGCAAAATAAATTATTGCCAGACCAACTCAAAACACAACTTATAGTCACTTACCCACTGTGATTACAAGTGGATGGAATCAGTTTTTTGTTTAAACATTTTTATGTAAGATATATTTGAAGATCATAGTCAAATCACTTATACTATGACTGGTTCTAAAAATATAATGACCTATAGATATCAACACTGACCACTACGATTAGCATAATTGTGAGCACAATACTCAAACCAACTACAAATCAAAATGTTCATTCACATTGATTAGTGACATAAAAATACTTTGTGATGTTTCAGTTTAACCAAATTCTTGATAGACTTTGTTTATTGGCCTTCATAATTGGCGTCATGTACCTCCCAGCTGAAAAATCATAGCATAGCTTCAAAAAGTAGTAAGTATGCTGAAAATAGTTTATTACCTAGTTTTTCTTGCTCATGTAGACTGAGTCCATTTAGTCTAAATCAGAGATGCCCCAGATGATACTGCTAAAAATACAGTGCTGCACAGAGTGATTCCAAGGAAAAAACCTTCTGGTTATGATCATTTTAAAATCATGTACTTTTGCTGTCAGGAAGCCAACTTTTATTATATAAGCAAGTAAGTAACAAGATAACATTCTTACCTTGATCTTGTGCATGAACAGCACCCCCTGATACACATAGTACAATAAAATGAAGGAGCAGTTTCCTATAAAAAAGAAAATCAATTCGGAAAAACTTAGTTGGACATTTATGACTTATAAATCATAAAACCCAAAACAAAGTCTAGTGCAGGATTAAGAATTGAGCTATTTTAATTAACACAGTGTTTTAATACTTATACTGGTTAAAAGCAAGGGCTCTAAATTCAAGTTCCAGTTTTGTTACTTACAATGTGTCTTGGGTACCCTTTTTAATCACTCTGTGCCCAATTATCTCTATTCATTTAATTCATTTCACATGATTTTCTGAAGATTACTTTAAAAATTTCATGTCAAGTACCCAAAACAGTACCTGGCACATAGGAAAAGCTCAGTAAACGTGAACTAGTTTAAGTGAAATTTTATAAGTGGTATAGATTATGTTAAATCACCATCATGCAATTTTAGGCAAAATAAATTATTGCCAGACCAACTCAAAACACAACTTATAGTCACTTACCCACTGTGATTACAAGTGGATGGAATCAGTTTTTTGTTTAAACATTTTTATGTAAGATATATTTGAAGATCATAGTCAAATCACTTATACTATGACTGGTTCTAAAAATATAATGACCTATAGATATCAACACTGACCACTACGATTAGCATAATTGTGAGCACAATACTCAAACCAACTACAAATCAAAATGTTCATTCACATTGATTAGTGACATAAAAATACTTTGTGATGTTTCAGTTTAACCAAATTCTTGATAGACTTTGTTTATTGGCCTTCATAATTGGCGTCATGTACCTCCCAGCTGAAAAATCATAGCATAGCTTCAAAAAGTAGTAAGTATGCTGAAAATAGTTTATTACCTAGTTTTTCTTGCTCATGTAGACTGAGTCCATTTAGTCTAAATCAGAGATGCCCCAGATGATACTGCTAAAAATACAGTGCTGCACAGAGTGATTCCAGAGCCTTCTGAAAATTATTTTTAAGTTCCTGCTGTGCTAGTAGTAATTTAACTTTTGTATTTGTCACTAACACTATGGTTGTAACCTTGTCATCAAGAACAAGGACCATGTTAATGCAAAAAAGTGAGCCAATATAAAATTATACTATTATAACTATGTTAATATAAAATACATAATTATACTATTTCCCTTGCTATAATGGAAGTATTGTTTCTATTAAAATAGCATTAAGCATTTTTTTAGCAAGCGAAAAATACATTCTATGGTCATGCTCAGCAGTTTTAAATAAGACTGACAAAAAAACTTTAGTTAACTCTACAAACTAATCAGTTGAACTGCTATAGAAATTTCAAATGATACGCACAGCTGAACCAAATATTTTAATAAAGCCTGTAACAGATTCCCGTATATGGTGTCATCCATGAGATGCTTCTCAAATGTCACTCTGCCAAAGAATCACCTGAGATTTTTGTGAAAAATCCAGATTCTGGGCCTTGCCAGAGATTACAATTCATCAATCTGAAGTGGATCCTTAGCATGTATATGCTTTTAACTAAGTGATTCTAGTATTGATTGTATACAAATCAAACTAAGGAAAAAAATCATTTAGAATATTTACTACTCATAGTTTCACGGTACTTAAAATAACTTAATATTACTACTTTGCTTTTATCACATGTCCAATTTAATGCCACGACACAAATAAGATCTGACCCTTAAAAATTCTTTTCTACTGCTCTAGATCATGGTTTTCAAACATAAGTATGCAGGAGAATCACCTGGCAGGCTTGTGAAAGATTTCTGGACTCCACCCTGAGAGCTTGAAGCTCACAAATTTGCAGTTATAACAAGCTCAGAGGCAATGCTGATGCTGCAGGTCTGGGGATCATGCCCTGAGGACCATAGTCGGGGAACAGGTGATGCTAAAGAGATGATATGAGGCCTACAGGTTTTTCATCTTTTTTAACATACCTGCATAGTAGAATCACCTGGTGACTCCTAAAATCTACTTATACTTGGGTTCTGCCCTCCCCACCCCCACCCTCAGAGTTCTGACTTTATCTCATACACAGACCTTGAAACACTTCCCAGGTGATTCTAACATGCAAAGTTGATGACAGCAGTGTGAAACTAAAATAATTTCCTTCGTTTCTCCAGGATGAATCCCAATGTGATCTAGAGTTTGAGTTTGAGTAGTTCAAAATGCCAGTCACTGGAGAAAAGTATATCAAAATTACACTGTTTTAATAGAAAATGGAACATGAAAGGAAGCTCTTTTCATCTACCCAAAGCAATCAGGCCCATTGAGAATTTAGAAACAACCCAGAAGGCCCTGTTCTACCCAGGATACAGCTAACTATTGAAACATACAACTAGCACTACTTACTAGACGATTCAGCTAACTCATGGACTTCCCCAAAGACCTCAGGGGAGAAAAGTGAAAAATAGAGTTCTTTCTAGACATGTTAACAAGTCTAATCTTGGCGTGAGGCTTGAAAACCTGAACACGTCAAACATTACCCTTAGCCAGGTGATTTTTTAGGAGATTATGACAGGTCGGTTGAGCCACACCTTATGTAAGTGTACCAAAGTACTAATTTGATGACTAACAAAGAGGTAGAGATCAATGATATGAAACAGAGATTTTCTTTCGCTTTTTCTAATTCTGCCCCAAACTTAGAGCTAAATGCTGGGCTGCATCCTACAGGCCTGAAAGTCTTATAGTTTCTTGGCCTCTAAACTGAGGAAAGAGACCAGAAACAGTGAAAGAGACATCAATGGCTTACTGAGAAAGGGTTTTACAAACCTGAAAAAGGTAGGTCCCAGAACACCACCTCCTCCCTGCTCGGCCAACTGCAAGCAGGACTAGGCCACAACCTTCCAGAAGGAGGAGGAGGCTACCATTTATAGGGAGGAACTGACGTCAGGTTGGCTGGTCAGTTACCAGGGAAACCAGGGTCAGGGGCAAACACATAGGCAGTTACTAATTAAGTCCTACAATTAGGAAGATTGGATAGTCCTGTGAGTGAGGCAAGACTTGGCTAAGCAGGGGATATACAGAGAACAAGAGAATCACCTGGTGACTCCTAAAATCTACTTATACTTGGGTTCTGCCTCCCACCCCCACCCTCAGAGTTCTGACTTTATCTCATACACAGACCTTGAAACACTTCCCAGGTGATTCTAACATGCAAAGTTGATGACAGCAGTGTGAAACTAAAATAATTTCCTTCGTTTCTCCAGGATGAATCCCAATGTGATCTAGAGTTTGAGTTTGAGTAGTTCAAAATGCCAGTCACTGGAGAAAAGTATATCAAAATTACACTGTTTTAATAGAAAATGGAACATGAAAGGAAGCTCTTTTCATCTACCCAAAGCAATCAGGCCCATTGAGAATTTAGAAACAACCCAGAAGGCCCTGTTCTACCCAGGATACAGCTAACTATTGAAACATACAACTAGCACTACTTACTAGACGATTCAGCTAACTCATGGACTTCCCCAAAGACCTCAGGGGAGAAAAGTGAAAAATAGAGTTCTTTCTAGACATGTTAACAAGTCTAATCTTGGCGTGAGGCTTGAAAACCTGAACACGTCAAACATTACCCTTAGCCAGGTGATTTTTTAGGAGATTATGACAGGTCGGTTGAGCCACACCTTATGTAAGTGTACCAAAGTACTAATTTGATGACTAACAAAGAGGTAGAGATCAATGATATGAAACAGAGATTTTCTTTCGCTTTTTCTAATTCTGCCCCAAACTTAGAGCTAAATGCTGGGCTGCATCCTACAGGCCTGAAAGTCTTATAGTTTCTTGGCCTCTAAACTGAGGAAAGAGACCAGAAACAGTGAAAGAGACATCAATGGCTTACTGAGAAAGGGTTTTACAAACCTGAAAAAGGTAGGTCCCAGAACACCACCTCCTCCCTGCTCGGCCAACTGCAAGCAGGACTAGGCCACAACCTTCCAGAAGGAGGAGGAGGCTACCATTTATAGGGAGGAACTGACGTCAGGTTGGCTGGTCAGTTACCAGGGAAACCAGGGTCAGGGGCAAACACATAGGCAGTTACTAATTAAGTCCTACAATTAGGAAGATTGGATAGTCCTGTGAGTGAGGCAAGACTTGGCTAAGCAGGGGATATACAGAGAACAAGAGAATCACCACCTTGAATGGCCTAACCATACAACTAAGGAAGAACAGGAAAAGTTAAGCTCCTCACCAGGTGTTCAATACCTTTACCATTCATCTCCAACCTCCTTTCTTTTTCTTAAAGCAATATGGACCAATTACACCTGACATCCCAAAGCTCCAGCCGTACCACTGTTACTCTCTATTCTATGGATGAACTTTGTTAAGTGCCTGAAAAGCTCTCTCAGTCTTCACCTATCAGAATCTTAAGTATCAAATCCTAACGTGAACACCTGCTCCATGAATTCTCCCATTGTCCCCAGAGAGAACTGCATCTTTTCCTCCCTTTAAACTCTTGATGCTTTAATGATAACTTTATTACAGCCCATATATGCTATATCTTATGATTAAATAGTAGTAATTATCTAAGTAACAGATCTTCACCTTTTATCATTTTCTTACATAAAATTGATACAATAAATATTTTAAAACAGGAACAGAGTAAACAGTAAGATCTCCCAGTGATTGAGGAACTCAATTCTTCCCTATAAACCTAATTCTTTTATCAATTAGGAAGTAAAATAAATTTTAAAAAAATTTTAAAGGAGAATTTTAAAAAATCTTCTGTGGTAGCGTAAGTAGAAGGTTTCTTTTTTATTTTTACTGTTTAAAGAGCCCAACTCCATCACTGAATAAAATGATGTCTAATGAATCCAAGCTTTCTGGGAATGCCCAGTGAAGTTGGGCTTATTTCTTCACTTTTATCCTCCTCCCCCATGATTTTGCATTTACTGAGCTCAGATGCTGAAGAACCCACCTGCAATGTGAGCAACCTGGGTTCAATCCCTGGGTTTCGAAGATCCTGTGGAGAAGGGAATGGCTACCCACTCCAGTATTCTTGCCTGGAGAATTCAATGGACAAAAAAGCCTGGCAGTTACAGTCCATGGGGTTGCAGAGTGGGACACGACTGAGTGACTTTTACTTACTCACTCACTCACTCACACACACATTTACTTAATAAACTATAGCCCACACCTCATTTCCACTTTAGCAGACGATAGAATTCTCAAGGGGAGCAGTGTGGTTTTGCACTTCTACCCTGTTATGCTGTGCTTATTGTCCTAGACATGCTGGAGTCCTTAAATAAGTCAAAAGTGGGCTTCCCTGGTGGTCCAGTGGGTAGGGACACTGCCTTGTAGTGCAAGGGGCACCGGTTCGATCCCTGGCCTGAGAAGATCCCACGGGCCGCGGAGCGGCTGGACCAATGTGTCCAATTACAAAGCCGGAGCTCTGGAGCGCATGCGCCCAGAGCCAGTGCTCTGCTCTGCAACAACAGACGCCACTGCGATGGGAGGCCCACGTGGGCCAAAGAACAAAGATGGATGAAAAAATGGACAAATGAAAGACCAATAGAAGTGGTCCGCCTGCTCCCCTCCCTCCCCACCCCATGCCCACCAAAATAAATAAATAAATAAATAAATCTTTAAATAAGTCAAAAGTAAAAATGTATTAAGTTGTTGCAGAGAAAATAGCACGGTTATTAAGAAAATAACACTAGATTAGGAGTCAAAAGACTAATCTGGTTCTATTTCAAACTCATTGTATGACCCTGGGTAGGTTATTTCAAGATTTTGAGTCTTAGCTGACTCATTATTATATGACGACATGGTATAAATTTTGTATTTTATTAACGTGAAAAAAAAGTTTATATTTTAAATTCTAAATATAAAAGCCAAAAAAAGATCTATGTGTAAGGTAGACTCCTATGAATATACTGGCATTAGAAGACAAAGACCAAGTTACGTTCTTAGCACAATGTTCCATAAATCACCATATACAAAGGGCATGTTGGTTAAGCACAACTGGGAAAAGGTCCTGTTACAGTTCTTGCCAGTTCTTTTATTAAGTAACCTAAAATAGTCTACAAGTTTGCTAATTTGTTCATATATTTAGCTGACTCTAACAAAAAGTCTTCCATTTTTTGTTGCTTTTAGGGTTAACCAAGTATCTCCGGGAGGAGGAAATAGCAGCATTCTTGCCTGGAATATCCCATGGTCAGAACAGCCTGGTAGGCTACAGTCCATGGGGTTGCAAAAGAGTCAGACATGACTGAATGACTCAACAACAACAATAAGTCTAGTGTGTATATTAAACATTAATATTTTTCAAATATTCAAATCATGCCTGTTTGGTGCCCATTTTTTGTATGTCTGGACCATGCGTCACTAATGTAAAGTAACAGAAGTACATACATTTAGACATTTAACCAAATCAGATGAAGTCTGAAAAAAGTTAACAATATAGAAGGAAATATTCAATAAATGTTCAGAAAATATAGTGCATAAAACTAATATTGAAGGATATCTAACAAAATGTGAAATACTCTGTGTATTTCATTTTCAGTTCAACAGAAGCCACAGCCAAAACATAACCAGACACATGAAGGGTGAAGGCCTAGAGGGGATGAAGCAGGATATCAAAGACCGTACTCAGAATATCTAAGGAACCAACACCCACCCCAGGCATCTTCCCTAAATAATTCTTAGAGCTATGCAACTTTCTTTTTACCTGAAGGGTCTAAGTTAACTTTAGAGGAATTTCAGCAGACATATTTCAGGAGGCTTCCTTTGGTTTAGGGCTCCCATGAGAATCCCAGGTTTTAGAATATATGCCTTCAAGATACTGATGCTCATTCCCTACACAGGTTCAATTTGTGAATAAGGAACTTTTAAAAAAATGAACTGGTGATGTTCATTTAAACCAACTGGGAAAAGTAAACTAATATGAAAAACACACACATCTAATATACATCAAGAATTTCAACAATTTCCATCACCCTATATTTTCAAGCCAAAAAATTCTCTAAGTCGTGAGAGCTTTACAGATTTTGCTCTTTACTAGCTGCTAAGATGCAGAAATAGTAAAATTCCTGTCCTTTGTTCCCAAAGTAACTGAAAAGCAGTTCTCATCTCAGTAGGTGGGATAAAGTTGGATGATTCAGGGAATAAGGTGTTGTCAGTAACTTACATAAAATGAATTCAATTCGATAGGTACTTGTATACCTAATCTAGTGTGAAACACACTAGAACTTTTGGTTAAATTTCAAGCATACAGGCAACTGATGAAAGACAAGGGATATAAACGCTTAAGGACTAAAGTGATCAAAATGCCTAGAGTCCAGTCAGTAACACGGAAAAAATATACATCCATATAAATATAGTCTCTCTTTGCAATACCACAGATTGTTAAACCGACTATGGCCTAGCCTAGAAAACTTTCTGGCACACACTACTGTTAACTAAAGATTTTTAAATGAATGAATGTATCAAATCTTCAGTCAATGATATTATCAAGTGGTCTTGAGTTTCAACTGATATATAACTCCTCGGACATTTTCCAGTTGTATATTGAACCCAAGATCCAGAAGTCAGTTCCTCTAACCTCCATTTATTTGACTAAGAAAGTAAAACCTTTTCATTATCTCATCTCTTGTTTCTCTCTCCAGATTCAGCTTCAGTCCATCCTCCCCTAAAATGCATGTGCCAATCACCTTCATTTCTTTCAGGCCCTCAAATGCTGTCTCACCTCTGAGCCTTTTACTGTTCTGTTTGTAAAGTTTCATGTGTTTTCCACTTAGGTCTCTGTCTAGATTTCGTTTCCTTTGGTTAGCCTTTCCTTCCAGTACTACTCCCCACTCCACCTTCCCCAGCCACCAAGACTGTTAGATGTCCTTCTGTATATTCTGTATATATTCCTATCTCATTTTTTTGCTTGTTTTATTGTTTATACTTGCTTATTTCATTTTCTATTTCCTATACTAACTGGGCACACTGAGAGGGCAGAAATTGTGCTTCTGTCTTGCTCAATCATCGTATCCCTTCTGCCTAGAACCATGTGAGACATGCAGCTAGAGCTCAATAAAACACCTGCTGAATAAATAAGTAAATGAATGATGAGTGAATGAATGACAGAGTGTTAGTCTTGTATGAGAACGAAGATGAAATCAGTTTCATTTCTTACTCAGAATTACAAATTCTAAAGTAAGTCAGAGTTGCAAAGCATGGCAAGAGAACTGGTACAGCTATTCTAGTTCCTATAATAAAATGTATCAATCTCCTCCAGTTTCACAGATTACCAAGCAGAATGTATAAATAACACTCAAAAATATTTTCTATAAATTACAATTTCTTTCCCTAAGACATCTATTTATTTTAAACATTTATTTGAATGCAAAGATAACTAAGCAACTTTAAAAAGAGAATTTCATGCAAGCTAGGAAATCGATCTTTACACCCCAAACTTTGTTTCCACTTTTGGTTATAGAAACCTTTTAATGTCCTTAATAGCCTGCTCTGGAGATTTTCTGGTAAGATGTTAAATCAATCTATCTATCATTCTTGGTTTTCATTTTTTTAATTAATTTCACAAATTTATATTAAGCATGAATGTGAATCAAAGTAAAAGCAGCCTGTGAAATAAAATGTCTTTAAGGATCTAATTTTAAAACTGTAAATATTTCTGAGTGACTAATCACTATTGTGACTTTTAAAAAAACCACCTCTGCTCTTATAAAACATCACCACAAAAGGATGGTGGAAAATGAAAAACCTCAGGGATTTCATTAGGCACTCTAAGATTTAATTCAGTGGTCTAACATTATCATCAGCTAATCAGCTGCTTTTCGTAAGCCCCCTTCCCTACAGGCTGGTAGCATTTATTTCAAACTTTAAGAACATTTTAGGTCTCTGTCTAGATTTCGTTTCCTTTGGTTACTTTCCTTCCAGTACTACTCCCACTCCACCTTCCCCAGCCACCAAGACTGTTAGATGTCCTTCTGTATATTCTGTATATATTCCTATCTCATTTTTTTGCTTGTTTTATTGTTTATACTTGCTTATTTCATTTTCTATTTCCTATACTAACTGGGCACACTGAGAGGGCAGAAATTGTGCTTCTGTCTTGCTCAATCATCGTATCCCTTCTGCCTAGAACCATGTGAGACATGCAGCTAGAGCTCAATAAAACACCTGCTGAATAAATAAGTAAATGAATGATGAGTGAATGAATGACAGAGTGTTAGTCTTGTATGAGAACGAAGATGAAATCAGTTTCATTTCTTACTCAGAATTACAAATTCTAAAGTAAGTCAGAGTTGCAAAGCATGGCAAGAGAACTGGTACAGCTATTCTAGTTCCTATAATAAAATGTATCAATCTCCTCCAGTTTCACAGATTACCAAGCAGAATGTATAAATAACACTCAAAAATATTTTCTATAAATTACAATTTCTTTCCCTAAGACATCTATTTATTTTAAACATTTATTTGAATGCAAAGATAACTAAGCAACTTTAAAAAGAGAATTTCATGCAAGCTAGGAAATCGATCTTTACACCCCAAACTTTGTTTCCACTTTTGGTTATAGAAACCTTTTAATGTCCTTAATAGCCTGCTCTGGAGATTTTCTGGTAAGATGTTAAATCAATCTATCTATCATTCTTGGTTTTCATTTTTTTAATTAATTTCACAAATTTATATTAAGCATGAATGTGAATCAAAGTAAAAGCAGCCTGTGAAATAAAATGTCTTTAAGGATCTAATTTTAAAACTGTAAATATTTCTGAGTGACTAATCACTATTGTGACTTTTAAAAAAACCACCTCTGCTCTTATAAAACATCACCACAAAAGGATGGTGGAAAATGAAAAACCTCAGGGATTTCATTAGGCACTCTAAGATTTAATTCAGTGGTCTAACATTATCATCAGCTAATCAGCTGCTTTTCGTAAGCCCCCTTCCCTACAGGCTGGTAGCATTTATTTCAAACTGAAGAACTTTGAATTCTTTACTGAAACTGGATTTTTTTCAAGAAACAATTTTCTCAGCTCAATTGGTAACTACCTTGCCCCACTCTGCATGTGTGGGGTTGGAGCTGTGAGGGGTTGTAATCTGATATAATTACTCTTAATTTTCTGATGCTCACCTCCACTGGGAACTGTCATGGAACAAACTGGGTATCACAGGAGGCTGCAAGGCCCCTGGCTGGGAAGAACAGGAGGCACCAGGGCCTTCACGCAGGATCCTCTACCCACTCTGACGTCTCTCCACAAGGATTCTCCACCCGTCCCCCCTTTCCACATAGTCTAGTTTTTCCTCAGAAGTTCCTCGGTGTAATCCAGTCTGTTTGGTTTCTCTGCCTCCCTCGCCACAATCATCTGGACCCAATTTACAAGCCCCAAACTGCCCAAGAATGTATGCAGGGCCTTTTCTGGGAGCGTCTGGAAGTGTAAACCAGACAAGACAGGGGCTAGGAGCTGAAGATCTGCTTTAATCTGCGAGGTTGGTAACAACTACCAAGGGGAATGTGAGTCAGCAACGTGGGGCCTCCTGAAGGGACCAAGGGAAACCCCTGGGGCGGTAGCTGGCAGGGAGGGCAACAAGGGCACTTGGATGGAGGGGAAGCTGCGGAGAAGCCAGGACCGAAAGCGAGGATCTCATCCAATCTCCCAGAGTGACTAGAGCCGCTGGGGGACCCACGCCTGACTCCACCACTCCACTTGTCCTGTACCAGCGGCCCCTCAGGATGTGCTGCGCTCCCCATGCACTTTCCAGGCGGGCCCATGCAAGGTGCTTTCAGCAAGAAAAGTGGCGAGAAACCTGTCTAGGAAACTGTTCAGATCTGCGTGAGCCGCGCTGGTGGCCGGCAGAGTTGGACCTCTGCTAGGACCCTGGAGAAGTCTCAGGGTTCCCGATCAGCAAGCAAGCACGTGGCCGAGGTTTGGGGCTTTCCGGCTCACTGATTCATTCTGCAACAAGCGCGTGTGGATGTGCCTCCTTGTCAGTGGGGAAGCCAGGTGCCTGCCCAGACTTCCAGAGATCTAAGGCATTTTAATTCAGTGGTCTAAACTCAGCTAAGCTTTTCGAAGCCCCTTCCCTACAGGCTGGTAGCTTTTTCTTTATTTTTGAAACTGGATTTTTTTCAAGAAACAATTTTCTCAGCTCAATTGGTAACTACCTTGCCCCACTCTGCATGTGTGGGGTTGGAGCTGTGAGGGGTTGTAATCTGATATAATTACTCTTAATTTTCTGATGCTCACCTCCACTGGGAACTGTCATGGAACAAACTGGGTATCACAGGAGGCTGCAAGGCCCCTGGCTGGGAAGAACAGGAGGCACCAGGGCCTTCACGCAGGATCCTCTACCCACTCTGACGTCTCTCCACAAGGATTCTCCACCCGTCCCCCCTTTCCACATAGTCTAGTTTTTCCTCAGAAGTTCCTCGGTGTAATCCAGTCTGTTTGGTTTCTCTGCCTCCCTCGCCACAATCATCTGGACCCAATTTACAAGCCCCAAACTGCCCAAGAATGTATGCAGGGCCTTTTCTGGGAGCGTCTGGAAGTGTAAACCAGACAAGACAGGGGCTAGGAGCTGAAGATCTGCTTTAATCTGCGAGGTTGGTAACAACTACCAAGGGGAATGTGAGTCAGCAACGTGGGGCCTCCTGAAGGGACCAAGGGAAACCCCTGGGGCGGTAGCTGGCAGGGAGGGCAACAAGGGCACTTGGATGGAGGGGAAGCTGCGGAGAAGCCAGGACCGAAAGCGAGGATCTCATCCAATCTCCCAGAGTGACTAGAGCCGCTGGGGGACCCACGCCTGACTCCACCACTCCACTTGTCCTGTACCAGCGGCCCCTCAGGATGTGCTGCGCTCCCCATGCACTTTCCAGGCGGGCCCATGCAAGGTGCTTTCAGCAAGAAAAGTGGCGAGAAACCTGTCTAGGAAACTGTTCAGATCTGCGTGAGCCGCGCTGGTGGCCGGCAGAGTTGGACCTCTGCTAGGACCCTGGAGAAGTCTCAGGGTTCCCGATCAGCAAGCAAGCACGTGGCCGAGGTTTGGGGCTTTCCGGCTCACTGATTCATTCTGCAACAAGCGCGTGTGGATGTGCCTCCTTGTCAGTGGGGAAGCCAGGTGCCTGCCCAGACTTCCAGAGATCGGAGGAGAGAGTGTGAGTTTCAGCCAGGTTGCGCTGCCAGCAGCTGCGAAGCACATGTTCATACAAACACTGCCACAAGGCGGTCTTTCTCCACACCCTGCCTCCGCCTACTCTTAGTTGGCACCGTCAGTTCTACCCCCTGCTCTCCTCCTACCTACTCTCCCGAAGGGCAGCCTAGTAGCAGAGAACGGCCGATCACAGTTGACTTCGTCCCTCCTGTCCAGGCCAAAACCAAACTTCGGTAACCCACTGTCCTCTTCCAGGGGGCCAGGGCAGCTAGCCAAGACCACGAGCGCCCACCCCTCACCTACGCTCTTTTCCCAGTGAGGAGGTCGGAGCAGGTTCAGCGCCCAAAGGAAGAGTGCGAGTGAGCACTTCCCGGGAGCAGCAGCCCCGCCCCCCCAGTCCAGCCCCTTGCCCAGTGACACTGGAATGACCTGGGCGCAGCCTCGGTCCGAGAGGGGCAGCACGTTTGTTGGCCTCCTAACGACTAGAGCCAATTGCCTCTGAGTCCCATGAGTCCAGGAGCACCCCAGTACCAAAGATTCTGTGGACATCCTCTCCCTCTAGCCGGCAACCCTGCCCCACACTTGTGCCCCGCCTTTCAGGCTCGGTGCACAGATCCCAAGGGACAGCGAGCGCCTCAGAAGTACCCAGGCCGGATGGCCGGGGAGCACCGAGGGGAAACAAGACCTCAGTTAAGGCCCAGAGCGAGAAGGGAAGAAGGACGCTAGGGCAATGGAAGCTGGAGCCCGGGTGGGCGACAGGAGTCCAGCTCTGCAGCGTCAGGAGCCGCTGCCGCCCGTCGGGACGCAAGCCAGTAGGCTGTTCTTCCCAACCCGCAGGATCTCTTTTGCATAAGCTGTCGGAGAGACGCGCTGGCAGGAGTCTCCCTTTCAAACAAGGTATTTTACAAATTGAGGAGACAAGAGGAGGATGCCGCGCGGCTGTTCGCCGGCTCCCAAACTTCAAAAGAGTGCCAAGGAGCTGGGGCGCAGATCGCCAACCGGCTCAGCGGATCCAGGGGGTCGGGAGAGGGGCTGGTCTAACCCCTGCCCGGGGCGGGTGGGCTACTTACGATTCTGCTGCGTGGGAGACCTGTCCACGCCTTGTCCTGGGAGCTCCTAAATGCATTTGTATGCATTTGTCCGTACCGCGGAGCGCTAACGGAAAACAGAAGCCAACTCCGAACTGCTAAGGGTGCAGGTACTGTCCTTGAAAAAGGAAAAAAAAAAAAAATCATATGAAAAGGATGCTCGAAAACCTCAACTATAACCCAAAAGGGAGGGGGGACATGGGAAGGAGGAGAGAAATAGCACCAGGAGGACAGACGGCTAGGCTTCCTAGCGCCCTAGCTCGGCAGCGGACAGCCGGACAGCCGGGGGGTGAGCGCTCCCCTGGGAGGGCGGGCGAGGAGGGAGACCTCACTGGCGGGCGGCGGGGCGCGGGCAGCAGCGGGAGCTCGGCTGCGAGCGCAGCCCTTCGAGTTCACTTGCGGTTCAAAGGCGACTCCGTGACTCCAGTGGACTCCTCTGCTGTGGGCCTGGGAGGAGAAAGGGGTGGGGGAGGGAAGGAGATGAAGTGGGGAGGAAGTCCTTGGAAACCACCCGCGCTGGAACATTTGTCAGACGAGAACACACACCCACTTTGGAAATCTCGTCCGTGCGAGGGGGCCGGTGGCCACTGCAGGCGCTCGGGGCTGACTGCCGCCGGCTGCTTCCCCTGGAAGAAAACGAGCCAAACAAATCTGGCCGGTGTTAAATTTCACCACTCCTGACTTGTGATGACATCACCAAACACAGCGCACACCTCCCCCTCCGCCCCGCAACCTTCCCCTACCGCGCGCCCAGCCGGGGAACCCCTGTCCGGAAGCCCCCAGCGCGCCGCGCCCGGGGCGAGCTCGCAGCCGCCCAGCACCGCCCGGACACCCCGCTTCCCACGCATTCTCCGGGCTTGTAGGTTACTGGTATCCTTCCTCCCAAGTGTCCGTGTACCACTTCCTTTTTCTGCAGTCCCCAATTTGATGTTTTCTCTCTTGCTGGTCTTCCATCCCCCTTTTCGCTGTCAACTTCACACACGCATTCTAAAATCACACATAATGTTCGAAAATCACATGTAACTTCACTCTCCAACTGTTGCCCCCTCCCCTTTTTTACAACTATGCATGCGGTCTAAGTTATATTATTAACGCAAATGTTCTCATTAATTACTTTCCTCGCCACTCTTTTCAGTCTGTCCCCCGGTACTACTTTATACTTTTTCTCTCCTGTAATCCACTCTTCTGCCTTCTGTTCTTCTCTGGCTTATAAGCATGAGCTATCAGTCTGTAGTCATGCATCAAAAGGACAGGAACACTACAGCCTTACCAATTTGAAGACCACCTCCAATTTTTGTGGCACATTTCTTTTTCAGCCTAAGTCCCCATTCTCTCTACATCATTTTCATACTGAGAAGTCTGCTTCCAATTTTTGTGAAAATGCATTTTTAAAAACTTAAAAATTCTTCTTTTGTCTTCCTCATTAATAAGATTAGAAATTCCAGAAGACCAGAGATCTACTGTCTTGCTCATCATTGCATTTTCAGCACCTCAAATACTATTCGGTATGTCTGTTTAGTCAATGACTGCTGTATACCAATGACTATCATTTCTCCAAGCTTTCCTTGTCTGTCTGTGCAGCATCCTCAGCTAATGACCCTTCCGCAAAGGCATCCCACATAACACACACATTATTAAGGTTAAGGTGGCCATATTAATGAATGGAAATGCTTTCTATAGCCCTTGGAAATTGGCAGGTTTTTTTTTCCTTTAGAACACAGAATTTAATCTATCTTCTTCACTTTTTCAACTTTTATTTTGAATTGATTCTAGATTTGTGTAAAAGTTGCTAAAAAAGTAAACAGAATTCCTGTATAGCCTCGATCTGACTTTCTTGAATGTTAATATCTCACATAACCATGGTACAGTTATCAAAACTGGGAAATTAACATAATACAACTAACCTATAAATCTTATTCAAATTTTGTCAGTTTTTCAAATGTCCTTTATTGTATCAATGGTCTAATCCAGAATAGGTTTTAGTTAATAATCTATCCATCCTTCCTTTTCTGCAGTCCCCAATTTGATGTTTTCTCTTGCTGGTCTTCCATCCCCCTTTTCGCTGTCAACTTCACACACGCATTCTAAAATCACACATAATGTTCGAAAATCACATGTAACTTCACTCTCCAACTGTTGCCCCCTCCCCTTTTTTACAACTATGCATGCGGTCTAAGTTATATTATTAACGCAAATGTTCTCATTAATTACTTTCCTCGCCACTCTTTTCAGTCTGTCCCCCGGTACTACTTTATACTTTTTCTCTCCTGTAATCCACTCTTCTGCCTTCTGTTCTTCTCTGGCTTATAAGCATGAGCTATCAGTCTGTAGTCATGCATCAAAAGGACAGGAACACTACAGCCTTACCAATTTGAAGACCACCTCCAATTTTTGTGGCACATTTCTTTTTCAGCCTAAGTCCCCATTCTCTCTACATCATTTTCATACTGAGAAGTCTGTTTCCCAAATTTTTTGTGAAAATGCATTTTTAAAAACTTAAAAATTCTTCTTTTGTCTTCCTCATTAATAAGATTAGAAATTCCAGAAGACCAGAGATCTACTGTCTTGCTCATCATTGCATTTTCAGCACCTCAAATACTATTCGGTATGTCTGTTTAGTCAATGACTGCTGTATACCAATGACTATCATTTCTCCAAGCTTTCCTTGTCTGTCTGTGCAGCATCCTCAGCTAATGACCCTTCCGCAAAGGCATCCCACATAACACACACATTATTAAGGTTAAGGTGGCCATATTAATGAATGGAAATGCTTTCTATAGCCCTTGGAAATTGGCAGGTTTTTTTTTCCTTTAGAACACAGAATTTAATCTATCTTCTTCACTTTTTCAACTTTTATTTTGAATTGATTCTAGATTTGTGTAAAAGTTGCTAAAAAAGTAAACAGAATTCCTGTATAGCCTCGATCTGACTTTCTTGAATGTTAATATCTCACATAACCATGGTACAGTTATCAAAACTGGGAAATTAACATAATACAACTAACCTATAAATCTTATTCAAATTTTGTCAGTTTTTTCAAATGTCCTTTATTGTATCAATGGTCTAATCCAGAATAGTTTAGTTAAGTAGTAGGTAATTAAGTAGTTAATGAATGAATGAATCTATTAAATAAATTGCTATATCTCCTTAGACTCCTGCCACCTGTGGCATTCCCTGTCTTCTTTCATCTTTCATGATTTTGACACTTCTGAAGAGCACTGGTCAGTCATTTTTGTAAAAGCTCTCCAAATTTGGCTTTATATGATATATTCTCATGATTCAGAGTTTGTATTTTTAGTTAAAACACCACTGAAGTGATGTTGTGCCTTTCTCAGGCATCATATTGAGCATACATAATGTTGATATATATTTTATTACTAGTGATGTCAACTTTGATCACCTAGTTAAGGTGTCACATGCTGGATGGCCACAGTAATTAGCCCCTTCCTCACTTTTGTAACAAATAACCACAACTTTCTGGAATCCACCCAGAAATCTAGGGCAAAAGGAAGATATATAGTCTTAACCTTAAGAATTTCTCCAATATTTTATTCCTACAGTATTTCTATTTTAAACTACTGGTCACCTAAAAACAGGTAATCTTGTTGGAAAGAATCAATAAAAATTAAGCAAATCTTTTTTTCTTTTTTTTAAGAATTAAGCAAATCTTACATAACTCACCCAATTTGTATCCCCAGTTCCCCTTTGACTACTTAAGGATTAAATATATATATTTTTTTGTTCACAATGTTGAGTCAATATTTGAATGCAGTCTAAAATGGAATTACCATTAAAATGGATCTGTTCTTTTTATATAAAAAGAGAATATTTTCTAGTTATAGTTAATAGAGTTCTTTTCTTGCGTAAATATCCAAAGAGTGTGAATAACCTCAAATATAATATATCTGATTGTGGGAGTGAAGGCATTTGCCCAGTAAAAAATAAATAATGTAAGGTCAAAATGACAGATTTTTTAGCCTGCTGGAGTTCAGCATAGTTTTAATTAATCAATACAGCTTAACCAAAGATTCTGAGATTTATTTTAAAAGTAAATAGGATTTATATAGGTGGAGAAGAGAAAGATACTAATATTTGAAATCAAGAGCAGGAAACTAATAGCATTTGGACAAGAGGAAGATATGTCAACTATATTCAGGAGAAAGGAGCAAATTCATCGGCTTAGGTTAGATGTTTGTGCATTTGAGGAATGGTTGAGGGCAAACTATGGAAGTCCCTGAACACACCAGGATAAGAGTTCACTCGGTCATTCAATAAGCACTTCTTGTGTCCCTACTATGCACCAAGAACTCTTCTAGACACTAAATTACGTCAGTGAACAAAATACTTGAAAATTCTTCCCCTCATGGAGATTACATTCCATTGTTTAAATTTAATCTATGGGCAAGAGAAAACTAAAGAATTTTAAACATAAATAATTATGTTCTAAATTCCCATTTTAAGAAGATTGATCAACATTAGATGCTAAGATTAGAAAGAGAGAAGGTTGGAGGATAAGTTGGGTTTAAGTGTTGATAAGTTTGCATCATGAACTATGATAGCAACAATAGAACAGCTAAATGAGAGAATCATTATCAAAAAAAAAAAATCAAGCAGATTTGATAACTTGTTAGATTGAGAAGGGAGGAGATAACAATGAAATTTCAATTCTGAATGATTAAGAAATTATGCCATTGTCCAGTGGCAAAAGGAAGACAACTCACTCAGTTTGTGACACACTATATTAAGATCTTGGTAGGACAGTTTTGGAGCTGCACAAAGGTCGACTAGAGTTAGAGTTAGGTCTGTTGAAGCTGAAGTGTGAGAAAAAAGCCAGAACTAGAGTTCTGGATTTCTTCAATATCTACCTGAAATAGTAACTGAGGCCTTGACAATAGAGTGTGTTGTCAAGGATGTGAATGTTTTAATGGAGACCAGAGAGTCAAGGACATAAACTTAGACTACAGTTAGTGGGGAAAAAACAATGTGGAACTAAAAGAGCAAGAAGACAATGCATACAGCATTATTAAATAAGAGTACCTGCTGTGTCATGCTGTGCTGTGCTAATGCACTGCAGTCTGACTCTTTGCAACCCGGGAACTGTAGCCCTCCAGGCTCCTCGGTCCACGGGGCTCTCCAGGCAAGATTAATGGAGTGGGTTGTCTTGCCCTTCTCCAAGGGATCAGGAAGTCAGAGTATTATCCTTTATATACAGAGGAGAAAATTAACACAGAAAAAGGTTACTTAAATTGCCTGAGGTTACAAAACTGCTGGGCAAGATGTAAGCTCCTCCTGCCCTGACTGACTGGATAAAGCTGGTGCTCTCAGTAATTCCTCTTCCTTCCATTATTCCTTCCGGCTCCCTCCCTCCTTTCTCTGTGGAGAAAACCCTTGCAAGACAAGCAGCTACTGAAACAGAATATAAGCTTCTACTACAGATTCTCCTAAGAATATAAAATTCAGTATACGATGACAGTGGCATTTCAAAACTCCATAAATAAACAGTGCTAAAACTACTAGTCCTAAGCGCAAAATAAATTTATCTCCACCTCATGGTGTACAACCAAAGTGATACATTAAATTAACGAATTTATAAAAATATTTAACTCTGAAGATTTATAAGTAATTATATATATAAATGTATCTTTCTCAAAGGTGAGTAAAATTAATTTATTAGTTTATTTATGAAGTATTTATTGGACAGTAACAGATTTCAGACACTGTTCTAAGAACTAGGGAGAAAAATCATCAGACAGACATGCCTGCTTTCCTGAAGGACTTGGAGTCTTTCAGACAAACAGAAAGAAGTATGGTTTAAAATTTTCAAGTGGTAAAATAAAGATTAATACAAATGTCACACAATATAAACAAATAAAGAAATGACTGAAAAACTGGAGAAAATATTTCTAGCACATAGCAGGCAATAATCTCTTTTATAAAGCATCTTATGTTGAAATAATTATAGACATAAAAGTAAAATAGAGTTCTGGATTTCTTCAATATCTACCTGAAATAGTAACTGAGGCCTTGACAATAGAGTGTGTTGTCAAGGATGTGAATGTTTTAATGGAGACCAGAGAGTCAAGGACATAAACTTAGACTACAGTTAGTGGGGAAAAAACAATGTGGAACTAAAAGAGCAAGAAGACAATGCATACAGCATTATTAAATAAGAGTACCTGCTGTGTCATGCTGTGCTGTGCTAATGCACTGCAGTCTGACTCTTTGCAACCCGGGAACTGTAGCCCTCCAGGCTCCTCGGTCCACGGGGCTCTCCAGGCAAGATTAATGGAGTGGGTTGTCTTGCCCTTCTCCAAGGGATCAGGAAGTCAGAGTATTATCCTTTATATACAGAGGAGAAAATTAACACAGAAAAAGGTTACTTAAATTGCCTGAGGTTACAAAACTGCTGGGCAAGATGTAAGCTCCTCCTGCCCTGACTGACTGGATAAAGCTGGTGCTCTCAGTAATTCCTCTTCCTTCCATTATTCCTTCCGGCTCCCTCCCTCCTTTCTCTGTGGAGAAAACCCTTGCAAGACAAGCAGCTACTGAAACAGAATATAAGCTTCTACTACAGATTCTCCTAAGAATATAAAATTCAGTATACGATGACAGTGGCATTTCAAAACTCCATAAATAAACAGTGCTAAAACTACTAGTCCTAAGCGCAAAATAAATTTATCTCCACCTCATGGTGTACAACCAAAGTGATACATTAAATTAACGAATTTATAAAAATATTTAACTCTGAAGATTTATAAGTAATTATATATATAAATGTATCTTTCTCAAAGGTGAGTAAAATTAATTTATTAGTTTATTTATGAAGTATTTATTGGACAGTAACAGATTTCAGACACTGTTCTAAGAACTAGGGAGAAAAATCATCAGACAGACATGCCTGCTTTCCTGAAGGACTTGGAGTCTTTCAGACAAACAGAAAGAAGTATGGTTTAAAATTTTCAAGTGGTAAAATAAAGATTAATACAAATGTCACACAATATAAACAAATAAAGAAATGACTGAAAAACTGGAGAAAATATTTCTAGCACATAGCAGGCAATAATCTCTTTTTATAAAGCATCTTATGTTGAAATAATTATAGACATAAAAAGTTACAAAATGTAGCATACAGCTTTTCAAATACTCTTCCCTCTATGTTCACCAAATGCCAACATTTTACCATGCTAACTTTACGATATTCTCCCTCTTTCTCTCACTTCCCCCCTCCAATTGTTCAAGAGTAATTTTCAGACATTATGTCTCTTTATCCCTAAACACTTCAATGTGTATTTCCCAAAAACAAAGATTTTCTCTTCCACAGTCACAGTTCAATATCAAAATCAGGAAATTAATATTCATATGGTATTATTCTTTAATCTACAGACCATTCAAGTTTTACCATTTTTATCCCTACATTACAGTAAACCTTTATTTTTCCTGCTTCAAGATCAGATGTTTCATGTAGCTGCATTTAGTCTCCTTTACTCTGGAACAGTTCCGTAGTTAGGGTGACCAATTCATCTCTATTTACTCTACTTTTTTGCTTTCAGCACTGAAAGTGCCATGGCCTGGGAATGCCACTCAGACCCAGGAAATCTGGGATGGCTGGTCACTTCATGACCTTGATACTTTCAAAGAGGTTAGGCTGCTTTTTAAATAGAATGTCATGACCTTGATACATGAATAATTCTTATAAATGAACAAGAAAAGAGATGAATATAGAAATATAGAAAAATGGGCAAAGGGAATATGCAATAAAGTTGGCCGAAAACATATTACCATATTTAATGAAGTGAGTTCAAGACGTGTAAGTTCATTGAAGGGCAAAAAAGGCAAATTACAAAGGTTTGGGTTTTTTTTTCTTTTTTCTTTTTTTTTTTTTGGCCACTTCTATTGGTCTGTCATTTATTTGTTTTCATCCATCTTTGTTCTTTGGCCTGTGTGGGCCTCCCATCACAGTGGCCTCTTTCACTCCAGAGCTCCGGTTCGGTAGTTGGACACATCGGTCTAGCCGCTCCATGGCACGTGGATCTTACCAGGCCAGGGATTGAACCAGCACCCCTTACACACTGGACCACCAGGGAAGCCCCACAAAAGATTTTTAATGAAAGTATAACATATAACACTGATGAAGGTAGAGTGAAGCTATTACTTTTATACCAGCTAGAAGAGTGTAAATTAGGTAAAACTCGAAAATTTTTGCCAATAAGGATTAAGAACCCTTAAAAGCTATATTTTTTAATCAGTGATTTTGAATCTAGAAATGTATTCTAATGAAATAATAATCACATTTACCCTTGAAAACACATGCAGAAGGATGATCATTACAAGTATTATTTCTAAATAAATTATGGTATATTCATATACTGTAATATTATATAATAATGAAAAATGTTTTGAAAGGTATGTCCTAACATTCTTAAAATATTTCAAAACAGGATGAGAAAACATATACAATATGAAATATGTAGATGTGCATGGTATATATTATACATCTTCAAATATAGACTGAAGGGAAGTATATCAAAGGATTAATAGTAGCATAAATAAGTTCTGGATGGTGAAATTAGTGATGATGAATTAAATTTTATCCTTTCTTTTATTTTTCTATTTTTGTTTTTTACAATAAGCATTACTTATTTACATAAGTCAGAAAAAAAGTAATAAAAGTTCAAGGTTCAGGGAGATAGTTGGATTGGGCCCCTGAGGAGTTTATGGATGGCTTAAAATAGCCAGCACTGGAGAGTATGCTAAAGTGTGTTAAGTCACTTCAGGCAGGTCTGAGTCTTTGTGACCCCAAGGACTGTAGCCTGTCAGGCTCCTCTGTCCATGGGATTCTCCAGGCAAGAACACTGAAGTGGGTTGTCATGCCCTTCTCCAGGGCATCTTCCTGACCCAGGAATTGAACCTGGGTCTCCTGCAATGCAGGCAGATTTTTTACCGTCTGAGCTACCAGAGAAGCCCTGAATATGCTACATAAGAAGCTAAAAGAGAAAATAAATGGATTAAAATGAGTTTGTATAGCTAGAGAAAGGCAGATGTCTAAATTCAGCTGGACTCTAGGAAAACCAATTAGATACATACTTGCCCAGTCACTTCAGGAGAAAACTCTACACTTTAGATGTAATGTTGCAAGTCTGTCTTCAAAAATGCCTTGGGGGTTTTCCCTCCATAAAATGTAAAAGCAAGTTGGAGCCCTCTACTGGAATGGCCTTCTAGCAAGGATAGAGTCTATATTTGAAATTATGAAATAAGCGATATACCTCTAGCCAGAAATAGCCAGTGTTTCTCATATTTTTCATATTTAGTACTTTTAAGACCAATTCTCTTCTATTAACTGGATATTACTTTTCTTAATAGCACATAGTATAAGGGAAAGGTTATTTTACCCTTGAAAACACATGCAGAAGGATGATCATTACAAGTATTATTTCTAAATAAATTATGGTATATTCATATACTGTAATATTATATAATAATGAAAAATGTTTTGAAAGGTATGTCCTAACATTCTTAAAATATTTCAAAACAGGATGAGAAAACATATACAATATGAAATATGTAGATGTGCATGGTATATATTATACATCTTCAAATATAGACTGAAGGGAAGTATATCAAAGGATTAATAGTAGCATAAATAAGTTCTGGATGGTGAAATTAGTGATGATGAATTAAATTTTATCCTTTCTTTTATTTTTCTATTTTTGTTTTTTACAATAAGCATTACTTATTTACATAAGTCAGAAAAAAAGTAATAAAAGTTCAAGGTTCAGGTAGATAGTTGGATTGGGCCCCTGAGGAGTTTATGGATGGCTTAAAATAGCCAGCACTGGAGAGTATGCTAAAGTGTGTTAAGTCACTTCAGGCAGGTCTGAGTCTTTGTGACCCCAAGGACTGTAGCCTGTCAGGCTCCTCTGTCCATGGGATTCTCCAGGCAAGAACACTGAAGTGGGTTGTCATGCCCTTCTCCAGGGCATCTTCCTGACCCAGGAATTGAACCTGGGTCTCCTGCAATGCAGGCAGATTTTTACCGTCTGAGCTACCAGAGAAGCCCTGAATATGCTACATAAGAAGCTAAAAGAGAAAATAAATGGATTAAAATGAGTTTGTATAGCTAGAGAAAGGCAGATGTCTAAATTCAGCTGGACTCTAGGAAAACCAATTAGATACATACTTGCCCAGTCACTTCAGGAGAAAACTCTACACTTTAGATGTAATGTTGCAAGTCTGTCTTCAAAAATGCCTTGGGGATTTTCCCTCCATAAAATGTAAAAGCAAGTTGGAGCCCTCTACTGGAATGGCCTTCTAGCAAGGATAGAGTCTATATTTGAAATTATGAAATAAGCGATATACCTCTAGCCAGAAATAGCCAGTGTTTCTCATATTTTTCATATTTAGTACTTTTAAGACCAATTCTCTTCTATTAACTGGATATTACTTTTCTCAATAGCACATAGTATAAGGGGAAAGGTTATTTTACTGATGAAAGGATTGGCTGAATGGAAGTAGAGTACAGAGAACCCACAATTAGGTGAAGTAGCTGCAAACATTTGCTTCAGTATCGATGGAATCTGATTTAGAAGGCAACTTGGAGTAAAGAAACTGAGGAAAGTACACAGTAGAGAAAAAAATCCAAGTCTTTGAATTTTAAATGTAAAGTAGGACATAATATACATTTTTCCTTTAGGACTATTTGAATAATACCTATCATTTGGAAGTATTAAAAGGCCAAAGAGAATGTCTTGCTTCTCCTGCATTTCATTACATACTTAGTTCTTTTATAATAAGCTTTATTTTCCACCATGAAATCAGCACTACAATTTTCCAACAATTCATATCATATATTTAGTGGATCTTATATAAATATTCCTATAAAATGTTTAATTTATAGAAGCATTTCATACAAAGAACTTCATTTATAGAAACCAGTGATGCGATAACATCAACAAAAGTCAGATAAGAACTACTGACTGTGGATAATATCTGTATGCACAGTAGAACTCCAACTCAGACTCAGGATTCTCCTTTAGCACTTTTTTTTTTTTAATTCTTTATTTTAAAGATTTTACAGAGTTTTGTTGTTCACCGACATGTATGCTCCCAGATCATTCATATGCACATCCCTGGTCCCCCCACCCACCCAGTTCCCCCCCTCCCACCCCTCCAGACCATTGCCCCAACTGATTGCAGGCACTCCTATTTCCTTAGCACAATGACAATAACTATCATTTCCACACATGACAGTATAGGTTTCCATGTTACTTCCTCTATGCCTCCATCTCACTGTTTGTTCTCCACAATGTCCTTATGTCTATTCTTTGTTCCATGAATTCACTGCGTGTTTTATCATGACCATCCTACTAGATTCCATATATATGAGTTAGTATACTGTACTTGTCTTTCTCTTTTTGACTTACTTCACTTTTTATGAGACGTTCTAGAGCTAGCCACCTCATTAGGACTGAGTCTTCTGCATTTCTTTTAACAGCTGAGTAGTATTCCATTGTATATATGTACCAGCGCTTCTGTATCCATTCATTCGTCGATGGACATCTAGGTTGCTTCCATGTTCTGGCTATTGTATAGAGAGCTGCAATGAACATTGGGGTACAGGTGCTTCTTTCAGTTTTGATTTCATCAGGATATAGGCCTAGTAGTGGGATTGCTGGGTCATAGGGTGCTTCTATTTTTAGTTTTTTAAGGCATCTCCATACTGTCTTCCATAGAGGCTGTATCAATTGACATTCCCACCAGCAATGCAAGAGGGTGCCCTTTTATCCACACCCTCTCCAGCATTTATTGTCTGCAGATTTATTGATGATGGCCATTCTGATGGATGTGAGGTGGTATCTCATTGTGGTTTTAATTTGCATTTCTCTAATAATAAGTGAGGTTGAGCACCGTTTCATGTGCTTTTGGGCCATCTGTATGTCCTCTTTGGAGAGGCGTCTCTTTAGATCTTTTTCCCATTTTTTGATTGGGTTGTTCGTTTTTCCGGTGCTGAGTTGTCTTGCGGGGACCTTCCGCAGAAAGGGAAGGCAGCAGGGATTACTCCCGGCGGAACCGGGAGATCTCGGAGAAAGGCAAATCTTGAACTGTCCGCCCCGCAGCCCCCTGACTGAAGGCAGGGGACAATCAGACGCGACAGGGGTTCCATCGAAGTAGTTCCGCTTTATTAGAGTAAACTAACAGTTTTTATAGGCAAACGAAAAGGGGGATTTGCAAGGGACTTCCTATAGTTACACCAATCAAGCTAAAGGTCGAGCAACCATGCATTTACATTGCAATAGGAACTCACGGTGAGCCGGCATTGCCCAGAGCGCGGAAACCAGGGGGATCAATCAGAAGTTTTGACAATGGACCTTAGATCACGCCCTGTCTCTTCCTGTCGGCGTCCTTTTAGTGCCAAACTGCAAATGTGCTTAAGTTTCCTTATGCTTGCAAAAGCCCTCTTTCCTTCAGGGCCCCACATTGTCTGAGTTGCTTGTAGATTTTGGAGATTAATTCTTTGTCTATTGTTTCATTTGCTATGATTTTCTCCCACTCTGTGGGTATCTGTTCAGCTTTTTGTAATTTCTTTTGCTGTAAAACTTTTAAGTTTCATGAGGTCCCACGTGAGTAGTATTCCATTGTATATATGTACCAGAGCTTCTGTATCCATTCATTCGTCGATGGACATCTAGGTTGCTTCCATGTTCTGGCTATTGTATAGAGAGCTGCAATGAACATTGGGGTACAGGTGCTTCTTTCAGTTTTGATTTCATCAGGATATAGGCCTAGTAGTGGGATTGCTGGGTCATAGGGTGCTTCTATTTTTAGTTTTTTAAGGCATCTCCATACTGTCTTCCATAGAGGCTGTATCAATTGACATTCCCACCAGCAATGCAAGAGGGTGCCCTTTTATCCACACCCTCTCCAGCATTTATTGTCTGCAGATTTATTGATGATGGCCATTCTGATGGATGTGAGGTGGTATCTCATTGTGGTTTTAATTTGCATTTCTCTAATAATAAGTGAGGTTGAGCACCGTTTCATGTGCTTTTGGGCCATCTGTATGTCCTCTTTGGAGAGGCGTCTCTTTAGATCTTTTTCCCATTTTTTGATTGGGTTGTTCGTTTTTCCGGTGCTGAGTTGTCTTGCGGGGACCTTCCGCAGAAAGGGAAGGCAGCAGGGATTACTCCCGGCGGAACCGGGAGATCTCGGAGAAAGGCAAATCTTGAACTGTCCGCCCCGCAGCCCCCTGACTGAAGGCAGGGGACAATCAGACGCGACAGGGGTTCCATCGAAGTAGTTCCGCTTTATTAGAGTAAACTAACAGTTTTTATAGGCAAACGAAAAGGGGGATTTGCAAGGGACTTCCTATAGTTACACCAATCAAGCTAAAGGTCGAGCAACCATGCATTTACATTGCAATAGGAACTCACGGTGAGCCGGCATTGCCCAGAGCGCGGAAACCAGGGGGATCAATCAGAAGTTTTGACAATGGACCTTAGATCACGCCCTGTCTCTTCCTGTCGGCGTCCTTTTAGTGCCAAACTGCAAATGTGCTTAAGTTTCCTTATGCTTGCAAAAGCCCTCTTTCCTTCAGGGCCCCACATTGTCTGAGTTGCTTGTAGATTTTGGAGATTAATTCTTTGTCTATTGTTTCATTTGCTATGATTTTCTCCCACTCTGTGGGGTATCTGTTCAGCTTTTTTGTAATTTCTTTTGCTGTACAAAAGCTTTTAAGTTTCATGAGGTCCCACGTGTTCACTTTTCTTTTCAGTTCTGCTGTTCTAGTGGGTGGGTCAGAGAAGATCTTGCTTTGATTGATGTCCTTGAGGGTTTTGCCTATATTCTCCTCTAAGAGTTTGATGGTTTCTGGACTTATATTTAGGTTTTTAATCCATTTTGAGTTAATCTTTGTGCATGATGTCAGGGAATGTACCAATTTCATTTTTTTGCATGTAGCTGTCCAATTTTCCCAGCACCACTTGTTGAAGAGGCTGTCTTTGTCCCATTTTATAGTTTTGCCTCCTTTGTCAAAAATAAGGTACCCATAGGTGCGTGGGTTTATCTCTGGGTTCTCGATCTTGTTCCATTGGTCTATAGGTCTGTTTTTGTGCCAGTACCATACTATCTTGATGACTGTTGCTTTGTAATATAGTCTGAAGTTAGGGAGGCTGATCCCTCCAGCTCCGCTTTTCTTTCTCAGGATTGCTTTGGCTATTCGAGATCTTTTGTGCTTCCATATGAACTGTGTTATTGTTTGGTCTAGTTCTGTGAAACATGTCAGTGGTAGTTGGATAGGTATTGCATTGAATCTGTAGATGATATTTGGTAGTATGGTCATTTTCACAATATTGATTCTTCCGACCCAGGAACATGGAATATCTCTCCATCTGTTTAAGTCTTCTTTAATTTCTTTCATGAGTGTCTTGTAATTTTCTGTGTAGAATTCTTTTGTTTCTTTCGGCAGGTTTATTCCTTGATATTTGATTCTTTTGGTTGCAATGGTGAAGGGGATTGCCTTTTTGATTTTGTTTTCTGATTTTTCATTGTTTGTGTATAGGAGTGCCAGTGATTTCTGTGTGTTGACTTTGTATCCAGTGACTTTGCTGAATTCATTGATTAGTTCTAGTGGCTTTGTAACCATGTCTTTGTGGTTTTCTATGTATAATATCATGTCGTCTGCAAAAAGAGAGAGCTTGACTTCTTCCTTTCCAATCTGGATTCCTTTGATTTCTTTCTCTTCTCTTATTCCTGTTGCTAGGACTTCCAGGACTATGTTGAATAGTAGTGGTGAAAGTGGGCACCCCTGTCTTGTTCCTGATCTTAGAGGAAATGCTTTCAGTTTTTCACCGTTAAGGATAATGTTCAGTGTAGGCTTCTCAGATATGGCTTTTATTATTATTACGAACCTATGTTGACATAGGTTCCTTCTATGCCCATTTTCGGAAGAGTTTTCATCATAAGTGGATGTTGTACTTTGTCGAAGACATTTTCTGCCTCTATTGAGATGATCATGTGATTTTTGTCTCTTAATTTGTTGACATGGTGTATCACACTGATTGATTTACAGATATTGAAGAATACTTGCATGCCTGAGATGAACCCGACTTGATCGTGATGTATGAGTTTTTTGATGTGTTGTTGAATTCTGTTTGCTAGGATTTTGTTGAGGATCTTGGCATCTAAGTTCATCAGTGAAATTGGCCTATAGTTTTCCTTTTTTGTGTTGTCTTTGCCTGGTTTGGGTATCAGGGTGATGGTGGCCTCGTAGAATGTGTTTGGAAGTTTTCATTCCTGTGCAATTTTTGGAAGAGTTTTAGAAGGACAGGCATTAACTCTTCTTTAAATGTTTGGTAGAACTCGGCTGTGAAGCCGTCTGGCCATGGGTTTTTATTTTGGGGTAGACTTTTAATCACTCATTCAATTTCTGAGCTTGTGATTGGGTTGTTCAAAGTTTCTGTTTCTTCCTGGCTCAGTCTTGGGAGATTAATCTTCCCCAAGAAACTGTCCATTTCTTCCAGGTTGTCCAGTTTGTTGCCATAGAGTTGTTCATAATAGTCTCTTAGGATCCTTTGGATTTCTGCATTATCTGTTGTAATCTCTCCTTTTTCGTTTTTGATTTTGTTGATCTGGTTCTTCTCTCTTTTTTTCTTAATGAGTCTGGCCAGTGGCTTGTCGATTTTGTTTACCTTTTCGAAGAACCAGCTTTTTGTTTTATTTATCTTTACTATTGTTTCTTTTGTTTCTTTCTCATTTATTTCTGCTCTGATCTTTATGATTTCCCTTCTTCTGCTGGCTTTGGGGTGTTTTTGTTCTTCTTTCTCCAATTGTTTTAAGCGGAGAGGTAGGTCATCTGCTTCATATTTTCCTAGTTTCTTGAGGTGGGATTGTATTGCTATAAATTTCCCTCTTAGAACTGCTTTTGCAGTATCCCATAGGTTTTGCACTGTCATGTGTTCATTGTCATTTTCTTCTAGGAATTTTTAAATTTCTCCTTTGATTACCTCAGTGCTCAGTTGATTTTTTAGGTATGTGTTGTTTAATTTTTTTGCGTTTTTTCCTGTAGTTGATCTCTAGTCTCATTGCATTGTGGTCCGAGAAGTTTTTATTTTTTTTTGTTTTGAACATGGTGTATCACACTGATTGATTTACAGATATTGAAGAATACTTGCATGCCTGAGATGAACCCGACTTGATCGTGATGTATGAGTTTTTTGATGTGTTGTTGAATTCTGTTTGCTAGGATTTTGTTGAGGATCTTGGCATCTAAGTTCATCAGTGAAATTGGCCTATAGTTTTCCTTTTTTGTGTTGTCTTTGCCTGGTTTGGGTATCAGGGTGATGGTGGCCTCGTAGAATGTGTTTGGAAGTTTTCATTCCTGTGCAATTTTTGGAAGAGTTTTAGAAGGACAGGCATTAACTCTTCTTTAAATGTTTGGTAGAACTCGGCTGTGAAGCCGTCTGGCCATGGGTTTTTATTTTGGGGTAGACTTTTAATCACTCATTCAATTTCTGAGCTTGTGATTGGGTTGTTCAAAGTTTCTGTTTCTTCCTGGCTCAGTCTTGGGAGATTAATCTTCCCCAAGAAACTGTCCATTTCTTCCAGGTTGTCCAGTTTGTTGCCATAGAGTTGTTCATAATAGTCTCTTAGGATCCTTTGGATTTCTGCATTATCTGTTGTAATCTCTCCTTTTTCGTTTTTGATTTTGTTGATCTGGTTCTTCTCTCTTTTTTTCTTAATGAGTCTGGCCAGTGGCTTGTCGATTTTGTTTACCTTTTCGAAGAACCAGCTTTTTGTTTTATTTATCTTTACTATTGTTTCTTTTGTTTCTTTCTCATTTATTTCTGCTCTGATCTTTATGATTTCCCTTCTTCTGCTGGCTTTGGGGTGTTTTTGTTCTTCTTTCTCCAATTGTTTTAAGCGGAGAGGTAGGTCATCTGCTTCATATTTTCCTAGTTTCTTGAGGTGGGATTGTATTGCTATAAATTTCCCTCTTAGAACTGCTTTTGCAGTATCCCATAGGTTTTGCACTGTCATGTGTTCATTGTCATTTTCTTCTAGGAATTTTTAAATTTCTCCTTTGATTACCTCAGTGCTCAGTTGATTTTTTAGGTATGTGTTGTTTAATCTCCATGTGTTTGTGTTTTTAGCGTTTTTTTTCCCTGTAGTTGATCTCTAGTCTCATTGCATTGTGGTCCGAGAAGATGGTTGATATAATTTCGGTTTTCTTGAATTAATTGAGGTTTGATTTGTGGCCAAAGATGTGCTCTATCCTGGAAAATGTTCCGTGAGCACTTGAGAAGAAAGTGGATTCTTCTGCTTTTGGATGGAACGTCCTAAACATGTCGATGAGGTCCATCTTTTCTAGTGTGGCATTTAAGGCTTGTGTTTCTTTATTAATTTTCTGTTTGATGATCTGTCCATTGGTATGAGAGGAGTGTTAAAGTCTCCTACTATTACTGTGTTATTGTTGATTTCTTCTTTTATGTCTGAAAGTATCTGTCTTATATATTGACGTGCCCCTGTGTTGGGTGCGTAGATCTTCATGACTGTTATGTCTTCCTCTTGGATAGATCCCTTAATCATGATGTTGTGATCTGCCTTGTCTCTTAGAATCTTCTTTACTTTAAAGTCTGTTTTTTCTGACATGAGGATTGCTACTCCAGATTTCTTTTGATTTCCATTTGCATGGAATATCTTTTTCCAGCCTTTCACTTTCAGTCTATGAGTGTCTCTAGGTCTGAAGTGGGTCTCTTGTAAATAGCATATATATGGGTCTTGCTTCTGGATCCATTCAGCCAGCCTGTGTCGTTTGGTTGGAGCATTTAGTCCATTTATGTTCAAAGTAATTATTGATACGACTGTTCCTATTGTCATCTTCTTAGAAGTTTGGGGTTTGATTTGTAAAGCTTCTCCTACTCTTGTATTTATTGGCTATATCAGGCCCTTTAACACTTGTTGTAGGGCTGGTTTTGTGGTACCAAATTCTTTTAGTTTTTGCTTGTCTGTGAAGCTTTTGATCTCACCATCAATTCTGCATGAGATTCTTGCTGGGTAGAAATTCTTGGTTGGAGGTTATTCTCTTTTAGCTGTTTAAATGTGTCTTGCCATTCTCTTCTGGCCTGCAAGGTTCCTGTTGAAAGATCCGCAGTTAAACGTATGGGGTTTCCTTTATATGTTATTTGTTGTTTACTCCTAGCTGCTTTTAGTATTCTGTCTTTATATTTGGTTTGCGTTAGTTTGATTAGAATGTGCCTTGGTGTGTTTCTTCTGGGGTTTATCCTGTGTGGAACTCTCTGTGCTTCTTGAACTTGGTGGACTATTTCCTTTCCCATGCTGGGGAAGTTTTCAACTATAACCTCTTCAAGAATTCTTTCATAGCCTTTCTTCCCCTCTTCTTCTTCTGGAACTCCTATAATTCTAATATTGGTGCGTTTGATATTGTCCCATAGGTCTGAGGCTATCCTCAATTCTTTTAATTCTTTTGGCTTTGCTCTGTTCTTCAGCACTTATTTCCACCATTCTGTCTTCGAGCTCACTTATCCATTCTTCTGCCTCTGATACTCTACTGTTGAGACCTTCTATAGTATTTTTGAGTTCAGCAATTGAGTTGGTGGTCTCTATTTGCTTATTTTTCATTTCTTGCATGTCTCTTGTCAGTACACTAATTTCCTCTAATATTCTCTTTTCGGTGTTTTGCATCCTAATTAGTATAGCTTTTCTGAATTCTCTTTCAGATAATTTGTCTATCTCCTCCTCTGTCATTTGAAGCAGTGTTTCTCTAGCTTGGTCCTTCATTTGTGCAGTGTTTCTCTGTCGTTTCATTATTATGTTAATTTTTGTTTCTTTGTGTGTGTCTCTGTATGTGGAGTTCTTTTTCCCCCACCAGGCTTCTTGGTTCAATTCTCCCTCCCTTTGGGTTTCTGTCCTCGTAGAAGGGTTCAGTGGTTTGTGACTTGGATGGTGTTAGGTTTTGTTTACAGATGAATAATCTCTAGTGTTGTATGTTCTTTGATAGTGTGGGGTCTTGGAGTCAGGGCTTCCGCTCCGAGGATCCTTGGTTTGATGATTGGTCAGGAGGTGTAGGCTCTATATCTGGTTTGCTATGGTGTTCCGTGATATTAGTTCAAAAACAAGCATCTGAGGAACAAGAGGTGCATCCCTGATGGGTGACAGTCATAAAAGCATGCAGATGTTTTCTAACATAATCGTAAGATATACATCCATACATAGCAATACCCGCAACTGACCAGTTTTACAGAGATAAAGCACAGGAAATCTTTCTGGCAAATCACAATCAAAGATGATACTTGCCCGTTAAGCTCTGCATTAATTAAAATAGTGCCTGGATAAATAGATGGGGCCCGGCGGTTCAAGAGCTACAGGTGGACTATTTCCTTTCCCATGCTGGGGAAGTTTTCAACTATAACCTCTTCAAGAATTCTTTCATAGCCTTTCTTCCCCTCTTCTTCTTCTGGAACTCCTATAATTCTAATATTGGTGCGTTTGATATTGTCCCATAGGTCTGAGGCTATCCTCAATTCTTTTAATTCTTTTGGCTTTGCTCTGTTCTTCAGCACTTATTTCCACCATTCTGTCTTCGAGCTCACTTATCCATTCTTCTGCCTCTGATACTCTACTGTTGAGACCTTCTATAGTATTTTTGAGTTCAGCAATTGAGTTGGTGGTCTCTATTTGCTTATTTTTCATTTCTTGCATGTCTCTTGTCAGTACACTAATTTCCTCTAATATTCTCTTTTCGGTGTTTTGCATCCTAATTAGTATAGCTTTTCTGAATTCTCTTTCAGATAATTTGTCTATCTCCTCCTCTGTCATTTGAAGCAGTGTTTCTCTAGCTTGGTCCTTCATTTGTGCAGTGTTTCTCTGTCGTTTCATTATTATGTTAGTTTTGTTTCTTTGTGTGTGTCTCTGTATGTGGAGTTCTTTTTCCCCCACCAGGCTTCTTGGTTCAATTCTCCCTCCCTTTGGGTTTCTGTCCTCGTAGAAGGGTTCAGTGGTTTGTGACTTGGATGGTGTTAGGTTTTGTTTACAGATGAATAATCTCTAGTGTTGTATGTTCTTTGATAGTGTGGGGTCTTGGAGTCAGGGCTTCCGCTCCGAGGATCCTTGGTTTGATGATTGGTCAGGAGGTGTAGGCTCTATATCTGGTTTGCTATGGTGTTCCGTGATATTAGTTCAAAAACAAGCATCTGAGGAACAAGAGGTGCATCCCTGATGGGTGACAGTCATAAAAGCATGCAGATGTTTTCTAACATAATCGTAAGATATACATCCATACATAGCAATACCCGCAACTGACCAGTTTTACAGAGATAAAGCACAGGAAATCTTTCTGGCAAATCACAATCAAAGATGATACTTGCCCGTTAAGCTCTGCATTAATTAAAATAGTGCCTGGATAAATAGATCCAGGGCAAGGTCCTGGCTTGGATAATTGCAATGAGAGCAATTTTTAACTAGGACATGTGTTGGGGGTGACGAGGAGGAGAGTGTATGGGAAATGAGAAGGAATAGATTCGTCTTGAAAGGATTTTATAGGGTTAGGTAACAAAGATTAGTGTGTCCTATTGTTTAATGCAGCTGGAAGAGAATAGTGGAGACAGGACGATAGGAAATAATTTATCTAGAGGATATTGGTAGATAGGAAACTGTTTTACATTTAGAACATAGAGGGAGAAAGCAGTGGCAAAGAGGAAAGAGAATTAGAGGTTTCCAAGATTTAAAATTAAAAAAAAATTACAATAAAATAAAATAAAAGTCAACAAAAGAAATTAAAAATTAAAAAGGGCAGAAAAAATTAATAAGGGACCAAAAAACAAAAACAAAAAAACCCACAAAAAACAAAACAAACAAAAGATAAAACAAACAAAGCAAACAAACAAAAACAACAGAACAAACAAACCCCAAACCAGATGAATCAATCGAATAATCAAAATAGTCCACAACAAATAAACAAGCAAAAAAAGCTAAACACTGCCCCTGGTTTTTATTTTCTCATCTGCCTGTTGGAAACCAATCTGCTCTTGATGGTGGTGTCTTGATGGCGTAGTCTTTCCCTTACAGTGCCAGTTGCTATGGTTTCTGTTTTTGTTTTCAGCAAAAGGAAGGCTTTGCTGCGAGCTTGGGTGCTGGCCGGGGCGGTGGGCTGATCCCAGTCCATCGGGTGGGGGCCGCGGCGCGCGCAGTCCCGTTTTGAAGGGGGCGCCCTGGCTCCACCGCGCACCCGCCGGTAGTCTCCAATCCCTGTTCTTCCCCCGGCTTCCTCCGCTGCTACTGCAGCTCTAGGTGTGCGCGGGCTCCTCCGCCGCTGGCACACGCGCACTGCCGGTTACGCGTCCAAGTCCCAAAGGTGGGCGCGAGCTTTCCCGTCTGGCTCGTGCCCTGTCCCTGGTCAGCAACCCATTGGCGACTTCCCTCGCCATTCAGCAAGCCCTCCACTAGGAGTGATTGAACTTACCCGTGGCGGCGCGGCGCGGCTTCTCGGTCCGGCGCAGCTTCTCCTTTAGCACTTTTAAATCCCCTTACCTTACTAAGAACATTAGGAAATTTCATATAGAGTTTTGAATTGTATCTATCTTTTTCAGCAATTTTCAAAGTGAAAACAGCCCTTATACTTTTTTTAAGGCCAAACAAATTAATGGTAAGAGTATTTTTTGAGGCATAGAAAGGGAAAAAACTCTTCCAAATTGTGGAGTAACATTCTTGCAACAATAGTGACAATATTATGAAAGATCATAAAAATATTCGTTATTCCAAGGAAGAAGAAATAAAGTTAATTTGCCAACCAGTCTCCCAAATTAATAGATAGGTAACTAGGTGGCACTAGTGGTAAAGAACCCACCTGCCAGTGCAGGAGACATAAGAGACTTAGGTTTGATCCCTGGGTTTGGAAGATCCCCTGGAGAAGGGCATGGCAATGCCCTCCAGTTTTCTTACCTGTAGAATCCCATGGACAGAGGAGCTTTGAGGGCTATAGTTCATGCGTTTACAAAGAATTGGTCATGACTAAAACAGCTTAGCACAGCACAGCACAGCAAATGTGTATGGGGTTTCCCAAGTGGCTAAGTGGTAAACAATCTGCCTGCTAATGCAAGAGACGTGGGTTTGATCTCTGGGTGGGGAAGATCCCCTGGAGAAGGAAATGGCAACCCACACCAGTATTCTTGCCTGGATAATGCCATAGACAAAAGAGCCTGCTGGGGTACAGTCCATGTGGTCACAAAAGAGCTGGACACAACTTAGCAATAAACATCAACAACAACAAATGACCACAGATTCTGGCACATGATTACAAGTCTTGGCATACTTGAGGAAGGGGAAATACATTTCTGCTAAAGCAAAATTTTAATGTAACCCATATCAAAGTCTGACGAGTTTCAAGAGATGGAAAAGTTTCATCATGAGATGAAAACTTTGTGTACAATCCAAGCAATCATTCAAAATTATTGTGATGATGCCAAGATTGTTTGGATTCTGCACAAAGGTTGGCTAAGGGATATGTGCGGTGCTTATTTTCACATTTTCAAATTGCTGAAGAAACCTTGAGGAGCCAAGTGAAGCTGGAATAGGAAGGCAAGAAAAGAAATTGGTACTAACAAGAACTATGCAATGGGCACAGTGCTATGTGCTTTAGCATCTCTAGTGTTATACCTATCTCAATCAGCCAATGAGGAGACATTATTGTATTACTTTTCTATATAAGAAAACTGAGGCCTCTAAAACCTAATTTACCTTTTCGAGGTTATACAGTGAATAAAGGGTAGCACTGGAACCCTAGCTCAGACCCATCAAATTCTGAAGTTTGTGCTCTCTGGAATCCAATGATTCCAAATTTGAGGGTACATAAAAGTTGCACAAGACAAAAAAAATTTTCAAAAAAAGTTAATTTGCCAACCAGTCTCCCAAATTAATAGATAGGTAACTAGGTGGCACTAGTGGTAAAGAACCCACCTGCCAGTGCAGGAGACATAAGAGACTTAGGTTTGATCCCTGGGTTTGGAAGATCCCCTGGAGAAGGGCATGGCAATGCCCTCCAGTTTTCTTACCTGTAGAATCCCATGGACAGAGGAGCTTTGAGGGCTATAGTTCATGCGTTTACAAAGAATTGGTCATGACTAAAACAGCTTAGCACAGCACAGCACAGCAAATGTGTATGGGGTTTCCCAAGTGGCTAAGTGGTAAACAATCTGCCTGCTAATGCAAGAGACGTGGGTTTGATCTCTGGGTGGGGAAGATCCCCTGGAGAAGGAAATGGCAACCCACACCAGTATTCTTGCCTGGATAATGCCATAGACAAAAGAGCCTGCTGGGGTACAGTCCATGTGGTCAAAAAAGAGCTGGACACAACTTAGCAATAAACATCAACAACAACAAATGACCACAGATTCTGGCACATGATTACAAGTCTTGGCATACTTGAGGAAGGGGAAATACATTTCTGCTAAAGCAAAATTTTAATGTAACCCATATCAAAGTCTGACGAGTTTCAAGAGATGGAAAAGTTTCATCATGAGATGAAAACTTTGTGTACAATCCAAGCAATCATTCAAAATTATTGTGATGATGCCAAGATTGTTTGGATTCTGCACAAAGGTTGGCTAAGGGATATGTGCGGTGCTTATTTTCACATTTTCAAATTGCTGAAGAAACCTTGAGGAGCCAAGTGAAGCTGGAATAGGAAGGCAAGAAAAGAAATTGGTACTAACAAGAACTATGCAATGGGCACAGTGCTATGTGCTTTAGCATCTCTAGTGTTATACCTATCTCAATCAGCCAATGAGGAGACATTATTGTATTACTTTTCTATATAAGAAAACTGAGGCCTCTAAAACCTAATTTACCTTTTCGAGGTTATACAGTGAATAAAGGGTAGCACTGGAACCCTAGCTCAGACCCATCAAATTCTGAAGTTTGTGCTCTCTGGAATCCAATGATTCCAAATTTGAGGGTACATAAAAGTTGCACAAGCTGCTTTTTATAGTTACAGATTTCTGAATTTTATGTCTAGAGACTGATTGAGAATGTTTGAGGTTGGGCTCAGGAATATGAATTTTTAACAAGTTTACAAATAATTGTGATGCAGATAAGCTTATGATCATATTTCAACATATCCAACCATTCCTAACTTAGTTACTGAACACAATATTTCCTGAATGCCTGTAAAGTCTTTCAGTGAGGAAGTACTCTTATTCATATGCACCTGTTGGGCAGAATACTTATGACTTAACTATAACTCCATGATTAGATATTTATTGAATTAATGAATAATGAAAGAGTGGCATGCCTACTATGTTCTAAGAGCAGGGGTCATGAAGATACATGACATCATAATTACTTACTCTTAAGGAGTTTATAACCTGCCAGGGATAGAAACTGGTAAGAAGAACCAACTGATACAGATGATAGAAGAAAGAACAATCAACTGGTGAGACAGGGTAGCAGAAGCATGAAAGAGACATTACATCATTCTGCTGACAGTGAGTGTGAGCAAGTGAAGCTCAGGTTTTTAAGAATGAGCATTTGCCAAATAGACAAAGTTCAAGCCAGTCTAGATGAAGTGGCTGCAGAGGTAATAGCACTGAGGTACGAAAGGCTCTGGCACATGACCAGGGAACCACAGTTGAAGTAGCTGCAATATAGAGCCGAGGCTGGAAAGATTAGAGAGCATCTTTCAGGAATTTGCACTTAGCCTAATTTCCTTCTCTATCCACTAGTCTAGAAGTGTCTTTTATATTAGTGCAAATGGCCATCATTCCTTGGAAATACAGAAAATATGTGAGAGAGAAATGCTTAAACTTTGCTCATTTTAAAAGATGAGTCCTAGAAGTTGACCTCCTTTTGTGTTGAGAACATGACGCACCTTAGTCAGAGACAAAGAATTTGTTAAAGTAATAAGCGATGCTTACTCTGGCTGCGATAACCAGGTGGAAGCCTCAGGCTAATAGCTGGAAGGATTCTTTAACTGTGGACTTTGAGGAGGTAACAAAAAGATGTATAAAAATGACTTATAAGCAGTTCAGGTTGATAAATATATACACTTGTCACACAGCTAAGTCATGTTTATATATGATAGAGTACAAATGATAACACATACACACTGGACACATTTTGCATAATACCAAGAGTCCACCATTCCTAACTTAGTTACTGAACACAATATTTCCTGAATGCCTGTAAAGTCTTTCAGTGAGGAAGTACTCTTATTCATATGCACCTGTTGGGCAGAATACTTATGACTTAACTATAACTCCATGATTAGATATTTATTGAATTAATGAATAATGAAAGAGTGGCATGCCTACTATGTTCTAAGAGCAGGGGTCATGAAGATACATGACATCATAATTACTTACTCTTAAGGAGTTTATAACCTGCCAGGGATAGAAACTGGTAAGAAGAACCAACTGATACAGATGATAGAAGAAAGAACAATCAACTGGTGAGACAGGGTAGCAGAAGCATGAAAGAGACATTACATCATTCTGCTGACAGTGAGTGTGAGCAAGTGAAGCTCAGGTTTTTAAGAATGAGCATTTGCCAAATAGACAAAGTTCAAGCCAGTCTAGATGAAGTGGCTGCAGAGGTAATAGCACTGAGGTACGAAAGGCTCTGGCACATGACCAGGGAACCACAGTTGAAGTAGCTGCAATATAGAGCCGAGGCTGGAAAGATTAGAGAGCATCTTTCAGGAATTTGCACTTAGCCTAATTTCCTTCTCTATCCACTAGTCTAGAAGTGTCTTTTATATTAGTGCAAATGGCCATCATTCCTTGGAAATACAGAAAATATGTGAGAGAGAAATGCTTAAACTTTGCTCATTTTAAAAGATGAGTCCTAGAAGTTGACCTCCTTTTGTGTTGAGAACATGACGCACCTTAGTCAGAGACAAAGAATTTGTTAAAGTAATAAGCGATGCTTACTCTGGCTGCGATAACCAGGTGGAAGCCTCAGGCTAATAGCTGGAAGGATTCTTTAACTGTGGACTTTGAGGAGGTAACAAAAAGATGTATAAAAATGACTTATAAGCAGTTCAGGTTGATAAATATATACACTTGTCACACAGCTAAGTCATGTTTATATATGATAGAGTACAAATGATAACACATACACACTGGACACATTTTGCATAATACCAAGAGTCCACCATTCTAATTCCATCCAATCCCATTCCCTTTGAGCAGAATCTCAAGATCATCTGATTGGATCATTTTACTTTCTATAGTATGGCTTCCTGTTTAAAAAAAAAGAGCAACCCTGAAAGTACCAAGACCTAAGCTGAACCCACTGCCTGTTAACAAATTATCCTTGCCATCCCAGTTACCTATTTCTCACTCCTCCAGTGTAAAGGCTCATTGTACTAACCAATGAGCATAGATTCTATATTGTTCCTTAGTGAAGTGAACTAAATGGAAGTTACCGCTTGAAAAGTAAGTCACTGGCCTCTGGCAGGGAATCTTAAACAGTTTTAAGGCTATAGCCGAGAGACTAGGAAAATCTGAGTCCAAACACCAGACAAGATAAAAGGAATGCATGAACAATAGACTGTCGCACTAAGTACTCTGATATTTTATTTAGGTCTACATTTCAGCAAGTATGTATGTGTGTGTATGCACTTTTTAAAAATTTAAAATATGGCCACCGGAATGCTTGTTACAATTGCAACATGCCTTATGTACTCAAGTGTTACAGGGGTACCATTTATACCATTGAAGTTCACGATCTGTCAGTATTTTCATTTTTAAACCCTTTCTGAATAAATCCCAAAAGCTACAGCATTAGCAGAAAACCATTCATTTTCAAATGTACATATAAAGTTACATCAGAACTGAAAGTGTGGAATTTGCCTTCAAAACTTTAGGGATGTCTCCCCCGAGTCCTCTTTCTTTCCATTAAAAAATAATTGCTGCAAACAATGTGCTCCTGATACCAGATGTGGTAGCATGCTAGAGATAGAAGAGAGACTAATCTGGGGAGAATTCCATAAAGAGATACATATTTTCTAACCATCTTAGTGTATCTCCACATAAACTTCCTTACAGAACTATTGTTATGGAGCCATTTTATGGGAAGAAGAGATATTTCAGGAGGGAAAGGAAAATTTCTACTCATATTTACTTTTCCTGACTTTCTTCTGGCAATTTCCTTCATTTTTCATAGGACAAAATTCTAGTCTTAAAGTTGCTGGAAAAAAGAAAGCTTAATATTACATGGTCTAAGAAGAGTGTGATACTGGTCTGAATGTACACAAAAACACTTCAAATAATAGTTTTAAAGTATGTTAACATAATTAAAGTGCTTAGAATCATATTAGCACACTAAATGGCATCTCAGAACGTTAAAAAAAATCATCAAGAAATATATCCTTGAATGTGAGCACACAACGCATACATATGTTTTAAAATACCCAACAGTGCCACATAAGAAACACGACATTATCATTATCTTTAAGCTTCTGTGCATCCCACTCCTGTCCATCTCCATTCCCCCTACCCTAGTTACACTGCTAATATTTAAAAACAATTTTAAGATTCATGATGAAAAATTCTGTTGGCAAGTATATAAACAATTATTATTTATTCCAAGGCTTATGATGGGGGTTTTGTGAAAGATTGTTTCTTTCCCCACTAAAAATAAATGCTCTATTTTTTAGCTTCAAACACTTCTGCAGTTTGTCCATGTCTCCTGTCTCCTTCTCTGAGGCTCATCTAGGTCTTTGCTTGGAAAGGGCTCTCTCATTTTTGATCTCTCTGTGCCAGCCCTATCTGTCTGCCACAGTTGTTTTAAGGCAGACTTGAAAATAAGAGGAGTGCATGATTAATAGCAGGACTCAATATAACCACAGTTGATTCCACTGGCTCTCATCCAATAGGGGAAAATGAAACCAAATGAGTATATTTGACCCTCTTGTGCTCTGAAATAAGATTTCTAACATAGTCACACTTTTGTTTATTCAAAGATCTCAAAGGCTTCAGGTTGGCAAGAATTCTAAGATGAAATTTTATAAATTTACCCTTTGAATTGCACCTTCTCAAATTGTTTTCCTGACATAAAATTCTTAGGCTTTAATATTTACTATGATGTAACATGTCTCCTATTTGATTCATGAAAGCATGAAAACTTATACTAATTACATGAACTAATCATGAAGAGTTACTTTCCTTCTATATTAATTTGTGTTGTATTCGTATACCGATTATTAAATCCACTGATTATTTTGCTGTGCACCTGTTGAGCATGTGTGTGTGTTGTGCAATTTCTATAGAAAAAAAAGCTTAATGCTGGAAAAAAGAAAGCTTAATATTACATGGTCTAAGAAGAGTGTGATACTGGTCTGAATGTACACAAAAACACTTCAAATAATAGTTTTAAAGTATGTTAACATAATTAAAGTGCTTAGAATCATATTAGCACACTAAATGGCATCTCAGAACGTTAAAAAAAATCATCAAGAAATATATCCTTGAATGTGAGCACACAACGCATACATATGTTTTAAAATACCCAACAGTGCCACATAAGAAACACGACATTATCATTATCTTTAAGCTTCTGTGCATCCCACTCCTGTCCATCTCCATTCCCCCTACCCTAGTTACACTGCTAATATTTAAAAACAATTTTAAGATTCATGATGAAAAATTCTGTTGGCAAGTATATAAACAATTATTATTTATTCCAAGGCTTATGATGGGGGTTTTGTGAAAGATTGTTTCTTTCCCCACTAAAAATAAATGCTCTATTTTTTAGCTTCAAACACTTCTGCAGTTTGTCCATGTCTCCTGTCTCCTTCTCTGAGGCTCATCTAGGTCTTTGCTTGGAAAGGGCTCTCTCATTTTTGATCTCTCTGTGCCAGCCCTATCTGTCTGCCACAGTTGTTTTAAGGCAGACTTGAAAATAAGAGGAGTGCATGATTAATAGCAGGACTCAATATAACCACAGTTGATTCCACTGGCTCTCATCCAATAGGGAAACTGAAACCAAATGAGTATATTTGACCCTCTTGTGCTCTGAAATAAGATTTCTAACATAGTCACACTTTTGTTTATTCAAAGATCTCAAAGGCTTCAGGTTGGCAAGAATTCTAAGATGAAATTTTATAAATTTACCCTTTGAATTGCACCTTCTCAAATTGTTTTCCCTGACATAAAATTCTTAGGCTTTAATATTTACTATGATGTAACATGTCTCCTATTTGATTCATGAAAGCATGAAAACTTATACTAATTACATGAACTAATCATGAAGAGTTACTTTCCTTCTATATTAATTTGTGTTGTATTCGTATACCGATTATTAAATCCACTGATTATTTTGCTGTGCACCTGTTGAGCATGTGTGTGTGTTGTGCACACATGCATGTGGAAAGAGAGAAGGAGAGAGTATAAGACTCAGGAACCAATTTATCTTTCATTGCTGCTCTTCATTTAGGTCCATCTATTCAGCTCTTATCTCCACATTTTAAATATTAGGAAGCAAATTGACTGGGAGGCATTAGTTGGATCACATACAAATCATTTCTTATAGAAAATTTCACTCATATTTAAAAACTCTTTAAGAGTTCTGACAGCTCTTTAAATTAATGGAATAGTTTCTGTTAATACTGAATAAAAGTAAACAGAATACTTTGATGGTTAAATTGTATGGCAATTTAGGGATTTAGGATAGTATCTACCCACTGTTATCACTGATCATTTTCTCCTCAGAGATTACTTTTTTTTTTTTTTTAATTTCCCCACCCTTATTACCACTATTTCCAATGTGTAAAACAAAATATCCATAGCCTAGGGCCCGGAAAATATGTTTTAAAATATATAATCAAGAGGAAAGTATTTAGAGTTCCATTAGTGCTGGCCCAAAAGTATGGAGCATTACTTTGGTTAAAGAAATAGTATGTGTTGACAGAAAATATTTAGAAATATATGAAATGGAAAGAGAGTCTCTTCAAGGATAACCAGCTAATTCTAAGAAAGGTGAATGTTCTTCCTAAAAACCTTTGGTTTGAATAAAATGCAAAAGAAACAGTGCTGGAGGACAGTAGATGAGTTTCCCTCCTATCAGCATTTTATAAAGGAAGGCATATGAAAGGAAGGATTTTTAAGCTCATGGACCAGATTGTATAAAGGATTGTTTCCATTTTGTGAAAAGTGGGTAGTATTTGAATACCATGAATGAATAGCTTCTTTGTGTAGAATGGTTCTTTTAAATACGTTGTGATATTAAGCACATTTATGGAAATAATGGGTGATGGTTTGGTTTGGGTATTATATAGACATCACCATTGTCATATGACACTTCGGAAAGATTCCACTAACTCTGTTACTTTTGGTTTCTGAAATCTCATAGGACTTTTTAGGAAATCCACAGGAATTCTTAAAATCTTCCTCTCCCTCTGGAAGAGAGAATCAATGCTCTCTTAATGTACAAGTATTTGTATAGGTAGGTCTACAGCTTATAGTTAAAAAAGTATATGTGTTTGCTGTGGGTAGAGTGGACTTAGTCCAGCATAGAATCAAATCCTAGCTTTGCCACTTAAAAGCCATGGAATCTCAGGTACATTATTTAAAGTCTCTGTTTCAGCCTTCCCATTTACAAAATAGGATACTACTACTATTCATGCTTATGTGGGTGCTATGAAGATTAAATCAAATCAATGAAGAGTCGTAAACAGTCTTTGACACATAGCATGTGCTCAATAAATGCTACTGCCTCCCACCATTCTGTGAGGTCTGCAGTCTGGGTACAGTTTATTCCAATTTGACAAATTATGAAACAAACTTGAAGACAAATCTATAATAATCACAGAGCCAATGACTGGCAGAGTCACATTAGAATTGAGGGTCTTTCTAATGATGATAATAATAACAATAGCAGTAGTAGCAGTATTATTAGACAATGACTCATTCTTATTGGTCGTTTAACATTCTTATTCTAAGACAAGCATACTTCACAAGTAATGTCCAAAATTAGGAAACCGAGTGCATTCATTATACCAAAATAAAGAAACAGGGCAGAAGTTTCTGGACTTGAACATATTGAACAGCTAAAGGTTTCAATTTCAGCCATTTATTTTACATTAAATATTAACCCCTTTTCTTCCTCACATCTGAAATTTGCTTCTTTTCCATAACCCTGTGAAGCTTACACTGAAGGCAGGGAATAAACTGTCCCCTCACAGAGGGAGAAAGTTCTCTTTTCTAACTGCCTGAGCGTTTCACTTGTTTCCTTTTTGTGAAAAGTGGGTAGTATTTGAATACCATGAATGAATAGCTTCTTTGTGTAGAATGGTTCTTTTAAATACGTTGTGATATTAAGCACATTTATGGAAATAATGGGTGATGGTTTGGTTTGGGTATTATATAGACATCACCATTGTCATATGACACTTCGGAAAGATTCCACTAACTCTGTTACTTTTGGTTTCTGAAATCTCATAGGACTTTTTAGGAAATCCACAGGAATTCTTAAAATCTTCCTCTCCCTCTGGAAGAGAGAATCAATGCTCTCTTAATGTACAAGTATTTGTATAGGTAGGTCTACAGCTTATAGTTAAAAAAGTATATGTGTTTGCTGTGGGTAGAGTGGACTTAGTCCAGCATAGAATCAAATCCTAGCTTTGCCACTTAAAAGCCATGGAATCTCAGGTACATTATTTAAAGTCTCTGTTTCAGCCTTCCCATTTACAAAATAGGATACTACTACTATTCATGCTTATGTGGGTGCTATGAAGATTAAATCAAATCAATGAAGAGTCGTAAACAGTCTTTGACACATAGCATGTGCTCAATAAATGCTACTGCCTCCCACCATTCTGTGAGGTCTGCAGTCTGGGTACAGTTTATTCCAATTTGACAAATTATGAAACAAACTTGAAGACAAATCTATAATAATCACAGAGCCAATGACTGGCAGAGTCACATTAGAATTGAGGGTCTTTCTAATGATGATAATAATAACAATAGCAGTAGTAGCAGTATTATTAGACAATGACTCATTCTTATTGGTCGTTTAACATTCTTATTCTAAGACAAGCATACTTCACAAGTAATGTCCAAAATTAGGAAACCGAGTGCATTCATTATACCAAAATAAAGAAACAGGGCAGAAGTTTCTGGACTTGAACATATTGAACAGCTAAAGGTTTCAATTTCAGCCATTTATTTTACATTAAATATTAACCCCTTTTCTTCCTCACATCTGAAATTTGCTTCTTTTCCATAACCCTGTGAAGCTTACACTGAAGGCAGGGAATAAACTGTCCCCTCACAGAGGGAGAAAGTTCTCTTTTCTAACTGCCTGGTGCAGGCCGTTTTCACTTGGAAACAAAACAAGTGCTGCAATTACTTAAGCTATCTTAAATTGAGATGCATCTGCTACCAAAACTGCCCAAATGGTAATGATTCCTATTTTAATGTTGATATGCTGTGCACTAAGTCACGTCAGTTGTGTGACTTTGTGTGTGTGTGTATGTGTGTGAATCACAAGAGATGGTGCTATTATTTTTGTTGTCTGGTCACTAAGTCATGTCTGCCCTTTTGTGACCCCATGGGCTATAGCCCGCCAGGCTCCTCTGTCCATGGGATTCTCCAGGTGAGAATCCTGGAGTGGGTTGCCATTTCCTTCTCCAGGGGATCTTCCTGACCCAGGAATAGAACCCAAGTCTCCTGCATTGGCAGGCAGGCTCTTTACCACTAGTGTCAGCTGAGAAGCCTTAATGTTGGTGGCTTGCCATTAATCAGATCTGTATTTTATTTCTCTAATGATTAGTGATGTTCCTCATCTTTTCATTGCTTGTCTTTTGTTTATCTCCTCTGGAAAATATCTTTTTAAGTTTCTCCAATTTTTAAATTGGACCGTTGTTTTTTTGAGTTGTAGCTCTCGATAGAGATAATATAATTATAAGCTTTCATAATTATCAGTCAAGAAACAGAGAAGACCTTCAGCAGTAGAGTTGGGGAGGTAGAGCAAAGCATGAGATTTTAAATATAGCAAAATAGGAAGGGTTACATGATTGATGTGTGAGAGGGAGAAATCCAAGACAACTTCTTAAGTTCTTAGAAATACTGAGTGGATTGTAGTAGCATCATTCACCAAATTCAAAAGTCTAAGGAAGGGCTTCCCCTGGTGGTCCAGTGGGTAAGGACACCGCCTTGCAGTGCAAGGGGCGCTGGTTCGATCCCTGGCCTGGGAAGATCCCACGTGCTGCGGAGCAGCTGGACCGATATGTCCAATTACCGAGCCGGAGCTCTGGAGTGCATGTGTCCAGAGCTCTGCAATGACAGACGCCACCGCGATGGAGGCCCACAGGAGCCAAAGAACCAAGACAGATGAAGATAGAGAAATGAAACACCAATAGAAGTGGCCCGCTCACTCCCCTCCCTCCTCAATCCAACCCCCGCCCAAAATAAATAAATAAATAAATCTTAAAAAAAAAAAAAAAAAAGTCTAAGGAAGAGTAAAATAAGTTTGGGGTAGAATGAATATGAGGTAGTCAGGTAGATGTGACCTAGAACTCAACATAAAAGTCTGGGCTTGAGACATACCTATCACTATACAGGTGAACCTTGAAACCAGAGATTGCCCAAGGACAGTGTACATATACAAAAAGTATATTGATATACAAAAGTATATTGATCTCTGAGAAATACCCAAAATTTATCAGTTGGGAAAGGATGAGGAACCCACACAGAAGAGCAAGAAGGAATATCCATTAAGGTAAAATCTACAGGGCAACAATTACATCTCAAAATAAAAAGAACATTCTAAAAACGAAAGTTGTCCAAAAAATGGGGAAAGATTTCCTTTTCTTGAGAATGCACTCCCAGCCCCTGTAGCTGATGTCAGAGGCAGGACAACAGCTTGTCCAGATGGCATTAGAGGGATTCATTCCCTGGTGAGGATTTGGTTTCCATACCAAAACTACACTTTTAATTACTAGAAAAATTTAACTGTTTTATCAGAACATCGTGAATTAACAAAACCCTGAGAGATCTTTCTTTGTTTAATACTTGAGGTTTCCAGGACTGATTGAATTCATTAAGGAGAAACACATGAGCCTTTTTCAGTCTTCCATGTTTAGGTCTAGGCATAGCCCACTCAGAAACTGCTGCAAATATTTTGGGAATATAAGCCAAAATAATAACTGTGATTCCCTTGTAAATAATGCTGCTGAAAGACTCAGACATACTGGCCAAAACACTTTGGTTCCAGTAAGAGGAGTAAGAGAGCTTGCCAACACTTTGGAGGAGAACTCTCCTTATGTCAAAGAAAGGGGCAATGTGTGTGACAGTTTTACTTATGGTTATTAAATGTGAATATGGGAACATATCATAAAGGAAATATGAATAAGAGTTAACCCAGAATTACTCCGGTTCTTTGCCCCAAATCATACAGTTTACAGAATCCCTAGAAAATAGAAAGCAGTAGAGGAAAAACCTCTCCAAAGAGCCACTTGATAAATAAGAGGGAACTCTTCTGTCTGGAAGGAAAGAGCAATCTCTGCCTGTGTGTCTTTTACTGAGTTCTGTAAGTCATAACAGGGCCCACCTGCCTTAGCAGGCTGACTGACAGCATGGTGCATCGTGAGAGACAAGGTCAGCTGCTGGGAGCCGCCACACCTGGATGAAGTTCAGATGCCCCATTAAGGTAATCCCACTGTTGGCTTCTGAGGAATGGAAGCTGGCTTTCCAAACAAATGCAAGGAATCTGGGAATCGCCTCTAGAGTCTACACAAAGGCAGAGCTGTTTGGGAATGAAGGCAACAAGCCCTTCTTGTCTTCAAGTCTAAATTCATTTTTGACACCCTTATACCCCCTCCCGAGAAAGTGAGGTGTCTATTAAAACCATGCCATTTTAATACCCTTTTGGGGTCAATAAAGATTTGAACCTTGTCTCTACCTTTTCCTAGCTGTGTAACCTTGGCTATCTTTGCCTCAGTCAAACGGGGCTGTTATGAGAATTAAATGAGTAGTTAACACATAAAAAACGTATAACAGTGTGGGTGCTTAGTGCTTAGCAAATGTATGCAGGATATGCAAAGTGTCTGTACCTATCAAAGAAATTCTCAAACCAAAATATTCTTCCTGAGCAGGCAGTGGAAGATAACCAAGAGTGCTTAGAAAATTAGCCTTTGGTTAAAAGTCTAAATAAAGTTAAAAGCTCATTTGCTGAAATATTGGTGTGAATCACCTTTTATATGTTTTCTCCAAGTTTTGGGATTTCCAGTCTTCTCCTGATAATGAGCTATTTATGGTATAATAACACCCCCTAAAATCTTCATCAAGTTGATCTGTCTGAGGTCCTTAGAGTTCCAGGTAATGAGAGGTTTACAGTCAGCAAAAAAACTATTTCTAAGAGCTGATACCACTGATATCATCTAGCTTCCTAACTCAATATGTGAACTAAAGCATCTTTCTATTTTAACCTATCACCATGATCATCAAATCACACAAAGAATTATGGGCAATGTGTGTGACAGTTTTACTTATGGTTATTAAATGTGAATATGGGAACATATCATAAAGGAAATATGAATAAGAGTTAACCCAGAATTACTCCGGTTCTTTGCCCCAAATCATACAGTTTACAGAATCCCTAGAAAATAGAAAGCAGTAGAGGAAAAACCTCTCCAAAGAGCCACTTGATAAATAAGAGGGAACTCTTCTGTCTGGAAGGAAAGAGCAATCTCTGCCTGTGTGTCTTTTACTGAGTTCTGTAAGTCATAACAGGGCCCACCTGCCTTAGCAGGCTGACTGACAGCATGGTGCATCGTGAGAGACAAGGTCAGCTGCTGGGAGCCGCCACACCTGGATGAAGTTCAGATGCCCCATTAAGGTAATCCCACTGTTGGCTTCTGAGGAATGGAAGCTGGCTTTCCAAACAAATGCAAGGAATCTGGGAATCGCCTCTAGAGTCTACACAAAGGCAGAGCTGTTTGGGAATGAAGGCAACAAGCCCTTCTTGTCTTCAAGTCTAAATTCATTTTTGACACCCTTATACCCCCTCCCGAGAAAGTGAGGTGTCTATTAAAACCATGCCATTTTAATACCCTTTTGGGGTCAATAAAGATTTGAACCTTGTCTCTACCTTTTCCTAGCTGTGTAACCTTGGCTATCTTTGCCTCAGTCAAACGGGGCTGTTATGAGAATTAAATGAGTAGTTAACACATAAAAAACGTATAACAGTGTGGGTGCTTAGTGCTTAGCAAATGTATGCAGGATATGCAAAGTGTCTGTACCTATCAAAGAAATTCTCAAACCAAAATATTCTTCCTGAGCAGGCAGTGGAAGATAACCAAGAGTGCTTAGAAAATTAGCCTTTGGTTAAAAGTCTAAATAAAGTTAAAAGCTCATTTGCTGAAATATTGGTGTGAATCACCTTTTATATGTTTTCTCCAAGTTTTGGGATTTCCAGTCTTCTCCTGATAATGAGCTATTTATGGTATAATAACACCCCCTAAAATCTTCATCAAGTTGATCTGTCTGAGGTCCTTAGAGTTCCAGGTAATGAGAGGTTTACAGTCAGCAAAAAAACTATTTCTAAGAGCTGATACCACTGATATCATCTAGCTTCCTAACTCAATATGTGAACTAAAGCATCTTTCTATTTTAACCTATCACCATGATCATCAAATCACACATTTTTCAGCTAGAAGGGGCCTTTGATCATTATTAAATCATACACCTTAATTATATATATACATAGACGTGTGTGTGTGTGTGTGTGTATGTGTGTGTGTGTAAAGAAACTGAGACACAGAGATGTCAGGTCATTTGCTCAATATTTTTGAACAAATAGTAGTAGAAAACTAAAAAATCCATCCCTCCTGATTTGGTTCCCTCACTCGTACATTTATATAGATATTTCTTAGATTCTTAGTCATGTCTGACTCTTGGGGACTCCATGGACTGCGACTCTCCAGGCTTCTCTGTCCTTTGGGATTCTCCAGGCAAGAATACTGGAGTGGGTTGCCATGTCCTCCGCCAGGGGACATTCCCAACCCAGGGATCAAATCCAGGTTTCCCACACTGCAGGCAGATTCTTTACCATCTGAGCTACCAGGGACACCCAAGAATACTGGCGTGGGTAGCTTAGCCCTTCTCCAGGGTATCTACCCAACCCAGGAATAGAACCTGGATCTCCTGCACTGCAGGCAGATTCTTTACCAGCTGAGATACCAGGGAAACTCACATATATAAAGAAATTGAGACACAGAGATGTTAGGTCGGTCATTTGTTCAATATTTTTGTACAGATAGTAGAAGACTAAAAAATCCAGCCCTCCTGATTCGGTTCCCTCACTCATGCATTTATATAGATACTTCTTAGAGTCTTACGATGTGCCAGATATTGAGAGAAAGGAAGTGAATAAAACATCTCAGAGCTCAAGAATCTCACACCCTAGAGGGGAATTCTACCCAGTAAATAGACCATTACCCTACAGAGTGGTAAATACAGAGTGCTATAATGTTGGACGGGATGATGTAGAGGGGCCATGATGTTGTAGTCTATGGATAACATCCCATCATCTTTGAAGAGGACCTACCCTATGCCAACACTGTCCTAGGCTCCAGGGATACAAATGTGAAAAAGCACAATCACTGCCCTCTAAAGGTCCTAAAGCTTACCACAAATACAGTACAAAGAGCCACATTCCATGCTACATGAGTCCTGTAAACAGCACAGGCTACAGGAGTTTAGAAGATAGAGCACTCAGCAAGGGATGGGACCACTTTGGGAAAAGAACATGGCGCTGAAAAAAGTAACCGTGAGAACTGGGCATTCTGTGTTCAGAATTTAATGCATGCTGGCAGAAATGTGACATCATTGCCTGTGACAAATTGATCCCTTCCTCAAATGGGATAGCTGCTTTCAGGACAGCCTTCTTCAGAACTTCCAAGAAAGGACTGAAAGCATCCCTTCCTCTGCCATTTGTCTTTCTTTCTCCCTGCTTCCCTGCTTACTTTCTCTCTAGGATTCCTTTTATATTCAAATGTATCTTAAAGACTATTCACCTTTTCTTTTCCCACTCTAGCTATCCTTCAACAAGTCCTTTTCCTAACTCAGTCTCTTAGGAAATATTTCAAAGTCGACTGTATTTTTTGTATTAAATATTGGCATTTTCCAAACATAACTTAATGTGTGACTTTCAAGCAAAAATAGTTTTCCAAAGAGAATTGTCACAATGTTATTATTAAATATTTTCCAACCATACGTATGTGAGTGCCTGTGCATGAATTTTCAAGTAAGCATTAACGTGTACTAAGTGAATAAGAAGAAAACATTAATATCAGAATGCCTAGACAGTATTATCTAAACTTCGATAAACTGGGAAATTTTCCAAATCAAATATGAAATCATCAACCCAACATGACTAGGAGAAAAATGATGTAATAAAATCAACTTTTAAATAGCTACGGCATGTTGCATTTCATAGGAGTCCTCAAATGTTTGCTTAAGAATGGCCAAAGCAATTGAAATAAAAAATAAAGTGCCAAAACAACTATTTCAAATCATATTTCTAAAAGCATAAATTTCTTCAATTCTCTGCATTACTTAGGGAAAAAGTTACTTTCCCAGGAAGGAAACTTCACTTTAAAAAAATCACTGCAGTATTCCCCATGCTTGCAAAAGAAATGTCAGGTGGTTCCAAACACATGGAATTTTACTTGGGAAAAATTCAGAAATACAGGGAAACTTCAGTAACTCTTTGATGCTATTACTGTGTGATTCCTAGAAGTTTTCTTCTTTTTTTCTGAAGCTTTTTTCTTGATGAAAGAGGAGCAAATAGTAATCAATATCTATTAAAAAACTATTTGTTTATTTAAACAACCATGTTTGAAAGTGGTTCTATTGATTCAGAAAGAAACTGGACTGGGATCAAGTTATCTGGATTTGCCACTTACTATTGTTTTTTCCAATAGTTAGGTATGGATGTGAGAGTTGAATTATAAATAAGCCAGAGCACTGAAGAACTGATGCTTTTGAACTGTGGTGTGGAGAATACTCTTGAGAGTCCCTTGGAGTGCAAGGAGACCAAACCAATTAATCCTAAAGGAAATAAACCCTGAATATTCAATAGAAGGGCTGATGTTAAAGCTGAAGCTCCAATACTTTGGCTACCTGATGCAAAGAGCTGACTAGTTGGAAAAGACCCGAATGCTAGGAAAGACTGAGGATAGGAGGAGAAGGGGGCAACAGAGGATGAGAGGGTTGGATGGCATCCAGCCAACTCAGTGGACCAGAGTTTGAGCAAACTCAGGGAGATAGTGGAGGACAGGAAAACCAAGTGTGCTGCAATTCACTATTTGGCAATTGAACAACAACAATTGTTCTTGTTGTTACTGAAAAATTTCAAAGAGATAAATTAATAATAATGATAATGTTTTAAAATGCCAACCAGTAACTTCATAAATGCCAACCAGATATAATAAATACATATAAGTTGTTTACTAACAAAAAATCTGACTATTGACCAAGTTTTTCTTCTAGAAAATAATAAATTAGTTCTCGTATAAGCAGTGGCTTTGGTGTTAATTCTCATGGCTGAAGTAATGTATATTTATTTACCTGATGACTGTGCATGTCTGAACTGTGTCTCCTGAAAAGTATAGGTGAACTCCTACCTCCCAGAACCTGTGAACGTGACCTGTTTTGGAAATCGGGTCTTTGTAATCAAGTTACAGTGAAGCATACTGGATTAGGATGAACGCTAAATAGAGTGGCTGGTGTCTGTATATGAAAAAAGGAGAGAGAGAGTCAGACACAGAGACCCCGGGAAATGGGGCATGTGGTGATGGGGACCGAGACTAGAGTGCTGCAACTAAAAGTAAGAAATAGAGAAACTCCTAGAAGCTAGGAAGAGGCAAGGATTCTTTGTATTTTCCTTCGAGAGCATGGGCCTGCCAACACCTTGACTCTGGACCTCCAGAAATGCAAGAGAATAGGTTCTGTCAGAAAGAAACTGGACTGGGAAGTTATCTGGATTTGCCACTTACTATTGTTTTTTCCAATAGTTAGGTATGGATGTGAGAGTTGAATTATAAATAAGCCAGAGCACTGAAGAACTGATGCTTTTGAACTGTGGTGTGGAGAATACTCTTGAGAGTCCCTTGGAGTGCAAGGAGACCAAACCAATTAATCCTAAAGGAAATAAACCCTGAATATTCAATAGAAGGGCTGATGTTAAAGCTGAAGCTCCAATACTTTGGCTACCTGATGCAAAGAGCTGACTAGTTGGAAAAGACCCGAATGCTAGGAAAGACTGAGGATAGGAGGAGAAGGGGGCAACAGAGGATGAGAGGGTTGGATGGCATCCAGCCAACTCAGTGGACCAGAGTTTGAGCAAACTCAGGGAGATAGTGGAGGACAGGAAAACCAAGTGTGCTGCAATTCACTATTTGGCAATTGAACAACAACAATTGTTCTTGTTGTTACTGAAAAATTTCAAAGAGATAAATTAATAATAATGATAATGTTTTAAAATGCCAACCAGTAACTTCATAAATGCCAACCAGATATAATAAATACATATAAGTTGTTTACTAACAAAAAATCTGACTATTGACCAAGTTTTTCTTCTAGAAAATAATAAATTAGTTCTCGTATAAGCAGTGGCTTTGGTGTTAATTCTCATGGCTGAAGTAATGTATATTTATTTACCTGATGACTGTGCATGTCTGAACTGTGTCTCCTGAAAAGTATAGGTGAACTCCTACCTCCCAGAACCTGTGAACGTGACCTGTTTTGGAAATCGGGTCTTTGTAATCAAGTTACAGTGAAGCATACTGGATTAGGATGAACGCTAAATAGAGTGGCTGGTGTCTGTATATGAAAAAAGGAGAGAGAGAGTCAGACACAGAGACCCCGGGAAATGGGGCATGTGGTGATGGGGACCGAGACTAGAGTGCTGCAACTAAAAGTAAGAAATAGAGAAACTCCTAGAAGCTAGGAAGAGGCAAGGATTCTTTGTATTTTCCTTCGAGAGCATGGGCCTGCCAACACCTTGACTCTGGACTTTAAGGCTCCAGAAATGCAAGAGAATACATTTCTGTCATTTTTCAAAATTGAAGTATAGTTAATATACAATGTTGTGTTAGTGTCAAGTGTACACCCAAGTGATTCAGTTACATATACATTTTCAGATTCTTTTCCATTATAGGTTGTTATAAGATATTGAGTATAGTTCCCTGTGCTATACAGTAGGTCATTGTTGTTTACCTGTTTTATACTAGTATTGTATATATGTTAATCCTCAAATCCTGAATTAGTTCCCCCTTCCTCCCCACTACCCCCTTTGATAACTGTAAGTTTGTTTTCTAAGTCTGTCAGTCTATTTCTCTTTTGTTTATTTGTATCATTTTTTTAGATTCCACATATAAGTGATATCATATGATTGTTTTCATCTGACTTCACATAGTATAGTAATCTATAGGTCCATCCATGTTGCTGCAAATGTACTATTTCGTTCTTTTTTATGGCCAAGTAATATTCCATTGTATATATGTACCATATCTTCTTTATCCATTCATCTGTCAGCGGATGTTTAGGTTACTTCAATGTTTTGGCTATTGTAAATAGTGTTGCTATGACCATTGAGTTGCATGTATCTTTTCAAATTATAGTTTTCTCTGGATATATATGCCCAGGGTGGGATTACTAGATCATATGGTAATTCTATTTTTTGTTTTTTGAGGAACATACATGCTGTTTTTCATAGTGGCTGCACCAATTTACACTTCCACCAACAGTATGGGAGGTTTTCTTTTTCTTCACACCTTCTTCAGAATTTGTCGATTTTTTTTTATCCTTTATTTTAAAGGTTTTACAGAGTTTTGTTGTTCACAGACATGTATGTTCCCAGATCAGTCATATGCATATTCCTGGTCCCCATCCCCCCAGTTCCCCCCATCCCACCCCTCAGGACCATCGCCTCATGCCATTGTATGCACTCCTATTCCCTTAGCACAATGTATTTGTCAACTTTTTGATGACCATTCTGACTGGTGTGAGATGATAACCTCACTGAAGCTCTGATTTGCATTTCTTTAATAATGAGTGATGTTGACTGTCTTTTCATGTGCCTGTTGCCCATCTGTATGTGTTCTGTGGAAAAATGCCTATTTATATCTTCTGTCCATTTTTTTGATTGTGTTGTTCATTTTTTAGATATTAAGTTGTATGAGCTATTTGTATATTTTAGAAATTAATCCCTATTGGAAGTATCTTTTACAACGACATTGCTGTCATTTTAGGCCACAGAATTTTCCATGCTTTATGATGGCCACCTTGGAAAACTAACAAAATAACTTAGAGAAAAGGGGGGCATTTTTCTTCATTTTTTAAAGTTCATTGTGAAACAAAGCTTTAAAAATAGTTGGATTTTTGTTCAAAATATATGGTTTGTAGGCAGGAACTTCACACTTCATTTTCCTTTTAAAAATTTCTGGAGGGGAATGGTATTATAAACTATGGAAAGACAATTACAGGAAGGGGTGTTTTAAACACGGGTATGCGTTCAAGTAACATTACTGATTTTTAAGGAGTGTGAGTTACATTCGAATACTGTGGAAGTTCTTTTATAATGCTTTCCAGGAGACAGGGTTTTTGAACTTGATGTGCAGGAAACCATTACATGGGGGAAAATACTGCTTTATGGACCTCTGGCTGGGACTTTTAAGCGTTATGCATGAGAAAACACTAAAACTGGGGGAAGCGAAATATGTCATAACAAAATGATCTTGTATTAGGTTCCAAAATGCCAAATTCTGAGGAGTGTTAATGAGCACCCTTCAAATTCATTCCTATTCAATCACTTTTGTTCACATTTCCAGAGTTGGTTTTACTTGCATAAAAAAAAAACTCCTTTGAAAGTAAAAACGAAAATTTCAACACAAAGTCTTTCAAAAGCACACAATACTTTCTAAGATATCACAGTACTAGTTAGGATAGGTGACACATGATCACTTCCCTACATTATGAATACACAACTGAGGTCAGTAGAATGAATAAAAATCATTCAGTGATGTCATAGTTTTTTGGGACCCCGTGGATTGTAGCCCACCAGGCTCCTCTGTCCATGAGATTTCCCAGGCAAGAATAGTGGAGTGGGTTACCATTCCCTTCTCCACAGGATCTTCCCACCCCAGAGATCAAACCCAGGTCTCCTGCATTGCACGCTGATTCTTTACTATTTAAGTCACAAGGAAAATCCTAAGGAGTACCCAAAATTTGGGCAGCAGGCAGCACGAGGAAGAACAAAGAGCTCTGAAATTACAAAGTCCAGATAGTTAACGGACATTAGCCAATTCAGTTACATTTATTTTTCCTTTTAGTCTCTTTGCCTCTCTAATGGTACAAACCTTACCTCCACTGGTTCTTCAAACCACTGTTTGAACTAAAAATATACATAGTGGATAGAATAATTTCTATCATTCATAGAAATTCAATAAATACCTTTTTTCTTTATTCATTGAATTTTGAACACACATTTGAGATCACCTATCTTTACACACAGGAACTGAGGGGAGGCTGAATAAACAGTAGATGTATGTTCACAGATCCAAGTTACGGTGCAATGGCTAGGAAATTCCAGGACATGCATTAGCAGCACAGAACTTGTTAGATTTTCCTTGGAAGAAGCAGAGGCTATCATTTCAGGCAGAGCCTGGAATTGCCTGTTCAGGAGTAATCACATCTGGTCCAGCACTTAGAAGAGATTCTGCTTGCCTTATGGTTTCACCATGGTTCAAGGAAAGAATACTGAATTGAAGGCAATGAGAAATAGGCTCAGATAAGTCTTTCTCATCTAGTTGCTTCCTAATTTCTTCAACTGTAAATTCAGCAGGTGGGAATGGATTGATCGTCAAGATTATTTTGGAGCTATTTTAGTTATGTTATGTGACCATTGGCTTGAATTTCAGCTTTACTACTTAATTGCTTTTCAGTCTTTTCCAAGTCATTTAATCCCCTGGTGCCTTTGTAGCACCAATTGTAAAATAAGGAGCAATACCTAATTGAAAGGATCTTTGTAAGGACTCAATGAGAATGAAATAATGAAACCAACTGGCCAAAGCATACACTCAACCAACATGAGTTCCTTTTCACCAGAGCAGTGGTGCTCAAACTGTAGCATGAATCAGAATCAGCTGGAGGGCTAACTAAACTACAGAAGCAGTGTCCTCATAGTACCTGATTCAGTGGGTCCAGTCAAGTGGGTTCGGTAGAGGTCCCAAATTTCTAACACATGCCCCTGTAATACTCCTGATCATGCCATGAAAACCAATGTTCTGGATCAGTAGCTGGCAAGCTATGGCACTTGGGACCTGTCTGGACCCACAGCTTGCTTTTGTAAATAAAGTTTTATTTAAACACACATGCCCATTGATTCACATATTGTCTATAGCTGCTTTTCTATGACAATGGCAAAATGGTTGCAACAAAGACTGTGTAACCTACAAATCCTAATACATTTGCTATTTGGCACTTTACAAAAGGTCAGCAGACATGCTCCAGATTATCATGTGGTATTCTTTCCAAGGAACTTTACGGCTTTAACAATTTGTTTAACAAACTTATTTTGTTTCAGGAGGCTTAGGTATCTTCCCGAATAACAGAAACTATGACCTTGGTAAACCCAAAGACTTAATCAACTAAACCCACAAAAATATAAAGGTGTTCTTGGATAGCATAGTTGTTAAGAAGCCTCTTGGATCTGAACTCAGCTTTGCTTTGAAGTACTTATTTCACTTATATGTTAAATGGAGATACTAGTACTTACCATGTACACCATGTATGGTACTAAAAGGATTAAAGAGTTATACACCCCTGGCACATAGAAAGCCCTCAGTAAGTGTTAGCTGTCATTATTATTATTGTTAAATAACCTTCAGAGTGTTCTGTTCACTGAACCATATTTTCCTTTCTGGGGTTTTCAAACTTTTTAATTAGGACATGAGATTATTCAGTGTATTCACTGTGTTTATGATAACAAGGCAGCCACTTACTTTAAAATATTTGATCACAAATCTTATCTCTAATAATTATCAAAAACAGAGAGACAGAATGGCATTTTTACAGGGGTTATTCATTGAATTAATGACAAAATAAGTAGGACGGGCCTTACCCAAATCCTTGCTTTTCCAGCAGTCCTTTGTGGAGCCATAAAAGCTTTTCTGAAGTGGGAAGGAGATCAAAGTTCCTTTAAATCAAAAAATCCAGCATATCATTCTAAGGAATCTCTATGGTCAAGCTTCAGTTTCTGTTCTGAGTTGTTTGTTCTGAAAGTGAAATTCTCCAGAAAAGCCTTGGGAAGTTCTCTTTGGGCTCTTTCATACCACTGTTTTGTTTGTAGACCTTTGCCTTCCAGTAATACTTGAGCTGGAAGTACCGAACACACGAACAATGAAATACGGAGGCTCACTCCAGGACGTGAATACCTCAGCTCCACTCTCTTTTCCATCTTGTGCAGACTGTTGTCTTGCTCTCAATGTTGTATCCCCTCTCTTTGTTTTACCTCCTAGCTGTGCCACAGTCTTAGCATTGAGCAATCCACACTGAGTTCCTAAATTTTTCCCCTCACAAGTTGTGAGCCTATGCCTCTACTTCTTCTTTTCTAAAATGGGATGGCAATATTGTAAATCTTAAATACAAGAGCATACGAAAAATGCTTGGCAGAATTCCTGATGTGTGTAAGGACTCCACAAATTTTACGGCTTCATCTTCAATCTTCACCACACTTACCATCTTTTGTACTATGTAATGACACCTCAAATGTATCGTAGTCCTTTAAAAATGCTTCCCTAAATAATAAGAATATGCGTCCTTTAAGCTTGAATATAGCCCTCACTCAAGGGGAACAGCTACAAGCTAAAGAATTAAAAGCAGCTGGGACTAGGCACAATCATTCCTTTAGGGAGGGCTGGAGACTGCAAGAGAGTTAGAGGAATCTGTTAGGCCAGGATAAATTAATTGCTGCATGGGGACCACAAATTGCTGTGGGAGAAGCCTTCTGATGTTAATAAAGCAATTAGCACTTGGGCTAAAAATAGCACCTAAGTTCAAGTTGAAACAAATGTGTTTGAAAGCAATGAAAATGCTCTGAGGTGCATATAAGTCAAAGGTGCATATAAGGTGCAAACACATATTTTAGGAAACCTAACTGGCAAATTAGTAAGTGTTTATACAAGACTTAAAAAAATTCCCTCTAGGGCTTCCCTGGTGGACCAGTGGGTGGAAAGCCCGCCTTGCAGTGCAAGAGGCACCGGTTCCATCCCTGGCCAGGGAGGATCCCATGTGCCACGGAGTGGCTGGACCCGTGTGTCCAATTACGAACCAGTGTTCTGGAGCACACGCGCCCAGAGCGAGTGCTCTGCAACGAACGAGGCCACTGCAATGGGAGGCCCACACAAGCTGAAGAATAAATATGGACAAAAAATAAGTAAATAAAAAAATCAATAAAAGACGCCAAAATTTATAAAAAAAAAAAAAATCGCTCTAACCATGGTATTGCGTAAGTAAAAGAATGTAGCATATAGTATTAAGGACTTTACTTACTTATGTTAAAAAACATGGCTGGGTAGAGAGTTTATTCCTACATCTGTACAGTACTTCTCCATTCAAGTCAAATTATCTTACTGATATCTCCCCATTCTGTGTTTCATGATGATGGTCCTGGAATTGTTGGTGAAATCACCATAGGTATGTCCCTTGTTGCAGTGGACCCAAACCTGAAGAAGAAACACTTCAGCATTCCTCTTTATTATGGTAAATGATTGAGAGGTGACCTGCAAAAAGTCTGAAACTCATACAAAGTTGTATCATTTTTTACATGACAATTTGGTCTTGGTTAACACCTCACTAGCACTTGCTGGAACTTCATAAACACACAGTGATTTTAAAAATAAATTAGAATGATTAAAATGTAAAGTAATGCATCTTTCTTCTAAACAAGATATTTTAAAATCTGAGGACAGAAATACTTTGAATTAAGTATTAACTTTATAGCAGGTTTTTCCAAAGATTTTACAGAGAATATCTTTGAAAATTTCTGATTATCTTCAAATAAACAGAGTCTTTTAAAGGTTTTAGATGAATTAAGGATAAAAAGTTTAGCTTCTAAGGAATGTGGAATGTACACATTCATCTAATTTGGAGTTTCAATTTCCACTGTAATTAATGAAGAATTCAAGCCTCAGGGGTTTTCCCGGTGGTCCAGTGGGTAAAGAGTCCACCTTGCAGTGCAAGGGGCGCCAGTTCAATCCCTGGTCCGGGAAGATCCCACGTGACACTGATTCCAGAGCTCTGGAGTGCATGTGCTCAGAGCCAGTGCTTTGCACTGAGAGGCCACTGCCATGGAAGGTCCACATAAGCTAGAGAATAAAGATGGATGAATATAAAACAAATTAAAAAACAATAAAAGAGGCCAAACATTTTTAAAAGAAAGCAGAAAGAATTCAAGCTTCAAATGGCAAGGCAAATTTGACTAGGCTGGTTTAACCAAAATTAGTCTGACCAAGACTTTTTTTTTTTATAAACCTAGTTATTCCTAATTTATTGCAGAATCTTTCTTTCTAAGAAGGCTTTATGTTCAATTGTTGTAAACTATAATTAACGAGGCTGATGAGAAGTTGGCTGATTTACTGTGTAGATGTTGTAGAAACATTTATGAAACATAAACAATGACAACAACGAACCATTCAGAATTTCTCTAACATCCTCGGGGATTGAAGTGTGGTGTTGGGGGACAGAGGTGAGAGGGTGTTGTGACACCAATGGATGAGAGAAGGCACTGAGATTACTGAGAAGGAGTGCAGGACAGTATCCCTTCTTCCATCACGGGATCTGCCTTGCATGGCTACTAATGTGTAAGTCATTCAGTCTTTCAAGATTAAATCACATTTAAATTCTCAGAAGAACTGGCTCAGGGGCAGTAAAGAAGTCTGAAACTCATACAAAGTTGTATCATTTTTACATGACAATTTGGTCTTGGTTAACACCTCACTAGCACTTGCTGGAACTTCATAAACACACAGTGATTTTAAAATAAATTAGAATAATTAAAATGTAAAGTAATGCATCTTTCTTCTAAACAAGATATTTTAAAATCTGAGGACAGAAATACTTTGAATTAAGTATTAACTTTATAGCAGGTTTTTCCAAAGATTTTACAGAGAATATCTTTGAAAATTTCTGATTATCTTCAAATAAACAGAGTCTTTTAAAGGTTTTAGATGAATTAAGGATAAAAAGTTTAGCTTCTAAGGAATGTGGAATGTACACATTCATCTAATTTGGAGTTTCAATTTCCACTGTAATTAATGAAGAATTCAAGCCTCAGGGGTTTTCCCGGTGGTCCAGTGGGTAAAGAGTCCACCTTGCAGTGCAAGGGGCGCCAGTTCAATCCCTGGTCCGGGAAGATCCCACGTGACACTGATTCCAGAGCTCTGGAGTGCATGTGCTCAGAGCCAGTGCTTTGCACTGAGAGGCCACTGCCATGGAAGGTCCACATAAGCTAGAGAATAAAGATGGATGAATATAAAACAAATTAAAAAACAATAAAAGAGGCCAAACATTTTTAAAAGAAAGCAGAAAGAATTCAAGCTTCAAATGGCAAGGCAAATTTGACTAGGCTGGTTTAACCAAAATTAGTCTGACCAAGACTTTTTTTTTTTATAAACCTAGTTATTCCTAATTTATTGCAGAATCTTTCTTTCTAAGAAGGCTTTATGTTCAATTGTTGTAAACTATAATTAACGAGGCTGATGAGAAGTTGGCTGATTTACTGTGTAGATGTTGTAGAAACATTTATGAAACATAAACAATGACAACAACGAACCATTCAGAATTTCTCTAACATCCTCGGGGATTGAAGTGTGGTGTTGGGGGACAGAGGTGAGAGGGTGTTGTGACACCAATGGATGAGAGAAGGCACTGAGATTACTGAGAAGGAGTGCAGGACAGTATCCCTTCTTCCATCACGGGATCTGCCTTGCATGGCTACTAATGTGTAAGTCATTCAGTCTTTCAAGATTAAATCACATTTAAATTCTCAGAAGAACTGGCTCAGGGGCAGTAAAGAATTAATCAGGAGGGTCAGACAATTACACAATGACCTTAGGACAACGTGTAAAAAGCATCCTGATGATTACAATGATATCTTTGTTTTATGGCACAGTGTCTTAATTGTATTTGGCCTCCTAGATGCTGGCGTTGGAATACACAAACAGCTGTTTTACATCAGTGCTCATCTGGTACATTCCACAGAGTCTCCATCGGTTGTGAAGGGCAATCAATCAATTCCCCAATTTCTCAACAACCGCAGGGCCCGATAAGATATGCTTGCTAAAGACCAAATGGTTTTCACTCTGCAGCCAGCAGTATTTCACACTAGCCATGTACCTTCCTCTTCCCCACAAACATATTTTCTGGTTGCCTTTAGCACCCATGACTAATAATACCCCATGCCCAATTTGAGGCCCTGTGCTGTCCTCATCTCAACTTTATTAGTTCACCCAAATCCTGTTTCCTTGAATGAACATCACAGATGGCATCTTTTGTAATTTGCACGTTGGTCATACAGATCTAGAACTGTTTCCTGGATGGTGAGATAGAATTTGTGTCCAGTGGCCCCAGTCCACACCCTTCTCTCCCATCCATTCTGGGACTCTCACTAATCAAAATTTTATGTCTCTGTCGTTGAAGAGGCTAAAAAACATGTTCCATCATGCACATATGTGAGTAGATAATCCTGGGGGAGGAACTGACTGTATAAACCCATGATACCAATAGTCTCATAAAGCATTCTGTATCTCATCAATATGCAACATGCACCAAATAATGCAAAAAGGTTAAATATTGTGAGAAATTCATTGGTCTTCTAAGAAAAACTATTGCAGTTGACGTATGGTTTGACATGTAAAATGTCTAATAAATATTCATCAAATACTATATAAATTACAAGCAAGTCAAATTTCCTCTAATACAAGCTAAAATATTATTTGGTATTAAATTTTAGCAAATACTGCTTAATTTGGCTGGGCTTCCCAGGTGCCGCTAGTGGTAAAGAACCTGCTTGCCAATGCAGAAGGCAAGAGACATGCAGCTTAGATCCCTGGGTTGGAAAGATCCCCTGGAGAAGGCGTGGCAACTCACTCCACTGTTCTCGCCTGGAGAATCCCATGAACAGAGGAGCCTGGCGAACACGACTGAAGCAATTTACCACACGCAAACAGAGGCTTCATTTGGCATGGTGTAGATAATTTACTTCTATAAATAGAAGTTAATGGAATTTCCAATAAATGTATGATCTATAAATTTCACAATACAGAGGAAATAAAAGTGACAGTGGCAAAAATTAGCATAAATTAAGACACATGGGGAAACAACTGAGATGATGCAATCTTCCAACACAGAAGAAATCACATGCAAGCTTTATGTCAAAGAAACTTAAGGGTGCCTCCTTATGTCAGAACTGTAAGGAGGAGATGTACTAGAGAACTTTTAATGACCAAACTATTGGCAAATGACTCCAGTTTCATGGGAGGATAACATTCATTGACCATCCTCAGAGATATTTGTGAACATGAACCTCCCTTCCATTACTAAATTACTAGTGAAATGAGATTATGCTAAATGAATTTTTAAAAAAACCCCAAATGAACATCACAGGTGGCTTCTTTTGTAATTTGCACGTTGGTCATACAGATCTAGAACTGTTTCCTGGATGGTGAGATAGAATTTGTGTCCAGTGGCCCCAGTCCACACCCTTCTCTCCCATCCATTCTGGGACTCTCACTAATCAAAATTTTATGTCTCTGTCGTTGAAGAGGCTAAAAAACATGTTCCATCATGCACATATGTGAGTAGATAATCCTGGGGGAGGAACTGACTGTATAAACCCATGATACCAATAGTCTCATAAAGCATTCTGTATCTCATCAATATGCAACATGCACCAAATAATGCAAAAAGGTTAAATATTGTGAGAAATTCATTGGTCTTCTAAGAAAAACTATTGCAGTTGATTTATGGTTTGACATGTAAAATGTCTAATAAATATTCATCAAATACTATATAAATTACAAGCAAGTCAAATTTCCTCTAATACAAGCTAAAATATTATTTGGTATTAAATTTTAGCAAATACTGCTTAATTTGGCTGGGCTTCCCAGGTGCCGCTAGTGGTAAAGAACCTGCTTGCCAATGCAGAAGGCAAGAGACATGCAGCTTAGATCCCTGGGTTGGAAAGATCCCCTGGAGAAGGCGTGGCAACTCACTCCACTGTTCTCGCCTGGAGAATCCCATGAACAGAGGAGCCTGGCGAACACGACTGAAGCAATTTACCACACGCAAACAGAGGCTTCATTTGGCATGGTGTAGATAATTTACTTCTATAAATAGAAGTTAATGGAATTTCCAATAAATGTATGATCTATAAATTTCACAATACAGAGGAAATAAAAGTGACAGTGGCAAAAATTAGCATAAATTAAGACACATGGGGAAACAACTGAGATGATGCAATCTTCCAACACAGAAGAAATCACATGCAAGCTTTATGTCAAAGAAACTTAAGGGTGCCTCCTTATGTCAGAACTGTAAGGAGGAGATGTACTAGAGAACTTTTAATGACCAAACTATTGGCAAATGACTCCAGTTTCATGGGAGGATAACATTCATTGACCATCCTCAGAGATATTTGTGAACATGAACCTCCCTTCCATTACTAAATTACTAGTGAAATGAGATTATGCTAAATGAATTCTTCTGCCATAAACATACATCATGGTGTTCCCCCAAATCCACACTATGTGACGAGTTGTTTTCACCCTATATTCACCCTAAGCTGCCTCTGATCAAGGCGATCTGAGAAACTTCCTCTGAATTAAAATCTCCAGTTCCCACAATGGGCTCTAATGTTGGCCCCTGTCCTGATCATGTTCATGTGAACTGTCTCCCCATCAGTTCCTCAGAGACCAGATTTCTAGCTTGATGTCAGTCCTTATCTGATTATGGTATTCTATTCCTTCACCTGAAAACCCTACCTAAACGAAAAGAGATTTGTTGTTTATAACTGCTCAGTCTAAACATGATTTAATTTTTCCAATAATTTAATGTTATTGCTAACATAAAAGAAAAGACTAGTGAACTCAGCTACACAGTCTGAACTTCAGGCTGCAGGCTGAATTCGAGATGGATTTTGCAATCAGAATTAACCACGAGAGTTATTGGAATAAAGAAAATGTAGAAGGAGAGGTTCACATTGTAAAAAGAAGAGAAGACTCTAAGGGAAAAAGGTCTCCCCACTTCTTTTTGCTATTATGTCTTTCAAGGGTCTTTTTGGACAAGGAGCCAAGACCATTTACAAAGGCTCTTTCTCATTCAGGCAAAGTCTACTGTGGACTTTCCATTCTAGAAGATTATATTGGCAAATTCCATGCTTTGATATTGTGTATGTAGTGTCTGTTCCAGGAAATTTGAAAACAGCCTGGATTCTCCAGTGCTATCAATGAGTAGATTCTTTCCCCCCTAAATCAAAGCATCAACTTCAGAAAAACAGGTTTTGATTTTCTTTCTGATAGTTACTGTACTACCACCTGGACTTTGTCAGACGATTGTCTCACCTGTTTACATGAAACCCTGATTTCAGTCTGACTTTGGACCTTATCTTTTCCCACCTCAGTCCATCACCCCAACTCATCAAACCACAGAACTGTAAGGAGGAGATGTACTAGAGAACTTTTAATGACCAAACTATTGGCAAATGACTCCAGTTTCATGGGAGGATAACATTCATTGACCATCCTCAGAGATATTTGTGAACATGAACCTCCCTTCCATTACTAAATTACTAGTGAAATGAGATTATGCTAAATGAATTCTTCTGCCATAAACATACATCATGGTGTTCCCCCAAATCCACACTATGTGACGAGTTGTTTTCACCCTATATTCACCCTAAGCTGCCTCTGATCAAGGCGATCTGAGAAACTTCCTCTGAATTAAAATCTCCAGTTCCCACAATGGGCTCTAATGTTGGCCCCTGTCCTGATCATGTTCATGTGAACTGTCTCCCCATCAGTTCCTCAGAGACCAGATTTCTAGCTTGATGTCAGTCCTTATCTGATTATGGTATTCTATTCCTTCACCTGAAAACCCTACCTAAACGAAAAGAGATTTGTTGTTTATAACTGCTCAGTCTAAACATGATTTAATTTTTCCAATAATTTAATGTTATTGCTAACATAAAAGAAAAGACTAGTGAACTCAGCTACACAGTCTGAACTTCAGGCTGCAGGCTGAATTCGAGATGGATTTTGCAATCAGAATTAACCACGAGAGTTATTGGAATAAAGAAAATGTAGAAGGAGAGGTTCACATTGTAAAAAGAAGAGAAGACTCTAAGGGAAAAAGGTCTCCCCACTTCTTTTTGCTATTATGTCTTTCAAGGGTCTTTTGGACAAGGAGCCAAGACCATTTACAAAGGCTCTTTCTCATTCAGGCAAAGTCTACTGTGGACTTTCCATTCTAGAAGATTATATTGGCAAATTCCATGCTTTGATATTGTGTATGTAGTGTCTGTTCCAGGAAATTTGAAAACAGCCTGGATTCTCCAGTGCTATCAATGAGTAGATTCTTTCCCCCCTAAATCAAAGCATCAACTTCAGAAAAACAGGTTTTGATTTTCTTTCTGATAGTTACTGTACTACCACCTGGACTTTGTCAGACGATTGTCTCACCTGTTTACATGAAACCCTGATTTCAGTCTGACTTTGGACCTTATCTTTTCCCACCTCAGTCCATCACCCCAACTCATCAAACCACAGGAACTCACCTGCTTCTTTCTGGAATGACTGACTATCTGATCCCACTGGCCTTCCTGGGCTCTGAATCCTGGAATTCACACTGCTCTTAGTCCACTGCCATGATAAGCTCTACAACACTTCAGACTTCAGCCAGCAGTCCTGCTTCAGACTGAGTGGGTCATGCTGATTATCTAATCAAGATTCATGACTTCTGTCTCTAAGGAAAAAAATATACCAGTCAGAGCTAATAACATTAATTCAATAAAAAGGCTGAATGAAATCATTTCTAAAATCTCTGTCAAATCGAAATTCAGGGCTTCATTTTTTTTTTTTTTAATGATATTTTTGATGTAGGTGTTTTGTTTTTTCTCTTTTTTTAAGATTTATTTATTTAGTTTGGGCGGGGGTCGGGTTGGGGAGGGAGGGGAGCGGGCGGGCCACTTCTATTGGTCTTTCATTTCTCCATTTTCATCCGTCTTTTGTTCCTTGGCTCTGTGGGCCTCCCATCGCGGTGGCCTCTGTTGTCGCAGAGCACCGGCTCTGGGCTCATGCGCTCCAGAGTTCTGGCTCAGTAATTGGACACATCGGTCCAGCCGCTCCGCGGCACGTGGGATCTTCCCAGGCCAGGGATCAAACCGGCACCCCTTTCACTGCAAGGCGGTGTCCTTACCCACTGGACCACCAGGGGAAGCCCGGCTTCATGTTTTAAAGATGAAAAAACTGAGGCTCAGAAAGGCTGCTTCTTCAATAAGAAGAGAAGATCTGAAGCCATCTATTGATAAAGATCAAGCTAGCATCAGAGGCATACTGGTGTATGTTTAACACTACACCTTGGGAGTCTGATTGAAAGCATTTCTGTGGTTTAATTCTATGATAATCATTTTTGTGGTGTAAATAGTTCTATGGCAACTCATTCCAAACTACCAGCATGAGTCAACTAGCTGCAACACTTCTAAAAATTGAACACTTAGCTCTTGGGAACTGGTACCAGTCAGCTCTGGCACTCCCCCAACAAAGCTCTGGTTTTATAGTGGTAATGGAAGGACAGCTTACATGGTTCTATTTCCTTGCACTTTCTCTAACAGGTAAGACAATTTAACGCCAACCTGAGAGCATGAGACCATTCCAGATTCTGAGATTAATTCTGTCTCTAGACCCAGGGAACAAACACCTTAGGCTTCACTGACTGATCACAGATTTCTTCAGGCTTCCTCAAACCCTTGTTTCCTACCTTGATCCTTTGTTCTACTGTGACAATAGCCAGGCTCCTCAACAAGTGCCTTGCTGATAGCTAAAAATCTGTCCCCAAACACACTTAGCCTAATATTTTATCCAGTTATGCAGGTAAAAACTGAAATCACTGAGAGAGGCAGCTGCAGTTGAGCTGGAGATGCTAAGCATGGGGGTAGTGTGAGAAATGCTCATAATGAATAAGCTTTCAGATCTATAGCCACTATAGAAAAGTGTTGTTTCTAAGGACATTGAGCTCCTTTATCTTCTTTCACTTCTGATTTATAAAAGACCAAAAATGCACAAAAGCCTTTGATGCTGAGTCAAAGAAACATCAGATAGAGTTATGTACCTCCTTCTTGAACAAAAGACATTCCACCATGATGTCATCAAAGATACACTGAATTCAAAATGTAGCCTAGGAAACTCTTCATGAATAGCTATGATTTTGAAACCTGGAAAATTTAAGTTCTGACTCTGGCACAAAAATGAATGAACAGTCATACAGTCACAATGGGATCTTCCCAGGCCAGGATCAAACCGGCACCCTTTCACTGCAAGGCGGTGTCCTTACCCACTGGACCACCAGGGAAGCCCGGCTTCATGTTTTAAAGATGAAAAAACTGAGGCTCAGAAAGGCTGCTTCTTCAATAAGAAGAGAAGATCTGAAGCCATCTATTGATAAAGATCAAGCTAGCATCAGAGGCATACTGGTGTATGTTTAACACTACACCTTGGGAGTCTGATTGAAAGCATTTCTGTGGTTTAATTCTATGATAATCATTTTTGTGGTGTAAATAGTTCTATGGCAACTCATTCCAAACTACCAGCATGAGTCAACTAGCTGCAACACTTCTAAAAATTGAACACTTAGCTCTTGGGAACTGGTACCAGTCAGCTCTGGCACTCCCCCAACAAAGCTCTGGTTTTATAGTGGTAATGGAAGGACAGCTTACATGGTTCTATTTCCTTGCACTTTCTCTAACAGGTAAGACAATTTAACGCCAACCTGAGAGCATGAGACCATTCCAGATTCTGAGATTAATTCTGTCTCTAGACCCAGGGAACAAACACCTTAGGCTTCACTGACTGATCACAGATTTCTTCAGGCTTCCTCAAACCCTTGTTTCCTACCTTGATCCTTTGTTCTACTGTGACAATAGCCAGGCTCCTCAACAAGTGCCTTGCTGATAGCTAAAAATCTGTCCCCAAACACACTTAGCCTAATATTTTATCCAGTTATGCAGGTAAAAACTGAAATCACTGAGAGAGGCAGCTGCAGTTGAGCTGGAGATGCTAAGCATGGGGGTAGTGTGAGAAATGCTCATAATGAATAAGCTTTCAGATCTATAGCCACTATAGAAAAGTGTTGTTTCTAAGGACATTGAGCTCCTTTATCTTCTTTCACTTCTGATTTATAAAAGACCAAAAATGCACAAAAGCCTTTGATGCTGAGTCAAAGAAACATCAGATAGAGTTATGTACCTCCTTCTTGAACAAAAGACATTCCACCATGATGTCATCAAAGATACACTGAATTCAAAATGTAGCCTAGGAAACTCTTCATGAATAGCTATGATTTTGAAACCTGGAAAATTTAAGTTCTGACTCTGGCACAAAAATGAATGAACAGTCATACGCAGTCACAATCACAAATCACTGTTCACTGAGCAATTTAATAATTCTGAAAAAAATCAGACCAAATGACAGAGAAATAAATTAATGGGAATGTGTCTGACAAATAAGCTGTTATACAAACCTTTAAAATTATAGTTGTGAAGACCATTAAGTCACATAAAGAATGTTCATGATTTGTTAGATAAAATGATATAACATTGTGTATCATTAAGAGTATAAAAATATTCTCTAAATGTACATATGAAAAAAAGCCCTAAAAGGTGAAATTTTGAATTGTTATATTAAAGTGGGAATTATTCTTTATTTCCTTTTGTTCTTACATTCTAAATTTTCTACAGTGTAGATGTGTTGTTCTTATGCTGAAAAAATGTCTAAGCTAAAAACAAATAATTAAATTAAAAATTCATAAATATCCTGGGTCTTTAACCAGGACCCTGACCACTCTGCTGAACACTGAGAAAGCCCTGCCTGAATGGGACCTTCTCTGTGATCTTGCAAGCTGTGTGGCAGCCCTCATCACATCACTGAGACCTCTTCTGATTTTTAAAAGGCTTGGGAAAAAGTGAGGGTATCTGAGATATCACTTGTGTTTTTATCTCATCTATACTAAGAGTGGGTTTCCATTTCCTCCCCTGGAGTAGGAAATGGCAACCCACTCCATTATTCTTGCTGGGAAAATCCCATGGACAGAGGAGCCTGGCAGGCTGCAATCCATGGAGTCACAAAGAGTCAGACACGACTGAGTGAGTGAGCACATAGGCACGCACCCTACTGAAAGGCCAGGCACCCTCGTGTCACTCTCTCACGGCCATGCAAGCCCTCCTCTCGGGCGCAGAATGCTGGAAACCAGTCCTTTCCCTTACTATGGTCTCTGGACCTTTATTCTATGGCTAATTCACTCTCTTTCATCTTCAATCTCTTCAAATCCTTGGACTGAGAGAGTGACTTGGCCTTCTTCTGGCTTCCCTCAGGCTCCAAACTGCTGGTCCTCCCCCTTCTTATAAAACCCTCTCCTTGACACTGTTACTCCACTGCTCCCCTTTCATCCTTCCTTGGTAATGTCCTTTACTGTCTCCTGCAGGCTTCCTCTCTCTTAACAAAGACTTCGGCACATGGCTCATTCTCTCTCTCTTTACCCCCAACAACAAAACCTAAATCCAGATCAATATTTTATCTGTCTTCTCTATCATATGATATAGATATATCATATAATAAAGATATATATATCTATAAGATATATCTTTATCTATAAATATATTTATATATCTATAAATATACATATCTATATATAAGATATATATCTTTATCTATAAGAGAGGTACTTAAAATCACTGGAAAAGCAAATCACTCTGCAAACTGGAACTGCTAAAAATTCATGATCTCTTAGTTTCCTCAATTCAATCTCATTCTTTTTTTTTTTTTTTTTCAATTTATTTGGCTACTCTGGACCTTAGTTGCAGGGTGAGGGATCTTCGATGTTCATTGCAGCATGTAGGATCTTTAGTTACGGCACATGAACCCTTAGCTGTAGCATGTGGGATCTAGTTCCCTGACCAGGGATTGAACCTGGGCCCCCTGCATTGGGAGCTCAGAGTCTTAGCCACTGAACCACTAGGGAAGACCATTTCTTTGCCAGATCTGTTTTCTCAATCAATCTCATTCATCTTTACTGGAGATGGAAAGAAAAGTCTTTAGTAAACAAAGTAACAGGGATCCTGGAGTCTGTGCCACTATAAATTGATTGTCTCTTGATTCCAAATCACCCTTCAAATATATGCTGACAGTGGCTGGAACTGTTAGGGTGAACATGATGTTGAACTTTCTCAGTAGAATGTGCTGGGGCAGCACTACAGAAGGAATGGACTCTGGTGGTTTCTGACTGTAACCACAGTGGATCACATGTGGTGAAGACATCTGGTGCTACTTGGCCCCAGCCATTCACCTAGAAGTAGTGTCCCTCAGAGACACAGCAGTCCCATCACAGCCTGACCATCATCTTGGTATTGCTCTCTTCATACAGACTTCAGACCTCCTACTGGTATAACTGCCTGATTGTCTGCACTCACTCCTCTCCCCAGGGATGTTTCCCATAGTCCTCTCAATGCTGTGCTCCTCCCAACCTCATGTCCCACACTGCAGGAACAGCGGGAGGCCTGGCTTCCCGCTCCTACTGTACTGCACATCCATGCGTGGACCAGCTGTGGCTTGCCAGCCCTACCAGCACTCCAGAGGGTCCATTACTGCTAGTGTCTGACTGCAAACCAGTTCCAGCCAGCAAATCAGCAAACTTCTCTGCCATCCAGTGGGTTCAAATACACATTTCTCCAATGAGGTATAAACTGTATAAGCCTCAGGGAGAGCTCCCACCCCCTCCCAAGTTTGTTCCTCTCCTACTCTAGGATACCATAAAGAGGATTTTTATATGCGGAAGTTACCCTACTATTACAGTTTAATAATTCTTTACATTAAATTAACCCTGTTTCAATCATTGTGTGGCTTAAATCTCCCAACTGAATCCAGACTGCTAGAATCCAAGAACCAATCTCTTTATTTATACAGAAATGATGGAACTGGTCGACAGAAAGTGTGTCTACAGTTGCTGCTTCCATGTCTTGATGTCCTATCTGGTCTTCATCCTGCTGCTCTCTAGTTTCCACCCCCACTTCACTGAAAATACTCTCTCCACAGTCACTAATGACCTTGCTGCTAACTCTAATCGACAGCACGTTGACCTATCTAATTTGATGGGTCGGCTCCATCAGACACTGATTGGTTGCTTTTAAGACATTTTCTGGCTTCCCTCTACTTCTTGGACAAATCTTTCTTGGTCTCCTTCACTGGCACATCTCTTTGCCTGTTTCTAAAATGTTGATGTTTTTCCAGGATTCTTCCCTTGGTATTCTTTTCACTCTATGTAATTTCTTGTGTGACCTCTTCCATCCCTGTGGGTTCCACTCTGATTTACATAAGACACAATCCAGATCTGTATGCTTTGTTTAGATCTCTGACCTAAGCACAATCTTTCCTCTACACATTTTCACCATGACTCACAGGCAATTCATACTCAATGTTTCCAAACTTGAACGATCCTTTCTCTGCCATATTTCTATACTCAATCCTGACCATCATCTTGGTATTGCTCTCTTCATACAGACTTCAGACCTCCTACTGGTATAACTGCCTGATTGTCTGCACTCACTCCTCTCCCCAGGGATGTTTCCCATAGTCCTCTCAATGCTGTGCTCCTCCCAACCTCATGTCCCACACTGCAGGAACAGCGGGAGGCCTGGCTTCCCGCTCCTACTGTACTGCACATCCATGCGTGGACCAGCTGTGGCTTGCCAGCCCTACCAGCACTCCAGAGGGTCCATTACTGCTAGTGTCTGACTGCAAACCAGTTCCAGCCAGCAAATCAGCAAACTTCTCTGCCATCCAGTGGGTTCAAATACACATTTCTCCAATGAGGTATAAACTGTATAAGCCTCAGGGAGAGCTCCCACCCCCTCCCAAGTTTGTTCCTCTCCTACTCTAGGATACCATAAAGAGGATTTTTATATGCGGAAGTTACCCTACTATTACAGTTTAATAATTCTTTACATTAAATTAACCCTGTTTCAATCATTGTGTGGCTTAAATCTCCCAACTGAATCCAGACTGCTAGAATCCAAGAACCAATCTCTTTATTTATACAGAAATGATGGAACTGGTCGACAGAAAGTGTGTCTACAGTTGCTGCTTCCATGTCTTGATGTCCTATCTGGTCTTCATCCTGCTGCTCTCTAGTTTCCACCCCCACTTCACTGAAAATACTCTCTCCACAGTCACTAATGACCTTGCTGCTAACTCTAATCGACAGCACGTTGACCTATCTAATTTGATGGGTCGGCTCCATCAGACACTGATTGGTTGCTTTTAAGACATTTTCTGGCTTCCCTCTACTTCTTGGACAAATCTTTCTTGGTCTCCTTCACTGGCACATCTCTTTGCCTGTTTCTAAAATGTTGATGTTTTTCCAGGATTCTTCCCTTGGTATTCTTTTCACTCTATGTAATTTCTTGTGTGACCTCTTCCATCCCTGTGGGTTCCACTCTGATTTACATAAGACACAATCCAGATCTGTATGCTTTGTTTAGATCTCTGACCTAAGCACAATCTTTCCTCTACACATTTTCACCATGACTCACAGGCAATTCATACTCAATGTTTCCAAACTTGAACGATCCTTTCTCTGCCAGATCTATTTGCCTCCTCTACTTTCTGCACCAGTGAATACCACCAGTCACCTTGCCCAAGGCAGGCACCTGGCTCTTATTTTGCATTCTCTTTTCCTCTCGCACTTTCAAAATCCATCAGTCACAAAGTCCTATTTATTCTCCCTCCTAAACAGTTCTTGAGTCTTCTAACTTTTTGCTATCTCAGGGGCCCATATTTTACTAAGGGGGTGCAATCTGAATGAGTACATAGGGAACTTGTTCAGAAAATCAGTGGACAACATGAGAGAGTTGGTTAGAGCTCATTGTAACAACCAGATGATTGTTATAGCTTTTGCAAGAGCACAGAGATATGAAGCAGTGTAATCTGAGTCTGCAGTGTCCTTCACCCTACCTGCCACGTGGTTACTTTTATATAGTACCCAGTTATTTAATAAGACACTAATCTAGGTGTTGCTATGAAGATATTTTGTAGATGTGGTTAACACCTACGATTAGGGAACTTTAAGTAAAAGTAGATTATCTTTATTTATATAGGTGATACTCACCCAATTGGTGGAGGGCAGAAAAAAGTAAAAACTGAGTTTTCTTAGAAAAAAAGGTATTCTGTCAGCTACAACATTAACTCCTTTTGAGTTTCTAGTCTGCTGGCCAGCTCTACAAATTTCAAGCTTGGCAGTCCCAACAATTGCACAAGTTAATTTCTTAAACAAAAACATAGACATACATATCTGTTATTGATACACACACACACACACAACTCGATCTTTCTATCTGTTTTTTGGAGACCCTGATACATCTGCAAGATTCCTTCACTTGGCCTACATGAATACTTGGTGGCCAAGCCAATACACTGACCTATCTCAGAGTTTCAGACTCTGCCATTTAAATTCGCCACATTCAGTTAATCACAAGATATGAAAACCAAAGATTATGTTTTAGCCTTTTGTTTCTAAAATGTTGATGTTTTTCCAGGATTCTTCCTTGGTATTCTTTTCACTCTATGTAATTTCTTGTGTGACCTCTTCCATCCCTGTGGGTTCCACTCTGATTTACATAAGACACAATCCAGATCTGTATGCTTTGTTTAGATCTCTGACCTAAGCACAATCTTTCCTCTACACATTTTCACCATGACTCACAGGCAATTCATACTCAATGTTTCCAAACTTGAACGATCCTTTCTCTGCCAGATCTATTTGCCTCCTCTACTTTCTGCACCAGTGAATACCACCAGTCACCTTGCCCAAGGCAGGCACCTGGCTCTTATTTTGCATTCTCTTTTCCTCTCGCACTTTCAAAATCCATCAGTCACAAAGTCCTATTTATTCTCCCTCCTAAACAGTTCTTGAGTCTTCTAACTTTTTGCTATCTCAGGGGCCCATATTTTACTAAGGGGGTGCAATCTGAATGAGTACATAGGGAACTTGTTCAGAAAATCAGTGGACAACATGAGAGAGTTGGTTAGAGCTCATTGTAACAACCAGATGATTGTTATAGCTTTTGCAAGAGCACAGAGATATGAAGCAGTGTAATCTGAGTCTGCAGTGTCCTTCACCCTACCTGCCACGTGGTTACTTTTATATAGTACCCAGTTATTTAATAAGACACTAATCTAGGTGTTGCTATGAAGATATTTTGTAGATGTGGTTAACACCTACGATTAGGGAACTTTAAGTAAAAGTAGATTATCTTTATTTATATAGGTGATACTCACCCAATTGGTGGAGGGCAGAAAAAAGTAAAAACTGAGTTTTCTTAGAAAAAAAGGTATTCTGTCAGCTACAACATTAACTCCTTTTGAGTTTCTAGTCTGCTGGCCAGCTCTACAAATTTCAAGCTTGGCAGTCCCAACAATTGCACAAGTTAATTTCTTAAACAAAAACATAGACATACATATCTGTTATTGATACACACACACACACACACAACTCGATCTTTCTATCTGTTTTTTGGAGACCCTGATACATCTGCAAGATTCCTTCACTTGGCCTACATGAATACTTGGTGGCCAAGCCAATACACTGACCTATCTCAGAGTTTCAGACTCTGCCATTTAAATTCGCCCACATTCAGTTAAATCACAAGATATGAAAACCAAAGATTATGTTTTTCATATTACTTGTATGAAGTCATGTGGCATTTGTGATAAGAACTGTACTTTTTAACAGTTGGAGATATACTTTGTTGAAATGTTTGGTTATGAGAGAAGAGGAAAAAACAAACCTTGTCAGGAGAAAACCAGTTTGGTTACCAGTCAATTAATTGGCCTGACAATTTCAGTAAAGGTTGATAATTAATTTATCCTTTGGGGAGAAAAAAAAGAAAAATTAACTAGTTCAAACACATAGATGGGAAGAAGTCAAAAACTAAATTCCACTTTGGGCCACTATCTTAATATCCTTCTCTCCCGCTTTCCTCACCCCCACATTATTTCTTTTCTTCAAACAAAGAAGCTGTGGGAGCAAGGAGGCAGTGAGAAGTGTGTTCTTACAGGCACATTTCATTTAATTTCTGGGGGTGGGAAAAAGCAGAAAGGAAAAGTCTTGTCAAATTAGCATCTGTAGCAGGCAGGAGAACCCATTTATTTGTCCAAACATCAAGTGATTTGAAGGGGACATATCTGAATAAATTTCCCTCCAGAGATCACCTGGATTAGTTCAGTGACCAGTCTCCTCTATAATAACAAATCCTCATGCTAAAATGTTACATTATAATCTATACTGAGGGAGCACCCCTAAGCACATACTTTGTACTCAAGAAAAAATTAGAAGAATCACTGATCCTAAGAACTGCTGCCATCAACCTAGATGCCCATCGACGAACAAATGGATACAAAAGTTCTGGTACATATATACAATGGAATACTACACAGCTGTAAAGAGAAATGCAGAAGAATCAGCCCTAATGAGGTGGCTGAATCTAGAACGTATCATAAAAAGTGAAGTCAGTCAGAAAAAGGAGGACAAATACAATATATTAACACATATATATGGAATCTAGTAGGATGGCGATGATGGTACAGGCAGTGAAGCGATGGAAAGACAGACATGGACAGTGGACATATGGACATTGTGGGGAAGGAACAGAGGGTGGGAGGTATAAAGGAAGTAGCATGAAGGCCTGTACTATCGTAAGTGAAGAAAATAGCTATAGTCATTGCTCTGTGAGAAAAGGGGATCATTCAGGGGTGCTGTGTGATGGTGGGAAGGAGTGGGAAGGGGGGAATATACATATGACTAATCTGGGAACATACATATCTGTAAACAACAAAACTCTGTAAAAGTTAAAGGTAAAATAAAAGTTAAAAAAAAAAAAAAGAATTGCTGCCGTGACTCATTCCCACCCCAGAGTGCCTGAATAGAGCTCAAAGGAGTCGTTCCTTTGTTTATCAGTTAGACAAATATTTTAGAAACTTTTTGTTTGCTTATTTGTTGGTTTGGGGAGAGACAGTTCCACTTTCAGGGCAGAGGTAAAAAAAGAAAAGCACAGGAATTCTTTCAAAAGATTTTTAGTTTTGAGTAGAGACTTGCCAATTTAACCAGAACTAGCAGCCTCTGGTAGCTCAGATGGTAAAGAATCTGCCTGCAATGTGGGAGACCCGGGTTTGATCCCTGGGTGGGGAAGATCCCCTGTTGAAGGGAATGGCAACCCACTGGACTACTCTTACCTGGAGAATTTCATGGACAGAGGAGTCTGGCAGGATACAGCCCATGGGGTTGCAAAAAAGTCAGATATGACTGAGCAACTAAACCAACGCACATGGCCAATTTTAAATTAAACAAATGGACTAAAAAACTTCAAAAATCTAATACTGTGTTGCTTAGATATTTTAACTTCTTAACAGTTCCTTCTGCTTAGAATACATGTTAAATACTCATGGAATGCATTACCTGAAATGTAATCCAATTATCAACTGAATTACATTAGAAATCACAAAGTAAGCTCAAGGAAAGCACAGTAATAGTATAACAGCAGAGAACTAAAAATCTAGGGCGGGAGTGTCTCAAAAAGGACCTTCCAAATTCAATTTTCTTATCTGAAGTTTTCAAGCAAAATTTTTTATTTTTTTTATTTTTTGGGCGGGGGTTGGGTTGGGGAGGCAGGGGAGTGGGCGGGCCACTTCTATTGGTCTTTCATTTCTCTATTTTCATCCGTCTTTGTTCCTTGGCTCCTGTGGGCCTCCCATCACGGTGGCATCTGTAGCTGCAGAGCACCGGCTCTGGGTCCATGCGCTCCAGAGCTCCAGCTGGGTAATTGGACACATGGGTCCAGCCGCTCCGCGGCACGTGGGATCTTCCCAGGCCAGGGATTGAACTGGCGCCTTGCACTGCACGGCGGTGTCCTTACACACTCGACCACCAGGGAAGCCCCCTTTAAGCAAAATTTGACCTTTTTTTTAAAGATTGAAATTTGCCAAACAACTAAGTGTGCAGGTCCTCTGCTAGTCTTATGACAAATTTCAGTTGTCTATTATGGAAAGTTCCATTTTTGAGTCTCATCTTAACATTATGAACACCACACCACCATATTAGTGCCATGAATATTCTGAAAAGGCACAAGGATTTAGTAAAATAAGATGTCAAGCACTTTCTTAGCACTCAAACACATTGTTAAGTAGAAAGAATAAGAATTAAGATTTTTAGTTTTGAGTAGAGACTTGCCAATTTAACCAGAACTAGCAGCCTCTGGTAGCTCAGATGGTAAAGAATCTGCCTGCAATGTGGGAGACCCGGGTTTGATCCCTGGGTGGGGAAGATCCCCTGTTGAAGGGAATGGCAACCCACTGGACTACTCTTACCTGGAGAATTTCATGGACAGAGGAGTGTGGCAGGCTACAGTCCATGGAGTTGCAAAAAGTCAGATATGACTGAGCAACTAAACCAACGCACATGGCCAATTTTAAATTAAACAAATGGACTAAAAAACTTCAAAAATCTAATACTGTGTTGCTTAGATATTTTAACTTCTTAACAGTTCCTTCTGCTTAGAATACATGTTAAATACTCATGGAATGCATTACCTGAAATGTAATCCAATTATCAACTGAATTACATTAGAAATCACAAAGTAAGCTCAAGGAAAGCACAGTAATAGTATAACAGCAGAGAACTAAAAATCTAGGGCGGGAGTGTCTCAAAAAGGACCTTCCAAATTCAATTTTCTTATCTGAAGTTTTCAAGCAAAATTTTTTATTTTTTTTATTTTTTGGGCGGGGGTTGGGTTGGGGAGGCAGGGGAGTGGGCGGGCCACTTCTATTGGTCTTTCATTTCTCTATTTTCATCCGTCTTTGTTCCTTGGCTCCTGTGGGCCTCCCATCACGGTGGCATCTGTAGCTGCAGAGCACCGGCTCTGGGTCCATGCGCTCCAGAGCTCCAGCTGGGTAATTGGACACATGGGTCCAGCCGCTCCGCGGCACGTGGGATCTTCCCAGGCCAGGGATTGAACTGGCGCCCCTTGCACTGCAAGGCGGTGTCCTTACCCACTGGACCACCAGGGGAAGCCCCTTCAAGCAAAATTTGACCTTTTTCTTAAAGATTGAAATTTGCCAAACAACTAAGTGTGCAGGTCCTCTGCTAGTCTTATGACAAATTTCAGTTGTCTATTATGGAAAGTTCCATTTTTGAGTCTCATCTTAACATTATGAACACCACACCACCATATTAGTGCCATGAATATTCTGAAAAGGCACAAGGATTTAGTAAAATAAGATGTCAAGCACTTTCTTAGCACTCAAACACATTGTTAAGTAGAAAGAATAAGAATTAATGAAGTTTGGGTTGTGGTGATAATTCTAAAACATTACTCTAACCTGAAATCCACGAAGGCTATGGTGCTACATATAAACAAAAGACATCTCAAAATTCAATCCATGGGATTTGACTCTACTCCAGACAATGCACAAATGATGTTGGCCCAGTTATTTGTGGAAAGTAAACAATATTCTAAGAGATTTAAACACAAATCAACAAATATTCTCATTTAATGGAATAACATATATTCTATGTGTGTGTGCTCAGTTGTGTCCGACTCTGCATCCTCATGACCTGTAGCCCACCAAGCTCTGTCCATGGAGTTTTCCAGGCAAGAATACTGGAGTAGGTTGCATTTCCTACATCAGAGGATCCTCCCAACCCATGAATTGAACCTTATCTCTAGTGTCTCCTGCACTGGAAGGTAGATTCTTTACCACTAGTGACATGTGGGAAGCCCTAATACATATTATATGCCTAAGAATAGCATCTTGACATATTGACAGAGCATATTGAACACACAATAGGCACTTGAATATCTGCTTAAAATATTAAACAAGCCTGTGATTGCTTTTATGTAATGGGGAAAACTTTCTCAGATTCTTTCGTTAGTCAGCAGTTGTTGGTCACATTTAGCACAACAACTGGTATTTCAGATCAGTACTGAAATAGCTATCAAGTATTGGAGTTCCAGTCACGCATTTGTTTTGCTTTAGTTATGCCTTAATACAGAATTGTTTGGCAGTACTGTCAATTCTGACCCTCAAATAATTTATAGAGTCCCTCTATCCATTGCTGAATTCTAAATGCTATAGGTGGATTTGCAACTGAGAGGCCCTCCCTCTTTTTTATGATAGCGCCTTCCCCAGTAAGGAGGGAACTGCAGGGGCAAGATTGAGTTCTGGTAGTCGCTGAAGCCTTGCCAAGAACCTTTCTCAGGAGTGGCTGGTGTGAGGACCTGTCATTACCCTCACTAGGGTGATGGTGGGATAGTGCCTAAGAGTTTTCAGGCTTGTATAAGATGCTCAAGCACCCCATATTAGTGCCATGAATATTCTGAAAAGGCACAAGGATTTAGTAAAATAAGATGTCAAGCACTTTCTTAGCACTCAAACACATTGTTAAGTAGAAAGAATAAGAATTAATGAAGTTTGGGTTGTGGTGATAATTCTAAAACATTACTCTAACCTGAAATCCACGAAGGCTATGGTGCTACATATAAACAAAAGACATCTCAAAATTCAATCCATGGGATTTGACTCTACTCCAGACAATGCACAAATGATGTTGGCCCAGTTATTTGTGGAAAGTAAACAATATTCTAAGAGATTTAAACACAAATCAACAAATATTCTCATTTAATGGAATAACATATATTCTATGTGTGTGTGCTCAGTTGTGTCCGACTCTGCATCCTCATGACCTGTAGCCCACCAAGCTCTGTCCATGGAGTTTTCCAGGCAAGAATACTGGAGTAGGTTGCATTTCCTACATCAGAGGATCCTCCCAACCCATGAATTGAACCTTATCTCTAGTGTCTCCTGCACTGGAAGGTAGATTCTTTACCACTAGTGACATGTGGGAAGCCCTAATACATATTATATGCCTAAGAATAGCATCTTGACATATTGACAGAGCATATTGAACACACAATAGGCACTTGAATATCTGCTTAAAATATTAAACAAGCCTGTGATTGCTTTTATGTAATGGGGAAAACTTTCTCAGATTCTTTCGTTAGTCAGCAGTTGTTGGTCACATTTAGCACAACAACTGGTATTTCAGATCAGTACTGAAATAGCTATCAAGTATTGGAGTTCCAGTCACGCATTTGTTTTGCTTTAGTTATGCCTTAATACAGAATTGTTTGGCAGTACTGTCAATTCTGACCCTCAAATAATTTATAGAGTCCCTCTATCCATTGCTGAATTCTAAATGCTATAGGTGGATTTGCAACTGAGAGGCCCTCCCTCTTTTTTATGATAGCGCCTTCCCCAGTAAGGAGGGAACTGCAGGGGCAAGATTGAGTTCTGGTAGTCGCTGAAGCCTTGCCAAGAACCTTTCTCAGGAGTGGCTGGTGTGAGGACCTGTCATTACCCTCACTAGGGTGATGGTGGGGATAGTGCCTAAGAGTTTTCAGGCTTAGCCTCTGCCCCAGAAGGAGGGAGGGTACTGAAAGTGGAAGAAGTGTGATAGGTGAAAAAGAAATGCACATAACTCTTTGACTGTCAGTTCCTTAAAGGTTGGGCTCTTCTCAAGCGTCACCAAAGAAGAACCAAAGACAAAATCTGTGAACAGCCACAGACATAAAAAGAGGCTGGGAACCAAGGCTTACTCAAAGGGTTTAGGGAACTGGGATGATTTATTTTAAACAAGAGAAGCTGAGCAAGATGTATCGGGGCTATGTATGACTCAGTAGGAGGAAAGAATTCTAAGTTGACTGGACACTTAGGCAACAAGCCAGGCATTTTCACATACTTGATTGCTATTTTATCTTAATAATCACCCTAAGAAGACTCATCTTATGGATGAAGAAACTGAAGCTCTTAAAAGTGAAGCAATTTATTCAGCTCACACAGAAAATATTATCAAAGCTGGGATTTTTTTTTTTTTTTTTTGAGTCAGCTTGACTGCCACAGTCTTTCTGTATGTGGTAAGGACTGCTCTATAAAGTATCCTATTCACAGATGGATTTGCTTACTATCCTGGAAGGGTAGGGGGGTGGTCTGCATAAAGACCTAATACAGCCCCTAGTTAAACTGTGTCTGCTAATGGCAACACCAATTGCACCTCTCTTTATTCCTTCCTATCTAAAATAGATCCCATCCACAGGCTACAGAAGAACTTCCAATTCAACTCTCTAAGTGACTCCAAGACACAATGGTGGTTCACAAACACACACACACACACACACACACACACACACAAATTAAAAGATGCTTGCTTCTTGGAAGGAAAACTATAACAAACCTAGACAGTGTATTAAAAAGTAGAGACATCACTTTGCCAACAAAGATTTGTATATTCAAAGCTATGGTTTTTCCACTGGTCATGTACAGATGTGAGAAATGGACCATAAAGAAGGCTGAGCACTAGAGAATTGATGTTTTCAAATTGTGGTGCTAGAGAAGACTCCTGAGAGTCCCTTGGACAGTAAGAGATCAAACCAGCCAATTCTAAAAAAAAAATCAACCCTGAATATTCATTGTTAAGGTCTGATGCTGAAGCTGAAGCTCCAATACTTTGGCCACCTGATGCAAAGAGCTGACTCACTGAAAAATACCCTGATGCTGGGAAAGATTGAGGCAGGAGGAAAAGAGGGCAACAGAGGACGAGATGGCTGAGGCACAAAGGACAGCTCTTTGACTGTCAGTTCCTTAAGGGGCCCGTCACCAAAGAAGAACCAAAGACAAAATCTGTGAACAGCCACAGACATAAAAAGAGGCTGGGAACCAAGGCTTACTCAAAGGGTTTAGGGAACTGGGATGATTTATTTTAAACAAGAGAAGCTGAGCAAGATGTATCGGGGCTATGTATGACTCAGTAGGAGGAAAGAATTCTAAGTTGACTGGACACTTAGGCAACAAGCCAGGCATTTTCACATACTTGATTGCTATTTTATCTTAATAATCACCCTAAGAAGACTCATCTTATGGATGAAGAAACTGAAGCTCTTAAAAGTGAAGCAATTTATTCAGCTCACACAGAAAATATTATCAAAGCTGGGATTTTTTTTTTTTTTTTTTGAGTCAGCTTGACTGCCACAGTCTTTCTGTATGTGGTAAGGACTGCTCTATAAAGTATCCTATTCACAGATGGATTTGCTTACTATCCTGGAAGGGTAGGGGGGTGGTCTGCATAAAGACCTAATACAGCCCCTAGTTAAACTGTGTCTGCTAATGGCAACACCAATTGCACCTCTCTTTATTCCTTCCTATCTAAAATAGATCCCATCCACAGGCTACAGAAGAACTTCCAATTCAACTCTCTAAGTGACTCCAAGACACAATGGTGGTTCACAAACACACACACACACACACACACACACACACACACACAAATTAAAAGATGCTTGCTTCTTGGAAGGAAAACTATAACAAACCTAGACAGTGTATTAAAAAGTAGAGACATCACTTTGCCAACAAAGATTTGTATATTCAAAGCTATGGTTTTTCCACTGGTCATGTACAGATGTGAGAAATGGACCATAAAGAAGGCTGAGCACTAGAGAATTGATGTTTTCAAATTGTGGTGCTAGAGAAGACTCCTGAGAGTCCCTTGGACAGTAAGAGATCAAACCAGCCAATTCTAAAAAAAAAATCAACCCTGAATATTCATTGTTAAGGTCTGATGCTGAAGCTGAAGCTCCAATACTTTGGCCACCTGATGCAAAGAGCTGACTCACTGAAAAATACCCTGATGCTGGGAAAGATTGAGGGCAGGAGGAAAAGAGGGCAACAGAGGACGAGATGGCTGGAAGGCATCACTGACTCAATGGACATGAGTTTAAGCAAACTCTTCTAGATGGTGAAGGACAAGGAAGCCTGGTGTGCTGCAGTTCATGGGGTCATAAAGAGTCAGACACATCTCAATGACTAAACAACAGCAATTACACACATACACATACCCCTCCCCAAATGTTTGCATGGAGGTCATATACTTCAATAAAATAGTCAGTGCTTTCCAGTAAAGAAGCATACAACTCTGATCTGGTCAGTGTTTCCTGAAGAGTTAAGATAAGAAAATAAAATGAAATACTTACTACTATAAAGGTGCTTTAGGAAGAGAAGAATAAAGGTAAATCAATAACAATCCCCTCACCACATCCTTGAGCCTCAAGTGACATCATTACAAAATAATATTAACTTATGTGTGACATTCCTAAAAATAGAGAAAGACAGAGCGGGACTTAGGGTCACCTGGTCCAGATTCTACATCATTCATGGGCAATCTTCCACCAATGATCTTGATCTAGACAAACCAGGATTAGAGTCTGTCTTTCCCAACTCTTCTAGGATTATCCCATTAGGCTCTCATACCGTATTAGTGCTTCCCCAGTCCCCCAGAATGTTAAGACTCTCATTTATTCAATTTCTCCAGCCCAAATCTGAGCTACAGAGAAGTCCCTTCCCTGGTGGCTCATATGGTAAAAAAAAATCTGCCTGCAATGTGGGAGTTGCAGGTTTGATCCCTGGGTTGGGAACATCCCCTAGAGAAGGGAAATGACACCCACTCCAGTATTCTTGCCTGGAGAATTCCATGACTTGTCCACAGGTCGTAAAGAGTCAGAGTGACTGAGTGACTTTCACTTTCAGCCCAAATACATAAGTTATACTGTTCTGAGGCTGAGCACTAGAGAATTGATGTTTTCAAATTGGGGTGCTAGAAAAGACGCCTGAGATTCCCTTGGACAGTAAGAGATCAAACCAGCCAATTCTAAAAAAAAAATCAACCCTGAATATTCATTGTTAAGGTCTGATGCTGAAGCTGAAGCTCCAATACTTTGGCCACCTGATGCAAAGAGCTGACTCACTGAAAAATACCCTGATGCTGGGAAAGATTGAGGGCAGGAGGAAAAGAGGGCAACAGAGGACGAGATGGCTGGAAGGCATCACTGACTCAATGGACATGAGTTTAAGCAAACTCTTCTAGATGGTGAAGGACAAGGAAGCCTGGTGTGCTGCAGTTCATGGGGTCATAAAGAGTCAGACACATCTCAATGACTAAACAACAGCAATTACACACATACACATACCCCTCCCCAAATGTTTGCATGGAGGTCATATACTTCAATAAAATAGTCAGTGCTTTCCAGTAAAGAAGCATACAACTCTGATCTGGTCAGTGTTTCCTGAAGAGTTAAGATAAGAAAATAAAATGAAATACTTACTACTATAAAGGTGCTTTAGGAAGAGAAGAATAAAGGTAAATCAATAACAATCCCCTCACCACATCCTTGAGCCTCAAGTGACATCATTACAAAATAATATTAACTTATGTGTGACATTCCTAAAAATAGAGAAAGACAGAGCGGGACTTAGGGTCACCTGGTCCAGATTCTACATCATTCATGGGCAATCTTCCACCAATGATCTTGATCTAGACAAACCAGGATTAGAGTCTGTCTTTCCCAACTCTTCTAGGATTATCCCATTAGGCTCTCATACCGTATTAGTGCTTCCCCAGTCCCCCAGAATGTTAAGACTCTCATTTATTCAATTTCTCCAGCCCAAATCTGAGCTACAGAGAAGTCCCTTCCCTGGTGGCTCATATGGTAAAAAAAAATCTGCCTGCAATGTGGGAGTTGCAGGTTTGATCCCTGGGTTGGGAACATCCCCTAGAGAAGGGAAATGACACCCACTCCAGTATTCTTGCCTGGAGAATTCCATGACTTGTCCACAGGTCGTAAAGAGTCAGAGTGACTGAGTGACTTTCACTTTCAGCCCAAATACATAAGTTATACTGTTCTCATATATCCTACGATCCAGCCCCCACCACTCCAGTTTTCTGAACACTCCATTTGTGCTCACACCTATGAACTCATGCTCACACACTTCCAGAGCCTGGAATGTCCCCTCTGCTTAAACTGATAAATTCCTACTCATCCTTCAAGACCCAGCTCAAAATAGCCACCTCTGTGAAAAGTTCCAAACCTGGGTTTGGAAGAAGCACTTACCATATTACAATTCCCTATTTTCAAAGAAATATATATATATCTTTATTACATACACTGATTGTAAGCAACTGCACCACTTTCTCATCTCTGTGCTCTATTTCTTTCTGTCATTTAACATCAGAGGCACTTTCCCTTCAGAAGTATTTGTAGTTCTACAGCTTCAACAGAGGTCCAGAAGAATGGGAAGCAGGTGGCCGATCTCCTGGGACCTGCTTTGGGTTTAAGACAGAGCTAAGTAATGGAGACTTAGGGTTTCTATCCTGCTTATACTCCCCAGGTCATCCGATTTGGAAAAGAGGCAGCAGTTGAGTATAGAAACTTTCAAGAAATGAAGCCTGCATTTGTCTGGACTATCCTGAGAGTTGAACTGCAGCTTACTTGAGAATGAAAAAACTTCAACAGCTGCCACACAGTTGCATTTAATTAATATTTGTTACATTGGCTTGAACTGAAGGAAACCCTCTGACAATATGTAAATTTTTCATCCTGATCTGGTCTTAAATAAAACTCCAGAAGCTCCTCTATCCATGTCCCTTTAGTCTCTTGGGGCAAATCTGTCTCTGAAGGGTCCATGTTATATGAGAAAGAATGATATGATTCCCAGCTATTATCCCCACAGCCCTGATTACTTTCTGTAGCTGACTGGCTAGTTAGCCAGCAGTGGGGGAATGATGAAAGTGAAATTCAGATGCTCAGGGAATAGATTTAAAAATGCCTGAAAACCAGGCACTGCCTGGGAAGGAAGACATCATGAAAAAGTGTACTGGGACACTCTAATAATTCTGCAGTAGACATAAGTGGAAGAAAGGTTCTGGGAATCTGGGGGTGACTAGGAAGGTGGCCAGACAAAAGATAAAAACTGAAAACTGAGGAAGTACCTGAATCAGCTTTGACTTCTCAAATGTCCTCTAGGAGCAGTCTTGCTAACCACAAGTTTAAGCCGCTGAACTGTTCATCACAAGTTAGAGAAATGGGCGAATGACTTGTAAATGCCTGAAAGAGCCCAGACTCACCTAAGGATCCCTTATATTCTTCCTCCCAAAGCTCATCATAGATCCAGCACCACAGCAAGTTAGCATTGACTGTGTCCTGAGTGGCCAGCTCGTTGGTCCTTTGAGGAGAAAGCAAAGAAAGCCAAGCATCAAAAAGCATGAAGGAAATACTCAAGGTCATGCTGAAACCCTTATCCTCATTCTGGGTTTTCTACACCCTCTGCTGTCTCAACATTTAAGAAAAAACTAAGAAGTTTGCAGTAAAACTTATTTTGGGGTCTTCCCTGACGGTCCAGTGGCTAAAACTCTCTGCTCCCAATACAGAGAGCCTGAGTTTGACTCCTGGTCGGGGTATTAGAGCCCATATGCTTCAGCTAAGAGCCCACATGCCACAGTGAAGAGCAGACATCCCCTATGCTACAACTAAGACCTGGAGCAGCCAAATAAAAAATTTTTTTAAAGACTTATTTTATAAAGCACCAGATTTTCAAGTGTAATATTCCTGCTCTCAACAGCTGCCACACAGTTGCATTTAATTAATATTTGTTACTTTCACTAAAATCTGAAAGTTTTTCATCCTGATCTGGTCTTAAATAAAACTCCAGAAGCTCCTCTATCCATGTCCCTTTAGTCTCTTGGGGCAAATCTGTCTCTGAAGGGTCCATGTTATATGAGAAAGAATGATATGATTCCCAGCTATTATCCCCACAGCCCTGATTACTTTCTGTAGCTGACTGGCTAGTTAGCCAGCAGTGGGGGAATGATGAAAGTGAAATTCAGATGCTCAGGGAATAGATTTAAAAATGCCTGAAAACCAGGCACTGCCTGGGAAGGAAGACATCATGAAAAAGTGTACTGGGACACTCTAATAATTCTGCAGTAGACATAAGTGGAAGAAAGGTTCTGGGAATCTGGGGGTGACTAGGAAGGTGGCCAGACAAAAGATAAAAACTGAAAACTGAGGAAGTACCTGAATCAGCTTTGACTTCTCAAATGTCCTCTAGGAGCAGTCTTGCTAACCACAAGTTTAAGCCGCTGAACTGTTCATCACAAGTTAGAGAAATGGGCGAATGACTTGTAAATGCCTGAAAGAGCCCAGACTCACCTAAGGATCCCTTATATTCTTCCTCCCAAAGCTCATCATAGATCCAGCACCACAGCAAGTTAGCATTGACTGTGTCCTGAGTGGCCAGCTCGTTGGTCCTTTGAGGAGAAAGCAAAGAAAGCCAAGCATCAAAAAGCATGAAGGAAATACTCAAGGTCATGCTGAAACCCTTATCCTCATTCTGGGTTTTCTACACCCTCTGCTGTCTCAACATTTAAGAAAAAACTAAGAAGTTTGCAGTAAAACTTATTTTGGGGTCTTCCCTGACGGTCCAGTGGCTAAAACTCTCTGCTCCCAATACAGAGAGCCTGAGTTTGACTCCTGGTCGGGGTATTAGAGCCCATATGCTTCAGCTAAGAGCCCACATGCCACAGTGAAGAGCAGACATCCCCTATGCTACAACTAAGACCTGGAGCAGCCAAATAAAAAATTTTTTTAAAGACTTATTTTATAAAGCACCAGATTTTCAAGTGTAATATTCCTGCTCTCAACTCCTAAATATATCTTCATGATCACAAACACCCTTTACCCTCAAGAAAACACTTCATCCTTAAAAGCCTAAAGAAGATGTCTTGCGGGTTGTATCTACTGGGTTCACAATGGATTTGGAAATATATTTCAATGTATTCACATGCAACATACAGTTTGGTGACCTGAGTTCAAGTCCTGGCTAAGCTCTGTTGTAGTCACAAGTTTTCTGAGTCTTGATTTTCCCTTCTGTAAAATGGAGATAATAATATTTACCTCATGGAACTTTCATGGAGATTAAAATGAGCAGAAAACTTTTAGTTCAGTGCCAGGCATTAGTTCTCATTAATGCTAACATTTTTACTATTTGCATGCCCATTCTTTTGCTTCCATTGCTCAAAGTTTCCATATTTGACTTCTTTTATACTGGGTACTCAGTTTCCCTTCATGTTGGGTGTGTCTTGCTTGGCTTGATCTGAATCTGTCATTCATTCATTCCACAATAACCTGTGAAGGGCTACTACTAAATGCCTGGTACTGGCCATAATAACAGGGATACAGTCAAAAGAAAAACAACTCTTTTTTCTGAAATCTTCCAGACACAGTGCTCACTGATGGGAGCTCCCTGATCACTTTGCTCTGACAATATGCTACTTTTAACATGGCAGGTGTGACATCTACATTATGTCTTCATCTTACCCCCCAAAAAACATATTCTGGATGCTGTTATTTAAGGTGCTGATTAGGGCTGCTTTAACAAAACAAAAATGATTATTATTTTAAGCAAAGAAAAAAGTATTTCTCTCTTATGTGGAAGTCTAAGCTGTTAGGTGGTTTGGGGCTAGGATGGGGTAATGCCTCTGCTACTTGGGTTGTCCAGAGACCAAGGTTTTCTCTGTCTTATTAAATCCATCTCCCCTAAGGTGTAGATTTCATCTACTGGTCAAAGTTGGCTCTTACAATCACATCTATTTCCAGAGGAATTCCATAGAAGTGTATTTTTTGTTTTGTTTTGTTTTTCTGGTCACTTCTATTGATCTTTCATTTATCTATTTTCATCCATCTTTGTTCTCTGGTCCATGTGGGCCTCCTATTGCAGTGGCCCCTGTCTCTGCAGAGCACCAGTTCTGGGCACATGTGCTCCAGAGGTCCAGCTCAGTGGTTGGACACATCAGTCCAGCCACTCTGCAGCACATGGGATCTTCCCAGGCCAGGGATCGAATGGGCGGCCCTTGCACTGCAAGGCAGTGTCCTTACCCACTGGACCACCAGGGAAGCCCCCATGGAAGTGTATTTTTAAGTGCATGACTGCACCCATCCCTTCTACTCACATCCCATGGACCAGCATTCAATCATATTGCCAGTCTCAGCTCCAAGAAAATGTAGTGTCTGAGTATCCACAAGCCCAGGTAAAATTCAAAGACAAGTGGATATTGGAAGTCAACTCTTGGCGCCTTTTGCAAATAGAGAAGTGGCTATCCCATGGGGGAAACAAGGAAACCAATTGCTCAAAAATAGTTCATAGAATTAAAACAAAAAAGGAATTGCTCTTGTGTTCCTACAAAGATGACACAGTTCAAAATCATTTCTAAATGTCCTCACAAAGATAAGTTTATTCAGGCCTCAATACAGCTAATATTATAATGTCATATCAAGGGCTGAAGTAAAAGACCAAGCCTGCTAGGAATTTTCCAAGGTCACTACTTTATAAAAATCATTAAAATATTGTCTTTGATAAATTGGAAACTCAGGATCATCAACTCAGATTTTTGCATATGACTTTCTTTATATCTGGTAAAACATAAATTAAATTTATCAAATGGAAATTTGCCCTTGGGTCTATACCATACCTTATCTCTAATTCAATTTAGTCTCTTGTGGTAGCTATGAGCATTTTAGTACAATTATAGCTAAGACCAGTCATCTCTCAGAAACCTGAAGCTGAAATTCTGAATCTGAATAATTTGTAGAAGTGGTGCATTTACTGGGAAGGGATGATTTATTTCATTCACGTGTTAAATACTTTAACATATCTCTGAAGAAGTTAATTATAAAAATTGCATATAATAAGTCCATTTTATAAATTTATTTTAAACAGAAAGTCATTTTGTATTGTATTTCCATTATTATAAATCCTTTTTCACTGTTTCTACTAAGTAACTATTAAAAATACACTTTTAAAATATTGGTTTGATTGGGTATCCCACCACTATTGTTTAGTTGTTAGGTCATGTCTGACTATTTTGAGATACCATAGACAGTAGCCCACCAGACTCCGATATCCATGGGGTTTCCCAGGCAAGAAGAGTGAATGATGTGACTTGTCATTTCCTTATCTAGGCGATCTTCCTGACCCAGGGACTGAACCCACATCTCCTGCATTGGCAGGCAAAATTTTTACCACTGAGCCAACTGGGATGCCCTGATGACTTGCTATGCCGCCTCTCCCAGAATAACCTAAACTGGTAGAGAGAAAGGAGATCCCCATTGTGTGGGTAAGTGCCTTTGTATCCATTTATTTACTAGTGCTGAAGTCTAGATACAGTGTAACTTGACCATGATCATATATTAGAAACTACATGGGAATCTGCTTTCGAAAATCACTATCAGCTTATTGGATCCTCCTCACCCCAACAAAAACCCTCCACAAACAAACCAAAACACAGACCAGGTACACCAAAAAAGTACAAAGAGAGCTTGGAATATCAAGAGAAATTTTTTTTTTCTTAATCACTCCACACATAACTGTGTAACTGTAGTCAGTATTTAATGCCTACATCTATAAGAAAAATCAATCATTATTAATCAACCATCTGTCCTTTAAAAACTTCCCAAATACCCTGAAAGGATTGGTAGTTATCATCCTAGAAAGGCTCCTGGTTTCTTTGCAGACAGTTATATTTAAAAATTCAAGACAGTTAAGGATGGTAATTTTTTGGCCCATTTAAGTCTTTTCATTTAATTTTAAATCCATCATAGTTCTTGTTTGGATAGCAGGAAGAGATAAATGTGGAACCTGAGCCCATAATGACCCACAAAGAAACTGACAGTCCAGAAGACAAGCTTCATAATCTCACTAATAAAATTCTGTTGACAGGAAAATGTGTACTCTTCCTGGAAGATTTTCAAGAAAATTTAGCCAATATGTCCTTGTTTGTACATTAAGGAGCACAAATAAGCATATTTAGAAAAGTATCTGGGATGAAAATATTTGAATCTTATTCCTAAATGAATTGTAGGGCCCCTCAAATCTTTAGATGAGTCTCTTGTTTTCCTGCGAAGCGTGCCTGCAGTAACATGCCCTGTGTTCACACACCAAATGCTGAGAAGAAAATGAAAACATATGTGGCTGGGATTTGTAACTATTAAAAATACACTTAAATTTTTTCCCCTAGGGGGTTTCATGTCTGACTATTTTGAGATACCATAGACAGTAGCCCACCAGACTCCGATATCCATGGGGTTTCCCAGGCAAGAAGAGTGAATGATGTGACTTGTCATTTCCTTATCTAGGCGATCTTCCTGACCCAGGGACTGAACCCACATCTCCTGCATTGGCAGGCAAAATTTTTACCACTGAGCCAACTGGGATGCCCTGATGACTTGCTATGCCGCCTCTCCCAGAATAACCTAAACTGGTAGAGAGAAAGGAGATCCCCATTGTGTGGGTAAGTGCCTTTGTATCCATTTATTTACTAGTGCTGAAGTCTAGATACAGTGTAACTTGACCATGATCATATATTAGAAACTACATGGGAATCTGCTTTCGAAAATCACTATCAGCTTATTGGATCCTCCTCACCCCAACAAAAACCCTCCACAAACAAACCAAAACACAGACCAGGTACACCAAAAAAGTACAAAGAGAGCTTGGAATATCAAGAGAAATTTTTTTTTTCTTAATCACTCCACACATAACTGTGTAACTGTAGTCAGTATTTAATGCCTACATCTATAAGAAAAATCAATCATTATTAATCAACCATCTGTCCTTTAAAAACTTCCCAAATACCCTGAAAGGATTGGTAGTTATCATCCTAGAAAGGCTCCTGGTTTCTTTGCAGACAGTTATATTTAAAAATTCAAGACAGTTAAGGATGGTAATTTTTTTGGCCCATTTAAGTCTTTTCATTTAATTTTAAATCCATCATAGTTCTTGTTTGGATAGCAGGAAGAGATAAATGTGGAACCTGAGCCCATAATGACCCACAAAGAAACTGACAGTCCAGAAGACAAGCTTCATAATCTCACTAATAAAATTCTGTTGACAGGAAAATGTGTACTCTTCCTGGAAGATTTTCAAGAAAATTTAGCCAATATGTCCTTGTTTGTACATTAAGGAGCACAAATAAGCATATTTAGAAAAGTATCTGGGATGAAAATATTTGAATCTTATTCCTAAATGAATTGTAGGGCCCCTCAAATCTTTAGATGAGTCTCTTGTTTTCCTGCGAAGCGTGCCTGCAGTAACATGCCCTGTGTTCACACACCAAATGCTGAGAAGAAAAATGAAAACATATGTGGCTGGGATTTCTTTTTTTAAGAAAAGAAAACCATATTTAAGGTTTCCTGTCCAGATGCATCAGGGAGAGACACATCTTGCTTGTCTGCCTCTATAACATCCGGTCACGCCGTACCACTTTAATGTGAGTTGACAGATTCCTACCAGAGGAAGGAGGAAACTCAAGCTCCTGAAGAGTGAGTTAATTGATGCCACAAAGGATATAAAGGTAGCTTAGGATGGCAATATTTTTGGCCCATTTAAGTCTTTTCATTTAATTTTAAATCCATCATAGTTCTTGTTTGGATAGCAGAAAGAGATAAATGTGGAACCTGAGCCCAGATTTGAGTGTTTCAGTATTTTGAACCCTGTCTCAAGAATCATTTAAGCAAATAAAGAAAATGTCTCTGTATTCTTCCCTTTCAAAATTGTTTCAGTAGGGTACCACTGATACGGTCCCCATAGGGCATTTGTTTCTAGGCTATGAGGGTGAGTGGTGAGAAGTGGCGCAGCTGAGTGTTTTAAATCCTATGCTTTGGTCAGACTGAAGCCGACCTCTGTTTACTGCTGTATGACCTTGGGTCAGCTACCAAATCGTACTAAAGTTTGTAAAATGGGATAAATAATAGGACCCAACTCAAAAGGTGGTTGTGAAAATTAAATGAGAGAAATCACATGAAGTACTTAAATGGTGCCAAGAACACAGTAAATTACTCTCTATATGTCAGTTTAAAAATAAGAAGCTTTTAATGGGGGGGGGGGGGCTTTCCTCCCAGTAATGGCAGACTAGATAACTTGGTAATAACTGGGAGACTGGACAAACTATACATTAAAAATGTCACCTGAACACATTAGAGAACTAACTAATGAAGAATTATGCAAGTAATGCCTGGAAGAAGCAAATTCAGAGAGCCTGGCTTGGGGGCCCTTCTTCCCCTAGGGATTTCTCCTAATTCTGAAAGTGGTAGCTGAGAACCTCGGAAGCCAAAAAACACTTTGTCAGTCTCACGGAGTTAGAGGGGCAAAAGGACTTCCAAAGGGGGAAACTTTCGTTACAAACTAGGACTAAGAGTCAACTTGAAACAGATCCTTGTAGTGATGGAGACCTAGGTTCAGATCATCACATACACAAGTTTTTATTATAGAGATCTGGCACTCATAGGGTCCCCGCCTGTCTACTCTAATACTAATAGTCCCTGGGGGATAAGAGAATCATTCTGGGCTTCACATTATTTCCATGTTTTTCAAAGATCATGCCTGAGGCTCTATCAAAAATCACTAGACCTCACTTCCTTCTTGGATAGTTCAGTTTACAATCATGAGGTAGAACCTAGCAAAACAGGAGTGTTTGAGGTTGACAGGACGTTGGTTCAGCACTGGGTGACAGAGGTTGAGCAGGGTGAAGAAGACACCTAGGAAGAGGGGAGAATGATGATGATAACAGGACGCTGGTTTCATGCAGAAGGAAACTACCCAATATACTAACATATTGAGGATGACAGGAACTAAGTTTCTCCTGCCAGAGAAAAGAGTTATCAACTTAGAAAGAAAAGAAATTAGGACTTCTCTGGTGGTCCAGAGGGTTGGAAATACACCTGCCAATGAAGGGGACATGGGTTTGAGCTCTAGTCTGGGAAGATCCCACTGGCCAAGGAGCAACTAAACCCATGCACTACAATGACTGAGTCCACATGCTGCAACTACAGAAATCCACACACTGAAACTACGGAAGCCCATGAGCCCTAGAAGCCATTGGAATGAGAAGCCTGTGCTCTGCCACTAGAGTGTAGTCCCCACTCACTGCTGCTAAAGAAAACCCACACACAGCAGTGAAGACCCAGCACAGCCAAAAATAAATAAATAATAAATAAAATCTAAAAAAAGAAAGAAAACTAGACGAAGTCCTCTGGGACTGGGTTTGAAAATGAGGTGGGGGTAGGGTAAGGGGACTCAGTGTTAAACCATGTTTTTCAATATATATAGATGGATATAGAGACAAATATGAATATAAATGTGAACACCCACACATAATCTTTAGTTCTGTCCAATGAGAATGCCTAGGAATAAGACACCCAATATTATTAATAATACCTGGCAGCCAAGTCTTATTTTCTAAATGTCACTGAAAAGAACCAGAGTTCCTTGGAAAAATGGTTAATTCCAAGTTTACTCAGAGAAAGTGCAAACTGAGTCTGGCTATCTTGCTGGGCTATAAAGTATAGAAGTGCTTGAATAATGAGGGAATATGTCAAAAGACAGCAAATGTATCAGATCTGGCACTCATAGGGTCCCCGCCTGTCTACTCTAATACTAATAGTCCCTGGGGGATAAGAGAATCATTCTGGGCTTCACATTATTTCCATGTTTTCAAAGATCATGCCTGAGGCTCTATCAAAAATCACTAGACCTCACTTCCTTCTTGGATAGTTCAGTTTACAATCATGAGGTAGAACCTAGCAAAACAGGAGTGTTTGAGGTTGACAGGACGTTGGTTCAGCACTGGGTGACAGAGGTTGAGCAGGGTGAAGAAGACACCTAGGAAGAGGGGAGAATGATGATGATAACAGGACGCTGGTTTCATGCAGAAGGAAACTACCCAATATACTAACATATTGAGGATGACAGGAACTAAGTTTCTCCTGCCAGAGAAAAGAGTTATCAACTTAGAAAGAAAAGAAATTAGGACTTCTCTGGTGGTCCAGAGGGTTGGAAATACACCTGCCAATGAAGGGGACATGGGTTTGAGCTCTAGTCTGGGAAGATCCCACTGGCCAAGGAGCAACTAAACCCATGCACTACAATGACTGAGTCCACATGCTGCAACTACAGAAATCCACACACTGAAACTACGGAAGCCCATGAGCCCTAGAAGCCATTGGAATGAGAAGCCTGTGCTCTGCCACTAGAGTGTAGTCCCCACTCACTGCTGCTAAAGAAAACCCACACACAGCAGTGAAGACCCAGCACAGCCAAAATAAATAAATAATAAATAAAATCTAAAAAAAGAAAGAAAACTAGACGAAGTCCTCTGGGACTGGGTTTGAAAATGAGGTGGGGGTAGGGTAAGGGGACTCAGTGTTAAACCATGTTTTTCAATATATATAGATGGATATAGAGACAAATATGAATATAAATGTGAACACCCACACATAATCTTTAGTTCTGTCCAATGAGAATGCCTAGGAATAAGACACCCAATATTATTAATAATACCTGGCAGCCAAGTCTTATTTTCTAAATGTCACTGAAAAGAACCAGAGTTCCTTGGAAAAATGGTTAATTCCAAGTTTACTCAGAGAAAGTGCAAACTGAGTCTGGCTATCTTGCTGGGCTATAAAGTATAGAAGTGCTTGAATAATGAGGGAATATGTCAAAAGACAGCAAATGTATCAGTTCTCTATTGCTCCATAAGAAATTGCCACAAACTTAGAAGCTTAAAATATTACTAATGCTGAATGCTGGCATACCTGCTGACCTTGAAATTCTACCCCTAGTTATATACTAAATTGAAATGCGTATGTGTGTGCACATGATACATGTTTATGGATGTTCATTAGCAGCACTCTTCATAACAGCCAAAAATGAGAAACAATGCAAATGTCCATCATAAGTGAGAAGAATAAATAAATAAGTTTGTTATTTTTACACAATAGAATAAAGTAATAGGAATGAACAAAGCTGCAACTATGTGAAACAACATGAATGAATCTTACATCCATAATATGGAGTAAGAAAACTCTGCCACAAAGTAGTATAGACTCTTAGGTTTCCACTTTCCTGAAGTTTAAAAGCAGGAGACTTAAACCACAGTGCTAACATTTGGGCAGTGGTTACCTTAGGGGAGAATGAAGGGCTAGTGATTGGGATGCAGCACAGGATGGGTTTCTGGGAAGCTGGAGATATTCTGTTTCTTGAATGGAATGTTAACTACATGGTTATTGTTCTGTGATGATTCTTTGAGCTCTACATCTATATTTTGCTCACTTTCCCATGGTAAACTATACTTCAATTAAAAATAAAAACATTAGCAAAAAAGGCTACTGTTGTTTAGCCTGTCAGTCATGTCTAACTCTTTGCGTCCCCATGGACTGCTGTCTGTCAGGCTCCTCTGTCCATAGGATACTCCAGGCAAAAATACTGGGGTGGGTTGCTATGCCCTTCTCCAGGGGCATCTTTCCAACCCAGGGATCAAACCCAGGTCTCCTACATTGCAGTTTTCCTCACCTCTCTGTCCATGGAATTTTCCAGGCAAGAAAACACTGGGTTGTCACTTCCTTCTCCAAGTAAATCTTGAGAACTCTGAAGAGTAGCTCACTCGAATATAGGTTTCTTGGAGGAAGGCAAGAGAAATGGAGCTGTAAATCTTGCATTTTATTATCAAATTGATCACTCCATTCCTGTTTGACTTTGGGAAATAACGCATCTTATTGGATCTGAGAATGATATTTATCTTCTCCAGAGTGAAAGTAATAAGTCCTAACTCCTAAAATAATGCACTTAAAAAAAAACTGATAAAGATACAACACAAATTTCTGTATATGTTTTGTCCACATTCACTATCAGATGAAAAATATTCTGAAATTTTCTGCCAATGATTTTCTCTCTTCAAAGTGAACCCATGGGATGATGTCAGAATCCACATTCTTTAATGTCCCACATTTCCTTGTCAAGCACTTCATTTTCCCCAAACTTGCTTTCTCTGTTGGAACCAGTTAAATCTCCCAGGTGAAGCCAAGGATTCAGTTCAACAAAAGTTTAAGTTCTAGAGATCTGCTGTGTAACATTGTGCTTATAGTTAACAATACTGAGTCATGTACTTAAGTTTTGTTAGGAGGATATGTGAAACAACATGAATGAATCTTACATCCATAATATGGAGTAAGAAAACTCCAGGAGACTTAGATTAAAGCAGGAGACTTAAACCACAGTGCTAACATTTGGGCAGTGGTTACCTTAGGGGAGAATGAAGGGCTAGTGATTGGGATGCAGCACAGGATGGGTTTCTGGGAAGCTGGAGATATTCTGTTTCTTGAATGGAATGTTAACTACATGGTTATTGTTCTGTGATGATTCTTTGAGCTCTACATCTATATTTTGCTCACTTTCCCATGGTAAACTATACTTCAATTAAAAATAAAAACATTAGCAAAAAAGGCTACTGTTGTTTAGCCTGTCAGTCATGTCTAACTCTTTGCGTCCCCATGGACTGCTGTCTGTCAGGCTCCTCTGTCCATAGGATACTCCAGGCAAAAATACTGGGGTGGGTTGCTATGCCCTTCTCCAGGGGCATCTTTCCAACCCAGGGATCAAACCCAGGTCTCCTACATTGCAGTTTTCCTCACCTCTCTGTCCATGGAATTTTCCAGGCAAGAAAACACTGGGTTGTCACTTCCTTCTCCAAGTAAATCTTGAGAACTCTGAAGAGTAGCTCACTCGAATATAGGTTTCTTGGAGGAAGGCAAGAGAAATGGAGCTGTAAATCTTGCATTTTATTATCAAATTGATCACTCCATTCCTGTTTGACTTTGGGAAATAACGCATCTTATTGGATCTGAGAATGATATTTATCTTCTCCAGAGTGAAAGTAATAAGTCCTAACTCCTAAAATAATGCACTTAAAAAAAAACTGATAAAGATACAACACAAATTTCTGTATATGTTTTGTCCACATTCACTATCAGATGAAAAATATTCTGAAATTTTCTGCCAATGATTTTCTCTCTTCAAAGTGAACCCATGGGATGATGTCAGAATCCACATTCTTTAATGTCCCACATTTCCTTGTCAAGCACTTCATTTTCCCCAAACTTGCTTTCTCTGTTGGAACCAGTTAAATCTCCCAGGTGAAGCCAAGGATTCAGTTCAACAAAAGTTTAAGTTCTAGAGATCTGCTGTGTAACATTGTGCTTATAGTTAACAATACTGAGTCATGTACTTAAGTTTTGTTAGGAGGATAGATTCCTGTCAAGCGTTCTTGCCACTGTAAATTCTTCAATATAAAAAAATATACTGACCAAGAAATCTTGCTTCAGTCTCTCTGAGAAGGTCTGTGTCCCATCCACAAACACAGATATTAGACTTTTTTCCATAGGAATTTCCTGATGATTCCATTGCCAAAGCGTATTTTGGGATCTTGCTTCACTTTATGGTGAACTCTAGAGTGAATGTTTTCACTTAAGAATTCAAACAGATTGAAGCACTGTTGTATTCTACATGTATGCATTCTGACTTTCATCTCTCACAAAGAGGGTTGGAGGAGCAGAGTCAAAGGAAACGTGAGAAACAAAAATGGAAAGATCATGACTTTTTTACAGTTCAGTCAGAAAAGTATAACTGAAACCAAAATAATGAATACATCAAGTTATACAAACAAGGCATCTGTCATTACAACATGTGCTTAGTCACTCAGTTGTGTCCAACTCTTTGTGACCCCATGGACTGCAGCCTGCCAGGCTCCTCTGTCCATGGGATTTTTCCAGGCAAGAATACTGCAGTGGATTGCCATAGTATGTATAAAAGAGAACAAAAGAAATAGTTGCCTAATTTAAAGGCATTAGGGATAATCAGACTGGATATTTCTCACATAAATAATCTCCTTGCATGAGATGAAAATACTTCTGGAAGTTTCTAGATTTTGTAAGTAATGGATGTGAAAAGGAAACAGTAAAGCATAAATGTATGATTCCTTTGGAAAATGTTTCAGCATAATTGAAATTGCCTAATTTAAAGGTAGAAAAGATTTTAAAAATTTTGAAAAAAAGAAAAACAACACAATGTTCTGTATATGTTTTGTCCACATTCACTATCAGATGAAAAATATTCTGAAATTTTCTGCCAATGATTTTCTCTCTTCAAAGTGAACCCATGGGATGATGTCAGAATCCACATTCTTTAATGTCCCACATTTCCTTGTCAAGCACTTCATTTTCCCCAAACTTGCTTTCTCTGTTGGAACCAGTTAAATCTCCCAGGTGAAGCCAAGGATTCAGTTCAACAAAAGTTTAAGTTCTAGAGATCTGCTGTGTAACATTGTGCTTATAGTTAACAATACTGAGTCATGTACTTAAGTTTTGTTAGGAGGATAGATTCCTGTCAAGCGTTCTTGCCACTGTAAATTCTTCAATATAAAAAAATATACTGACCAAGAAATCTTGCTTCAGTCTCTCTGAGAAGGTCTGTGTCCCATCCACAAACACAGATATTAGACTTTTTTCCATAGGAATTTCCTGATGATTCCATTGCCAAAGCGTATTTTGGGATCTTGCTTCACTTTATGGTGAACTCTAGAGTGAATGTTTTCACTTAAGAATTCAAACAGATTGAAGCACTGTTGTATTCTACATGTATGCATTCTGACTTTCATCTCTCACAAAGAGGGTTGGAGGAGCAGAGTCAAAGGAAACGTGAGAAACAAAAATGGAAAGATCATGACTTTTTTACAGTTCAGTCAGAAAAGTATAACTGAAACCAAAATAATGAATACATCAAGTTATACAAACAAGGCATCTGTCATTACAACATGTGCTTAGTCACTCAGTTGTGTCCAACTCTTTGTGACCCCATGGACTGCAGCCTGCCAGGCTCCTCTGTCCATGGGATTTTTCCAGGCAAGAATACTGCAGTGGATTGCCATAGTATGTATAAAAGAGAACAAAAGAAATAGTTGCCTAATTTAAAGGCATTAGGGATAATCAGACTGGATATTTCTCACATAAATAATCTCCTTGCATGAGATGAAAATACTTCTGGAAGTTTCTAGATTTTGTAAGTAATGGATGTGAAAAGGAAACAGTAAAGCATAAATGTATGATTCCTTTGGAAAATGTTTCAGCATAATTGAAAGTGTAAAACTGCACTGAGTAATGTATGTTGTTGATTAGACTAGGTTTGTAATTTGATAAAGGCTATGAATTCTACAAATAGTTATGAGACATCCTTGCAAATATTCAGATATGAAATGGCAAATACAAGAAGTCAGATTATAGGTTTTGAATGTAAAGGCACATGAGACAAAAGATCCCCAACAATATAGTGTGAATAGTAAACCCCATCACAGACTGCTACACGCCTGATGGCAGAAATGGCTTTTCCATTTCATTTCCTGATCTCACAATCCTGTGTTATATAACATGTTTAAAATGAATGAATTTGTCTCCTTGATGAGTTTCCCAGTCCTCAGTTTTAAAGAGGAAATGGAAAAGACTGTGGTTCCCGTATGAAAAAAGGTTATATGTGTAAGCTTTTCACATGGCTCATTTTGATTCAATCCAAAATAAACGTTGACCCTCTGATACTGTAGGTGGCTCCTAGGGGAAAGACTGCTGGACCAAACCAGAACATAACTGTGGCATGTGAATGAATGCTCTTGGTCAAGCCCTTTCAAAACCACAGTGTTCCTGCCTCTTTTGCATAGTGCGGGTCAAAAATACCTATCAGCAGAAGTAAAATTGTTCCACTTTGTTTGGATCCCTTAATCAGGTAAAAGTTTACAAAATAACTTATCCAGACCCTATTTATATACAATTAGTAATTATTTTTCTAAAAAAACTGCAGCATTTTGATATTTAAGTTATACAATCCAAAATGATTTCAGAGGACAGCTAATTTAGACACTTTTCCATTCCACTTTGTCTTACTTTATCTCCATTCAGGGTGTGAGCATACAGCTTATTAAGCTGTAGACTCTATGGAAGTCCCTAAGCTGTGTTAGTGTCAGTCACTGGTACTGTTGTTTAGTGTCTAAGGCACTGAGTCAGTCACAGGACATCTCCTTGGAGACCTTGAACTCAATCCAGTGTCTGACACTCGTATCAAATCACAGTTCCCACCTCAGACAGTTTGAATCCTCTATCTATGTCAGAATCTATATCTATAGAACCGTACCTATTTTTTCTCTAAAGAAAACATCCAAACACACCACTGTGCTGACACAGCATTACCAACAATAGTGTCATTTGTAGAGAGGTGGACAGACCTAGCGGGTGTCATGCAGAGTGAAGTATGTCAGAAAGAGAACAATAAATATCATATATTAATGCAAATATGAAGAATCTAGACACATGTTATAGATGATCTTATTTCCAAAGCAGAAATAGAGACACAGATGTAGACAATAAATATGTGAATACCAAGGGAGAAAGGGGAGCGGTGGGATAACTGGGGAGATTAGGAATGACACATATACATTATTGATACTCTGTGTAAAATAGATAACTAATGAGAACATCCTCCATAGCACAGGGAGCTCTACTTAGTGCTCCATGGTGACCTGAATGGGAAGGAGGTTCAAGAAGGAGAGGAGCTATGTATAACTGATTCATTCTGCTGTAGAGTAGAAATACAACACTGTGAAGCAACTATATTGCAATCAAACTACCCAGACCATGAAAAGGAGATTCGCCTGCTCAGGCCAAGCTGTTGCTGATTTTCTTTTCTTTTATCATCTCCACATAACTGTGCATGTGAATGAATGCTCTTGGTCAAGCCCTTTCAAAACCACAGTGTTCCTGCCTCTTTTGCATAGTGCGGGTCAAAAATACCTATCAGCAGAAGTAAAATTGTTCCACTTTGTTTGGATCCCTTAATCAGGTAAAAGTTTACAAAATAACTTATCCAGACCCTATTTATATACAATTAGTAATTATTTTTCTAAAAAAACTGCAGCATTTTGATATTTAAGTTATACAATCCAAAATGATTTCAGAGGACAGCTAATTTAGACACTTTTCCATTCCACTTTGTCTTACTTTATCTCCATTCAGGGTGTGAGCATACAGCTTATTAAGCTGTAGACTCTATGGAAGTCCCTAAGCTGTGTTAGTGTCAGTCACTGGTACTGTTGTTTAGTGTCTAAGGCACTGAGTCAGTCACAGGACATCTCCTTGGAGACCTTGAACTCAATCCAGTGTCTGACACTCGTATCAAATCACAGTTCCCACCTCAGACAGTTTGAATCCTCTATCTATGTCAGAATCTATATCTATAGAACCGTACCTATTTTTTCTCTAAAGAAAACATCCAAACACACCACTGTGCTGACACAGCATTACCAACAATAGTGTCATTTGTAGAGAGGTGGACAGACCTAGCGGGTGTCATGCAGAGTGAAGTATGTCAGAAAGAGAACAATAAATATCATATATTAATGCAAATATGAAGAATCTAGACACATGTTATAGATGATCTTATTTCCAAAGCAGAAATAGAGACACAGATGTAGACAATAAATATGTGAATACCAAGGGAGAAAGGGGAGCGGTGGGATAACTGGGGAGATTAGGAATGACACATATACATTATTGATACTCTGTGTAAAATAGATAACTAATGAGAACATCCTCCATAGCACAGGGAGCTCTACTTAGTGCTCCATGGTGACCTGAATGGGAAGGAGGTTCAAGAAGGAGAGGAGCTATGTATAACTGATTCATTCTGCTGTAGAGTAGAAATACAACACTGTGAAGCAACTATATTGCAATAAAAACTAATCAAACCATTAAAAGGAAATTAGCCTGATCAGGCCAAGCTGTTGCTGATTTTCTTTTTCTTTTATCATCTCCACTCTGCTCTTCTTTCTTAGATTCCTCAAGCAATACCTTTCTGGCAAACATACTTGCAAAGCAAAAAAGAACCAAGGAAAGGCCCTGGTTGAGAAATTCCAGGCTTCAAGATCAGTGTTCTCCAAGGAGATTCTGGAGAGCTACCAAAGTAGCCAGCATTGATCAAGAGTTTCTTTAGTTAGTATAATTGCAATTACAATGATAACAGTAATCATTATAGCTACAATTTGTTGGTTACTATGTATGAAATCAGTACTAATTTTATTCCTACTTGACAGGTGAACAAATAGAAGATAGCAAATTCATCAGTCTACCCAAAGTGAATTTTTAACCATTAAGTTCTATCATTTCACATTTTCTTTTTTTTACTTTGGTCTGTCTGATTTTATTTCTTGCCTTAGTCTAAAAGGGGACATTATTTTTGAAGTAGAGATAATATTTTCCGTTTACCAGTAGCAAATTTTTCATTGAAGTAGTATTCTCCCTGTCTATCCAACATAAACACATACAAAAATATTACTACTAGTTTTAAATGATCATTATCAGATTATTGAAGTGAAAGTGTTAGTCACTCAGTCATGTCTGACTCTTTGAGACTCCATGGACTATAGCCTGCCATGCTCCTCTGTCCATGGAATTCTTCAGGCAAAAATAGTAGAGTGGATTGCCATTCTTTTGTCTCTGGAATCTTCCTGATCCAGGGATTGAACCCAGGTCTCCTGCGTTGCAGGCAGATTCTTTACCCTGTAAGCCACTGGGAAATCAGATTATTGGGTTTGCCTAAATCATAGAAAGAAAAACAGGGCGAGAGATGATCAGACCTGAGCTCTAGTCCTACCTCTGTCACTTCTGTCCTCATTGCCTGACCTTGGGAGAGCCATTTGACCTATCTGAGCCTCAATTCTGTGATCAGTAAAATGGAGATAACAACAATACTGACCACATTATAGGGGCAAATAGAATGTGTTATAGATCCGAAGTGCCACACAGGTGTTAGGGAGACTTATCAGCACATGTACAGTCCTACATGCTGGGAAATTCCAGGAGATCTTGCTCCTACTTGGAAGGGTTAGCAGGTCATTGTGGCAGCCTGCAAATGCATATTCTAAGTAAGGTATGCTCGGGATTCAGCCTATCAGACAGTGTGAGCCTGGCATGGGGACTGTGACTTCCTGGGGTTGAAGCGGCATGGGCATGCTCTCAGCTCACTGAAGGGCATGGTCATATGAGCCCTGGGGAGAGAATGATATTCTTTTAGCTTGTATTCCCAGCACCTGGCATGGTGCTTGGCACACAGTAGGTACTCAGCAGACACAAGTTAAATACACTAGACAAATGAAATCTAATCAAAGACTACAGTCCTTTCAAAAGATCCAGAGATGAATATTGACTTTCTTCCCAAACATACGAGTGGGTAGCCTGCTCATTCAACTCCTATAGAAATTTAACTTGGCAGATTAGCAGAGTGTCAAAGATTTGGGATTTCATTCCCAACCACTCTGGGGAAAAAATTTTCTTTTTTACTTGGGTCTGTCTGAATTTATTTCTTGCCTTAGTCTAAACAGGGACATTATTTTTGAAGTAGAGATAATATTTTCCGTTTACCAGTAGCAAATTTTTCATTGAAGTAGTATTCTCCCTGTCTATCCAACATAAACACATACATATATATTACTACTAGTTTTAAATGATCATTATCAGATTATTGAAGTGAAAGTGTTAGTCACTCAGTCATGTCTGACTCTTTGAGACTCCATGGACTATAGCCTGCCAGACTCCTCTGTCCATGGAATTCTTCAGGCAAAAATAGTAGAGTGGATTGCCATTCTTTTGTCTCTGGAATCTTCCTGATCCAGGGATTGAACCCAGGTCTCCTGCGTTGCAGGCAGATTCTTTACCCTGTAAGCCACTGGGAAATCAGATTATTGGGTTTGCCTAAATCATAGAAAGAAAAACAGGGCGAGAGATGATCAGACCTGAGCTCTAGTCCTACCTCTGTCACTTCTGTCCTCATTGCCTGACCTTGGGAGAGCCATTTGACCTATCTGAGCCTCAATTCTGTGATCAGTAAAATGGAGATAACAACAATACTGACCACATTATAGGGTCAAATAGAATGTGTTATAGATCCGAAGTGCCACACAGGTGTTAGGGAGACTTATCAGCACATGTACAGTCCTACATGCTGGGAAATTCCAGGAGATCTTGCTCCTACTTGGAAGGGTTAGCAGGTCATTGTGGCAGCCTGCAAATGCATATTCTAAGTAAGGTATGCTCGGGATTCAGCCTATCAGACAGTGTGAGCCTGGCATGGGGACTGTGACTTCCTGGGGTTGAAGCGGCATGGGCATGCTCTCAGCTCACTGAAGGGCATGGTCATATGAGCCCTGGGGAGAGAATGATATTCTTTTAGCTTGTATTCCCAGCACCTGGCATGGTGCTTGGCACACAGTAGGTACTCAGCAGACACAAGTTAAATACACTAGACAAATGAAATCTAATCAAAGACTACAGTCCTTTCAAAAGATCCAGAGATGAATATTGACTTTCTTCCCAAACATACGAGTGGGTAGCCTGCTCATTCAACTCCTATAGAAATTTAACTTGGCAGATTAGCAGAGTGTCAAAGATTTGGGATTTCATTCCCAACCACTCTGTTACCTTTCTTTCTATTTTGGGTCAACTCCATGCCAGAACAAGTCTGATATTTAAGTCTGAGCAAATATCAAAAATAGAGAAAGCATCTGTGAGAACACAGTCCCTAATGGATGTAATGGAGAGGCAGAGAGAGGAGCAGAGTGGCTTTAAACTGAGGAAGAAAAAGAAAAAGTGCTTGTGAGAAATCCTGGGAAACTGTCAAACCCACAGCTTCTACAGGCGCCGGAGCCTTTCTTGTGAAAATAATGACAAGTGACACCCACGCTGCCTTTTTACAGCTTTCTATACAAAAGGCATTTGTGCCGTGAACACTGAGTGCTCCAAACACAGACCAGGCAGTGCTAAGGGAGGCGAGTTAGGAGCCATGGAAGGCCAGCCTGGTGGCAGAGACCAGAGGCAAGAGGGTTCTGGGATACAGCTTATTAGAACGACTCAGGGTGGGACTGTATCCATCCAGTAACTAGAAAGGGTTCATCTCTACCCCATGAAGGGTATGCTGAGGTCTGAAAAGTTTATCCCACCCCTAAAGTATCCTCTGAACAGACCAGGACTTATTTCAGATGAGGTGATCAAAACAATCCGCTGGATCCCTCAGGACAAGATCAGCTTTTCTCTAGCTAATGTTCTCTTTTCAGATTGGACTTGGGTTAGCCAAGGCAACAGGTGAGGTAGGAGTAGGGGAGGGAGAAGAGGCAGAGGGGCTATTCATGTCTGATAAAGTGTTTATCTCCTGGTCAACATTTGGTTAGATTCCAGAAAATGCTCACGAGGATGGAGAGCCTAACAGATTTCAAACGTCATCACTTTCTCTCTGCCAAGGATATGTCCCATGTTCAACATCTTTAGACACAGAAAACTGAAACAAAAAGCAGAGAAGAAAGAGAAAACAGACATCTAGTCTCTCTCTGGAAGGTAATAATTCTGCAGCATTTTTAGCCTAGGTGTAGACAGCTCTCTATTGAGTATATCATATGCTTCATGTATGAGTGTTATCTTTGTTCATATTTAGACCAAAGCTATCACTCACCTTGAAATCATTTCCTTCTTTTTGTTTTTCCCCCCTTTATTTTAAAGATTTTACAGAGTTTTGTTGTTCACCAACGTGTATGTTCCCAGATCAGTCATATGCACATCCATGGTCCCTCCCCCCACGCAGTCCCCCCCCCTCCCCCCATGAAATCATTTCAATACATTTATTTGGTCAGTGCACAAACACCGCTGGTCTTTTCTCTGGACAGTAAGAGAGGATGATTTATCCTTTCTTACTCACAGCGAGCTTAAAACACCTTCCCTTATCAACCTCTTTTACCTTAACAAGACAGTTCCTGCTATCCTTTTTCATTTTAAGGAACTGAGGTTTAGTGAGATTAAGGAATATGACTAGTGGAGCTGAATTAGGAACCACGGAATTCAAAAGTACACTCTCCTAATAGCTCTACAGTACAGCTGTTGAAGCCTGAGAAACTGGACTTACACACATTATAAACATGAAAACTAAGACTCAGGAATTGCCCAGGTTGACAACCTGAGGCACCTTCATTCAAACTCATCTTTCTCACTTCTGAACTTGCACCCTTTTCACTGAGAGCTGCTGCATTACCAAGCATCAAGATGAAAGGATTTCTAAAACTGCCTTAGGGACAGCCAAGATAGTTTGAAAAGGCATATGCAAATTAAGCATTACTGTTATGTAAATGCAATCCTTTGCTTTTCTCAATGATTTCACACACCCTAGAGGAAATCCCAATTCAGAGCAGTGTTGTAAACTGAATGCTTGTTTCTCAACTCCTCAAATCTCAGATATTCACCCCTGACATGTGTATGTGTCAGAGTTCTGGGAACTAATGCTCTTTCCTGAGAAAGACTTTTGTTGTTATTTAGAAACTAAATCGTGTCTGATTCTTTGTGACCCCATGGACTGAAGCATGCCAGGCTTCCCTGTTCTCCACTGTCTCCCAGAGTTTGCTCAAACTCATGTCCATTAAATCGGTGAAGAAAAACCTTAGTGGTGTTTTTTCCAATCAGAAAAATAATTAATAACAATAATCTGGCAGTTTTTCTACCACCTCTCTGTCTAATAATTTCAGAGCCATCATAAGCTAGCTGATATGTGAAGAGTGAATGTCTTCTTTCACAGGCAGACATGATGTTGGCAAACAAATTAGAAAGGCAGATAAAAAACAGCAGATACTTTCTCATTTCTACCACTGGGTTCACTCCAAGTAGTGGATTTCATCCAGAAGCCAAAGTTCTTGAAAGTGGTAGCAAACATTAAGTCTGGGTCAGTGCACAAACACCGCTGGTCTTTTCTCTGGACAGTAAGAGAGGATGATTTATCCTTTCTTACTCACAGCGAGCTTAAAACACCTTCCCTTATCAACCTCTTTTACCTTAACAAGACAGTTCCTGCTATCCTTTTTCATTTTAAGGAACTGAGGTTTAGTGAGATTAAGGAATATGACTAGTGGAGCTGAATTAGGAACCACGGAATTCAAAAGTACACTCTCCTAATAGCTCTACAGTACAGCTGTTGAAGCCTGAGAAACTGGACTTACACACATTATAAACATGAAAACTAAGACTCAGGAATTGCCCAGGTTGACAACCTGAGGCACCTTCATTCAAACTCATCTTTCTCACTTCTGAACTTGCACCCTTTTCACTGAGAGCTGCTGCATTACCAAGCATCAAGATGAAAGGATTTCTAAAACTGCCTTAGGGACAGCCAAGATAGTTTGAAAAGGCATATGCAAATTAAGCATTACTGTTATGTAAATGCAATCCTTTGCTTTTCTCAATGATTTCACACACCCTAGAGGAAATCCCAATTCAGAGCAGTGTTGTAAACTGAATGCTTGTTTCTCAACTCCTCAAATCTCAGATATTCACCCCTGACATGTGTATGTGTCAGAGTTCTGGGAACTAATGCTCTTTCCTGAGAAAGACTTTTGTTGTTATTTAGAAACTAAATCGTGTCTGATTCTTTGTGACCCCATGGACTGAAGCATGCCAGGCTTCCCTGTTCTCCACTGTCTCCCAGAGTTTGCTCAAACTCATGTCCATTAAATCGGTGAAGAAAAACCTTAGTGGTGTTTTTTCCAATCAGAAAAATAATTAATAACAATAATCTGGCAGTTTTTCTACCACCTCTCTGTCTAATAATTTCAGAGCCATCATAAGCTAGCTGATATGTGAAGAGTGAATGTCTTCTTTCACAGGCAGACATGATGTTGGCAAACAAATTAGAAAGGCAGATAAAAAACAGCAGATACTTTCTCATTTCTACCACTGGGTTCACTCCAAGTAGTGGATTTCATCCAGAAGCCAAAGTTCTTGAAAGTGGTAGCAAACATTAAGTCTGGGTCAGTATCTTCCTATAAATGTCAATAGAGGCATTCCTTCAGTCAAGAAAAATTTTGGACTATCATAGTACCACTCTGTGCCCATCATTAAGCAGAAAGGGAGAGGGAACCCTGCAGAGAAAAAGACACACATTTCGTGGAGCTACATGTCCATTCTTGTAAAACAGTATTAACACAGAACTAGGTTCCATCATGGAGGAGACAGTGTCTTTGTTCTCATCTCTGGTGTGATTAGTATGGTTGCCTACATAATGGCTATTATGGATTGAACTATGTCCAAAAAAGATGTGCTCAAGTTCAAACACATCTATGAAGTACCTCAGAATGTGCCCCACTTGAAAACAGAGTCACTGCAGATGTAATTAGTCAAAATGAGGTTATACTTGATTAGGGTGACCCTTAATCCAATATGACTAGTGTCCTTATTAAAACATATGAAGGTAGGGCCTCACTGGTGGTCCAGTGGGTAAAGAGTCCGCCTTACAGTGCAAGGGGCACCGGTTTGATCCCTATCCTGGGAAGATCCCAAATGCCGCAGAACGGCTGGACCAGTATGTCTAATAACGAGCTGGTGCTCTGCAACAGAAGAGGCTGCTGCAATGGGAGGCCCACACAGGCCAAAGAATAAAGATGAATGAAAATAAATAAATAAAAAGCCAATAAAGAAGGCCAAAGTTAAAAAACAAACATATGGGGCTTCCCCTGGTGGTCCAGTGGGTAAGGACACCACCTTGCAGTGCAAGGGGCACCGGTTTGAGCCCTGGCCTGGGAAGATCCCACGTGCCGCGGAGCGGCAGGACTAATGTGTCCAATTACCGAGCCGGAGGTCTGGGGCACATGCGCCCAGAGCCGGCGCTCTGCCACAACGAGGCCACCGCGATGGGAGGCCCACAGGAGCCGCAGAACAAAGATGAATGAAAATAGAGAAATGAAAGACCAATAGAAGTGGCCAGCCCACCCCCCCCCCCCCCCCCCCCCCCCCCCCAAAAGAAAAAAAAAAAAAACATATGAAGGCAGAGACACACAGGGAGACACACAGGTAGCAGAATTAAGCAGCTGCAAGCCCCCAAATACAGAAGATGCCAGGCAAGGACCAGAAGCTAGAAAGAGCCAAGGAAGGGGTTCCCTTTAGGTTTCAGAGGGAACATGAACTTACCTACAGTTTGATTTTGGAATTCTTGCCTCTATAACTGTGAGGCCATATATTTTTGTCTTAAAACCCAGTCATGCAATATTGCAGAACTGCAATTAGTAAGGAATAGGAGTAGAGCCAGATTCAAGTGTATAGACATATAAGTTATACATATGCAGTTACTGTAGGAGAGCAAAGCTTGCTACCTCAACATGTCTCTTTGGCTTGTGGATTATTTTGAGATGAAAACATGCTAGATTCAAAAGACCTGGAGAAGAAACTTTCACCTCATCCAGTTAGCTGCTTAAAAGAATTGATGTGGAGAGCCTTTGCCAGAATAAAGCTAAATTACCAGTTTAAAAAAAAAAAAAAACCCAGTCATGGCACTTTGTTATGGTAACCCTAGGAAACTAATATAAGGGTCTTCAGGTTCAGTCAGAGGCAATGAATTCAGCCAAGTCATAATGTGTCTTCTAGAGGCGATAGCTCTCATTTTAATGACAGAGGCCCAGTATAGATAAATAGACATGATGGAAGCCTTAAGCGTCAGCATCATGAAAGGACGAGGCTTATGCAGAGCTGGGTCATCCTTGAACTTCAAGCAGAAATATGCTTTCTCCTTATCTCAACTTCGCCACCTTCCAAGGACCATAGGAAAACAGAGCCTCAGTGAGTTAGTCCTTCTACTTTTTTTACTAGATCATCATATATCACAGTTGAAATTCTAAAACTATCAATTCTGCCCCTGCACCTATCATCAATTAATCTATGACAAAGGAGGCAAGATTGCACAATGCTGGAAAGACAGCCTCTTCAACAAAGGGTGCTGGGGAAACTGAACAACCACATGTTAAAAAAATGGAATCAATCATTCTTTAGCTCCATATATAAAAATAAGCTCAAAATGGATTAAAGGCCTAAATATTAAATTAGACATTATAAAATTCTTAGAGGAAAATGTAGGCAGAACACACTCTGACATAAATCACACCAACATCTTTTTTTAAATCCATCTCCCAGAATAATGGAAATAAAAGCAAAAAATAAACAAATGAGACCTACTTACAACTCAAAAGCTTTTGCACAACAAAGGAAATAATAAATAAAACAAAAAGATAACCCACAGATTAAGAGAAAATATTTGCAAATGATGTGATTAATATGGGATTAGTCTCCAAAATTTACAGATAGCTTATGACACTTCATAGCATCAGCACAAACAACCCACTCAAAAAATGGGCAGAAGACCTGAATAGTTGCAAAAAAAGTTATACATATGCAGTTACTGTAGGAGAGCAAAGCTTGCTACCTCAACATGTCACTTTGTCTTGTGGATTATTTTGAGATGAAAACATGCTAGATTCAAAAGACTTGGAGAAGAAACTTTCACCTCCCCCAGTTAGCTGCTTAAAACAATTGACATGGAGAGCCTTTGCCAGAACAAAGCTATTACCAGTTTAAAAAAAAAACCCAGTCATGGCACTTTGTTATGGTAACCCTAGGAAACTAATATAAGGGTCTTCAGGTTCAGTCAGAGGCAATGAATTCAGCCAAGTCATAATGTGTCTTCTAGAGGCGATAGCTCTCATTTTAATGACAGAGGCCCAGTATAGATAAATAGACATGATGGAAGCCTTAAGCGTCAGCATCATGAAAGGACGAGGCTTATGCAGAGCTGGGTCATCCTTGAACTTCAAGCAGAAATATGCTTTCTCCTTATCTCAACTTCGCCACCTTCCAAGGACCATAGGAAAACAGAGCCTCAGTGAGTTAGTCCTTCTACTTTTTTTACTAGATCATCATATATCACAGTTGAAATTCTAAAACTATCAATTCTGCCCCTGCACCTATCATCAATTAATCTATGACAAAGGAGGCAAGATTGCACAATGCTGGAAAGACAGCCTCTTCAACAAAGGGTGCTGGGGAAACTGAACAACCACATGTTAAAAAAATGGAATCAATCATTCTTTAGCTCCATATATAAAAATAAGCTCAAAATGGATTAAAGGCCTAAATATTATAGCAAACACTATAAAACTCTTACAGGAAGACATAGCTAGAACACTCTATGTCATAAATCACAGCAAAATCTTTTTAAATCCACTTCACAGAATAATGCAAATAAAAGCAAAAATAAACAAATGAGACTTATTTAAACCAAAAGCTTTTGCACAACAAAGGAAATAATAAATAAAACAAAAAGATAACCCACAGATTAAGAGAAAATATTTGCAAATGATGTGATTAATATGGGATTAGTCTCCAAAATTTACAGATAGCTTATGACACTTCATAGCATCAGCACAAACAACCCACTCAAAAAATGGGCAGAAGACCTGAATAGACAGTTCTCTAAAGAGGACATACAGATGGCTAACAGGCACATGAAACAGTGTTCAAAACTGCTAGTTATTAGAGAAATGCAAATCAAAACTATAGTGAGATATCACCACACACCGGTCAGAATGGCTATCATCAAAAAATCCACCACCAACAAATGTCCAAGAGGGTGTGGAGAGAAGGGACCCCTTCTGCACTGTTGGTGGGAATGTAAACTGGTTCAGCCATTATGGAGAATTGCGTGGAGGTTCCTTATAAAACTAAACATAGAGCTATCATATGACCCTGCAACCCCATTCCTGGGCACATATCCAGAGAAAAAATGGCCTGGAAAGACACATGCTCCCCAATGTTCATTGCAGCACTGTTAAAAGTTGCCAAGACATGGAAACCACCTAAATGTCCATCAATGGAGAAATGAATAAAGAAGACATGGTACATATATACAATGGAATATTACTTAGCCATTGAAAAGAATGAAATAAGGCCATTTGCAACAACATGGATAGGCCTAGAGAATGTCATACTTAGTAAAGTATGTCAGAAAGAGAAGGAGCAATAGCATATGACATCCCTTATATGTGGAATCTAAAAATAAATAATACAAATGAATTTACAAAACAGAGACTCAGACTTAGAAACTGAACTCATGGTTGCTGGGAGGAAGAATAGTTAAGGGCTTTGGGAAGGTCATGTACACACTGCTATACTTAAAATGGATAACTAACAAAAACCTACTGTATAGCACATGGAACTCTGTTCAATGCTATGTGGCAGCCTGGATGGGAGGGGAGTTGGGGGAGAATGGATACATGTATATGTATGGTTGAGTCCATTCACTGTTCACCTGAAACTATCACAACATTGTTAATTGGCTATGCCCCAATACAAAATGTTTTGGGTGCTAAAAAAAATACAAAGAAAAAATAAATAAATAAAATGATCAATTTAACTCCTTTCCATTTAACCTGGTTGGTAACAAGCTCTACAAAGGGCTGGGCAGCCCCATCCTGGCTTTTAAGATCATTTTGCATGTATTTGTCAGTGATCACATCGGACTTTCAAAAGGAAGAAGGAAGATAGATTTATACTGTAGAAATGTAAAGAATTGTAACTGGAACAGTAAGTCTCAGCAACCTCACCTGCTACAAAGTCATCTCACTGACTTCACCTGCTGCAAAGTCACTCTTGAGATTCTACAGCACCATGAAAAACCCTCCAGCTGACAAGTAGCAAGAGGTTCAGAAGCGATATAAAGCATAGGGGCTAATACTGTCCTCAGATACCCAGAGGAGAATATGCTGCCCCTTGTTTGTTTAGGTCAGTGTTATAAGTCATGGGGCCCATATCAAGAGGGTCATCAGTGCTGCCCTGGTCTTCTCTAAATCTCTTTAACCCTGAGATCCTGACAGCGAGCTTTGTTTTGGTTTGGTTTGTTTTGGTTTGCTTTTACCATTTCAGCTGGCTTTGGAGTTTACATTTTAGCAAATTCAAATGCTGGGCTAGCTGGTTCCTCCAGTCTGCAATTTTTCTAACTCTAGACTGCCAACCACATTCTTTGGAATTTTCTGCTTCTTCTCAGCTGTAAAGGGAATGCCTCAGTCCAATCTACCTTCCGTGTCTTTCTCTTCTATTTGCACAGAACACAAAGGTGTGGAGGTTTTCCCCACACCAAACATTCTCCATGACCCCAGCTGGGTGCCCTTCAGCTTAATTCTAATGCTACCTACCTGGAGATACTGTAAAATCCTACAGGTTAAGTGCTCCGTTCCACAAGACAGGTTTTCACTTGAGATGCCAATCTGAAAAACTTTCCAGGTTACCCACAACTTCTTTCAATTACACTACATATCAGAGATTCCCATAATCCCCTCATCAGGAATGATTAATTTGCTACAGTAGCTCAGAGAACTTAGGGGAAACACTTAAATGAATCCCTTTCTTAATGAACACAATAAAGAATACAGATGGACAGCTAGATGGAGAGGGACAGAGGGAAAGGTCTGGGAGAGTTTTCAGCACAGGAGCTTCTGTCCATTTAACCTGGTTGGTAACAAGTTTACAAAGGGCTGGGCAGCCCCATCCTGGCTTTTAAGATCATTTTGCATGTATTTGTCAGTGATCACATCGGACTTTCAAAAGGAAGAAGGAAGATAGATTTATACTGTAGAAATGTAAAGAATTGTAACTGGAACAGTAAGTCTCAGCAACCTCACCTGCTACAAAGTCATCTCACTGACTTCACCTGCTGCAAAGTCACTCTTGAGATTCTACAGCACCATGAAAAACCCTCCAGCTGACAAGTAGCAAGAGGTTCAGAAGCGATATAAAGCATAGGGGCTAATACTGTCCTCAGATACCCAGAGGAGAATATGCTGCCCCTTGTTTGTTTAGGTCAGTGTTATAAGTCATGGGGCCCATATCAAGAGGGTCATCAGTGCTGCCCTGGTCTTCTCTAAATCTCTTTAACCCTGAGATCCTGACAGCGAGCTTTGTTTTGGTTTGGTTTGTTTTGGTTTGCTTTTACCATTTCAGCTGGCTTTGGAGTTTACATTTTAGCAAATTCAAATGCTGGGCTAGCTGGTTCCTCCAGTCTGCAATTTTTCTAACTCTAGACTGCCAACCACATTCTTTGGAATTTTCTGCTTCTTCTCAGCTGTAAAGGGAATGCCTCAGTCCAATCTACCTTCCGTGTCTTTCTCTTCTATTTGCACAGAACACAAAGGTGTGGAGGTTTTCCCCACACCAAACATTCTCCATGACCCCAGCTGGGTGCCCTTCAGCTTAATTCTAATGCTACCTACCTGGAGATACTGTAAAATCCTACAGGTTAAGTGCTCCGTTCCACAAGACAGGTTTTCACTTGAGATGCCAATCTGAAAAACTTTCCAGGTTACCCACAACTTCTTTCAATTACACTACATATCAGAGATTCCCATAATCCCCTCATCAGGAATGATTAATTTGCTACAGTAGCTCAGAGAACTTAGGGGAAACACTTAAATGAATCCCTTTCTTAATGAACACAATAAAGAATACAGATGGACAGCTAGATGGAGAGGGACAGAGGGAAAGGTCTGGGAGAGTTTTCAGCACAGGAGCTTCTGTCTTTATGAAGTTGGAGATGTATTTACCACCCTGGAAGCTCTTCAACCTCCAGACTTCGGAGATTTTTATGGAGCCTTTGTCATATAGTCATGGTCCATTATTATTATTATTATTTTAAACATTTATTTATTTATTTATTTTTTAGGGGGTGGGGTGGGGAGGGAGGGGGACTGGCGGGCCACTTCTATTGGTCTTTCATTTCTCTATTTTCATCCGTCTTTATTCTTTGGCTCTTGTGGGCCTCCCATTGCGGTGGCCTCTGTTGTCGCAGAGCACCGGCTCTGGGCGCGTGCGCTCCAGAGCTCCGGCTCAGTAATTAGACACATCGGTCCAGCTGCTCCGCGGCATGTGGATTCTTCCCAGGCCATGGATCGAAAGGGCGCCCCTTGCACTGCAAGGCGGTGTCCTTACCCACTGGACCACCAGGGAAGCCCCATGGTCCATTATTAACTCTATTTTCATCCCTTCTCCCTTCTCAGCAGAATGGGGGATACAGCTGAAAATTCCAAGGTTCCGTTCATAGCTTGCTCTTTCTGGTGACCAGCCCTGATCCAGAAGCCCACCCAGAGTCACCTCATTAGAACAAAAGACACTCCAATCATCTAGGAAGCTACAAGGGCTTCAGGAACCCTGTGTCAGGAACCAGAGTCAAAGACCAAATGCTGAAACAAAAGATACTCCTAGTGTTCTTATCGTTTAGAAAATTACGAGGCTTTCAGGAGCTCTGTGCCAGGAACCAGAGACAGGGACCAGTATATTTTATATTACCTCACATTAGCTAGAGTCATTTTCTGGCAAGTGAAGTGTTTAACACTGACCCACACATTTTATGGCATCATCAAAGCAATCCTTCACACTCCATTGACCTCAATTTCTATCTAAAGTGAGTTCAGTTAGATAAATATTCTGAAGCTTAGGCTCATACAGAGAGATGAGACATTAATATATCTTTTAATTAGAAAGTTTTCTATATTAATAAAAGAGGACACAGCCCTCTTAATTTCCCTAAAATTACTGTCTGCATTCCTTAGGTCCCTTATTTGTCCTTAAAGTGGGGACATTTTTATGATAGCTTTTATATTCATGTTCACACTAGTGATTAACCAGTTCAACTATGTACAAGATACTGTTATAGATGATATGGATATAGTAGTGAATGAAACAGAGAAGTCCCTGGATTTATGGAATTTATAGGCTGAGGCAAATTATTACAAATGGTTAAATCTAAGTACAATGGTAAGTCACCAGCACTGGTTCTCTACCTTGGCTATACTTCAGAATCTCCTGAAAGATTTAAAAAATTCCAGTGCCAGGACTTCTGGTACCAGACAGAATACAGTAGCTTAAGTTAGAGTAATCCTTCCATTAAAAATAACTTTGAAATATGACTCGGAGAGCACCGGCTCTGGGCGCGTGCGCTCCAGAGCTCCGGCTCAGTAATTAGACACATCGGTCCAGCTGCTCCGCGGCATGTGGATTCTTCCCAGGCCATGGATCGAAAGGGCGCCCCTTGCACTGCAAGGCGGTGTCCTTACCCACTGGACCACCAGGGAAGCCCCATGGTCCATTATTAACTCTATTTTCATCCCTTCTCCCTTCTCAGCAGAATGGGGGATACAGCTGAAAATTCCAAGGTTCCGTTCATAGCTTGCTCTTTCTGGTGACCAGCCCTGATCCAGAAGCCCACCCAGAGTCACCTCATTAGAACAAAAGACACTCCAATCATCTAGGAAGCTACAAGGGCTTCAGGAACCCTGTGTCAGGAACCAGAGTCAAAGACCAAATGCTGAAACAAAAGATACTCCTAGTGTTCTTATCGTTTAGAAAATTACGAGGCTTTCAGGAGCTCTGTGCCAGGAACCAGAGACAGGGACCAGTATATTTTATATTACCTCACATTAGCTAGAGTCATTTTCTGGCAAGTGAAGTGTTTAACACTGACCCACACATTTTATGGCATCATCAAAGCAATCCTTCACACTCCATTGACCTCAATTTCTATCTAAAGTGAGTTCAGTTAGATAAATATTCTGAAGCTTAGGCTCATACAGAGAGATGAGACATTAATATATCTTTTAATTAGAAAGTTTTCTATATTAATAAAAGAGGACACAGCCCTCTTAATTTCCCTAAAATTACTGTCTGCATTCCTTAGGTCCCTTATTTGTCCTTAAAGTGGGGACATTTTTATGATAGCTTTTATATTCATGTTCACACTAGTGATTAACCAGTTCAACTATGTACAAGATACTGTTATAGATGATATGGATATAGTAGTGAATGAAACAGAGAAGTCCCTGGATTTATGGAATTTATAGGCTGAGGCAAATTATTACAAATGGTTAAATCTAAGTACAATGGTAAGTCACCAGCACTGGTTCTCTACCTTGGCTATACTTCAGAATCTCCTGAAAGATTTAAAAAATTCCAGTGCCAGGACTTCTGGTACCAGACAGAATACAGTAGCTTAAGTTAGAGTAATCCTTCCATTAAAAATAACTTTAAAAGCTAAACAAAGTACACCGAGCACAATGTGATGACCTCGGAGAGCAATCAACTCTGGTAGGACTTCAGGGCCCATGATTCCTGAGAGAAAGGAAGGGAAGCACAGCTTTGTAGTCACTCAGGCTCTTTTCCTTTAAAGGCAAAATCCCAGCATGGTGAGAATTGTAGGAAAGCAAACCGAAAAGTCTTGTGCAATGTCCCACCAAAGTATGGGATAAACTGCTAAGCTGTTGTATGTACAGGGTGAGATTCTAAGAAACTCAGCAAAAAGCAAGAGATGAAGGCCAAACTGGGGACAGAGACTTCAGCACCCATAGGGTGCTGGGCAGATGGAGTTTGGAGTTCCTCACCAAGGTGCTAAATCCTACGTAAACACTTTGGAGTTCCATAAACCTTAGAAGGGTTACCCTTTAAAGAATATATCCAGGGCTTCCCCTGGTGGTCCAGTGGGTAAGGACACCGCCTTGCAGTGCAAGGGGCGCCGGTTCGAGCCCTGGCCTGGGAAGATCCCACGTGCTGCAGAGCGGCTGGACTGATGTGTCCAATCACCGAGCCGGAGCTCTGGAGTGCATGCGCCCAGAGCCGGCGATCTGCAACGACAGACGCCACCGCGATGGGAGGCCCACAGGAGCCAAAGAACGAAGACTAATGAAAATAGAGAAATGAAGGACCAGTGGAAATGGCCCGCCCACTCCCCTCCCTCCCCAACCCGACCCCCGCCCAAAGTAAATAAATAATCTTTAAAAAAAAAAAAAAAAAAAGAATATATCCAAGAGCTAGGGTTGAACTAAAATAGACCAGCCCTAACAAAGTCTAAAACCAGTCCTTGACAGGACTGCTCTGATGTTCTGGCTTTCAATATGTTGGGCAGAGCAAGTAAAACTGCTTTGGAGGAAGATAACATCACCCAGAGACTATGAATTTTAATACAGAATGTTTGATGCTAAAAGTTTTTAGAGAAACCAAATTATTACAAATTGAAAGAAAATAAAAACATACTGAGTATTTTCACTGCCCTAGAAATCTTCTGTGTTCTGAATATTCATCCCTCACTGTCTCCCCTGAAACTCCTGTCAGCCACTGATCTTTGTGTCCATAGTTTTGTCTTTTCCAGAATGGCATATAGTTAGAATCACAACATTTGTACCCCACCTTTGTCTGAACCCATTAAATGTACAACACCAAGAGTGAAGTAGAATGTAAACTATGGACAAGGGGTGATTATGATGTGTCGATGTAGGTTCATCAACTGTAATGTAGCATTCTGGTGGGGGATGTGGATAGTGAAGTGGCTGTGTGTGTGGGGTATGGCAGAGCATATACCAAAAATTCATGGTACCTTCCCTTCAAGTTTGCTGTGATCCTTCAGCAGCTTTATAAAAATAAAGTCTCAATTTTAAAAAATTCAGAATTTAAAAAAAGAGAGAATTTAAAATAGACCTAAAGGTGATTCAGTTATTTTTAAGTGCTTCTCCAATATCTCTAATATCTATGATTAATGTGTTCAAGAAATATAAAAGAGAAGAATCAAATGGAAATTCTAGAACTGAAAAATTCTATAACAAATTAAAAATTAAGAACATAGATTTAATAACAGCTTAAACGTAAGTGAACAGCATATTAATGAACTGAAATACGGATCAGTGTAAAACTCAGAGAAACATCCAGATGCCCAACGACATCAATATTTTTGGGAGTGGGACGCAAGTGTCATTACTGACTTTTAGGCCTCAATTGTGCATCCACTGTGCAGCCTATTGAGAATCCCTGCCCTAGGACTTAAACAAGAGGGATGATATGCTTTAGAATTGTGTTTTCAAATGATCACAGATCCAGTGAGGAAAATGAAATGAAGGAAACAGTGAAGAAGTAGACAAATCAGGTAGGGTGACTTCACTCTCAGGTGCTGAGACGACTTCCTAGTGGTAGAGGTCCCATCTACTTCAGGGCATATTTCATGGCACAAAATAAGATCCAAGGTAAACAAGGGTGACATAAGATAGAACTTGCTGATAAATCAGTGGAAGATGGGGATGAAAGAAGAGCACATCTTATAAAACTCAGTGATTCTCATCCAGGAGAAGTTTTACCTCACAGGGATGAGGGGCAAAATCTGAAAATATGCTGATAAACTTCTAAGTGCATGAGACAGTCCTGAAAAGTGAGTTACCTTGTCCAAAATGCCAGTAGGGCTGCTGTGGAGAAACTCTGGTTTAACACCTTAAAAAGGTATAGCTTGCCCTCTAAAATAGCTCTTGCCTTGTGTGCCTGTGTTTTTCAACTAAACCATAAAATTTTAGAGACCAGAGACAATGTCTTTTACTTTCTTATCTTCACCTGCTCTATCTTGTACATTAAAAAAATTAAGTGGACTTTGTTTTTTAGAGAAGTTTTATATTTACAAAAAAAATGAGTGAAAGTAAAGAGAGTTCCATATACCTCTTCTTCCCTTCACAATTTTTTCTGTCATAAAAGAACAGGAAGAAAGAAACTACTATTAATCATTATTGAGCATCTGTTCTATATCAAGGCTACACAAGTCTATGAAGGTGTGTGTGTTCAGTCAGATCTGACTCTTCGCAACCCCACAGACTCTAGCCTGCTAGGCTCCTCTGTCCATGGAATTTTCCAGGCAAGCATACTGGAGTGAGCTGCCCTTGCCTCCTCCAGGAGATCTTCTTGACCCCAGGATTTAACCACGTCTCCTGCATTTCTTGCACTGGCAGGCAGATTCTTTACCATCGCACCACTTGGGAAGCCCCATGCAAGGCCATGTATGCATATAAAACTCATATCTATTTCATATGTAATTATATGTAATACTATTATTATATGTAACCATGCCAATAAATTTGAGTTGGGTATCATAATCTCAATCTTAAACGTGAAAACATTTAGGCTCAAAAATTTTATATTATTTGCACAATGTCACACAGCCTAATCAGTAGAGAAGTTGGAGCACAACCTTTCCCATGTTCAGGGCCCACATTCCGATAGTCCACAGAATTCCACAACAAATATTCCTTTGCCCCTCCCCTAATTTTTTTCTCCCACTTTTCCTGTTTTAAAACATCTTTACCTACTTCTGGTGTATACTTCCAAGGAGAAAGTAGTCCCATGAGCCCTTTTCCAGCTTCATCTCAACTCCACCACTGGAGGTCCATGTGGCTCCAGTCTGTGCCAAGTAGCTGTTCCACCCCTAATACTTTTAAGCCAGGCTAACACACCCACACAAATCCATAAAATCAAGCTGCAAACGCTAGCAGATGTTCAGCAGTCTCTGAGCTCCCACTCTCACCTCCCTTTGGATGCCACCTAATTGAGCTCACTTTCAGCAATCCAGTTTTGGACTCTTGGTTCTCTCTGTACTCATCCTCCATCTCAGATTAAGGCTCTAACTGGCATCTTCATGGAGACTTTCCACCTCTTGTTCCCTGGCGTTTTCTGTTTTAGTTTGCATTTTCCACCTTAGTATCTCTCTTCATCTTAGATGTGTTAGGGAAAGACAACTTTATTTCCTTCCAGACCTAAATCTGGTCTGGAATCTCTGTCCAGGGCAAGCTTTGACTTCCAGAATGTTATGGATGTTAAGATTGGATGGAGTGGACTTAGATGAAACGTGGACAGCAGCTCTAAACCAGAAATAGTTTGGAAACATTCTCTCTGCCCTCAGCCTCAGGAGCCTCAGGAAACACTGGAATTTAGAAGCAGCCCACACCAGAGCACCAAAGCTCTAATGTGAGCTAACTGCCAGGGTAGTTCTGCAGTCCCACCCACTTCACTCACTTCTTTGCTTTTGTGTATATTTTCCTTCACCCTTTTTCTATGGCAGCATACTAACCCCCCAATTTCTTCCCCACCTTGGCAGGCAGATTCTTTACCATCGCACCACTTGGGAAGCCCCATGCAAGGCCATGTATGCATATAAAACTCATATCTATTTCATATGTAATTATATGTAATACTATTATTATATGTAACCATGCCAATAAATTTGAGTTGGGTATCATAATCTCAATCTTAAACGTGAAAACATTTAGGCTCAAAAATTTTATATTATTTGCACAATGTCACACAGCCTAATCAGTAGAGAAGTTGGAGCACAACCTTTCCCATGTTCAGGGCCCACATTCCGATAGTCCACAGAATTCCACAACAAATATTCCTTTGCCCCTCCCCTAATTTTTTTCTCCCACTTTTCCTGTTTTAAAACATCTTTACCTACTTCTGGTGTATACTTCCAAGGAGAAAGTAGTCCCATGAGCCCTTTTCCAGCTTCATCTCAACTCCACCACTGGAGGTCCATGTGGCTCCAGTCTGTGCCAAGTAGCTGTTCCACCCCTAATACTTTTAAGCCAGGCTAACACACCCACACAAATCCATAAAATCAAGCTGCAAACGCTAGCAGATGTTCAGCAGTCTCTGAGCTCCCACTCTCACCTCCCTTTGGATGCCACCTAATTGAGCTCACTTTCAGCAATCCAGTTTTGGACTCTTGGTTCTCTCTGTACTCATCCTCCATCTCAGATTAAGGCTCTAACTGGCATCTTCATGGAGACTTTCCACCTCTTGTTCCCTGGCGTTTTCTGTTTTAGTTTGCATTTTCCACCTTAGTATCTCTCTTCATCTTAGATGTGTTAGGGAAAGACAACTTTATTTCCTTCCAGACCTAAATCTGGTCTGGAATCTCTGTCCAGGGCAAGCTTTGACTTCCAGAATGTTATGGATGTTAAGATTGGATGGAGTGGACTTAGATGAAACGTGGACAGCAGCTCTAAACCAGAAATAGTTTGGAAACATTCTCTCTGCCCTCAGCCTCAGGAGCCTCAGGAAACACTGGAATTTAGAAGCAGCCCACACCAGAGCACCAAAGCTCTAATGTGAGCTAACTGCCAGGGTAGTTCTGCAGTCCCACCCACTTCACTCACTTCTTTGCTTTTGTGTATATTTTCCTTCACCCTCTAAATTATAAATTCCTATGGGAGCAAGAATCCTTTTCACTCCTACCCATGGTTTTCTTTTCTTATAATTCCAAGATCTGTACAAATATTTTAAATGTCTCTAAAGCCCATGATTCTCTTCTGCTTCTTTTGAATGATACTGCTAAACCCCAATTCTTTGTATCTCTATGACATCATCTCACTGTGAGTGGATTCATCACCTTTGTCAAAAGTGCTATTGAAGCAACTTCAGCATGGGGTCCCAGGGATGGATTTTGTTTTTCTTCCATTTCCTAAGCTTCTTTCTTGTCCTTTAAGTAAGCATTGGGAGACAGGGAATTTATCTAATAAAAATTCTTCTCATCAATTATAGATATTTCTTTGATTCATATAGTCAAAGCTATGGCTTTCCTAGTAGTCATGTATGGATGTGAGAGTTGGACCATAAAGAAGGCTGAGCGCCGAAGAACTGATGATTTCAAACTGTGGTGTTAGAGAAGACCTTGAGAATCCGTTGTGTATCAAGGAGATCAAACCAGTCAATCCTAAAGGAAATCAACCCTGAATATTTAAATATCACCTCAAAGCTTACCCTTCTCATCTCATTTCATTCTACAAACCATATACTCACTCTGCTCTGTCTTAACTCCCTCACCTTCTTATTTTTTCCATAGAACTCATCATCTACTAAAACAATAATAATTTAGTATTATTAGAAGTACTATTAAAAGAAACTAATTGTAGTTGTTAATGAATCTGACTATAATTATTGAACATCCCATTTTTATACAATAACAATATTGGTGCAAAAATTTGATTATGATATTGATGTTAAGAAGATTAACAAAAAAACAGAAGATTGACATAAAAAAGAAGATTAACACAGAGCTTAGAAGGTCTAAAACAAATATAGGAATATCAAAGCACTCAAGAATAAACTCTTAAATATAACTACAATTTGGTATCTCAGAGTGATCCTGACTCACCAAGAGAAACGTACATGGCACTTGTTGAATAAGGAAATGAAAGAATAAATATTCAGTAGGATCTGTTAAAAATACAGTCTTGGTTTAAGTTAGAAAAAAAAAGCTTTTTTTTTGTTTGGCCACTTCTATTGGTCTTTCATTTATTTATTTCCATCCATCTTTGTTCTTTGGCCTGTGTGGGCCTCCCATTGTAGTGGCCTTTCTCGCTGCAGAGCACCAGCTCTGGGCACATGTGCCCCAGAACTCTGTCTAGGTAGTTAGACACATTGGTCCAGTCACTCCACGGCACGTGGGATCTTCCCAGGCCAGGGATGGAACCAATGCCCCTTGCACTGCAAGGTGGTGTCCTTACCCACTGGACCACCAGGGAAGCCCAGGAAAAAAATCTTTGATGAATATTTTAATTAAGCATTGGGAGACAGGGAATTTATCTAAAAAAAATTCTTCTCATCAATTATAGATATTTCTTTGATTCATATAGTCAAAGCTATGGCTTTCCTAGTAGTCATGTATGGATGTGAGAGTTGGACCATAAAGAAGGCTGAGCGCCGAAGAACTGATGATTTCAAACTGTGGTGTTAGAGAAGACCTTGAGAATCCGTTGTGTATCAAGGAGATCAAACCAGTCAATCCTAAAGGAAATCAACCCTGAATATTTAAATATCACCTCAAAGCTTACCCTTCTCATCTCATTTCATTCTACAAACCATATACTCACTCTGCTCTGTCTTAACTCCCTCACCTTCTTATTTTTTCCATAGAACTCATCATCTACTAAAACAATAATAATTTAGTATTATTAGAAGTACTATTAAAAGAAACTAATTGTAGTTGTTAATGAATCTGACTATAATTATTGAACATCCCATTTTTATACAATAACAATATTGGTGCAAAAATTTGATTATGATATTGATGTTAAGAAGATTAACAAAAAAACAGAAGATTGACATAAAAAAGAAGATTAACACAGAGCTTAGAAGGTCTAAAACAAATATAGGAATATCAAAGCACTCAAGAATAAACTCTTAAATATAACTACAATTTGGTATCTCAGAGTGATCCTGACTCACCAAGAGAAACGTACATGGCACTTGTTGAATAAGGAAATGAAAGAATAAATATTCAGTAGGATCTGTTAAAAATACAGTCTTGGTTTAAGTTAGAAAAAAAAAGCTTTTTTTTTTTTGTTTGGCCACTTCTATTGGTCTTTCATTTATTTATTTCCATCCATCTTTGTTCTTTGGCCTGTGTGGGCCTCCCATTGTAGTGGCCTTTCTCGCTGCAGAGCACCAGCTCTGGGCACATGTGCCCCAGAACTCTGTCTAGGTAGTTAGACACATTGGTCCAGTCACTCCACGGCACGTGGGATCTTCCCAGGCCAGGGATGGAACCAATGCCCCTTGCACTGCAAGGTGGTGTCCTTACCCACTGGACCACCAGGGAAGCCCAGGAAAAAAATCTTTGATGAATATTTTAATTAAATGAAGGTAAAATGAAATTTAGAGTGTGTATATAAATTTCTCTGTGGAATTGATCATTTCCTAAAAATGTCCAATAAGTGAGGTTGTGTTTCTACAGAACAAATGACATCATAAGCATAATTAGCTAAAGTATATGCTAGATGGGCTTTCCTGGTGGCTCAGACAGTAAAGAATCTGCCTGCAGTGCAGGAGACCTGGGTTTGAGCCTCACGTCAGGAAGATCCCCTGAAGAAGGGAATGGCAACTCACTCCAGTGCTCTTGCCTGGAGAATTCCATGGACAGAGGAATCTGGCTGACTACATCCCACAGGGTTGCAAAGAGTCAGGTACGACTGAGCAGTAATTTTAAGTAGAGATTGTTTAGAATCTGATAAATAATGTACAGGGATATTAATGCATAGAACAGAGTGTGTGCTTGCATGCTGTCTCTTCAGTTGTGTCCAACTCTTTGCAATCTCATGGACTATAGACCAACAAGCTCCTCTGTCCATGGGATTCTCTAGGCAAGAATACTGGGGTGGGTTGCCATGCTCTTCTCCAGGGGTTCATCCCGACCCAGGGATCAAACCCATGTCGCTTACCTCTCTTGTACTGGTAGGTGGGTTCCTTACCACCAGCGGTACCTGGGAAGTCCCATAGAACAGAGTATATAAGCAATATTTTATAGTAACTTTAAATTGAGCATTATCCAGAATAATACCAAATTACTATACTGTACATGTGAAACTAATATAGCATTACAAATCAACTATGTTTCCATACAAAAGAAATAAAGCAAATATGAAAGTCACTTTTCCACTCATGACTTCAGAGCATACTAGAAAATATTGTTTAAAGAGAATTATCTAAGAATAGAAAGATGACTTTCTAGTTTGAAAGGGTCTACTGAGAATAAATGAAAATAGACCTACATTAGAACATGTACTGTGAAATTTCAAGACACTAGAGTTAAAGAGAACTTGTTTAAAGTTTACAATGATTAAAAAATAAATATATACAACCAAACACCAAAATGTACTGAATATCAGAAAACAGGTTAGACACATTGGTCCAGTCACTCCACGGCACGTGGGATCTTCCCAGGCCAGGATGGAACCAATGCCCTTGCACTGCAAGGTGGTGTCCACCCACTGGACCACCAGGAAGCCCAGGAAAAATCTTTGATGAATATTTTAATTAAATGAAGGTAAAATGAAATTTAGAGTGTGTATATAAATTTCTCTGTGGAATTGATCATTTCCTAAAAATGTCCAATAAGTGAGGTTGTGTTTCTACAGAACAAATGACATCATAAGCATAATTAGCTAAAGTATATGCTAGATGGGCTTTCCTGGTGGCTCAGACAGTAAAGAATCTGCCTGCAGTGCAGGAGACCTGGGTTTGAGCCTCACGTCAGGAAGATCCCCTGAAGAAGGGAATGGCAACTCACTCCAGTGCTCTTGCCTGGAGAATTCCATGGACAGAGGAATCTGGCTGACTACATCCCACAGGGTTGCAAAGAGTCAGGTACGACTGAGCAGTAATTTTAAGTAGAGATTGTTTAGAATCTGATAAATAATGTACAGGGATATTAATGCATAGAACAGAGTGTGTGCTTGCATGCTGTCTCTTCAGTTGTGTCCAACTCTTTGCAATCTCATGGACTATAGACCAACAAGCTCCTCTGTCCATGGGATTCTCTAGGCAAGAATACTGGGGTGGGTTGCCATGCTCTTCTCCAGGGGTTCATCCCGACCCAGGGATCAAACCCATGTCGCTTACCTCTCTTGTACTGGTAGGTGGGTTCCTTACCACCAGCGGTACCTGGGAAGTCCCATAGAACAGAGTATATAAGCAATATTTTATAGTAACTTTAAATTGAGCATTATCCAGAATAATACCAAATTACTATACTGTACATGTGAAACTAATATAGCATTACAAATCAACTATGTTTCCATACAAAAGAAATAAAGCAAATATGAAAGTCACTTTTCCACTCATGACTTCAGAGCATACTAGAAAATATTGTTTAAAGAGAATTATCTAAGAATAGAAAGATGACTTTCTAGTTTGAAAGGGTCTACTGAGAATAAATGAAAATAGACCTACATTAGAACATGTACTGTGAAATTTCAAGACACTAGAGTTAAAGAGAACTTGTTTAAAGTTTACAATGATTAAAAAATAAATATATACAACCAAACACCAAAATGTACTGAATATCAGAAAAACATCTGACTATACAGCAATGAATGATGCTTTAAAGTCAGGAGAAAAAAATGTTTCTGATCTGTATTGGTGATTCTATACCAAATCAAACTATCAATTAAATGTAAGGTGGAATAAAGATATTTTCAGGTACTCAACATTCAAAAAGAAAAGCTATTCTGGGCTTCCCTGGTGACTCAGTGGTAAAGAATCATCCTGCCAATGCAGGAGCCATGGGTTAAATCCCTACTTTGGGAAAAATCCCACATGCCTTGAAGCAACTAAGCCATGTGCCACAATTATTGAGCCTGTGTCCTAGGGCCCAGAAACTGCAACTACTTAAGACCATGCCCTAGAGTTCATGCTCAGTGAGAGATCCCTGCAGTGAGAGGCCTGCCTATGGCAACTAGAGAATAGCCCCTGCTCTCTGCTACTAGAGAAAAAGCCTACACAGCAACAAAGACACAGCACACCAAAAAATATAAATAAATAAAGTTATTAATAAAAAATCATTTTCCCCTGTCATAAAAATTACTGGACAACCATGCTTCTATAAAATGAGAGAGTAAAACAGGTAGAAAATAGACATGGAATGCAGGAAACAGAGAACGCATTACTATAGCAAGGATAAGTTTATACCAGGAAGATGATCAAAGGAGATAAGACCCCAGGCAAGAAAGCAACCAGCCCAATGGGGACCAAGAAGGTGCAGCACTTCATGAGAAGTATCTCCCACAAAAACCTGGGAAGTTCCCATAGGAACCAGAGTATATAAGCAATATTTTATAGTAACTTTAAATTGAGCATTATCCAGAATAATACCAAATTACTATACTGTACATGTGAAACTAATATAGCATTACAAATCAACTATGTTTCCATACAAAAGAAATAAAGCAAATATGAAAGTCACTTTTCCACTCATGACTTCAGAGCATACTAGAAAATATTGTTTAAAGAGAATTATCTAAGAATAGAAAGATGACTTTCTAGTTTGAAAGGGTCTACTGAGAATAAATGAAAATAGACCTACATTAGAACATGTACTGTGAAATTTCAAGACACTAGAGTTAAAGAGAACTTGTTTAAAGTTTACAATGATTAAAAAATAAATATATACAACCAAACACCAAAATGTACTGAATATCAGAAAAACATCTGACTATACAGCAATGAATGATGCTTTAAAGTCAGGAGAAAAAAATGTTTCTGATCTGTATTGGTGATTCTATACCAAATCAAACTATCAATTAAATGTAAGGTGGAATAAAGATATTTTCAGGTACTCAACATTCAAAAAGAAAAGCTATTCTGGGCTTCCCTGGTGACTCAGTGGTAAAGAATCATCCTGCCAATGCAGGAGCCATGGGTTAAATCCCTACTTTGGGAAAAATCCCACATGCCTTGAAGCAACTAAGCCATGTGCCACAATTATTGAGCCTGTGTCCTAGGGCCCAGAAACTGCAACTACTTAAGACCATGCCCTAGAGTTCATGCTCAGTGAGAGATCCCTGCAGTGAGAGGCCTGCCTATGGCAACTAGAGAATAGCCCCTGCTCTCTGCTACTAGAGAAAAAGCCTACACAGCAACAAAGACACAGCACACCAAAAAATATAAATAAATAAAGTTATTAATAAAAAATCATTTTCCCCTGTCATAAAAATTACTGGACAACCATGCTTCTATAAAATGAGAGAGTAAAACAGGTAGAAAATAGACATGGAATGCAGGAAACAGAGAACGCATTACTATAGCAAGGATAAGTTTATACCAGGAAGATGATCAAAGGAGATAAGACCCCAGGCAAGAAAGCAACCAGCCCAATGGGGACCAAGAAGGTGCAGCACTTCATGAGAAGTATCTCCCACAAACTGAGAGACTGTCAAATGTGTTCAAATGTAGTGAAAGACCACACACTTTTTATAAGGATTTTGAATGAACTATGAGGAAAACTAAGCAAATAGGAAAGTAATGAAATAACTACTTTTCAAGAAACCAAAAATTTGTGTAAGGAAAGAAATGCAATTTTATGTAATCACATTGATTATCTGACTTAATTGTGAATAACAATGCAAAATTTGAATATCTAACTAAAATTTAAAAGCTACTATTAGAAAGCTTTGAAGAGGAGTGGGGTGTGTGTGTGAGTGTGTGAGTGAGTGTGTGTGTGTGTGTGTGAGTCTACAACAGAAGCGTTAAATCATTTTTTCCCATAGTGGGAAGTCAGTAAGTAATAATTAAAACTTTAAAAATAACAAGAACTATAGTGTAAGAATGTTATGCAGATATGCAGAGGTAAATTCAAAAAAAAAAAAAAACAGTTAAGAACGGTAGAAGTGGCTGACTGAAACTCAGAGCGGAAGATTGAAAGGGTATGAATATTTCCATTATAAGATTCATAGAGTTGTTCAATATTTAAACTTACATGTTCAAATTAGAAAAAATAAAACAAATTACTCAATAATACAATCAAGCAAATTAAAAGAAATATTATATTATCACCAGTATGAAATATCTCCTTATAACAGAGGAGTTTCTGGGGCTTAGAGAGAGAACAGTCCAGGCTTGGAGATGAATAACAGATAGGCAAGAGGCTTTGTTGAAGGTTAAACTATCTACTGGACACACACCCTGCATGCTCTAGACCACTTGAGTTGAAAGTTTTCAGAGTATGATTAAGTATTCATCCATAGAATTTTATTCCTCTGGATGATACTATATAAAACATTGGTGAAAATGGAAATATAGTCTCAGATTTTAGTCTCAGTCTAAAATTTCTTGAATACCTGCTATATGACATCTACTTAACATATCTTAACAGGTTTTATTTTCACAATAATCTGATGACATAGTAGTCACCCCCATTTTACAAATAAAGAAATTGAGGATTAAGGATAGAAGACCTTGCTCAAAGTCACACAGGTAGCAAGTTTGGATCTGGGCATGGAGCTCAGATTTGCATAACTCAGAAGTTTGACAAGTCCTGTCAGCTTCTCTTCCTCACATGACTAAAATGGGGCAAGATGGGGGTGTTTATAGTCAGGACAGGTCTTTTATCTTACAGATAGGTTCAGTGGTGGGTGTGGCACCATCTCATCTAGACTTGTGGGTAGATGCTAGGGGTACCTTGTCCCTCCCTGCCATGTATCTCTATCATAGGATTTATCACAGTTAATCACTTGCACACCTGTCTCTCCAGAGTGAGGACAGCTCGTGAGTCCTACACATCTATGCAGGTCCAGCACCTGCCACAGAGTCAGTGCTTAAGAAATGTGTAGTGAGCAAACTTCTTCATTTCAGGCCAAGGCATTAAGAGTATATCATGTTCTTTCTGAACAAATATGATTGTCCTTAGTCAGTCTATATGGTTGGTGGTTTAATTAGAAGGCATTAGGCAGGCATTATTAATCAAAATCAATGTTTATAAATCCTTTCTCTGAAGTAGTCATTCTCTAGTTTCATTGCATTATAGTCAGCTCCTTTTGTTTCTATCTTGAGTTGGCAGTTCCATAGACTCTTCAGTCTGCTCTACCTTCTCAATTTTGAATCACTCAAGTTAAAAGCTAGAGCTCAGCCTTGATCCGTTTGTCCTAATCTATTCAAATCTGAAGCTTTACTAATCCCACTTCTTTACTCTTTCCTATTTTTGCTCCCATAGCCTTAGCTTAGATACCCATGTTGCACCTGGATCAATGCAGTGTCTTTGTTCAATCCTCCTTTCTCTAAACAAGACAGAAGTGTAATGGTAGACCTGAAGAGAGCAGTTAGTTTTGACAAGATGTGACTCATGTGAGAAAACCCAGCATAATATGCAGCATATAATGACTCCAAAAACATGTTTGATGATGTTTGTGGGCTTTTTTTTCAGTGGGGGTTGGGTAGGATAAAGGAGTTTGTCTGGAGGAGGTGAAATTTAAGCAGGCCTTGAAAGAGAAAACCCCTTTGATTAAAAGATTTATTTTACGTGCTGTAATAAAACAGATGGCATTTACCAAAGGTTAATAACTTTACATGTCTTTATACAGATTCTAGAATTCTGCTTCTTTGCAAGATGAAATGTGTAACCCCTCACCGAGCTGAACTGCCATGACCAATACAACTTTTTCTCATGCATAGCAGTCATAAACCATGATGCAAGGATGTATTTCAAAAGAAAAATGACACCCTACAATCCAAAGGAAGTGGCTTCTGTTTATGGAAGGGAACAGTAAGAGAGAAAGTTTCCATGTGGGCAGTTGTCATTTGTCTGCACTTTTCTTGCTAAACATCAGTTCTTCCTGAATACAAATATTCTGTCTATCCTTTAAAATAGTGTCCCAGCTAAGCCTGGGAACCACAGATGGACACGGAAACCCAGAGGCCTTTTTAATTATAAAAAAGGAAATGAAAATTAGCTCTTTCCCCCTCATTCTCCTTCTCAAAAATGATCATACAGAGGGGCTTCCCCTGATGGTCCAGTGGGTAAGGACACCGCCTTGCAGTGCAAGGGGCGCCGCTTCGAGCCCTGGCCTGGGAAGATCCCACGTGCCGTGGAGCGGCTGGACCGATGTGCCCAATTACTGAGCCGGAGCTCTGGAGCACATGCGCCCAGAGCCGGTGCTCTGCAACAACAGAGGCCACCGTGATGGGAGGCCCACAGGGGCCAAAGAACAAAGACGGATGAAAATGGAGAAATGAAAGACCAACGGAAGTGGCCTGTTCCCTCCCCTCCCTCCCCAACCCGACCCCCGCCCAAAATAAATAAATAAATCTTTAAAAAAAAAAAAAAGATCATACAGAGACTTCTGTACTGGGAAGGCTAAAAGATGCATGCCTTTGTTTCAATGCATCAAAACAGAGTGAGGAAGTTAAGAAAAGAGAATGTTGAGGGCATGAGGCAGGATTAGACAAAGACAAAAAACAAGGGGTACAGTGCTGTGCAGTGTTTGGGTATTCCTAGGGCATGACAGTATCCCTGAGGTGGTGAGCTATTAGTCAGGCTTGAACGCTGACTGGGTTATCTCTTCCTTCTGAATGTCTAGGCCTATGATATACATCTGAGCTACCTGGGCACTCAATGCAAAATTATCCCAGCACCAAAGTAGAAAAACTTTTACACAGTTTTGATTAAAAGATTTATTTTACGTGCTGTAATAAAACAGATGGCATTTACCAAAGGTTAATAACTTTACATGTCTTTATACAGATTCTAGAATTCTGCTTCTTTGCAAGATGAAATGTGTAACCCCTCACCGAGCTGAACTGCCATGACCAATACAACTTTTTCTCATGCATAGCAGTCATAAACCATGATGCAAGGATGTATTTCAAAAGAAAAATGACACCCTACAATCCAAAGGAAGTGGCTTCTGTTTATGGAAGGGAACAGTAAGAGAGAAAGTTTCCATGTGGGCAGTTGTCATTTGTCTGCACTTTTCTTGCTAAACATCAGTTCTTCCTGAATACAAATATTCTGTCTATCCTTTAAAATAGTGTCCCAGCTAAGCCTGGGAACCACAGATGGACACGGAAACCCAGAGGCCTTTTTAATTATAAAAAAGGAAATGAAAATTAGCTCTTTCCCCCTCATTCTCCTTCTCAAAAATGATCATACAGAGGGGCTTCCCCTGATGGTCCAGTGGGTAAGGACACCGCCTTGCAGTGCAAGGGGCGCCGCTTCGAGCCCTGGCCTGGGAAGATCCCACGTGCCGTGGAGCGGCTGGACCGATGTGCCCAATTACTGAGCCGGAGCTCTGGAGCACATGCGCCCAGAGCCGGTGCTCTGCAACAACAGAGGCCACCGTGATGGGAGGCCCACAGGGGCCAAAGAACAAAGACGGATGAAAATGGAGAAATGAAAGACCAACGGAAGTGGCCTGTTCCCCCCCCTCCCCCCCCAACCCGACCCCCGCCCAAAATAAATAAATAAATCTTTAAAAAAAAAAAAAAGATCATACAGAGACTTCTGTACTGGGAAGGCTAAAAGATGCATGCCTTTGTTTCAATGCATCAAAACAGAGTGAGGAAGTTAAGAAAAGAGAATGTTGAGGGCATGAGGCAGGATTAGACAAAAGACAAAAAACAAGGGGTACAGTGCTGTGCAGTGTTTGGGTATTCCTAGGGCATGACAGTATCCCTGAGGTGGTGAGCTATTAGTCAGGCTTGAACGCTGACTGGGTTATCTCTTCCTTCTGAATGTCTAGGCCTATGATATACATCTGAGCTACCTGGGCACTCAATGCAAAATTATCAGCACCAGTAGAACTGTACCAGTAGTAAGAGTTGTAATGATAATTAATATTTATTGAGTGCCTAGTGTGTTCCAGGCACTGTGAGTGTTATCTTTATGTACCTAATAAAATTCTGACAGTAATTCTACAAAGTAGGACAATTACTATCTGCATTTTGCTGTGAGAAAACTGAAGCTCGGAAAGGATAAGTTACGTTCCCAGGGTCACTGAACAATCAATAGCAGAAGTGGAAGTTGAATCTTCAGGATATTCATTCTATTCCCTGCTCCACATGCTACCTGAATAAAGTGAGTGGAGTTGCTACAAGCTAAACTTGGAAGGAGAAGCTGCTTCTGTTTCTAAGGACTTGACTCTGACTTTGGAAAAATTCTGTTTGCATTTCAAAACAACACACTCGCTGCAGTTCTATTGTCTTGCACAAAAATAGGTACCTCTGAGTGGAATGATACTCATGCTGGTGGGGTGTGACTGAGTAGGAATAGGATTATATTGGAATTTCTTAGTCCTTCCCCAAGTATTGTGCCAAAGGAGGTGTGACACTGGGCAGATCCTGGCATGGTTTTAAGAATAAAAGTGGGCTAATGAGATAGGAAAGTAAAGGGAAGGTACAAAAGCCCAGGGAATCCAGGCTGAGTGAAGAAACATCTATATCTTTAAATAACAGAAACAGTTTAAGTTTAAAACAGGAGTTCAACTGAGAGAGTAGCTTTGGAACATATACATTACCACGTGCAAAACAGATAACTAGTAGGAAGCTGCTGTATAACACAGGGAGCTCAGCCTCGTGTTCTATGACAACCGAGAAGGGTGGGATGGGGTGGAGGGGTGGGAGGAAGATTCAAGAGGGAGGGGACATATGTATACTCATGGATGATCATGTTGTACAGCAGAAGACAACACAAAACTGTAAAGCAACTATCTTTCAATTAAAAATAAATTAAGAAATACTAACAAAACTAAAACCAAACAAAAAAAACAGCAGTTTTCCATTTGGGCCTCAAAAGATAATCAGTTACATATAGCTGATCCACTTGGGGAGCTATAAAAATGCAGATGCCTGGATCCAGTTGTGTGCTGGCTTACAGGCCAAATGTTAGCACTTTTTCCCAACTCTGTGTTCCAGAGCATCGTTTATTGATGGGAACATTTATGTCATGGGGAGAGTGAAGGACAGGGAAGCCTGATGTGCTGCGGTTCATGGGGTCACAAAGAGTCAGACAAGACTTAGAGACTGAACAAAACATCATGGAAATTGGCCAGAGCTACAAATCTGGAAGAGCTGGTGGCTAACATCTATTGGCAGCTATTGCCTGAATCTACCCTCAAAGATATTGATTTATAGTTTGGTCATCAGGAGTTTTAAAACGTCCCCGGGGGACTCAATGGACATAAATTTGAGCAAACTCCAGGAGACAGTGAATGACAGGGAAGCTTGGTATGCTGCAGTCCATGGGGCCAAAAAGAGTCAGACACAACTGAGCAACTAAACAACAAGAGGATTCAAACATACAACTAAATACAACTGCTCCAGCCTAAAGCCCAGTACTGTAAATGCAGATTTCAGCACTAGCATCATCTGGGAACTTATTAGAAATGTAGAACGTCTCCCACCCTGTCACCCCTGGGGTACTGAATCAGAATCTGCACTTTAACCCCATATACATATTAAGAGTGTGAGAAACACTGGTCCATAACATTTAAAACAGGCAAGTGCTTATGTTCCACTGACCTAATCAAATAAAAAGGAAAAGAGAGAAGCAGAGCAGAGCAAGACAGAGAGAAGGGCACATTAGTGAGTACAGAGGCACAGCAAGCCCACAGAAAAGATGCACTTGGCAAATACTTGCAAGGCTGGGCTGAGATCCTATGTTTTCTCTGTTGTTATCATAAGCCACTCAAGAGACTTTTTATAGCATTCTCTATCAGTCATCAACTTCGAAGAACTGTGAAAAGAGGCCAAAGAAAAGTACGTAGCAGATTTCACCAGAACCATATTTCACAGCAGGGCTTCCCAGGAGGTGCTAGTGGTAGAGAATCCGCCTGCAGTGTAGGAGGTGCAAGAGACAACTAACTGTTTGATCCCTGGGTTGGGAAGATCCCTTGGAGAAGGGAATAACAACCCACTCCAGTATTTTTGCCTAGAAAATTCCATGGAGGGAGGAACCTGGTGGATTACAGTCCATGGGGCCACGAAGAGTCAGATATGAGTGAGCACACACACAACACATTTCACAGCAGTGCCTTTTATATCCCTACTAAGCTCGTAAAATCTGACTGAAGTCCCAATAGACAAAACTTCAAGGATAAGGCTTGGCATGCTGGTGATGAATAATAACTTCACATGCCTTTACATAGATTCTAGAGTTCAGAGATTTTTAGCAAATATCAATATCACTTCACAATCAATTTCTTATTTGGTTTCAGACAGCTGGGCTCTGCTAATATTGAACTGATGAAAGTCTAATATGGGAGAAAAGCTCACTGTTAATTTTCTGGGGTCTGCTCTTAAGCAAATTAGTATCAAGATCAAGAACTTTTTTTCAATGAAAATGTTGAGAAATGCTTCAACCTACATCCAATGAAATGTAGAAATCTCAATGTTAAAAAAAATTAGAGAATCATAGGTCTGGGAGAGACCTTGAAATTCCAAGTAGAATCATCACTGAATCCCCAAAAGTTCTCTTTCCCTCAAGGAATGTTCAAATAATTTCCTGATTCTTTCATCATCTTTCACTGGACACCAGGCAGGAAAGTCTTGATTACTTATTCTTAGAACAAACCTTTATTGAGTATGTGCTCTGTGCAGGCACTGAACTGGATACATGGAAGTTAAGGATGAATGAGATACATGTCATTTTTACTGGTTCATGGATGATTTAACCAACACACTGCTGCAACCAGCTACTTGTGCAACTTCCTTAGTATGCCCATCCAAACTCTCAAATCAAAAAAAGCAAGGCTGGGCTGAGATCCTATGTTTTCTCTGTTGTTATCATAAGCCACTCAAGAGACTTTTTATAGCATTCTCTATCAGTCATCAACTTCGAAGAACTGTGAAAAGAGGCCAAAGAAAAGTACGTAGCAGATTTCACCAGAACCATATTTCACAGCAGGGCTTCCCAGGAGGTGCTAGTGGTAGAGAATCCGCCTGCAGTGTAGGAGGTGCAAGAGACAACTAACTGTTTGATCCCTGGGTTGGGAAGATCCCTTGGAGAAGGGAATAACAACCCACTCCAGTATTTTTGCCTAGAAAATTCCATGGAGGGAGGAACCTGGTGGATTACAGTCCATGGGGCCACGAAGAGTCAGATATGAGTGAGCACACACACAACACATTTCACAGCAGTGCCTTTTATATCCCTACTAAGCTCGTAAAATCTGACTGAAGTCCCAATAGACAAAACTTCAAGGATAAGGCTTGGCATGCTGGTGATGAATAATAACTTCACATGCCTTTACATAGATTCTAGAGTTCAGAGATTTTTAGCAAATATCAATATCACTTCACAATCAATTTCTTATTTGGTTTCAGACAGCTGGGCTCTGCTAATATTGAACTGATGAAAGTCTAATATGGGAGAAAAGCTCACTGTTAATTTTCTGGGGTCTGCTCTTAAGCAAATTAGTATCAAGATCAAGAACTTTTTTTCAATGAAAATGTTGAGAAATGCTTCAACCTACATCCAATGAAATGTAGAAATCTCAATGTTAAAAAAAATTAGAGAATCATAGGTCTGGGAGAGACCTTGAAATTCCAAGTAGAATCATCACTGAATCCCCAAAAGTTCTCTTTCCCTCAAGGAATGTTCAAATAATTTCCTGATTCTTTCATCATCTTTCACTGGACACCAGGCAGGAAAGTCTTGATTACTTATTCTTAGAACAAACCTTTATTGAGTATGTGCTCTGTGCAGGCACTGAACTGGATACATGGAAGTTAAGGATGAATGAGATACATGTCATTTTTACTGGTTCATGGATGATTTAACCAACACACTGCTGCAACCAGCTACTTGTGCAACTGCCTTAGTATGCCCATCCAAACTCTCAAAATAGAGCCAAAAATCTGAAACTATTTCTCATTGGGGAAAGACTGTATGATTGGATGAGAATTTCTAGTGACTGCTTAGTTAAAGAAATGTATCATGCTAGTAGAAGAGAAAAATTATTTTCAAAAGAGTTAAATGAATGAACGAATATATGAAGATATTATGACTCAGGGTTATTTCAACAGAAACATTTTTAATTGGTTGACCAAGTGTGGCAATATTGAGCTTTTAATCTCTGTTGGCCTTTTCTGATTAAAAAATATAATTCTACCTGCCTGACTTTTTTATCCTGAGACAAACTCTCCTTATAATAAAACAGCTTATAGGACCAGAGATACGTGATCGATAAGAATCTATTCCATGTGTAAGTTCTTCTGCCAGACAGAATTGGCAGCAAAAAAGTAAAGTAAAGGCAGATGAGCAGGTTCTCTTTTCCAAAGTGAAAAATAAGCAACAGTCTAGTCTGTCACTGTGGCCCTTTCAGATGAGTAGAACTTGGACATTCATCAGCTTTCTATGTGAACACATTGAAATCACTCTGCTGATTTGTGCCATTAGCTATTTGACTTGAGAGCATGCCCTTACAAGTTCAAAAGCCATAAATCCTCTAAGATTTTTCTATTTGTTTGCTCTCTATAAAGTCCATAATTGTTTTTTCCTTCTAGTGACCTCAACCATGTGTCTTGGGTCATTTTAAGAAGGAAAAGTCTGAGATCCTTTGTTAAAAACTGGAAAGAGAGTTTTTCCATTCTATGTTGCAACAACAATAGAATGACACACACTATACAAAATCTCAAATAATTTCCTGAATCCCCAAAAGTTCTCTTTCCCTCAAGGAATGTTCAAATAATTTCCTGATTCTTTCATCATCTTTCACTGGACACCAGGCAGGAAAGTCTTGATTACTTATTCTTAGAACAAACCTTTATTGAGTATGTGCTCTGTGCAGGCACTGAACTGGATACATGGAAGTTAAGGATGAATGAGATACATGTCATTTTTACTGGTTCATGGATGATTTAACCAACACACTGCTGCAACCAGCTACTTGTGCAACTGCCTTAGTATGCCCATCCAAACTCTCAAAATAGAGCCAAAAATCTGAAACTATTTCTCATTGGGGAAAGACTGTATGATTGGATGAGAATTTCTAGTGACTGCTTAGTTAAAGAAATGTATCATGCTAGTAGAAGAGAAAAATTATTTTCAAAAGAGTTAAATGAATGAACGAATATATGAAGATATTATGACTCAGGGTTATTTCAACAGAAACATTTTTAATTGGTTGACCAAGTGTGGCAATATTGAGCTTTTAATCTCTGTTGGCCTTTTCTGATTAAAAAATATAATTCTACCTGCCTGACTTTTTTATCCTGAGACAAACTCTCCTTATAATAAAACAGCTTATAGGACCAGAGATACGTGATCGATAAGAATCTATTCCATGTGTAAGTTCTTCTGCCAGACAGAATTGGCAGCAAAAAAGTAAAGTAAAGGCAGATGAGCAGGTTCTCTTTTCCAAAGTGAAAAATAAGCAACAGTCTAGTCTGTCACTGTGGCCCTTTCAGATGAGTAGAACTTGGACATTCATCAGCTTTCTATGTGAACACATTGAAATCACTCTGCTGATTTGTGCCATTAGCTATTTGACTTGAGAGCATGCCCTTACAAGTTCAAAAGCCATAAATCCTCTAAGATTTTTCTATTTGTTTGCTCTCTATAAAGTCCATAATTGTTTTTTCCTTCTAGTGACCTCAACCATGTGTCTTGGGTCATTTTAAGAAGGAAAAGTCTGAGATCCTTTTGTTAAAAACTGGAAAGAGAGCATTTTTACACAGACAGAAAGGAGTGGGCCAACTAACTCCATCCTCTAATTTGCACAATTCAGTCAACAACAATAGAATGACACACACTATTTTTTTTCATACAAAATCTCAGATGAGACTCTATATTCCTAAGATGTTTGCAACAAAGGTAAAACTGTCTATGAGCCAGTTTACATGCATCTCGCCTGGATCATGTCAAATCATATTCTTCCCCCTTTATTACCCTTAAAGTGCCTGAAGTCTGGCTTGGCAAGCAGTGTGGACTTGCTGTGGAGTCCAGCTCTGTCTGATAAGCAGGTGACAAAATAAAACATTCCTTTCATTGGAGTTCTTCACTAACCACTCCAAGGTAGAAAATCAAAGACCTCACTGAACTGGACCCCATGTCTGTGCCATCTTGATAAAAGGCAATATGGAGAAACACTCTTCACTTTTAGGAAAGCTGTGACACAAACTTGTAATTCCTTTTGTTTACAACCACAGTGAGTTACGGGCTTCCCAGGTGCTGCTAGTGATAAAGACCTATCAATTAAGGCAGGAGATGTAAGAGATGCAAGTTCAATCCCAGGGTCAGGAAGATCCTCTGGAAAAGGGACTTGCAACCCACTTCAATATTCTTGCCTGGAAAATTTCATGAATAGAGGAGCTGGAAGGCTACAGTCCATGGGCTACAAAGAGTCAGACTTGACTGAACACAAGCACACACATAATGATGAGTTATAGGTATACTGAACAATAAAGTATTTCAAAATCCTTGAGGCGCTCATCTCAAAACTCAGACCACTCATGATTTTTTTCTTGGAAGTATATATAGAAATGGTCAGAAATGAGATTAATTCTCTGATAGGGAATTATTATTACCAAATTGTTACTAGTTTGTCACCAAGATTTACATTCTGCACAATATGTTTGCATCTATCAGCTCTCTTAATTTTCACAAATCTGTGTATCCCGCTGTGTGGCAGGGGGCAAACAGGCTATAGATGTGTCTGAACTCTGCTATAGAACTGACCTGATGCGTGAGCTGGGGCAAGACCCTTAACTGGGCCAAAGGCTAAGTTTCTTGACATCTTTAAATTTGTGGCAAGGCTTAAAACATAACTCTGAAAGGAGAGGCATTTTACACAGACAGAAAGGAGTGGGCCAACTAACTCCATCCTCTAATTTGCACAATTCAGTCAACAACAATAGAATGACACACACTATTAATTTTCATACAAAATCTCAGATGAGACTCTATATTCCTAAAATGTTTTCAACAAAGGTAAAACTGTCTATGAGCCAGTTTACATGCATCTCGCCTGGATCATGTCAAATCATATTCTTCCCTTTATTACCCTTAAAGTGCCTGAAGTCTGGCTTGGCAAGCAGTGTGGACTTGCTGTGGAGTCCAGCTCTGTCTGATAAGCAGGTGACAAAATAAAACATTCCTTTCATTGGAGTTCTTCACTAACCACTCCAAGGTAGAAAATCAAAGACCTCACTGAACTGGACCCCATGTCTGTGCCATCTTGATAAAAGGCAATATGGAGAAACACTCTTCACTTTTAGGAAAGCTGTGACACAAACTTGTAATTCCTTTTGTTTACAACCACAGTGAGTTACGGGCTTCCCAGGTGCTGCTAGTGATAAAGACCTATCAATTAAGGCAGGAGATGTAAGAGATGCAAGTTCAATCCCAGGGTCAGGAAGATCCTCTGGAAAAGGGACTTGCAACCCACTTCAATATTCTTGCCTGGAAAATTTCATGAATAGAGGAGCTGGAAGGCTACAGTCCATGGGCTACAAAGAGTCAGACTTGACTGAACACAAGCACACACATAATGATGAGTTATAGGTATACTGAACAATAAAGTATTTCAAAATCCTTGAGGCGCTCATCTCAAAACTCAGACCACTCATGATTTTTTTCTTGGAAGTATATATAGAAATGGTCAGAAATGAGATTAATTCTCTGATAGGGAATTATTATTACCAAATTGTTACTAGTTTGTCACCAAGATTTACATTCTGCACAATATGTTTGCATCTATCAGCTCTCTTAATTTTCACAAATCTGTGTATCCCGCTGTGTGGCAGGGGGCAAACAGGCTATAGATGTGTCTGAACTCTGCTATAGAACTGACCTGATGCGTGAGCTGGGGCAAGACCCTTAACTGGGCCAAAGGCTAAGTTTCTTGACCATGACATGTGGGTTAATAAAAGTTATCTCATAGGAGTGTGGCAAGGCTTAAATGAGATAATCTTTGCAAAACTAACTTCTGACTATTAAATAATTACTTAAAGCTCTTAGCACATTGTCTTGTCATATGGCATGTGCTCATTAAATAGTAATTCTTACTATTATTAGACTGGGAAGGATAGACAACTACACTCAAGAGGGATTAAATGAATGCTCAAGGGCATATAATCAATTGTTCCAAGTACCAGGGACTAGACTCGAGGTTTTCTACCTCTTACCCTTATATATTTTATCTGTGTACATGCAATTTTTCTTCACATAAATGGTACTCTATTAGATACTGCAAGGGATGAATACAAATGTTAGAAAACACAGTCCAGATTTCTACTTCAAGGTAAGATGAAGGCACAGGTATTAGATTTACTCACCTGTCTGAAACAACCAGAAGTCCAACAGAATACATAAAACGACATTTTCAAGACACTAGGTATCAAAAATGAAGAATAGTAGTCTCCTGAAAATGGGAAAAAAGCAAGTGGAGGCCTCTGATTATTCTAGCTTTAAACTCTGAGAGTAACCAGGGTGTGATAAAGGGAGGGGAAACCCAGGAGGCACCCGAAGGACATCCGGAGCTAAGATGTAGCTAAGAGCCTGGGGCAGTCAAGGCAGTGAGTTCACAGAACAAAGCACTACAGAGGATCCAGCTGCACAGTGAGAACCTCGAAAATTTCATGAATAGAGGAGCTGGAAGGCTACAGTCCATGGGCTACAAAGAGTCAGACTTGACTGAACACAAGCACACACATAATGATGAGTTATAGGTATACTGAACAATAAAGTATTTCAAAATCCTTGAGGCGCTCATCTCAAAACTCAGACCACTCATGATTTTTTCTTGGAAGTATATATAGAAATGGTCAGAAATGAGATTAATTCTCTGATAGGGAATTATTATTACCAAATTGTTACTAGTTTGTCACCAAGATTTACATTCTGCACAATATGTTTGCATCTATCAGCTCTCTTAATTTTCACAAATCTGTGTATCCCGCTGTGTGGCAGGGGGCAAACAGGCTATAGATGTGTCTGAACTCTGCTATAGAACTGACCTGATGCGTGAGCTGGGGCAAGACCCTTAACTGGGCCAAAGGCTAAGTTTCTTGACCATGACATGTGGGTTAATAAAAGTTATCTCATAGGAGTGTGGCAAGGCTTAAATGAGATAATCTTTGCAAAACTAACTTCTGACTATTAAATAATTACTTAAAGCTCTTAGCACATTGTCTTGTCATATGGCATGTGCTCATTAAATAGTAATTCTTACTATTATTAGACTGGGAAGGATAGACAACTACACTCAAGAGGGATTAAATGAATGCTCAAGGGCATATAATCAATTGTTCCAAGTACCAGGGACTAGACTCGAGGTTTTCTACCTCTTACCCTTATATATTTTATCTGTGTACATGCAATTTTTCTTCACATAAATGGTACTCTATTAGATACTGCAAGGGATGAATACAAATGTTAGAAAACACAGTCCAGATTTCTACTTCAAGGTAAGATGAAGGCACAGGTATTAGATTTACTCACCTGTCTGAAACAACCAGAAGTCCAACAGAATACATAAAACGACATTTTCAAGACACTAGGTATCAAAAATGAAGAATAGTAGTCTCCTGAAAATGGGAAAAAAGCAAGTGGAGGCCTCTGATTATTCTAGCTTTAAACTCTGAGAGTAACCAGGGTGTGATAAAGGGAGGGGAAACCCAGGAGGCACCCGAAGGACATCCGGAGCTAAGATGTAGCTAAGAGCCTGGGGCAGTCAAGGCAGTGAGTTCACAGAACAAAGCACTACAGAGGATCCAGCTGCACAGTGAGAACCTCGAAATCTGCAGAGGTTTCCACTTGAGTATTCAGGGGAACACTTATCAGTGCACGTATGTAAAGAAATCAGTAACGGGAAGATACCTGGAAAGTCTGAAGATACCTGGAAACTAAATGAACATACTTCAAAATAACCTAGGGAGTCAAATAACTCAAAAAAGAAATTAAAATACTCTGAACTGAATGAAAATGGAAAGCAGCATATCAAAATGTATAGGATGCTGCTAAAGAAGTTTATAGTATTAAAAAGTTTCTATGAAAAAAGTTTAATTACTATTTATATTAAGAAGAAAAAGTCCCAAATCAATGACCTCAGCTTCTACATGAGTAACAGGAAAAAGCACTAATTAAACCCAAGGTAATTGTAGAAGAAAGAAACTAATGAAGAGCAGCATAGAAACCAGTGAAATACAGGATACAGAATAGAGAAACATCAATTAAAGCACTGGTTCTTTGAGAAGATCTATAAAATGTATAAACCTATATAGTTAAACTGATGAGGAAATAAGAAAGAAGACACAACCTCAAGGAATAAGACGTGACATCACTATAAACTTAATGGATGTTAAAAAAGTATAATAAGGCAATGTTATGATAATTTTATACCAAGAAATCTGCCAACTTAGGTGAAACAGGTAAGTTTCTTCAAAGACACAAAAGTATCAAATCAAGAAGAAACAGATAACTTTATTAGTCCTATACCTATTAAATAAGTTGCTTTTGTACTTAAAAACCTTCACACAATACATTCACCAAGCCCAAATGTCTTCACTAGTAAATTTCGCCCAATATTTAAAGAAGAACTAATACCATTTCTACACAATGTCTTCCAGAAAATTGAAAAGGAGGGACTACATGCCAATTCACCCTATAAATTCAAAAATGAAGAATAGTAGTCTCCTGAAAATGGGAAAAAAGCAAGTGGAGGCCTCTGATTATTCTAGCTTTAAACTCTGAGAGTAACCAGGGTGTGATAAAGGGAGGGGAAACCCAGGAGGCACCCGAAGGACATCCGGAGCTAAGATGTAGCTAAGAGCCTGGGGCAGTCAAGGCAGTGAGTTCACAGAACAAAGCACTACAGAGGATCCAGCTGCACAGTGAGAACCTCGAAATCTGCAGAGGTTTCCACTTGAGTATTCAGGGGAACACTTATCAGTGCACGTATGTAAAGAAATCAGTAACGGGAAGATACCTGGAAAGTCTGAAGATACCTGGAAACTAAATGAACATACTTCAAAATAACCTAGGGAGTCAAATAACTCAAAAAAGAAATTAAAATACTCTGAACTGAATGAAAATGGAAAGCAGCATATCAAAATGTATAGGATGCTGCTAAAGAAGTTTATAGTATTAAAAAGTTTCTATGAAAAAAGTTTAATTACTATTTATATTAAGAAGAAAAAGTCCCAAATCAATGACCTCAGCTTCTACATGAGTAACAGGAAAAAGCACTAATTAAACCCAAGGTAATTGTAGAAGAAAGAAACTAATGAAGAGCAGCATAGAAACCAGTGAAATACAGGATACAGAATAGAGAAACATCAATTAAAGCACTGGTTCTTTGAGAAGATCTATAAAATGTATAAACCTATATAGTTAAACTGATGAGGAAATAAGAAAGAAGACACAACCTCAAGGAATAAGACGTGACATCACTATAAACTTAATGGATGTTAAAAAAGTATAATAAGGCAATGTTATGATAATTTTATACCAAGAAATCTGCCAACTTAGGTGAAACAGGTAAGTTTCTTCAAAGACACAAAAGTATCAAATCAAGAAGAAACAGATAACTTTATTAGTCCTATACCTATTAAATAAGTTGCTTTTGTACTTAAAAACCTTCACACAATACATTCACCAAGCCCAAATGTCTTCACTAGTAAATTTCGCCCAATATTTAAAGAAGAACTAATACCATTTCTACACAATGTCTTCCAGAAAATTGAAAAGGAGGGACTACATGCCAATTCACCCTATAAATTCAGTGTTATACTGATATAAAAAGGGGACAAAGACATTATAAGAAAGAAGGCTAAAAGAATAAGAAGACATCTAGCAAGTTGAATCCAATAATAAATAAAAGGATGATACAAATTTCCTAGGAACATATTTGGTTTAAGATTTTAAAAAATTAATGTAGGTTACCATATTAACCAACTAAAGTGGAGAAACTACATGTATAATAATCTCAATAGTTGATTAAAAAGCATTTTGTAAAATTGAACATCAATTATTATTGGCCAAAACTCTCAGAAATCTAGGAATACAGGTTACTTCTTAACTGGATAAAGGACATCTATGAAAATAATGCTGTAACTAAAAAAATCTGCTACATCAAGCAGACAAAAGCAAAGCTGTTTTGACTAGGGAAGAATTCAGCCTCCCACCCTCAGCCTGCCCATCATGTGGAGCCGAGAGCACTGCCACTGAACTCTGACTGTCCAGGGGCCATGATGTGAAAATTATCCCTGGAGGCCATGGACAACCAAGGAACCAAAGCATGGACAAATAGCGTTCAAGACCCACTCTGTGTGATAGTTGTATCATAAACATGGTCAACAGTCCGCCTCAGGGTGGTAGTAGGATGTAATGGCCTAGCCCAAACTAAAGCCTGGCCATGTGTCTTCAAGTAGGCCTTCTACCAGTGAAGCATGATAAGAGTATAAGATCACAGAATGAGGACACACACATCTGAAGGACATTTCTCAGCATCAGTAGTGCATCACTATAAACTTAATGGATGTTAAAAAAGTATAATAAGGCAATGTTATGATAATTTTATACCAAGAAATCTGCCAACTTAGGTGAAACAGGTAAGTTTCTTCAAAGACACAAAAGTATCAAATCAAGAAGAAACAGATAACTTTATTAGTCCTATACCTATTAAATAAGTTGCTTTTGTACTTAAAAACCTTCACACAATACATTCACCAAGCCCAAATGTCTTCACTAGTAAATTTCGCCCAATATTTAAAGAAGAACTAATACCATTTCTACACAATGTCTTCCAGAAAATTGAAAAGGAGGGACTACATGCCAATTCACCCTATAAATTCAGTGTTATACTGATATAAAAAGGGGACAAAGACATTATAAGAAAGAAGGCTAAAAGAATAAGAAGACATCTAGCAAGTTGAATCCAATAATATATAAAAAGGATGATACAAATTTCCTAGGAACATATTTGGTTTAAGATTTTAAAAAATTAATGTAGGTTACCATATTAACCAACTAAAGTGGAGAAACTACATGTATAATAATCTCAATAGTTGATTAAAAAGCATTTTGTAAAATTGAACATCAATTATTATTGGCCAAAACTCTCAGAAATCTAGGAATACAGGTTACTTCTTAACTGGATAAAGGACATCTATGAAAATAATGCTGTAACTAAAAAAATCTGCTACATCAAGCAGACAAAAGCAAAGCTGTTTTGACTAGGGAAGAATTCAGCCTCCCACCCTCAGCCTGCCCATCATGTGGAGCCGAGAGCACTGCCACTGAACTCTGACTGTCCAGGGGCCATGATGTGAAAATTATCCCTGGAGGCCATGGACAACCAAGGAACCAAAGCATGGACAAATAGCGTTCAAGACCCACTCTGTGTGATAGTTGTATCATAAACATGGTCAACAGTCCGCCTCAGGGTGGTAGTAGGATGTAATGGCCTAGCCCAAACTAAAGCCTGGCCATGTGTCTTCAAGTAGGCCTTCTACCAGTGAAGCATGATAAGAGTATAAGATCACAGAATGAGGACACACACATCTGAAGGACATTTCTCAGCATCAGTAGTGCATAAAGCCATTGAATAAACATTGTGAAATCTCCCTGAATTTTAATTAGACATGAAGAATGAAGAAAAGCTATTTTGGTGTACAAGTGGGTAGCCGCAAAATACAATGCAAAACTACCTGTATTTCTAATTCTAAAAAGTGAGATCGATTCAAAAGAAAATTCAGACTTTCAACAGACAGCCTCAGACTCAGGGATTAGGTACTCATTCTCCTATCAAGGGGTCCAAAGTGAAGACATTTGAGAAGCATGAAATGAATCTATATGGATCTTCACGTTGCAGATAAAGAATCTCAGGCCCAGATTCTTTATGCGACTTATCTGAGGACAGCATTAGATAGCAGATAATTCTTTGTGAGGTACCCGAAGGCCTACTTTTTCAGAAGTATCTGGAAAAATTATTAATTATTCAAGGAGCCAAAAAATTTGATTTAATGCTTTCCACAGAGTAGCTGACTATATGAAGTGAGGGCACCAATAGGGTTCCCTGACAGCTCAGCTGGTAAAGAATCTGCCTGCAATGCAGGAGACCCTGGGTCAGGAAGATCCCCTGGAGAAGGGATAGGCTACCGCTTCCTCTATTCTTGGGCTTCCCTTGTGGCTCAGACAGTAAAGAATCTGCCTACCACTGCAGGAGACTTGGGTTTGATCCCTGGGTTGGGAAGATCCCCTGGAGAACAGAAAGGCTACCCATTCCAGTGCTCTTGCCTAGAGAATTCCATGACTTGTCCATAGGTCACAAAGAGTTGGACACGACTGAGCGACTTCACTTCACTTCAATGAAGCCAGAGTTCATGTAATTATATTTTCAAATTAATTAGGATCATAAATGTGCATGTCAAATCCTACAACCGAGATCACATAAAATGAATGCCAAATAAGTATTAAATACAATGAGAATCACGGGCATATAGTTGAGAGAAGAGAGACAGAAAGAGAGAAAGAGAGCACACTTTCAGCTGCGACGGAAACTTGCAGATTGGTAACCACTGAAAAGAAGAGGAGAAGCTTACATTTTCCTTCCTTACATATGCATAGCTGATTTGAAACATCCTCTGAAGCATGATAAGAGTATAAGATCACAGAATGAGGACACACACATCTGAAGGACATTTCTCAGCATCAGTAGTGCATAAAGCCATTGAATAAACATTGTGAAATCTCCCTGAATTTTAATTAGACATGAAGAATGAAGAAAAGCTATTTTGGTGTACAAGTGGGTAGCCGCAAAATACAATGCAAAACTACCTGTATTTCTAATTCTAAAAAGTGAGATCGATTCAAAAGAAAATTCAGACTTTCAACAGACAGCCTCAGACTCAGGGATTAGGTACTCATTCTCCTATCAAGGGGTCCAAAGTGAAGACATTTGAGAAGCATGAAATGAATCTATATGGATCTTCACGTTGCAGATAAAGAATCTCAGGCCCAGATTCTTTATGCGACTTATCTGAGGACAGCATTAGATAGCAGATAATTCTTTGTGAGGTACCCGAAGGCCTACTTTTTCAGAAGTATCTGGAAAAATTATTAATTATTCAAGGAGCCAAAAATTAGATTTAATGCTTTCCACAGAGTAGCTGACTATATGAAGTGAGGGCACCAATAGGGTTCCCTGACAGCTCAGCTGGTAAAGAATCTGCCTGCAATGCAGGAGACCCCTGGGTCAGGAAGATCCTCCGGAGAAGGGATAGGCTACCGCTTCCTCTATTCTTGGGCTTCCCTTGTGGCTCAGACAGTAAAGAATCTGCCTACCACTGCAGGAGACTTGGGTTTGATCCCTGGGTTGGGAAGATCCCCTGGAGAACAGAAAGGCTACCCATTCCAGTGCTCTTGCCTAGAGAATTCCATGACTTGTCCATAGGTCACAAAGAGTTGGACACGACTGAGCGACTTCACTTCACTTCAATGAAGCCAGAGTTCATGTAATTATATTTTCAAATTAATTAGGATCATAAATGTGCATGTCAAATCCTACAACCGAGATCACATAAAATGAATGCCAAATAAGTATTAAATACAATGAGAATCACGGGCATATAGTTGAGAGAAGAGAGACAGAAAGAGAGAAAGAGAGCACACTTTCAGCTGCGACGGAAACTTGCAGATTGGTAACCACTGAAAAGAAGAGGAGAAGCTTACATTTTCCTTCCTTACATATGCATAGCTGATTTGAAACATCCCCAATCCTGCAAAGCACCTTTTCCTTATGGACTTAAACTGGGAGTATTCTCCCAGGTATAATGGGGCTGCCATGGCAAGGACTGGGGCTGGATTATATGACCCACTAGGTCCCTGTCAATTCCTAACAAGATATGTGTCTATGATGACATAAAACTGTTCATCTAAGTCCACTATGTGGTGGAAACTTGTAACAAGCACTTGCTTAATGCTTGTCTTGTGAAACAGGAAGAAATAGTTATTCATTTGTTTAATTTCAAATGAGACCTTCATTAAGTAGTTTAAAGAGATAAACTCTGAGAGGTGATATTCCTGCCCCACACACCTGTAGGTGAATGCAAACAATGACAAAATGCCCCACAGTTCACGGAGGCATGAGCAGAGGGACAACCCCTGTGGCAGGCAGGACGTGGCATCACTTGCAGTACTGTATCAGGAACTGGAAGGAAATGGCTTTTGGAATACCACACGAAGAATGTTCTCAGGGTATCTTTAATGGAAGATAGCTATTGGCCAAATAGCTGAGACTCAGGCTACCACCAAAACAAACCCTGTGTTAACTCTTGACTTACTTTTTTTTTTTTTTTAAATATTTATTTATTTGGCTGTGCTGGGTCATAGTTGCAGTATGTGGGATCTAGCTCTCTGACCAGGAATCAAACCCAGGCCCCCTGCACTGGGAGCCTGGAGTCTTAGCCACTGGACCACCAGAGAAACCCCCTTGACTTACTTTTTAAAGGGGAAGAAACACTTTCATTTAGCAGAAATCTCTTGAGAACTGAGGACTGTGTTCAGTTTTCTGTCAGGCAGATGTTCACTTGGTTTTCACTCAAGAGAGAGGCAGACAGATTCATTAAGAGACAGACTCACAAATTTCTCTTTGGAAAATTCACCACAGATTTTTCTTAAGTGGCTGTCTTCTGTGATTGCTGTCATGGACATTTCAGTTCAGATTGCAGTCATGCCTCTTTCATTTTGAAAGCTACTGCGGCACTCCACCACATGCCAGGCTTCCATGAGTAAAGAACAGGGTAGGGCAGGGAAGAAGAGTAGCAAAGAGGGTCGGCACTCTGGCGCCTAATGCCCTGTTCCTGCACTAAATCCCAGTCTTCCTGGCATTACCTCCTTTGCCATGAGCTGTCATTAATTCCTTCCAGCTTCTACTCCAAGCAAACTCTACCTCCTTGATTATATTCTGGGATTCATTTGCTGGGCCGGTGCCTAGCTTGGTTACACATGTGTAGCTACTATTGAAACCTAATATTGCACAGTAAAATGCCTGGATGCTGAACTGACTTTCTATTCTGTGGGCTGACTAGGCAGAGAAGGAGAGGACTACCTTTCAACTAAAAAATATTTTTCTATTATAACTCGAAGGGCTTCTCTGCTTTGTTCTTAAAACCTGAAGGAAGAAAGCAAAGACCGTTAAGCCCATGGACTTTCCCCCAAACCAACACATTCTCTGCCACAGAGTCAGCAAATCTCTGCTTTATGTCTTCTTAAAACTCTTTCTGGATGTAGTCATGTTCTGTGTGGCCTCAGCAATGAGTTCCACACTAAACTGTGCACTGCCAGGGAGTAACCATTTATAGTGAGGGGAGAGAGTTGGGACACTTGCAATCCAGGTCACAAGGAAGGCCACCAATTGGATTCAAGTTGGTGATGCTACTCCAGGACTCTCTGGGCAGAGATGGGATGTGTCTTCCTGTGAGTGACAGGATTTTAACATCAAGCAAAGTGTTCATGTTGAAGCAAGAAGCTTGAGCCAACTCCTAAGAAAGGGAGACTGGAAGGAGTAAGGTAGGGAAGACAGAGATGACAGAGCAGGAAACTGAGTAGAAACTCAGTAACACACTACTATGCAGGACAGCTTGGCAGGCTTCCAGGCACCCATGGATTCATACCAGTCTAATTTTAGAACCCTCTTTCAGGTCTAGAGGTCCTTATCATCTGCCAGATTTGGTTCACAGCATGCTAACCTTTCATCATCTTTCACACAGACCTTTCATGGGATAGGATTTGAGCAGGCAGGGTTTGACTGCTATTTCTGCATCAATGATCAAATCATAAATACATCAAGATAATTAAGAAATTATTTTTGAAGCTAAATAAGGGAGGAGAGGTTGGCCAGGTGACCATCAAGCATTTAACTGGCCAGACTAAAATTCTCTGGTTTACATGAAGTCATGTTTTCAGAGGGCAGTCTAAGTCTCAGATTTTGAAACTTTCCTAAGTAATTTGCTTTCTTTCCTTTATATTTTCCTTGGGGAAACTCAAGTTTTTGGAGAGCTTCCTGAAAAAACTACACTCACAGTAGACATGTGATCATCCTGTTTATCTTTTCATGTTTCTGGTACCAGTTGTCAAGTTATTTCACTTTGAAAAGTGCCAGTCTCTCTCCACCTTCTTCAGCCCCAAGCAGAAGCCCTTAGTGGAAATTAATTTCATTAGCATCTCTCAACAGATCCTCAAAACAGCAGGAAAAAAGCAATAAAACATAGATTTCCTTCAGAAGTTCATAAAAAACATTTTAAAACTGGATTTGGACTGCAGAGATGGCTGTATAACTCTGTAAATTTGCCACACACACACAAAAAATCACTGAATTATGTACTTGAACAGTGGGTCAGTTTCATGGCATCCAAATAATATCCTATCATAACACTGCTAAAAAGAAGAGTAAAATGTAAATTGTTCTATAGATCTTAACTATGATAAAACTAATAGGGCTTCCCTAGTGGTCCAGTGCAAGGGGCGCTGGTTCGATCCCTGGCCTGGGAAGATCCCACGTGCCACAGAAAGGCTGGACTGACGAGTCCAATTACCGAGCCAGAGCTCTGGAGTGCATGCACCCAGAGCTGGTGCTCTGAAACAACAGAGGCCACTGCAATGGGAGGCCCACGCGGGCCAAAGAACAAAGATGGATGAAAATAGATAAATGAAAGACCAATAGAAGTGGCCCGGCTGTCTCCCTCCCTAGAAAAAAAAAAAAAAACTAATAATTTCTGGACTTCTTCCTATCACTAAGCCCCAAATAAGAGATGTGTGTTTAGAGCTTTATGAAGATCATTTTAATTTAATTATCACAATAATCCTCTAACGTAAAAATTATTTTCCTATTTTTGCATGTAAGGGAAAAGTCACAGGGGAAATAAGTAAGAATTGAGGGTCACTCAAGAGCAGGGATCTGAACCCATGTTTACCTGGTAGCCTATCAAGGCACAGGCTCATAACCTCTGCCCTGTAGTGTCTGCCTGTAAGCTTCTAGGCAAACTAACTCTGGTTTAGTCTACTATGTGAAATAGACTACCTAATTTCCCACAATTCCTTCCTTTAATACCTTCACAGAAATGTGAGTTTATTTTCCTCCTTTCTTCCTCAGTCATTCACTTTATCATCATTTACTGTGCTTCAGTGTTTTTGAATCTTTGGCTGTCTTTCAGCTGTATATTAGCTGTGTTTTAATCTTTACTTGTGTCAGGTAACTGCTGAAGTGCCTGACATCTTAGATCAACAAAGCAGAGGACTCCAGGCTCTGAGGGAAAATTCCTTCTCAGTGTTTGGAAAAGCAAGTTTTCCATAATTTAAATTTTGCATTAACAGTAGACCTTTTGAGTCTATTGAATACGGCAACTCTTTGGAGAAATATAAATTGATCTCACAGTGCATATTATAAAAACCCATTTGTCTGTAAATGGTTTCACATGAGACATAGTTTATTCCACAGGTTCACTTTCTAAATTAAATCCTTCTCTCAAGTCAGAACACTAAGACAAAGCAGGCTTCATAGATGAATAACGGAGTTTTTCATTAACAATGAAAACAGTATAAAGTTGAAAGGTCCACTCGGCAGATCTGAAATGTGGGAACAATTCATAATTGAGGGCCTAATATTTCATTAAAAACTCTCTTTGAGGTATCATCAGGCAAACTTAAAAATTCTCCACCACTGGCCATTTCCAAGGACAGATGCCAGTTTGACCACACATTTTAAACATGTGTCTGGAGAATTTTATGTAGCTCCTTTACAAACTTAAAGAGAAATGTATTCTCTATTACCAAAGAAAGTTGGTCTGTTGGGAGGATTTAGGAATGGAAAAAATGTAGAAAATAATCCACAAGTAAATACTAGGGCAGTTTCTATTTGTCTCTATGCCCATACTGGTTAGAAGTTAGGTTCTTTTGAAGACTGCACACTAGTGATGCATAAATGCATTTTGGATGAAAAGTAAGAAAAGGAGCCATGACCAGAGGGTGGCATAATAAGAAATTAAAGCCATTTCACTGAGAAGCTATTGCTAAAGCATGTCTTCAGCTGAGACCACCACGTGGTGATCCATGGGGACATTACCAGAGCGGTGGCCCAATGAAGCCCTTTAAAGATCATCATTATTACTGTGCTTCTAGTTGTTTAGTCTACTATGTGAAATAGACTACCTAATTTCCCACAATTCCTTCCTTTAATACCTTCACAGAAATGTGAGTTTATTTTCCTCCTTTCTTCCTCAGTCATTCACTTTATCATCATTTACTGTGCTTCAGTGTTTTTGAATCTTTGGCTGTCTTTCAGCTGTATATTAGCTGTGTTTTAATCTTTACTTGTGTCAGGTAACTGCTGAAGTGCCTGACATCTTAGATCAACAAAGCAGAGGACTCCAGGCTCTGAGGAAAATTCCTTCTCAGTGTTTGGAAAAGCAAGTTTTCCATAATTTAAATTTTGCATTAACAGTAGACCTTTTGAGTCTATTGAATACGGCAACTCTTTGGAGAAATATAAATTGATCTCACAGTGCATATTATAAAAACCCATTTGTCTGTAAATGGTTTCACATGAGACATAGTTTATTCCACAGGTTCACTTTCTAAATTAAATCCTTCTCTCAAGTCAGAACACTAAGACAAAGCAGGCTTCATAGATGAATAACGGAGTTTTTCATTAACAATGAAAACAGTATAAAGTTGAAAGGTCCACTCGGCAGATCTGAAATGTGGGAACAATTCATAATTGAGGGCCTAATATTTCATTAAAACTCTCTTTGAGGTATCATCAGGCAAACTTAAAAATTCTCCACCACTGGCCATTTCCAAGGACAGATGCCAGTTTGACCACACATTTTAAACATGTGTCTGGAGAATTTTATGTAGCTCCTTTACAAACTTAAAGAGAAATGTATTCTCTATTACCAAAGAAAGTTGGTCTGTTGGGAGGATTTAGGAATGGAAAAAATGTAGAAAATAATCCACAAGTAAATACTAGGGCAGTTTCTATTTGTCTCTATGCCCATACTGGTTAGAAGTTAGGTTCTTTTGAAGACTGCACACTAGTGATGCATAAATGCATTTTGGATGAAAAGTAAGAAAAGGAGCCATGACCAGAGGGTGGCATAATAAGAAATTAAAGCCATTTCACTGAGAAGCTATTGCTAAAGCATGTCTTCAGCTGAGACCACCACGTGGTGATCCATGACCCACAGAAGGACACATTCATGGCCACTGGTAGTGCTAATGGTAAGGAATCCACCTGCCAATGCAGGAGACACAAGAGACAATCATTCAGTCCCTGGGTCAGGAAGATCCCCTGGACTAGGAAATGGTAACCTGCTCCAGTATCTTACTTGGAAAATTCCATGGGCAGAGGAAGCTGGTGGACTGCAGTCCAGGAGGCCACAAAGAGTCAGACATGATTGAGCAAATGAGCGTAAGTTAACAAAGGGAAAATAAACCAACAAACCGAAATGATTATGCTGTAACACAATTGCAACTTAAATCTTAATCAGACTTAAATCTTCCATATCCAGATAGAAGACATACTTGTTAGCTTTTGCTTTCATTATTCTTTTTATCTCTTAATTTAAAATGTTTTAAATTAAACCTTATAGTAATTCTTAAATTATCAATTTCCAGTTCTATTTTTCTATTTATCTGTCTTTAAAGTTCATCATAACCAACTTTTGAACACGCTTTTGTCTAAGTGTTTCAGAGAATAGGAATTTCAAAGCAAACAAATGTGACTGTTGTTGGAAAATAAAAATAACCACTGAGCCCGTGGACCAGAGTTATAGGAATTGGTCCATGACCAAGACCACAGGTTGGCAGTGGCAAAGGGCGTCCAGTCTGCAGGCACAGGGCCATGCCTGCAGCACCACAGCTCATGGAGGATGGACAGGACGGAGGCAGTGACGGGTGTGTCTTACTGGCGTTTTCTGACGCACCTGAAGGCAAGGGTGGTGGGCACAGAGCACAGGAGAAGAATTATGTTAGTGCCTTCATTGCAACATAATTCTCCCCTACTCAAGAAGTGGCCCAGGGAAAGCGGAATGGGAGACAGGTCATAAGCATGGGCTCCAGGACAACTGTTTTCTCTCTTCCCCAGCACCCAAGAGTCTGAGCATCTGGAGAGGCCAGATCTGGGTCTCTCCTTCTACTGCAGAAAGTCTGAAGCAATACTTTCTCCACTGTAGTGTGTTTTCCTCACCGTGATCTCTGAAGCGGCTGTTACTATAAACATTCATGGTTACAGATGAAGCCCTTGAATCTCAAAGAGGACACGGGGTCTACTGCAAAGGGTTTTAATAGGATTTTCATAGATGCGAAAGGTGCATTAATGATGGCGCCAAACCCCCACCCTGATGTTCCCTCCATGGAACCACACTAACTCTCTGAAATCAATACACATGCTGATGAGATTTACTGATGCTTCTTTTCACTGTAGTCATAGGAGGGAACTGGACTCTACTAAAGATAAGGGCCCTGCTGTACCAGCAGCACAGAAAATCCAACTCTGTACAGATGGTTTTAGCATTTCCCCTCGTGCTCCTTGCCTGTTCTTTTTCTTGGTTGGCATCCCACTGCATGTGTCCTAGAGACCAAGGTAGACCTGCCAATTGCCACCCTGGCTAAGGGACTCCACGGTTTCCATTCAGAGGTAGGGGTTTCCATTCAAATTCCACATTTGAAATTTGGTTTGGATTGAATTTTGGGTCACAATTCTCATATTCAAAAGGAAAAAAAAAATCTCCATAAAGGCTTTTTAAAAAGTTTTCAAGTAGAAAGATGAAAAAAAAAGTCTGAAATCCAAATTATTATACAGTTTTATTGGTGATGATCTTAAGCAGCTTTTTATTTTCAAAGATCATTGTCCACCTATCAGAATGACACTAGGAACTGTTATTCTGGAACCTGCTGAAAATGTGATATGGACAGAAAACAAGTTCCCATTTCAGAGCTTCTATATTGGATTTATGTTTCCAAAGGCCTTCTAAAGGCTAACCTGCCTACCATCAGTGTCCCTAGTGGGATTTTGTGTACCAAAGTCTCTTGGAAACATAAATAGTGACCACCGGCTGAAAGAGGTACTGAATATTAATTATTCTGTGTACAACTTTTTAAAGTTTTAAAGTACTTTCCTGTCTATGCTATATTTAGACCTCTTAGGTGTCTTTTATTATCCTTGTTGCACACAGGGGAGTTGAGGCTCAGCTCAACTTTGCATATAGCTACTAAGCAACTGAATTGACTTTTGAGTGTGAGTTGTGTTTGTGACACATCCTTGCTTCTCACAAAGAATTCTTTAGAAAAAGAAAGGCCTCTCAATATGTTATGTGACTGCAGAGCTACTGGCATGAAAGCTTCTAAATTTGCACAGTGCTGGACTCGGAGTCACCTGTGAGGTGGAGTGCAGGTACTTCCTTTGAGGCCATGGCACCAAGGATTGGCTCTGTGACTGCCAGCTCCATGGAACCACACTAACTCTCTGAAATCAATACACATGCTGATGAGATTTACTGATGCTTCTTTTCACTGTAGTCATAGGAGGGAACTGGACTCTACTAAAGATAAGGGCCCTGCTGTACCAGCAGCACAGAAAATCCAACTCTGTACAGATGGTTTTAGCATTTCCCCTCGTGCTCCTTGCCTGTTCTTTTTCTTGGTTGGCATCCCACTGCATGTGTCCTAGAGACCAAGGTAGACCTGCCAATTGCCACCCTGGCTAAGGGACTCCACGGTTTCCATTCAGAGGTAGGGGTTTCCATTCAAATTCCACATTTGAAATTTGGTTTGGATTGAATTTTGGGTCACAATTCTCATATTCAAAAGGAAAAAAAAAATCTCCATAAAGGCTTTTTAAAAAGTTTTCAAGTAGAAAGATGAAAAAAAAAGTCTGAAATCCAAATTATTATACAGTTTTATTGGTGATGATCTTAAGCAGCTTTTTATTTTCAAAGATCATTGTCCACCTATCAGAATGACACTAGGAACTGTTATTCTGGAACCTGCTGAAAATGTGATATGGACAGAAAACAAGTTCCCATTTCAGAGCTTCTATATTGGATTTATGTTTCCAAAGGCCTTCTAAAGGCTAACCTGCCTACCATCAGTGTCCCTAGTGGGATTTTGTGTACCAAAGTCTCTTGGAAACATAAATAGTGACCACCGGCTGAAAGAGGTACTGAATATTAATTATTCTGTGTACAACTTTTTAAAGTTTTAAAGTACTTTCCTGTCTATGCTATATTTAGACCTCTTAGGTGTCTTTTATTATCCTTGTTGCACACAGGGGAGTTGAGGCTCAGCTCAACTTTGCATATAGCTACTAAGCAACTGAATTGACTTTTGAGTGTGAGTTGTGTTTGTGACACATCCTTGCTTCTCACAAAGAATTCTTTAGAAAAAGAAAGGCCTCTCAATATGTTATGTGACTGCAGAGCTACTGGCATGAAAGCTTCTAAATTTGCACAGTGCTGGACTCGGAGTCACCTGTGAGGTGGAGTGCAGGTACTTCCTTTGAGGCCATGGCACCAAGGATTGGCTCTGTGACTGCCAGCTCATCACTCATCAAAATTCAAGTGGGTGAGAAGATTGGATTTTACTTAAACAACTATTTCTCTAGACTTCAACATGCTCTGTTACTGAGAAATGAATCAGAAATTAGGAACTAAAATTACCTTCTGCTTCTCGGAGGCCTGCTGTTGGACTAACAGAGAAAGGAGCTATGCTGACTTGTCCTATCTTGCCTGAGTCAGAGGCAGTTGCAGGCTCCCTTTTCTGAATTGCTTTAGCAATTAATTCACAATTTATCATAGCACATTCCTGTTTTACTATGATTTTAATTTATACTATGTGGCGGTGGTTTAGTTGACTAAATTGTGTCCGATTCTTGTGAGCAAAGCTCTTCTGTCCAGGCAAGAATATGGCAGTGGATTGCCATATCCTTTTCTAGGGGATCTTCCCAATCCAGGGATTGAACCTGTGTCTTCCATAATTTCCCACTATATTGTGACCCATTTTGAGGCCAGAACTGTTTCTCATCTAAATTGTACAGCCCCTGATACAGAGTACAGGTTTAATGATCATTCACTGAGTGAATGAATGACATAAGGGAGATCTGCCGTATGAATGAACTTAGAAACTCATGGAATATTTGTGCTAAAGCATCTCCATGTGTCAGGGGCCTATCAGATTGGAAAGGTGCACTGGTTAGATTGATTGCCTAATCCATTTCTGACCAGGAAACAATTTTCTGGAATTAGAAAAATAATTAAAATTTTCTTTTTCATACCATAGAGAATCTTTGTTTATAAATATGGTGCTGTTGTTTGTTTTAGTCAACTCATTCCTGACTCTTTTGCAACTCCATGGACTGTAGCCTACCAGGCTGCTCTGTCCATGGAATTTCCCAGGCAAGAATACTGGAGTGGGTTACCATGCCTTCCTCCAGAGGATCTTCTCAACCCAGGGATCAAACCCAGGTCTCCCACATTATAGATGGATTCTCTGCCTTCTGAGCCACTAGGGATACCCAAGAATACTGAAGTGGGTAGTCTATCCCTTCTACAGGGAAACTTTCCAACCCAGGAATCGACCAGGGTCTCCTGCATTGCAGGTGGATTCTTTACTATTGAGCCACCAAGGAACCCCAAATATGGTGCTGCTGTTCCATAAAACAGAGAGTAGGCACATATCCCTGTTCCAGCATTGGGATGTGCTGGATCAAACCATTCACAGTTTCTCACCTTTCCTCTGCTAACCGGTTGTGTGGTGTATAGGTTGACATGTATCTAGCAAAAGCATCATCCGAGTGGAGCATCTGAGAACATGGTATGATGAAGGGGCTCTAGTTAAACCAGGCAGACGGAAAGTGGAGCACCTGTTACAGACCAGGATCAGAAGAAAAGGCTCTCATCATGATAACCAAAGAAGAGCTGATCTTTTGTCTCTGCCCTCCAACTCCATTCTCTTGTACTATAGGACTGCTCTACAAGTACTAACAACACTTTGAGGTATCAAGAAGTAGGATGGGTCTATTCTTTTAACTAGCACTTCTATAGCATTTGCTGTTTCTGAAACACTTCTACACACCTTTATTAATTAATCCTCAGGAGGGTTTTCCCTGGTTGCACAGTGGTAAAGAACTCTCCTGCAATGCAGGAGACCTGGGTTCGATCCTGGGTAAGGAAAATGACATAAGGAGATCTGCCGTATGAATGAACTTAGAAACTCATGGAATATTTGTGCTAAAGCATCTCCATGTGTCAGGGGCCTATCAGATTGGAAAGGTGCACTGGTTAGATTGATTGCCTAATCCATTTCTGACCAGGAAACAATTTTCTGGAATTAGAAAAATAATTAAAATTTTCTTTTTCATACCATAGAGAATCTTTGTTTATAAATATGGTGCTGTTGTTTGTTTTAGTCAACTCATTCCTGACTCTTTTGCAACTCCATGGACTGTAGCCTACCAGGCTGCTCTGTCCATGGAATTTCCCAGGCAAGAATACTGGAGTGGGTTACCATGCCTTCCTCCAGAGGATCTTCTCAACCCAGGGATCAAACCCAGGTCTCCCACATTATAGATGGATTCTCTGCCTTCTGAGCCACTAGGGATACCCAAGAATACTGAAGTGGGTAGTCTATCCCTTCTACAGGGAAACTTTCCAACCCAGGAATCGACCAGGGTCTCCTGCATTGCAGGTGGATTCTTTACTATTGAGCCACCAAGGAACCCCAAATATGGTGCTGCTGTTCCATAAAACAGAGAGTAGGCACATATCCCTGTTCCAGCATTGGGATGTGCTGGATCAAACCATTCACAGTTTCTCACCTTTCCTCTGCTAACCGGTTGTGTGGTGTATAGGTTGACATGTATCTAGCAAAAGCATCATCCGAGTGGAGCATCTGAGAACATGGTATGATGAAGGGGCTCTAGTTAAACCAGGCAGACGGAAAGTGGAGCACCTGTTACAGACCAGGATCAGAAGAAAAGGCTCTCATCATGATAACCAAAGAAGAGCTGATCTTTTGTCTCTGCCCTCCAACTCCATTCTCTTGTACTATAGGACTGCTCTACAAGTACTAACAACACTTTGAGGTATCAAGAAGTAGGATGGGTCTATTCTTTTAACTAGCACTTCTATAGCATTTGCTGTTTCTGAAACACTTCTACACACCTTTTATTAATTAATCCTCAGGAGGGTTTTCCCCTGGTTGCACAGTGGTAAAGAACTCTCCTGCAATGCAGGAGACCTGGGTTCGATCCTGGGTAAGGAAAATCCCCTGGAGGAGGGAACAGCAACCCACTCCATTATTCTTGCCTAAAGAATCCCATTGACAGAGAAGCCTGTCATACTACAGTGCATAGGGTTGCACACAACTGAAGTGACAGAGCATGTGCGTACAACATAATAATGATAGTTCATTAAGTAGATTCTGACCTGGGTTAGGACCGAGGTGTCCCTGCACCTGCTACATGATCTTGGGCAAAATTTAACCTCTCTGAGCCCCAGTTACCATCTGTATAGAGGTAATAATAGTGTCTATCTCAAAGGTTGAGATTAAAAGTATTTGGATGAGTTCCTGGCCTTTAAGTGTTTAATAAAGGACACTTGTAAAAGATGTAAATATTATTCTCATCATTTTTAAAAGACATCTCTTTACTTCTGCAGCCTTGGAGAGCTGTTCTAAAAGGCAAACCAGAGGAGACCTTCTGAATTAAGTGCTTACTCTGCACCAGATCTCAAGTACGTTGGCTCAGAGTCCTGACAGTCTTTGGTCATAGCGCCCACTGACTTGAGTCAGTTGCCTGCTTAGGTCAGGACCAAGCCTGCAGTTTCTTCTCATCACATGACTCTCTTTCCTGTCTCTGCACTATCTCACACTGTCTTGTCCCGGCCAGGCAAGACACAGTATAGGCCATTGGAGCAGGATGTTTCATATAGTAAGCCGGGAAGACAGCTTTTCTTAGAGAGACTGTTTTTGGAAGAGAAATTCCTCCTTTCAAGTAAAATAATACTAGCTGAAATCACTGGGCTATGCCAGCAACATCAGGGCATCATTAAAAGAAAAGCCTTGACTAAGCAGTGTTTATAATTTCAGAGTTGTTTGGAGTTCACAGTATAATTTATGCCATGTGTTCTATCATTAATTCAACTGAGCGCAAAACACCCACTTGTGACACAGCATCTCCCATAATAAGGAAGACACACTCTTTCATTGAACTGGGAGGTTTCCTTTGGAAACCATTATTTGTTGGTTAGCATTTCCTTTCAACCATCTAACTGGTTGGAGACAATAAAAACAACCTCAAGGGTGGAGAGTTCAATTTCAGGGTCTATGTGCCCAGAACGTGTACAATGAGTGGTGTCCTGGGGTAGTTTGGTTTGTTGGTGGGAATCTGCCTTGACTCATGTTGAGGAATCAAGAATACCTCTGGAATTGAACAGAGACTCTGAAGTATCTTTAAAGAAAGTCTTCCAGGCAACAAGGTAGTGTTTCTCTGTGTGGAGTACAAGGGAGGCCACAGCTGTGAAGAATTGAGTGCTGACTCCTATCATGGGGCTGCCAGAAGTTTGTTGAGCACACCACAAAACAGAACCTTGAAAGGGCTTAGTCCCTTCTCAGATGTCTGTGTGCAAGAAATCTGGGATGCCTAGGATGACTAAATCACTAAAGGGAAGTGAACTAGTGGAATCTGTAGTGCAGCTTTTAAAAAAGTGTACCAACAAAATTCTTTGAAAATAAAATAAAACCACACACACACACGCACACACACACACACAACATATACCCCTAACCTCTGCCTTGGTTTCATGGGATAGGAGTAAGATTTGAAATGTTACTTCTGCAACACTTAGTGAAAACACGGTTAAGTCTTCAAGATGGAACTATGATGGAAGAAAGCTAGTTGTCTCTGATTTATTTCCATGGAATAGCATGATCTCATTAACTATCAATGGTCCAGATACTTCCTGGGCTGATTTTCTGGCCTTCCCGACTTACACAGGAACTGCAAGCATGAGTAACATGGCTTTGGGAGGCTCTGCCAAACATTAGCAAAAAGGGGCAATCTTAGAGAGACTGTTTTGAAGAGAAATTCCTCCTTTCAAGTAAAATAATACTAGCTGAAATCACTGGGCTATGCCAGCAACATCAGGGCATCATTAAAAGAAAAGCCTTGACTAAGCAGTGTTTATAATTTCAGAGTTGTTTGGAGTTCACAGTATAATTTATGCCATGTGTTCTATCATTAATTCAACTGAGCGCAAAACACCCACTTGTGACACAGCATCTCCCATAATAAGGAAGACACACTCTTTCATTGAACTGGGAGGTTTCCTTTGGAAACCATTATTTGTTGGTTAGCATTTCCTTTCAACCATCTAACTGGTTGGAGACAATAAAAACAACCTCAAGGGTGGAGAGTTCAATTTCAGGGTCTATGTGCCCAGAACGTGTACAATGAGTGGTGTCCTGGGGTAGTTTGGTTTGTTGGTGGGAATCTGCCTTGACTCATGTTGAGGAATCAAGAATACCTCTGGAATTGAACAGAGACTCTGAAGTATCTTTAAAGAAAGTCTTCCAGGCAACAAGGTAGTGTTTCTCTGTGTGGAGTACAAGGGAGGCCACAGCTGTGAAGAATTGAGTGCTGACTCCTATCATGGGGCTGCCAGAAGTTTGTTGAGCACACCACAAAACAGAACCTTGAAAGGGCTTAGTCCCTTCTCAGATGTCTGTGTGCAAGAAATCTGGGATGCCTAGGATGACTAAATCACTAAAGGGAAGTGAACTAGTGGAATCTGTAGTGCAGCTTTTAAAAAAGTGTACCAACAAAATTCTTTGAAAATAAAATAAAACCACACACACACACGCACACACACACACACAACATATACCCCTAACCTCTGCCTTGGTTTCATGGGATAGGAGTAAGATTTGAAATGTTACTTCTGCAACACTTAGTGAAAACACGGTTAAGTCTTCAAGATGGAACTATGATGGAAGAAAGCTAGTTGTCTCTGATTTATTTCCATGGAATAGCATGATCTCATTAACTATCAATGGTCCAGATACTTCCTGGGCTGATTTTCTGGCCTTCCCGACTTACACAGGAACTGCAAGCATGAGTAACATGGCTTTGGGGAGGCTCTGCCAAACATTAGCACTGGGAATACATGAGGGGTGCAAGACAACAGACATCTAAATCACAACCTGTCCCTTGAGTCACGCTCAGTGCCTCTCTCCTTTCCACCCACAGTTAGTTGGTTGCTAAACTCTATTAACTTCCAAGGAAATCTTCTAAATCTGACCCTCCCTTGCCTTACTTGGAGTCACTGCTAGTCTCTTGTGAGGAGTGCTTCACAACCTCCTCATTTAGCTCCCCAACTTTCCTTTTGTCCTCTTCCACTCTGCTCTCTGCCATGCCCCACAAGGACCCCTCTAAAACACCAATCAGCTTGTGCCTGACAAGCTCTGACGTCCTGTCACTGACCACGGGATAGAGTTCAAACTCCTTCCAAGAGCCTCTGGTGGTCTGGGAATTTATCTATCTGGGTTCTGTCATTGACTGGTGAATGTCCTTAATCTCTTTGAACCTCAGCCTCCTCATCCATAAATGAGTATAATAATAGTGCTAATCTCCAAGACTGTCATAGGGGTTCGGTGAGATAAGGTAAGTGAAGTCTCAGATAATGGCAGACAGAAGTGCTAAATGAATGCTGTTATAATTGTGCACGGCCCCCAGCAACATCCCTTACATTAAATAACCTGCAGTTCCTGGAATAGGCTAAAGTGTTTCATATCTCAGGGACCTAGTTCCTATTGTATTTATTAACTGATATATCAACTGATTATTCACTCACCAGGTATGTACTGAACACCTACACATGACTGTGATCTCAGCACCAACCTTTGATTGAGGGCCAAAGATATGACAATGAACAAGACAGAATAGGTACTAGTTCTCCTGAAGCTCACATTCCAAAAGTGAGGATCCAGACAATAAAATGTTTTTATAAATAAATTAAATATTTTAATTCATTTGGCATTATTTAGTGTTAAATAAATAAATATGAAATATCAAACACAGTTTGATGTTTGAACACAGTAGGGTAATGGGACTGGTGGCAGGCTGAACTAACTCTTCTTGGAGATCAGAGCAGGTCTATCTGAGAAAATCACAAGAAGGAATCTGGAGTCAGTAAAGTTTCTCTAGTCCAAGAAACAATGTTTAATCAAAGTAAATGCCAGATATACATATAAAGTATTAGGTTTTATGAACTTAAACATGACCTTCCATTTCAAGAGAGTATTTTGAGTTTTTCAATTTAAATTTAATAGAACCCAGGTAGTTTGAAACACTTTCCAGGACTCAAATTCTGAGGTCATTCAGTGATTTCTTCTGTCACAGATATTATGCTGCATCTTAAGGAAACAATGATAAAAATACTGTCGTGGATAAGAAAAAAACATAATCATAGTACAAAGTGCTACGGGGCACAGAGGAAGAAGTACAAGACATTGGCTTGGGAAACTTATTAGAGGAAGAGTGGGTTTGAGTGGGATGATGAGCTCCATTTTAAACATGTAAGCTTGAGGTGGATGCAAAAATCAAGTAAAGATGTTGAATAAGAGCTTGGATGTATGGATTTATAGTTCTCTTGTTGTCAAAGAAACAGATTTGTGAATTACCAGCAAATGTGTATGTGGCAGCTGAAGCCATGGAAATGAACAAGATTGACAAGAGAGTGAGGGATCTCCAAGACTGTCATAGGGGTTCGGTGAGATAAGGTAAGTGAAGTCTCAGATAATGGCAGACAGAAGTGCTAAATGAATGCTGTTATAATTGTGCACGGCCCCCAGCAACATCCCTTACATTAAATAACCTGCAGTTCCTGGAATAGGCTAAAGTGTTTCATATCTCAGGGACCTAGTTCCTATTGTATTTATTAACTGATATATCAACTGATTATTCACTCACCAGGTATGTACTGAACACCTACACATGACTGTGATCTCAGCACCAACCTTTGATTGAGGGCCAAAGATATGACAATGAACAAGACAGAATAGGTACTAGTTCTCCTGAAGCTCACATTCCAAAAGTGAGGATCCAGACAATAAAATGTTTTTATAAATAAATTAAATATTTTAATTCATTTGGCATTATTTAGTGTTAAATAAATAAATATGAAATATCAAACACAGTTTGATGTTTGAACACAGTAGGGTAATGGGACTGGTGGCAGGCTGAACTAACTCTTCTTGGAGATCAGAGCAGGTCTATCTGAGAAAATCACAAGAAGGAATCTGGAGTCAGTAAAGTTTCTCTAGTCCAAGAAACAATGTTTAATCAAAGTAAATGCCAGATATACATATAAAGTATTAGGTTTTATGAACTTAAACATGACCTTCCATTTCAAGAGAGTATTTTGAGTTTTTCAATTTAAATTTAATAGAACCCAGGTAGTTTGAAACACTTTCCAGGACTCAAATTCTGAGGTCATTCAGTGATTTCTTCTGTCACAGATATTATGCTGCATCTTAAGGAAACAATGATAAAAATACTGTCGTGGATAAGAAAAAAACATAATCATAGTACAAAGTGCTACGGGGCACAGAGGAAGAAGTACAAGACATTGGCTTGGGAAACTTATTAGAGGAAGAGTGGGTTTGAGTGGGATGATGAGCTCCATTTTAAACATGTAAGCTTGAGGTGGATGCAAAAATCAAGTAAAGATGTTGAATAAGAGCTTGGATGTATGGATTTATAGTTCTCTTGTTGTCAAAGAAACAGATTTGTGAATTACCAGCAAATGTGTATGTGGCAGCTGAAGCCATGGAAATGAACAAGATTGACAAGAGAGTGAGGGAAGACTGAGGAGAAAGCTAGGACAGATACAAGAATCAGAAAGAGGAGGAGAAACCCCTGGAGGTGTTAAAGAAAAAGGTCATGTGCTGTCTTGGAGACCAAGAAAGAGTTTTGAGTTGAAGGGAGTATGCCCTGTGTCAGCTTTTACAACGTTATCAAGGAAGATAAGAATCTGACAACTAGAGAGACATAGGCAAGGGCAGTGGAGGCAGAGAAGAGGCAGCATGGATGGTAAGGCAGAGGAAACAATGAGAGAGGATAGCTGCGTGGGGCGCTCCAAGACTACCGGACAGACTCAGGTCCAGCGAGAAACGGTTGACATGTCTGATAGACTTGCTTGGTGAAATCTAAGCAAGTATGTAGAATTCACCTCTATCCACAAGCATTCAGTTAATAAATCTAATTTCTCCCATGATATAAAGGCTTCTACTACTGAGCGCTCCACATGTCTGGCAGCATGCTTGTGCATCTGTAGAGCTGGTCTTTGTGGCTTGCCTGCCTCTGGATGCTCTAGTAAGTATAAAATCCAGACACATTTTGAAAAAGCTCTTTGAAGTAAACAGAAGAGGCTAAAATCAGAAGCCAAATACTCATCATAAGGCACTTTGACATAAATCATTTTCATGTAGAAACCCAATTACTTTTTCAGTGCTGTCCATGTACGTGAGACCTCACACCAGGCCTGCCCTTTCCAGGGCCACGCCACGAGCCTTGCCCTTTGCCGGCACAAAGCCGCCTCTGTGTGTTGCCTCCATCCTGAAGGTGGCCACAAGGCTGCTGCCACTTGCACTCTGGTGGTACAACAGGCATCGGCAGAGGGTAAACAACAACCTGGAGACTGAAACTTGGCTCAGCTTGATTGCATTTCAAACCCTAAATAGAAGATGTAATGTTCTATGTGCTCTGCTAGCAAAACCCTGACTCCAATATTTATCACCCTTGACAGTCTCAATTTCCAACTACTAAATGAAAGGGCATTGGATACCACCCTACATTTGTATATGGGTATTTGTGAGTATCATTGTAAATGCCATGAATCCTATTTATATCTCATAATTACATACAATGCTCAGTGTAATTTATAGGTAGAGAGTGTTTACTTTGAAAAAAGAGAGCTAATGATTTTGTTTGACAACATCATGCATTTAGAAAAATTCCCAACAGAGTCAGTAATCCAGTGTACTTTTAAGTTAGTCTAACGTTACCTACCTTTATTATTCACATTTGTTCTTTCAATTTGGTTCAGTTAAAAATAAAATTAAAAAGGGCTTCCCTGGTGGTCCAGTGGGTAAGGACATTGCCTTGCAGTGCAAGGAGCACCAGTTCGATCCCTGGCCTGGGAAGACCGGAGCGGATGGACGATGTGTCCGACTACCGAGCCGGAGCTCTGCAGCTCATGCACCCAGAGCCGGTGCCCTGCAGCAAGAGGCCCACACAGGCCAAAGAACAAAGATGGACGAAAATGAATAAATGAAAGACAAATAGAAGTGGACAAAAAATAAAATAAAGTAAAATTTAACTGAGATGATATATTTGACATAAGTCTTAATGACTTTATGAAAGAAACCAAAAAAACAAAAACCCTCAATGACAACTTATTAAACCAAAAGATAACAGGCCAAAAACAAAAAATGAAGTCATATTCAAAGTAAGGGTCTGTATAGGCCAGGTTTAGAGGAGAGTGCTATTTTATTTAATATGTATAGATTCAGTTATCACTAAGCAAAAAACTTCTGTTAATTTAAGATCAGATAAATACCATTAAATAGTGCGTCTTGGTAGAATAACTCTTACAGGATGATTTTTATGAGCTGAGGCTTTGAGAGAACAAAGGAATCTTCTTTTACAATGGAACATTTTAAGTGCTTATTTTAACAAAATGCTTACAGATAGTCTTTTTACTTCTTTATTTTCAAATAATCCACAGGAGGATCTAGGCACCAGCTAGATAGAAGAAAAGTGGGTAAATGTAAAACAGCTTTACAAGAAAAACCAAGAAAGAAAAGTTAGTACTCTGCTTTTTGAGAGGAACTGCATCAACTAATTGATGCTTCTAGCATGTCTGAGGCCTAAAGAAACCATCAGATACACAAGACTCAGGAGAAAGAAACAACAAATGCAGCTTGAAGGAAAGAGGAGATCCACACTGGGGTTCATTCATGGGCTAACAAGAAGTCCAGAAAGAAGAAGCCTCATAAGTCAGATAGTCTGACCACCCGTAGCTACGTTCCTTGAATTGGATGCTATACGCTTCTGAAAGACAGTCTGCTGTATGTTCTTCCTTTTCAATCCATTAGATAATTTCATACAAACATTAGGGTGGCAGTATTCTAACATGCCTACACTATAGTTATATGATATTCTCCCTGGCTTAGAAGAATTCTGAAGTCCCTCTGTTCCAGAAACAGAGTTCCTACCATTGTTCAGATTCTCCTGAGAAGTGGAAAAGGAAACAGAGAATGCCTATTATACTCAGGGAACTGTTAGATATACCATCTCATTTGATTAAAGGTTGCATAGCAACCTTGTGAAGGGCTATCATCTGCATTTTACAATAAAGGACCTCAGCCTCACAGACATTAAGCTGACCAAGGTTACACGGCTAATGAAATTAGAGGCAAAGTCTCAATATGAGTATAATATGACTCCTTACAAAAGCTTTCCTGGTGACTCAGAATGGATCTGACCATTCACATTTCCCAAATATCTCCAGGGACTGATCAAGCTCAGTTCATTCTCTGTGGACTCTGCTGGGAGTAAAAGGACTAGCCATAGAAGAACTTGCCCTTTGTGAAACCTAAGGTAGAGACTACAGCTCAGTGTAAATACTAGGTCAGTGGTCACTAGCAGGTTCCCTAGGAGAAACACAACTGCTTCCTAACTACTCAATGTTATTCAGAAGAAATACCTCCTAAAGAAAAGAAAGGAGACAAGGCAAATAGAAGCTACAGCTAAAAATATACCAGCAAACTATGCACAAAGAGAAAATATAGCTATAGTAATAATATTAAATTAGAATTCAAGGAGACAGAAGACACTATAAAATGAAAAAAAAGTATCATTCACAACCAGAATATAATATTTTTGTGCCAACAACATTAGACCAATGAATTGATGAGTTTCCCTGATGCTAATGAAGTCAAATACAATATTGAAAATAAGAGCAACTTGAGAAACATGATAATATATGTATATATCTGATAGATATACACACAGAAATATCTACATTACAAAGGATGCATATTCTTCCAATTGTGATATTTAATTGTGTACTTGACTACAAATAACCTTAATACATTATTGAAAAAACTTTCCTAGGTCTTATTTTCTGATTATAGTTCAACAAAGATAGAAAGCAACAATAAAAAGAGGATAAAACTTAACTATTAGAAAGACTTAAGTAATCTTAGGCCAAATTATTTAGACAAACATTAGGGTGGCAGTATTCCAACATGCCTACACTATAGTTATATGATATTCTCCCTGGCTTAGAAGAATTCTGAAGTCCCTCTGTTCCAGAAACAGAGTTCCTACCATTGTTCAGATTCTCCTGAGAAGTGGAAAAGGAAACAGAGAATGCCTATTATACTCAGGGAACTGTTAGATATACCATCTCATTTGATTAAAGGTTGCATAGCAACCTTGTGAAGGGCTATCATCTGCATTTTACAATAAAGGACCTCAGCCTCACAGACATTAAGCTGACCAAGGTTACACGGCTAATGAAATTAGAGGCAAAGTCTCAATATGAGTATAATATGACTCCTTACAAAAGCTTTCCTGGTGACTCAGAATGGATCTGACCATTCACATTTCCCAAATATCTCCAGGGACTGATCAAGCTCAGTTCATTCTCTGTGGACTCTGCTGGGAGTAAAAGGACTAGCCATAGAAGAACTTGCCCTTTGTGAAACCTAAGGTAGAGACTACAGCTCAGTGTAAATACTAGGTCAGTGGTCACTAGCAGGTTCCCTAGGAGAAACACAACTGCTTCCTAACTACTCAATGTTATTCAGAAGAAATACCTCCTAAAGAAAAGAAAGGAGACAAGGCAAATAGAAGCTACAGCTAAAAATATACCAGCAAACTATGCACAAAGAGAAAATATAGCTATAGTAATAATATTAAATTAGAATTCAAGGAGACAGAAGACACTATAAAATGAAAAAAAAGTATCATTCACAACCAGAATATAATATTTTTGTGCCAACAACATTAGACCAATGAATTGATGAGTTTCCCTGATGCTAATGAAGTCAAATACAATATTGAAAATAAGAGCAACTTGAGAAACATGATAATATATGTATATATCTGATAGATATACACACAGAAATATCTACATTACAAAGGATGCATATTCTTCCAATTGTGATATTTAATTGTGTACTTGACTACAAATAACCTTAATACATTATTGAAAAAACTTTCCTAGGTCTTATTTTCTGATTATAGTTCAACAAAGATAGAAAGCAACAATAAAAAGAGGATAAAACTTAACTATTAGAAAGACTTAAGTAATCTTAGGCCAAATTATTTAGACAGTAATAAGGATCACTTCATATTAAGGGTAAATTCAGATGAAAATTTGAAAATTATTCCTTCAATAGTTTTATTATCAAAATAAAGACTTGAACGGCTTACTTTTAAATATTAGGAAAATACCAAAATAAACCAATGGAAAGCAGGAAACAGGAATTTATAAAGATAAAAGATTAAAATAATAAAAAAGAAAATATTAAAAAACTGAAAAGACCCCATCTCATTAAAAAGACAAAACAAAAACACACAAGTTTAGCAATGAGAAAGATACCATAGATATATATATTTTTTTTTTTTTGGAGGGGGCGGGTTGGGGAGGGAGTGGGGCGGGCGGGCCACTTCCATTGGTTTTTCATTTATTCAGTTTCATCCATCTTTGTTCTTTGGCTCCTGTGGGCCTCCCATCGCGGTGGCCTCTGTTGTCACAGAGCACCGGCTCTGGGCGCATGCGCTCCAGAGCTCCGGCTCGGTAATTGGACACATGGGTCCAGCCGCTCCGCGGCACGTGGGATCTTCCCAGGCCAGAGGTCGAACCGGTGCCCCTTGCACTGCAAGGCAGTGTCCTTACCCACTGGTGGACCACCAGGGAAGCCCCTACCATAGATATTGAGTAGACTTTAACCTGTAAAAGAATATTATGTGTGTCTGTGCAATCATCAGTTTGAAAGTCTGGAAGAATCATGATGTTCTATAAAAACATCAAGTGCCAAAGCTGTTCTAAGAAAAGGTGAAAAAAAAAAAAACAAAACCCTGACAGACCCATAACTATATACTGCTAGATTAGACAAGACAAAGATTTCCCACAGGGCTTCCCTGGTGGTCCAGTAGGTAAAGAGTACAAGGGGCACCTGTTTGATCTCTGACCTGGGAAGATCCCATGTGCCACGAAGCAGCTGGACCAGTGTGTCCAGTTACGTAGGAGCCAGCACACTGGAGCGTGTGCACCCAGAGCCAGTGCTCCACAGTAAGAGAGGCCACTGCAGTAGGAGGCCCACACAGGTCAAAGAATAAAGATGGATGAAAAAATAATGATAATAAAAGAGTCCAAAAAAAAGAAAAAAAGATTTCCCACAATGAAAAAAATGATATGCCATAGAAGCATGTAATAAGACCAGACAGATATGTAGTTGAGTTCTACTTAATCAAAACAGGTTAAACCTATATTATTCATGTAATTCCAAGTCATAGAAAAAGTTGGTAAACTCCTTGATTCATTTTAGGGAACTACTATAACTATAATCTTAAAACCAGATAAAAACAGTACAACCCATTGGAACAGTTACAGAAAAATGAACTCTAACTTATAAAAAGGATCAATGGGAACTATATTTGTAACAAATATATAAGAATAATGCCAAGATCCCACTATCTAATTGCTCCCATGATGCTGAGACAAATTAGGTGGAAGCACTCCATAGTGTCTGAGTAGGAAGTCCTGGAATCAAAGTAGGAGACTTGCCTTGGGTGAATACTGGAGTGTTGCTAAGATGAAATGCAGAAACCAAACTTTATTCAGAAAATTCAGTTATCATTAGGAACACAGTAGGTCTGAAGGGAACTTCTAGCCAACCATATACAATACATATATCCATTCTTTTTTAGATTATTTTTTCATATAGGTCATTACAGACTCCTGAGTAAGGACGGGTCTTTTAACCATATAGGTCATTACATAATCCATTCACCCCCCTACCAGAGATATTGAGTAGACTTTAACCTGTAAAAGAATATTATGTGTGTCTGTGCAATCATCAGTTTGAAAGTCTGGAAGAATCATGATGTTCTATAAAAACATCAAGTGCCAAAGCTGTTCTAAGAAAAGGTGAAAAAAAAAAAAACAAAACCCTGACAGACCCATAACTATATACTGCTAGATTAGACAAGACAAAGATTTCCCACAGGGCTTCCCTGGTGGTCCAGTAGGTAAAGAGTACAAGGGGCACCTGTTTGATCTCTGACCTGGGAAGATCCCATGTGCCACGAAGCAGCTGGACCAGTGTGTCCAGTTACGTAGGAGCCAGCACACTGGAGCGTGTGCACCCAGAGCCAGTGCTCCACAGTAAGAGAGGCCACTGCAGTAGGAGGCCCACACAGGTCAAAGAATAAAGATGGATGAAAAAATAATGATAATAAAAGAGTCCAAAAAAAAGAAAAAAAGATTTCCCACAATGAAAAAAATGATATGCCATAGAAGCATGTAATAAGACCAGACAGATATGTAGTTGAGTTCTACTTAATCAAAACAGGTTAAACCTATATTATTCATGTAATTCCAAGTCATAGAAAAAGTTGGTAAACTCCTTGATTCATTTTAGGGAACTACTATAACTATAATCTTAAAACCAGATAAAAACAGTACAACCCATTGGAACAGTTACAGAAAAATGAACTCTAACTTATAAAAAGGATCAATGGGAACTATATTTGTAACAAATATATAAGAATAATGCCAAGATCCCACTATCTAATTGCTCCCATGATGCTGAGACAAATTAGGTGGAAGCACTCCATAGTGTCTGAGTAGGAAGTCCTGGAATCAAAGTAGGAGACTTGCCTTGGGTGAATACTGGAGTGTTGCTAAGATGAAATGCAGAAACCAAACTTTATTCAGAAAATTCAGTTATCATTAGGAACACAGTAGGTCTGAAGGGAACTTCTAGCCAACCATATACAATACATATATCCATTCTTTTTTAGATTATTTTTTCATATAGGTCATTACAGACTCCTGAGTAGAGTTTCCTGTGCTATACAGTAGGTTCTTATTTAATCAGCTATTGTATATATAGTAGAGGGTTCATGTCAATCCCTTGGGGTTCCCTGATGGCTCGAGCAGTAAAGAATCCACCTGCAAAACAGGAGACACGGGAGATTCGGGTTTGATCCCTGAGTCAGGAGGAACCTTCTGGAAGAGAAAATGGAAAACCACTCCAGTGTTCTTGCCTGGAGAATTCCGTGGACAGAGGAGCCTGGCAGCCTACAGTCCAGAGGGTCTTAAAGACGGACATGACTGTGCACCTGAGCCTATTCACACACACACATATGTCAATCCCCATCTCCCAGTTTATCCTCCTCCCTACCTGTTCCCACTGGGTGGCCATTAATTTGTTTTCTACGTCTGGACACTGAATTTCTATGTCTGGATTTCTGTTTTTGTTGTTGTTGTTATTTGGTCTCTAAGTTATATCCAACTCTTTGTGGCCCCATGACCCCGTGGACTGCAGTCTACCAGCCTCCTCTATCCACGGAATTTCTCAAACAAGAGTGCTGGAGTGGCTTGCCATTTCCTTCTCCAATAAGTGATATCACATGATATTTTTCTTTGTCTTACTGACTTCTTTCAGTATGACAATCTCTAGGTTCATCCATGTCACTTCAGTATCTAAGATTACATTTTCACATATAGCTTTATTACCATTAAAAGATCACTAATCAAGCTAAAAGCTATTGAAAAGTCTTGATGAATTAGTATTACAAATATATAAGGAAGTCACTACAGTAGATGTACAAATTAGGTGGAAGCACTCCATAGTGTCTGAGTAGGAAGTCCTGGAATCAAAGTAGGAGACTTGCCTTGGGTGAATACTGGAGTGTTGCTAAGATGAAATGCAGAAACCAAACTTTATTCAGAAAATTCAGTTATCATTAGGAACACAGTAGGTCTGAAGGGAACTTCTAGCCAACCATATACAATACATATATCCATTCTTTTTTAGATTATTTTTTCATATAGGTCATTACAGACTCCTGAGTAGAGTTTCCTGTGCTATACAGTAGGTTCTTATTTAATCAGCTATTGTATATATAGTAGAGGGTTCATGTCAATCCCTTGGGGTTCCCTGATGGCTCGAGCAGTAAAGAATCCACCTGCAAAACAGGAGACACGGGAGATTCGGGTTTGATCCCTGAGTCAGGAGGAACCTTCTGGAAGAGAAAATGGAAAACCACTCCAGTGTTCTTGCCTGGAGAATTCCGTGGACAGAGGAGCCTGGCAGCCTACAGTCCAGAGGGTCTTAAAGACGGACATGACTGTGCACCTGAGCCTATTCACACACACACATATGTCAATCCCCATCTCCCAGTTTATCCTCCTCCCTACCTGTTCCCACTGGGTGGCCATTAATTTGTTTTCTACGTCTGGACACTGAATTTCTATGTCTGGATTTCTGTTTTGGTTGTTGTTGTTATTTGGTCTCTAAGTTATATCCAACTCTTTGTGGCCCCATGACCCCGTGGACTGCAGTCTACCAGCCTCCTCTATCCACGGAATTTCTCAAACAAGAGTGCTGGAGTGGCTTGCCATTTCCTTCTCCAATAAGTGATATCACATGATATTTTTCTTTGTCTTACTGACTTCTTTCAGTATGACAATCTCTAGGTTCATCCATGTCACTTCAGTATCTAAGATTACATTTTCACATATAGCTTTATTACCATTAAAAGATCACTAATCAAGCTAAAAGCTATTGAAAAGTCTTGATGAATTAGTATTACAAATATTTTACATGTAGCCATGGAAATATATGAATCAATTCATATAAATTCACCATAAATGTAAACTCTGCCTAGAAAAAGAGAAACATTCATCTTATTCGACCTCTTCAGAGATATTCTCATATAATTTAAATATATTTAGGTAAGTTAGAAGCTGCTAATACAGCAGAAGGCAACCACTACATTATTAACTGTTCAAGATTCCATATACATAATTTCCATGGGTCTGATAAGTTGGCTCAACGTAAGAAATACCTAAATAAATACTACTTAATGCAAAGGAAAGTTATATGTATCTTAACTGCAGTATTTCAGTACTGTCTTTTTGATAAATTGTGGGAAGGGACAAAGATATTAATTCCACTCTGCAAATGGAAGAAACACTTAGGAACTGTTGATTTATGTGAATTCTTGATATTTAATTGATTTGCATGATGAAATGTATCCCCCTAACTAAGCAGGAGTCTCTTTAAAAATCTATCAGGATAACGATATTGTAGCTCAGGGAAGTAGAGCCATTATTTTGTAATAAATTTAAATGAAGCATAATCTATAAAAATAAGGAATCACTATTCTGTACAACTGGAACTAACGTAATACTGTAAATAAACTAAACACTTCAATTTTTAAATAAGTAAAAAATAAAATAAATGTAAAAAATTAAAATCTGTCTATATGGAGAGCTATAAAAGACATTCTGATTTCAGTAGGGAAAATTCAAATATGTCTTATATGTTACATTTCTTGTTCATGACAATGCTATTGTTTATTTTTTAGAAGAATGTCTTTGTTCTGAGATAACATGCAGTGAGATTTTAGGTGGAGTGTCATGATAGAGTGTTATTCTTACAAGTGATTCAATAGCAACAAAAAACCGGAGGATGCAGCAACATATTGAAAAGTGGTGACTCTCTGTGAAAGGCATATGGGTTCTGTTGTACCAATTTTTCAACTTTTCTGAAGGGTTGTAAATTTTCAAAATGAAATATGAGAATAAATGTGATTACAGACAATCATCTGCCTTTGTCTGTTCTTTCTTAGTAGCTGAGATATGTCATTGCCATGCTTTCATTTTCCTCTGTCTCCATTCTAATATTCACCTTTCATAAATATAATCCCTAGCATTAATTAAGACCTAGCACTGTGCCAGGAAGAGACTGTTACAGATAGATATAATGGCCAATACAAAAAAACTCAGACAGATGGAATTTCTTTTAAGCTATTCAAAAATACTGAGGGAACACCACAAAATCTTGGTCTATTATGTGATTTGGAGGGATACTAGGAATATTTTTTCAGTGGCTGCATGATTCTGATGATACATGTATTCTTGTCTTTCGTCTTTCCTTTTCATCATTTTCCAGGTAATGCGTGAAATCTCCAAGCCTGGAGTGGTCTTCTTCAAGCATGGGGGTCTCTCCTGTATTAATTCCTAAATAAATACTACTTAATGCAAAGGAAAGTTATATGTTTGATTTCAGTACTGTCTTTTTGATAAATTGTGGGAAGGGACAAAGATATTAATTCCACTCTGCAAATGGAAGAAACACTTAGGAACTGTTGATTTATGTGAATTCTTGATATTTAATTGATTTGCATGATGAAATGTATCCCCCTAACTAAGCAGGAGTCTCTTTAAAAATCTATCAGGATAACGATATTGTAGCTCAGGGAAGTAGAGCCATTATTTTGTAATAAATTTAAATGAAGCATAATCTATAAAAATAAGGAATCACTATTCTGTACAACTGGAACTAACGTAATACTGTAAATAAACTAAACACTTCAATTTTTAAATAAGTAAAAAATAAAATAAATGTAAAAAATTAAAATCTGTCTATATGGAGAGCTATAAAAGACATTCTGATTTCAGTAGGGAAAATTCAAATATGTCTTATATGTTACATTTCTTGTTCATGACAATGCTATTGTTTATTTTTTAGAAGAATGTCTTTGTTCTGAGATAACATGCAGTGAGATTTTAGGTGGAGTGTCATGATAGAGTGTTATTCTTACAAGTGATTCAATAGCAACAAAAAACCGGAGGATGCAGCAACATATTGAAAAGTGGTGACTCTCTGTGAAAGGCATATGGGTTCTGTTGTACCAATTTTTCAACTTTTCTGAAGGGTTGTAAATTTTCAAAATGAAATATGAGAATAAATGTGATTACAGACAATCATCTGCCTTTGTCTGTTCTTTCTTAGTAGCTGAGATATGTCATTGCCATGCTTTCATTTTCCTCTGTCTCCATTCTAATATTCACCTTTCATAAATATAATCCCTAGCATTAATTAAGACCTAGCACTGTGCCAGGAAGAGACTGTTACAGATAGATATAATGGCCAATACAAAAAAACTCAGACAGATGGAATTTCTTTTAAGCTATTCAAAAATACTGAGGGAACACCACAAAATCTTGGTCTATTATGTGATTTGGAGGGATACTAGGAATATTTTTTCAGTGGCTGCATGATTCTGATGATACATGTATTCTTGTCTTTCGTCTTTCCTTTTCATCATTTTCCAGGTAATGCGTGAAATCTCCAAGCCTGGAGTGGTCTTCTTCAAGCATGGGGGTCTCTCCTGACCCCTACTGATTGAGGCCAGGAAGCCTGAGGATGAGGTAAATGCTCCAAAATTCTTGTGTGGGATGCAAATTTCCCATCTAAAAAGGAGGCTAGGAGGGGACTTCCCAGGTGGTCCAGTGGTTAAGACTCTGTGCTTCTAATGCAGAGGGCTCAGGTTTGATCCCTGGTCAGAGAACTAGATCCCACATGCCATAACTAAGACCCAGTGCAGACAAATTAAGGTAAATAAAACAATAATTAAAAAAAAAAAAAGAAGGCTGGAGGCATCAAGATTATTTTGAAGTTCCTCAGGCAATTTGTATGAAGTTAATTTGAGAAGCACTGCTCTATTTGCTCCTCAGTGTGGTCTGAGATTTCATGTCAGCAGAAATAAGAGTGCTTTGAAATTAGGAACCATACTTTATTAAAGAACTATTGATTTCACCATATAATCTATTACAGCATTCTTTCCTTCAAAGTTCAGAAAATATTAGTAAAGAGATTAATAGTATTGGCTTCCTGATAAATTTTTGACCATCTGTGGACTTTTAGCAAACAGAAATATGCTTCATGTTGCCTTGTTATTACCACCACCAACAACTGCCCAATTATATATTTTACCCAAATATGTTGAGTAGGGTTGTGGATTTTTACTGTTTCATTTGTCTCTCTGTTAGTGAACTTTAAAAACAATTTTCTGAAGCTCTTCTTCAGAGAAAATGCAATGAAAGTTAAGATAAATCATGAAATGCATTAATTGATAGTAAGCAGGTGATTTTTCCCCTAGCACAGATGACTTATTAATTCAACTAATACTGGAGATATGCCATTCAGGTAAAAGCTTTCCAAGGGTATGAATGTGATAATAAAAATTTTGTGCATTTTGCATCTTTGGATTTGTTATAGTTATTGCTGATGCTCTAGTACAGTGTTCTGAAACTTTTTTCCTACAGCAAATTTGATACCCAATGAAAAAAATTATTGTTCCAGTTTGATGGATTCTGGCAAGAACAAGAATTCTACAAACCAACCAATGGCCAATTCAAAGTATATTTTTATGCAAAATGTAAGGAATTGTTGCCATTTAGTGAAGTCTTAATATAAGGCACTGTGTTAAGTATTTCCATGCTTTTTAAATTCAACTATCAAATAGCCCTATGATACCTACGTATCATCTACACCACTTTTTTGGGGCAGAAGAAATGACGGCTTACAGCTTAATTTATTTGCTCTAAATCAGCTAACACAGACCAAGCTCTTCTCTTCTAATACTTCTCTTTTTTTGTAAACATTTATTTTATTTATTTATCTTTTGGGGGGTGGGGTGGGGAGGGAGGGGTACGGGCGGGCCACTTCTGTTGGTCTTTCATTTGTCTATTTTCATTTGTCTTTGTTCTTTGGCTCCTCTGGGCCTCCCATCGCGGTGGCCTCTATCGTCGCAGAGCACCGGCTCTGGGCGCATGCGCCCCAGAGCTCCGGCTCGGTAATTGGACACGTCAATCCCGCCGCTCCGCGGCACGTGGGATCTTCCCAGGCCAGGGATCGAACCAGCGTCCCTTGCACTGCAAGGCGGTGTCCTTACCCACTGGACCACCAGGGGAAGCCCTCTAATACTTCTTATAGAGGGTTTCCCAGGTGGCTCAGGGGTAAAGAGTCAGCCTGCCAACACAGGAGACATGGGTTAGATTCCTGGGTTGGGAAGATTCCTTGAAGGAGGAAATGGCAACCCACACCATTATTCCCACCTGGAGTGCATACAGTTGTAAAAGCTTTACCAATTTTCTGAAGCTCTTCTTCAGAGAAAATGCAATGAAAGTTAAGATAAATCATGAAATGCATTAATTGATAGTAAGCAGGTGATTTTTCCCCTAGCACAGATGACTTATTAATTCAACTAATACTGGAGATATGCCATTCAGGTAAAAGCTTTCCAAGGGTATGAATGTGATAATAAAAATTTTGTGCATTTTGCATCTTTGGATTTGTTATAGTTATTGCTGATGCTCTAGTACAGTGTTCTGAAACTTTTTTCCTACAGCAAATTTGATACCCAATGAAAAAAATTATTGTTCCAGTTTGATGGATTCTGGCAAGAACAAGAATTCTACAAACCAACCAATGGCCAATTCAAAGTATATTTTTATGCAAAATGTAAGGAATTGTTGCCATTTAGTGAAGTCTTAATATAAGGCACTGTGTTAAGTATTTCCATGCTTTTTAAATTCAACTATCAAATAGCCCTATGATACCTACGTATCATCTACACCACTTTTTTGGGGCAGAAGAAATGACGGCTTACAGCTTAATTTATTTGCTCTAAATCAGCTAACACAGACCAAGCTCTTCTCTTCTAATACTTCTCTTTTTTTGTAAACATTTATTTTATTTATTTATCTTTTGGGGGGTGGGGTGGGGAGCAAGGGTACGGGCGGGCCACTTCTGTTGGTCTTTCATTTGTCTATTTTCATTTGTCTTTGTTCTTTGGCTCCTCTGGGCCTCCCATCGCGGTGGCCTCTATCGTCGCAGAGCACCGGCTCTGGGCGCATGCGCTCCAGAGCTCCGGCTCGGTAATTGGACACATCGGTCCAGCCGCTCCGCGGCACGTGGGATCTTCCCAGGCCAGGGATCGAACCAGCGTCCCTTGCACTGCAAGGCGGTGTCCTTACCCACTGGACCACCAGGGGAAGCCCTCTAATACTTCTTATAGAGGGTTTCCCAGGTGGCTCAGGGGTAAAGAGTCAGCCTGCCAACACAGGAGACATGGGTTAGATTCCTGGGTTGGGAAGATTCCTTGAAGGAGGAAATGGCAACCCACACCATTATTCCCACCTGGAGAATCCCCTGAACAGAGGAACTTGGTGGGTTACTGTCCACAGGGTCCAAAAGAATCGGACTTGACTTAGTGACTGAACAACAACTTCTTACAGTTATTGAATGTCAGAAAGGTTCTTTTCAGTAGTATCTATTGACGTGAGCTGGAATCCTGTGAAACTTGCTAGGGGCAGAAGCCTGGTCTATGAGACTTCTGTAGTTTTAATTCACCCTTGTCTTGCTCAGAAGGAACATTATTTGACAGGATCATCTCAATAGCAGGTGGCAAATAGTTCAAGGAAGTAGTCTGCGTCCTACTTTACAGGTCCCACTTTCAAATTTCCTAAATCTCTGAAAACGGGATGAGGTATAGGGAAAGCTGCAGAAATTACTAAATTATTTGGATAAGTCTTTTAACAACAACAACAGAAATCCTGATTTCACGTACCTCAAAGATATTGTGGATTTGGTTCCAGACCACACACTCTAAAGCATACTGCAATAAAGCAAATCACATGAATACACACACACATATATATACATTTTTTGTTTATGCTCTACTGTAGTATATTAAGTATGCAACAGCATTACATCTTAAACAATATACAAGCCTCAACTTAAGAAATATTTATTGCTGAAAAAAATGCTACCATCAGAGCTTTCATAATCTTTTTGCCAGCAGAGGACTCTGCCTCTATATTAATGGCTGCTTACTAATCAAAGTGGTTGCAGAAGGTTGGGGTACCAGCAGTAATTTCTTAAAATAAGACAGCAGTGAAGTCTGCCACATCAATTGACTCTTCCTTTCATAAACAATTCCTCTGTAGTAAGCAGTGCTGATAGCATTTTACCCACAGTAGAACTTCTTTCAAAATTGGAATAAATTCTCTCTTCTGCTGCTTAATCAACTCAGTTTATGTAATGTTCTAAATTCTTTATTGTCATTTCAACAGTTTTCACAGCATCTTTACCAGAACTCCATCTCAAGAAACCAATTTCTTTGCTCATCCATAAAAAGCAATTCCTCATCTGTTAGTTCTAGCATGAGACTTCAGTAATTCAGTCACATCTTCAGGCTCCACTTCGAATTCTAGCTTTCCTGCTCTTTCTACCACTTCCTCTCCTGAAGTTTTGAACCCCTTAAAGTCATCCATGAGGACCGGAATTAACTTTTTCCAAACTCCTGTTCATGTTAATATTCTGATCTCTTCCCATGAATCACAAATGTTCTTGATGGTATCTAGAATGAGGAATCCTTTTCAGGAGGTTTTCAATTTACTTTGCCCAGATTCACCACAGGAGTCACTATCTATGGTAGCTAAAGTCATACAAAATGTATTTCTTCAATATAAGTCTTCAAAGTCAAAATGACTTCTTATTCTGTGGGCTGCATAATGGATGCTGTGTTAGCAGGCATGAAAAAACATTCATCTCACTGTACATCTCCATCAGAGCTTTTGGATGATGAGAGGCATTGTCAATGAGCAACAGTATGTTGAAAGGAATCTCTTTTTCTTCTGAGCAGTAGGTCTCAACAGTGGGTTACGTGTTTTGGTTTTGGTTGGTTGGTTTGTTTGCCACATCACTCGGCTTTCAGGATCTTAGTTCCCTGACCTGGGGTTGAACCAACCTGGGCCATCGCAGTGACAGCATCAAGTCCTAACCACTGGACTGGCAGGGAATTCCCACAAGAGGCTTAAAATATTCAGTAAACCATGTTGTAATGTGCTGTCATCCAGGCTTTGTTGTTCCATTTATAAACCATGGGCAGAGTAAATTTAGCCTATTTCTTAAGGACCCTAAGATTTTTGAAATGGTAAATGAGTATTGGCTTCAACTGAAAATCACCAGCTGCATTAGCCCCTAACAAGAGAGTCAACTTGTAGTTTGAAGCCAGGCATTGACTTCTATCCAGCTGTGAGTCTCAGATGGCATCTTCTTCCACTATAAGGCTGTTTCACATACACTGAAAATGTGTTGTTTAATGAAACCAAATTAATTATCTGAACTAGAACTTCTGGATAACTTACTGTAGCTTCTACATCAGTACTTGTTGCTTCAACTTCCATAGTGTAATAAAGATGGCTATTTTCCTTAAACCTCATAAACCAACCTCTGCTAACTTCAGCCTTTCTTCTATAGCTTCCATACCTGCTTCAGTCTCCACAGAACTGAAGAGAGTTAGGACTTGGCTTAGATGAGACTTTTAGACTAAGAGAATATCATAGCTGGTTTCATCTCCTATGCAGACCACATTCTCCGTATCAGCAGTAAGGCTCTTTCATCCTCTTATCCTTTGGGTGTTTGCTGTAGTAGCACTTTCCATTTTGCTCAAGAATGTTCCCTTTGCAATCACAACTTGGCTGCCTGTTTGGTGCAAGAGGCCTAGCTTTCAGCCTGTTCTAGCTTTCAACATGCCTGCCTCACTAAGATTAATCATTTTTGGCTTTTGACTTAAAGTGAGAGATGTGTGACTCTTCCTTGCACTTAAACACTCAGAGGCCATTGTAGGGCTATTAATTAATCTACTTTTCAATATTGTTGCTTCTTAAGGAATACAGAGGTCAGAGAAAAGGGAGAAAGATAAGGAAATGGCCCATTAGTGGAGTGGATAGAGCACATGATTAAGTTCACCTCTTTACATGAGGTCAGTGGCTCGTGGCATCCCCAATTACAACTGTATCATCAAAGATCACTGATCACAGAAAATCCCAACAAATACATTAATGATTTTATGTAAAAAAGTTTTTAAAATACTGTGTCACCAGAATGTGACACAGACACAAAGTGAGCAAATGCTGTTGGAAAAATGATGCCGATGGGTCTGCTTGACACAGGGCTCCTCAAACCTTTAATTCACAAAAACTGTAGTATCTTAAAAGTGCAATAAAGTGAAGCATGATAAAACAAGGTATGCCTGGATTGCTTTTGGTATCTACAGTCTTTGCATACTGCCAGAAATAGTGTACATTTTGCCTAAGACTTAAAAATACTTTTAAAATGTACAGGAGATCAGGTATTCCCCCTATTTTATTAAATGGCAGAATCCCTTACACTTCCAAAGTCAGTTATGGGGACAAGATGATCTTCCTATCAAATGGATAACAAAAATATTATGTATGGCAAAGAGAATAGAAAGCATCCATTGAAATGCAATCATATTTTAATTATCAGTGAGTCCTTGTGATCTCCATGTCATATGAGATCTATATTTAATGTGTACATGGTAATGGAACACAGACATGCTCCCTCAAATCCACTTCAGAAAGAAATCACCTGGCGGCAAGCACCACAGTTTATTAAGCCACTGTCTGACTTTCATACATGCTCAGTTCTAGGCAAGAATATGTCTGCATATACCCATGTGACTAGTGACTTCCAACAGATGTCAACACTGAACTAAAAAACACACAATAAATCAAATAAAATTACTGTGTTGGACAAAAGGTTCATTTGCTTTTTCCATAAGATGCTATGGAAAAACCCTAATGAACCTTTTGGCCAACCCAGTACTGGAAAGCTTTATTCAAGTCAATTGGATTACATGCAGGAACATATCAACTCTGTAAGATTAAAAAATTAACAGAACATGTATAACCACCTCATGTTTCATTCAAATCTGAAATCAGTAAAATTGACCAGTTTTTAAACTCACGTTACCCTCAATATACCAGGGTGGGAAGTAGTTGAGCTCATGCAGAGACTGAACCACCACTGCATGAGTTGTGAGTAAATGGAGATTTCTATCCTTGAGAGGCTGTTGGTCTGTAAATATAGGATTCTGAAATTCTTTCCACCTAAAGAATTGATTGCATTTCCAAGAGGAATGGGTTTGGTTAGATGAGATGACAATAAACAACTGCCTTGGGTCAGCACAAACCCAGGGTGGTCCTTGTACACATTTTTCATCTCAGATATTATCCTGAGTTCAGCATGTTTGTGTGTGAAATGGATGTTTGTGAAATGTTGTCACCCACTGGGAGTTAGGAGAAATCAACACTGGCCTAACATGATATGCATATATATATATCAAAAGAGAACTTTAGAGACATATAGATGCATATATATGTATCTCAGAAGAATTCTTCAAGTTAAATACCAACACGAAGTCTGAAAGTCAGCATTTGTTCTCCAAATGTCCACACCGTTCATATGTATTTACTTAAAGTTTAATACTTCTTAAATTTTTGAAAGAAAAGTGATGAATCTCTGCCATGCCACAATATTACAAAGCCTAAATGAATACAATCGGTGGCAAGCTTAGATGAAAGAACCAGTGAACATCAAGATTAAGAAAACAAGTTCTGTGGACAGACCTTAACAGTTGCCTAAGCTTTCTGTATCTGGTTATCTGACCCATGAATTGGGATAATTATACATACTTCACAGGGTCATCAGATAACATATGCCAAGTACTTAGTACACTGCCTGATTCACAGTAGTAAGTACAGTGTTGTTAAAATATTCTTATCAATCATTTTAATTTGAGAAAATGAATGAATACTCGATCTGAGTTGTCTTTGTCTCTTCTGTGTTTGGTTCGAGGGATGCCCAGTTTCTATTTATAAGCCCAATTCAGTGCTTGTACCCTGGTTTGAGAAGGTCAACCTTGTTTCTGAAACATGGTGCAGAGTAGCCTTAACAGGGAAAAGAGGGTTGTTCACTAGAAGACATTTTCTCAAGAACTTAGTGGAGGTTCAAAACCAAATCAGTGTAGCCCATGTCTGCTGCCAAAGAAACATTTTACCTACATGCTAGGCCTATTTGAATTATAATCCAGTTGGTTCTGAAAATCTGAATCAGATTGCAAACACACACTGATCAAACCATTAAAATTCACAAGATAAAAAAATCTTTTACACACATTGCATTAAAAACTCGTTCAAGGGCTTCCCTGGTGGTCTAGTGGGTGGAAAGTCTGCCTTGCTATGCAAGGGGCACCAGTTCAATCCCTGGCCCAGGAAGATCCCATGTGCCATGAGCAAGTGCCTTGGGTCAGCACAAACCCAGGGTGGTCCTTGTACACATTTTTCATCTCAGATATTATCCTGAGTTCAGCATGTTTGTGTGTGAAATGGATGTTTGTGAAATGTTGTCACCCACTGGGAGTTAGGAGAAATCAACACTGGCCTAACATGATATGCATATATATATATCAAAAGAGAACTTTAGAGACATATAGATGCATATATATGTATCTCAGAAGAATTCTTCAAGTTAAATACCAACACGAAGTCTGAAAGTCAGCATTTGTTCTCCAAATGTCCACACCGTTCATATGTATTTACTTAAAGTTTAATACTTCTTAAATTTTTGAAAGAAAAGTGATGAATCTCTGCCATGCCACAATATTACAAAGCCTAAATGAATACAATCGGTGGCAAGCTTAGATGAAAGAACCAGTGAACATCAAGATTAAGAAAACAAGTTCTGTGGACAGACCTTAACAGTTGCCTAAGCTTTCTGTATCTGGTTATCTGACCCATGAATTGGGATAATTATACATACTTCACAGGGTCATCAGATAACATATGCCAAGTACTTAGTACACTGCCTGATTCACAGTAGTAAGTACAGTGTTGTTAAAATATTCTTATCAATCATTTTAATTTGAGAAAATGAATGAATACTCGATCTGAGTTGTCTTTGTCTCTTCTGTGTTTGGTTCGAGGGATGCCCAGTTTCTATTTATAAGCCCAATTCAGTGCTTGTACCCTGGTTTGAGAAGGTCAACCTTGTTTCTGAAACATGGTGCAGAGTAGCCTTAACAGGGAAAAGAGGGTTGTTCACTAGAAGACATTTTCTCAAGAACTTAGTGGAGGTTCAAAACCAAATCAGTGTAGCCCATGTCTGCTGCCAAAGAAACATTTTACCTACATGCTAGGCCTATTTGAATTATAATCCAGTTGGTTCTGAAAATCTGAATCAGATTGCAAACACACACTGATCAAACCATTAAAATTCACAAGATAAAAAAATCTTTTACACACATTGCATTAAAAACTCGTTCAAGGGCTTCCCTGGTGGTCTAGTGGGTGGAAAGTCTGCCTTGCTATGCAAGGGGCACCAGTTCAATCCCTGGCCCAGGAAGATCCCATGTGCCATGGAGCAGTTGGACCTGTGTGTCCAATTACCAGCCAGTGCTCTGGAGCACATGCGCCCAGAGCCAGTGCTCTACAACAAGAGAGGCCACTGCAATGGGAGGCCCACACAGGCCAAATAATAAAGATGGATGAAAATAAACAAATAAAAAAACAATAAAGTAGGACAAAATTTAAAAAAAAATTCTTTCAAAATTTGTCTTATCATACATCCCATTTGGCAATCATTTTTGTTAGGTTCAATAAAACTCTATTCACTAGAGTTTAAAGCATTTAAATACGGCTGCTTTGAACGTTTTATTTAGTCACAGCTGGTGCCAATGTGTTGACAAAATGTCACTCAGGAAAGCAAGAATATAGTTGGGACTGATAGGCTCTTCAAGCCAGGTGTGCAGATCAAAACTCAAGAACACTGCCAGTTCTGACACATAATTAAGAGAGACTTGGACATTTATCATTTGGAAGCATGTAACTGAGTAAAGAAAATTAAACACAATTTTTAGACGCTTATCGTGTGCTCCCTTCCACTGGCTTCTATCACTGACATTACAGGACACATGGTTTTGTGTTACCTCCCTCTTTCACATGTGTGCGTGCTCAGTCACTTCAGTCATGTTTGACTCTTTGCAACCCCATGGACTGTAGCCCACCAAACTCCTCTGTGCATGGAATTTTCCAAAAAGTTTGACTCTTGCCAACCCCATGGTCTGAGAAGGTCAACCTTGTTTCTGAAACATGGTGCAGAGTAGCCTTAACAGGGAAAAGAGGGTTGTTCACTAGAAGACATTTTCTCAAGAACTTAGTGGAGGTTCAAAACCAAATCAGTGTAGCCCATGTCTGCTGCCAAAGAAACATTTTACCTACATGCTAGGCCTATTTGAATTATAATCCAGTTGGTTCTGAAAATCTGAATCAGATTGCAAACACACACTGATCAAACCATTAAAATTCACAAGATAAAAAAATCTTTTACACACATTGCATTAAAAACTCGTTCAAGGGCTTCCCTGGTGGTCTAGTGGGTGGAAAGTCTGCCTTGCTATGCAAGGGGCACCAGTTCAATCCCTGGCCCAGGAAGATCCCATGTGCCATGGAGCAGTTGGACCTGTGTGTCCAATTACCAGCCAGTGCTCTGGAGCACATGCGCCCAGAGCCAGTGCTCTACAACAAGAGAGGCCACTGCAATGGGAGGCCCACACAGGCCAAATAATAAAGATGGATGAAAATAAACAAATAAAAAAACAATAAAGTAGGACAAAATTTAAAAAAAAATTCTTTCAAAATTTGTCTTATCATACATCCCATTTGGCAATCATTTTTGTTAGGTTCAATAAAACTCTATTCACTAGAGTTTAAAGCATTTAAATACGGCTGCTTTGAACGTTTTATTTAGTCACAGCTGGTGCCAATGTGTTGACAAAATGTCACTCAGGAAAGCAAGAATATAGTTGGGACTGATAGGCTCTTCAAGCCAGGTGTGCAGATCAAAACTCAAGAACACTGCCAGTTCTGACACATAATTAAGAGAGACTTGGACATTTATCATTTGGAAGCATGTAACTGAGTAAAGAAAATTAAACACAATTTTTAGACGCTTATCGTGTGCTCCCTTCCACTGGCTTCTATCACTGACATTACAGGACACATGGTTTTGTGTTACCTCCCCTCTTTCACATGTGTGTGCGTGCTCAGTCACTTCAGTCATGTTTGACTCTTTGCAACCCCATGGACTGTAGCCCACCAGACTCCTCTGTGCATGGAATTTTCCAGGCAAGGATACTGAAGTGGGTTGCCATTTCCTCCTCCAGGGGCTCTTGCCCTGGACCCAGGAATGGAACCCACATCTCTTGTGTCTTCTCAATTGGCAGGCAGATTCTTTACCAGGGAGCCACCTAGGAAAACCCACCTCTCCACTTTTACCTACTGCTGAACAAGATGAGATGATGCTATTCGTATTTATTTAGTGTTGCACAGCTTACAAAGTACTTTCCCATGCATTGCTCATTTAACCCTCATGTCCGCATAAAATGGAATTTGTGAAACTAGCAAGGAAAGCATTGTTCTTCATAAGAGCTGAGAAAGGTAAAGCGACCTATACAAAAAGGTAGTGATAATCAGATAGAAATACACCCAGAACTTCCTCTTGAAGTGCCCCAAATGTCAAAGCAGCTACAAAAATTAGGGCCATTCTGGGACTCAGCAAACATCTGGAGACCTCTGGCTCACACCACTGACTGCCAGACCAGCTGTAGAAATACCAAGATTTGTTTGGAATGAGCTTCAGAAGCCCACTCCTCAAGACCAGTGAACTTTGGGCTAGTTCTTGGGATCTGAAAGGAAAAGTACATGTCAATTCTGGGGCACTCAGTTAAAGTACAATGCTATATTCTAGTGGGTGGAACTAAGAGTACATCTAATATCATCCAACAGAGTTAATAATGCTCATATCATCAACTAAGGAAAAAAATGTTCAGCATCTGCCTTTGCTTATAGGTCTCAAATACTTCCAAACCATATGTGGATTTAACATGGATTTGATGATACTGTATAGCTGTTTTTTGATTCCTCAGTTGCCTTTATTTTTATTTTTTTGCATTCTGGAAAGAGAACATGAAAGACCAAATGAAAAGATCTTTTGCCAGAAAAATGTTTTAGTTCATCTTTCTTTAGAAAACACTGGATTCATGAGCTCAACCTTCTTTTACTGAGTTTATAATTTCCTGATGTTTTTACTTACTTTTGCTTAAAGCATGTATAACTGAATGCCTACAAATTATTCTCATAACCTCATCCATAAATGACTCAATGCATGACAGAAAAGTAGGTTTATATGCAAGATCTCCAATGGATGTCAGAATCACTAGATTCCTGAACAATTTGAAAAATGAATACCAAGATCCTATAGGAACAGAGCTACATACACTCAGAGGTCCCCTTTTATTTCTGTAACATATCCAAAGGCAGCAGGAAGACCTGTACTATCATATGTGAAGAAAATAGCTACAGTCATTACTCTGTGAGAAAAGGGGATTCTGCAGCAGTGCTGTATGACGGTCTGGAGGGGTGAGGGGGGGGATATACATATGACTAATTTGGGAACATGCATATCTGTAAACAACAAAACTCTGTAAAAGTTAAAAGTAAAATAAAAGTTTCAAAAAATTCAAGTCTATATTTGATAGAATCAGTAGGTCAGACTCCAAAATATTTGTAAATTTGGCCCAAACCAACTGAGTTTGCAGAGAAAACCCATGAGAGGAAGTAGCACAAAATCCAGGAGACAGAGCACACCAGTGGCAAAATCAGAAATTCATAAACAAACAAACAAACAAAAACACTTCCTGAAGTTCAGAGACATATTCTAAGTGGCAGAAGTCATATCCCTTGTCTGAACCCACAGGTGCAAGAATAGAAATGAGCTGAATGGCAAAAGGAGTCTCCTTGAATCTGGTTCATTCAGAGAAATGGAGGAATTGAGGATAGCTAAAAGCCATACAGATAAGCTATATTTGCAGGACAGTCTGTTTTACTACTACCATCTAGTGCTGAAGATAAAGTCACAAAGCAAAAATGAAAGATCTTAAGAAGGAAATACTGAAAAGGATGAAGTATGAGCTGTAAGACCTAAGGGGAGAAGCAGAGGAATAAAATAAAACCACCACAGAAATTAGAATAAGACTAAAAAGAGATCAAGGACAACATATTATGGGAAATATAAAAGGGATATAGAAGATAAAATGAGGTCAGCAAATGCATTAAAATAAAAATAAGGGAAGGGGCTTCCCTGGTGGTCCAGTGGGTGGGGACACCGCCTTGCAGTGCAAGGGGCGCCACTTCGATCCCTGGCCTGGGAAGATCCCACGTGCCGCGGAGCGGCTGGACCAATGTGTCCAACTACCAAGCCGCTGTTCTGGAGCGCGTGCACCCAGAGTCGGTGCTCTGCAATGAGAGAGGCCACTGTGATGGGAGGCCCACACGGGCCAAAGAACAAAGATGGATGAAAATCGATAAATGAAAGACCAAAAGAAGTGGCCCCCACCAAAAACAAAAGGGGAGGAAGAACTGAGAAGGACTGAGCAAAAAAGTGAAAGCTATATATGCCAGATATGGGTGATTCAACATATACATAACTGCAATCCCTAAGAAAATCTAAATGATGGAACAGAATAAATATTTAAAAGCATAATTCAAACAAACTCTATATAATAAAAGACCACAGACTATGCCTTCACCACTTTGTGTGACTTCATCCAAAATAGTCAACATAGAGACATAATTTAGTATATTTATTTGTCTTAAAATATAAAGAAAGAACCCTTTTGGCAATAAGGCAAAAAGATCAAGTAGTTTATGTAGAATGAAATAATCAGAGTGGTCTTGAATTTCTCTAGAGCAATATTCATCACCATCTAGTGATGCAACAAAATCTAGAAAATACTTAAGGAAAGAAAGCAAGAACTGAGTATTTAACATCAAATCAAATGTGGCTTTAAATTTACAGCCTTACAGACAATAGATACAACATGAAAGAATTTAGAATTTAGAGAATACAGTTTCCATTCTTTTTTGAATAGATGTCTAAAGACAAAGGACTGGCCATGAGTTTTATATATATATAACTGCAGAACTTAGACTGAAACAAATGTGGAGATTAGAGTGACATATGAGAACATAAATATTGTACATCTTAACAGCAGAGTGCGGTGGCCTACAGTCCATGGAGTCACAGACTCAGACACTACTTAATAACTGACTAATAATAAAAATCGGAAGAAAATGTGGCAAAAAATATATAGATTCCCTCATGTAGTATGTGTAATGAACAGATATCATTTAAAGATGACATGTTATGCAGTATCTATATTAATATTTTAATAATGCAAGGTAAATGCTAAAGCTAGGTGATAGAGACAGGCTAGGGAAAGGAGGAAAAATAGAAAAGATTTTAATTTTATCATTGTTTATAAAAGAGAAGTAATAATGTCTAAGTTTCTGAGGAACTGAAAATATGAAATGAAGCTATAATCACCAAAGTATTGTCATAAAATGCAATGGCAAACCATTTTTAATCCCAGCTGAATCACACAGAGAAACAGAAAACAGGCCTCCTGTTCCACTGGCTTCTCTCTCCCAGCCTGCACCTGTGTTTCCCTACAGTCAGCTGACAGAGGATGGGGAGACTCAGGGCTAGCTGAAGGATGGTTCTGCACAGTACACAAACACCCTGAAAGTGGACGGCTGCAGCACTATAGCGCCTTTCTGGGACATACTGAAGGACATCAGTGAATAGAAACCCTCCTAGTCAGCAGAACTTCGAGCTGTGCAACTGCCATCAGATTGGGTACTCAGCAGTGTTCACTTTCTTTCGAAGGGGAAACGGTCAGACGCACAATTGTACATAGATTCATGGGCTAGCTGGTTGGTCGGGAACTTGATGAGAACATGATTGGAAAAATGGTGACAAGGAAATCTGGTGAAAAATGTATATGGATAGGTCTCCCTGAACAAACAAAAATCCTCATGATGATAGTTGTGTCCCATGTGAATACCCATCAAAGGGAGACCTCAGCAGAGAACTATAATAATCAAGTGGATAAGGTGACCCATTTTATAGATGCCAGTCAATCTCTTTCCTTAGCCACCTGTGCCATTGCCCAGTAGACTCAGGAAAAAGGTGGTTATGGTGGCAGGAATGGAGGTTATACATCAGTTCAGGATCACAGACTTCTACCAAGGCCAAGTTGGCTATTGCCACTGCTGAGTACCCAATCTGCTGGCAGCAGAGACTAATACTGAATTCCCAAAATGGCACCATTCCCTGGGTTGATGAGCCCATTATTTAATGGCAAGGTGATGACGCTGTCTGACATTCTTTATGAAAGGACAATGTTCTATTCTTACTGGAGTACATATTTATTTAGATGTGGATTTAAGCTTTCTTGCATGCAATATTTCTGTTAAAACTACAATCCATGGATTTCTAGAATGTCTTAAAGGAAATCAACCCTGAATATTCACTGGAAAGACTGATGCTGAAGCTGAAACTCCAATACTTTGGTCACCTGATGTGAAGAGATGACTCATTGAAAAAGATCCTGATTCTGGGAAAGACAGAGGCAGAAGGAGAAGGGGATGACAGGGGACAAGATGGTTGGATGCTATCACCGACTCAATAGACATGAGTTTCAGCAAGCTCTGGGAGGTGGTGAAGGACCGGGAAGTATGGTGTGCTGTAGTCCATGGGGGCTGTAGACCATGGGGTCACACGACTCAGTCAAACATGACTCAGTGACTGAACAACAAAACCTACCAGCATGGTATTGCACACAGCACTGCTTCTGATCAAGAAACTCATTTCACAGCAAAAGAAGTGAAGCAATAGAAACATGTTTACAGAATTTACTATTCTTACTATGTTCCCCACCATCCTAAATCAGATGGCCTGATAGAAGGGTGGAATGAGCTTTTTTGTCATTGCTGCTGTTAATTTATTTTAAGATTTGTTTATTTATTTATTTTTGGCTATCCTAGGTTTTCACTGCTACAGGCTCGAAATAGTTGCAGGGAGTGGGGGCTTCCCTCTAGTTGAAGTGCGCGGGCTTCTTGTTGTGATGACTTCTCCTATTGTGGAACTCAGGCTCTGGGGCACACGAGTTTCCATAGTTGCGCACATGGGCTCAATAATTATGGCTCTGAGGATCTAGAGCACAGGCTCAACAGTTGTGGCTCACAGGCTTAGTTGCTCAGCTGCATGTGGGATCTTCCGGATCAGGGTCAAGGCTCCTGGCATAAAAAGGTGGTTATGGTGGCAGGAATGGAGGTTATACATCAGTTCAGGATCACAGACTTCTACCAAGGCCAAGTTGGCTATTGCCACTGCTGAGTACCCAATCTGCTGGCAGCAGAGACTAATACTGAATTCCCAAAATGGCACCATTCCCTGGGTTGATGAGCCCATTATTTAATGGCAAGGTGATGACGCTGTCTGACATTCTTTATGAAAGGACAATGTTCTATTCTTACTGGAGTACATATTTATTTAGATGTGGATTTAAGCTTTCTTGCATGCAATATTTCTGTTAAAACTACAATCCATGGATTTCTAGAATGTCTTAAAGGAAATCAACCCTGAATATTCACTGGAAAGACTGATGCTGAAGCTGAAACTCCAATACTTTGGTCACCTGATGTGAAGAGATGACTCATTGAAAAAGATCCTGATTCTGGGAAAGACAGAGGCAGAAGGAGAAGGGGATGACAGGGGACAAGATGGTTGGATGCTATCACCGACTCAATAGACATGAGTTTCAGCAAGCTCTGGGAGGTGGTGAAGGACCGGGAAGTATGGTGTGCTGTAGTCCATGGGGGCTGTAGACCATGGGGTCACACGACTCAGTCAAACATGACTCAGTGACTGAACAACAAAACCTACCAGCATGGTATTGCACACAGCACTGCTTCTGATCAAGAAACTCATTTCACAGCAAAAGAAGTGAAGCAATAGAAACATGTTTACAGAATTTACTATTCTTACTATGTTCCCCACCATCCTAAATCAGATGGCCTGATAGAAGGGTGGAATGAGCTTTTTTGTCATTGCTGCTGTTAATTTATTTTAAGATTTGTTTATTTATTTATTTTTGGCTATCCTAGGTTTTCACTGCTACAGGCTCGAAATAGTTGCAGGGAGTGGGGGCTTCCCTCTAGTTGAAGTGAGCAGGCTTCTTGTTGTGATGACTTCTCCTATTGTGGAACTCAGGCTCTGGGGCACACGAGTTTCCATAGTTGCGGCACATGGGCTCAATAATTATGGCTCTGAGGATCTAGAGCACAGGCTCAACAGTTGTGGCTCACAGGCTTAGTTGCTCAGCTGCATGTGGGATCTTCCCGGATCAGGGCTCAAACCTGTGCCTCCTGCACTGGCAAGTGAACTCTTCACTACTGAGCTGCCAGGGAAGCCCCTGGAATGAGCTTTTGAAGAATCAGTTATAGCATGAGCTGGATGAAGATACATTGCTGAGGTGGGACAAATTCAACAGAAGACTGATATACTCTCAGAGATGAAGTGGAGGGGAGGAGAGAGGAGGGAAGAAAAGAAAAGAAAAAATTCAATCTAATATCAGAGAAGGTAGAACATTTAAGTTAAAAGCATTAAATGAGGTAAAGAAATAAACTTTATAATACCAAGGATAATTCACAGCAAAGACATAATATTTATAACTACTTATGTATCAAGTAGAGGATGCACAAGGAGAAAAAACCTTACTAACAATAGGAAACTTTAATTCCCTCTCTCAGGTCATGATAGATCAAGAGGGGAAAAAAATTAAGAATATGATATAGAAAACCTAGATAACACAATTAATTGGATTGATCTGATCATAAATATCACATTCTGTACCCTAAAAATAAAGAGATTATATGTTCTCTTCAAGTCCTCATGAGACATTCACAGAAACTGATGACACATTTGTACCCAAAAAAATTTCAATGCATTTCAAAAAGTAGAAATGGTACCAATAACATTTTCTGATCAATATGTACATCTACAAATGAACAATAAAATCAGAAACTAGAAAGCCTGTATCTGTTGGAATTTTTTTTTTAATTTTAGCCTGTTTTATTGTTTTTTATTTATTTATTTTCATCCATTTTTATTCTTTGGCCTGTGTGGGCCTCCCATTGCAGTGGCCTCTGTCGTTGCAGAGCACCGGCTCTGGACACATGCATGCCAGAGTGCTGGCTCCTAATTGGACACACCGGTCTACCTGCTCCTCTGCACCTGGGATCTACCCAGGCCAAGGATCGAACCGGTGCCCCCTGCACTGCAAGCTGGACTCTCCACCCACTGGACCACCAGGGAAGCCCTCTATTGGAATTTTTAAAAACCCACTTAAAAAACTCTTGAATCAAAGAGGAAAATTTTAAGCTAAAATTGTAGAACATATACAAATTAAGAAAACTCTTTATTACCAATTCAATTCTGAGAGGAAAATCATAGCCTTAAAATAGTTCTACTATAAATATAAGGGACTGAAAATACATAAATTTGGCACTCATTTTAAGAAGTCAGAAAAGAAACTACACAAAATGAATGAAAGCCAAAGGAAGGAATTAATAAAGATGAAAGCAGAATTTAGGAAGTTAGAAAACAAGAACTAAAAGCCTGGTGCTTTGAAAAGAGTCAATTAAATGGATATGCTGTTAGCCAACCTAGTCTGGAAAAGAATTTTTAATGTGCTAATAAACTAAGTGTTAAGGGACAAATAACCACAAAAATGAAAAAAAAAAAAAGACAAAATTCTAATAAATTGGACTATTTTTCCTGAAAATATAAATGCCAAAACTGATCTTAGAAAAGAGATCAATCTAAATGGCATAATTTCCATAAAAGAAACAGAAAAATTCATCAAAGACCTACTACTGCCTATTGACCATTTTCCCCAGCTGAAACACCAGGTAGAAATGATTTTGCATGGAAATTCTATAAAATCTTCAAAAAATACAGATATTGCCAATGCTATGAAAACCTATTTTAGAGTATAAAAAAGAATTTCATGTTCTTTTTGAAACGAGTAGGACACTGATGGTAAAATCTGACAGAGTGGGCTTCCTTTGTGGTCCAGTGGGTAAGGACATCGCCTTGCAGTGCAAGGGGCACCAGTTTGATCCCTGGCCTGGGAAGATTCCACGTGCTGCAGAGCAGCTGGACTGATATGTCCAACTACCAAGCCGGAGCTCTGGAGCGCATGCGTGCAGAGCTGGTGCTCTGCGACGAGGGGGCCACTGCGATGGGAGGACAGCAAAGCCCAAAGAACAAAGATAAATGAGTGAAAGATCAATAGAAGTGGCTCCCCCCAAAAAAAATTATATAAAAAAATCTGACAGAGCACATGTAAGAGAAACTTATCTCCAACCTCATGTGTGAATCCTGAAGAAGACTCCTAAATAAGTTCAGCAGCAAATAATAATGCATCATTTACACATAGGATTTATTATAGGTCTGCAAAGAAAGTTTATTATTAGGAAACCTATTAATCTATTGTTATAATCTATCAAGTAGTAGGCATAAGGAGCATCATATAATCTTACATAGACTATAAAGGCATTTGAACAGGTTCAAGATGCACTCTTGACAAAATTCTTAAGAAAGCATTTATCAATAGATACTTCTTTAAATATTAAGGCATTTTTATTTCATCCAAAATCAGTACTATATTTAAAGGAGAAACTCAAGATCTCCCCAATATAGGAACAAGCAAAAATGGCCTTATCACTGCTGTTACTTAACACTTTACCAGAAGTACTAACCAATGCAATTACATAGGAGAAACAAATTAGAGATATGAAAATTAAAAAGGAGGCAAAACTATCAGTATATGTAGATCATACAGCACACCTAGAAAACCCAAGCAAGTCAACTGAAACAGTGCTATGCACAAACAAAAATTCAGTTAATTAGAAGGTGCCCAATTAATACACAAAATTTTTCATAGACCCGGTATTAATTAAAAATACAAAGGAAGACCCTATTTCTAGGTAAAAATCTAAAAGAAGTGTTCAAGGCCTAATAGTATAAATTAAAATATATTGATGCATTCTTTGAAAGATAAAAGGAAGTCTTAAATGAATGGAAAGGCATTTTGAATAGGAAGACTCAGCATCATAAGGATGTCAATCCTTCCTAAGTGAATTTGTAAATTTAATGTGATTTGAATAAAAATAAAATCTATCTATGTTTTATCTTTTCAGAACTAGCCAAGTGATTTTAAAATTTATATGTAATACAAAAACAAAAGTCAAAAACTTTTGCAAAAGAAGAGTACTAATTTTTTGTCAGATAAAGACTCACTAATGAATAAAGTATACTACTGACGCATGAATTGTCAAACAGACAATCACAAGAGGATGTAGTCAGAAAAAAGAACTAAATACATATGGAGTTTCAGTATATAATAACTGAGATACCTCAGAGCAGTGAGGAGGAAAAGAGGTACCATCAAAGAACCATCTGGGAACAACCAGGAAGCCATGTGGAGATAAAAACAATATGGCCTGATCTATACCTTACATCATAACCCAAGATAAATCCCAAATGGGCTAGGAATTTATCCTATAGAAACAAATGCATAGGAATAAAATGACATTTTAAAACTATCAATTGAAGCACTGAAGGAACAAACTGAAAACAGCCTAAACACTCACCAACTGGGGGAAAAAAAAAGTAGTAGGCATAAGGAGCATCATATAATCTTACATAGACTATAAAGGCATTTGAACAGGTTCAAGATGCACTCTTGACAAAATTCTTAAGAAAGCATTTATCAATAGATACTTCTTTAAATATTAAGGCATTTTTATTTCATCCAAAATCAGTACTATATTTAAAGGAGAAACTCAAGATCTCCCCAATATAGGAACAAGCAAAAATGGCCTTATCACTGCTGTTACTTAACACTTTACCAGAAGTACTAACCAATGCAATTACATAGGAGAAACAAATTAGAGATATGAAAATTAAAAGGAGGCAAAACTATCAGTATATGTAGATCATACAGCACACCTAGAAAACCCAAGCAAGTCAACTGAAACAGTGCTATGCACAAACAAAAATTCAGTTAATTAGAAGGTGCCCAATTAATACACAAAATTTTTCATAGACCCGGTATTAATTAAAAATACAAAGGAAGACCCTATTTCTAGGTAAAAATCTAAAAGAAGTGTTCAAGGCCTAATAGTATAAATTAAAATATATTGATGCATTCTTTGAAAGATAAAAGGAAGTCTTAAATGAATGGAAAGGCATTTTGAATAGGAAGACTCAGCATCATAAGGATGTCAATCCTTCCTAAGTGAATTTGTAAATTTAATGTGATTTGAATAAAAATAAAATCTATCTATGTTTTATCTTTTCAGAACTAGCCAAGTGATTTTAAAATTTATATGTAATACAAAAACAAAAGTCAAAAACTTTTGCAAAAGAAGAGTACTAATTTTTTGTCAGATAAAGACTCACTAATGAATAAAGTATACTACTGACGCATGAATTGTCAAACAGACAATCACAAGAGGATGTAGTCAGAAAAAAGAACTAAATACATATGGAGTTTCAGTATATAATAACTGAGATACCTCAGAGCAGTGAGGAGGAAAAGAGGTACCATCAAAGAACCATCTGGGAACAACCAGGAAGCCATGTGGAGATAAAAAACAATATGGCCTGATCTATACCTTACATCATAACCCAAGATAAATCCCAAATGGGCTAGGAATTTATCCTATAGAAACAAATGCATAGGAATAAAATGACATTTTAAAACTATCAATTGAAGCACTGAAGGAACAAACTGAAAACAGCCTAAACACTCACCAACTGGGGACTGATTAAATACACTAATAATACATCTATAAAATGGAATCCTATAATTTTGTGTAAAAAATGTTTTTTTATCAATATATTATACCAGAAGACCTCCAAGCTGCATTAAGTGAAAGCAGCAAAGAGCAGTAAAATGTGTCTAGCATGTTATTATCTGTACTTTAAAAGAAGGAAAATAATAATACACATTTTTATTGGCTTACATAAAAATAAAAATCCTTGTCAAGGATAAGAAACCGATAAAAGTGAGCACCCTTTGAGGGGCCATAGGAATAGGTTGGCTGAGTTCAAGAATGTAAGAGAAAATCTTACCTGTGCACTCTTTGTATATCCTGCTGATGTTGAAACCAGGTAAATGAGCACTTATTCCAAAACAGACATATGGACATTGAGGGGAATGAATAGTGGATGGGAGGCATAGAGGAAGTAACATGGAAACCTATATACTATCATATGTGAAAAAGATAGTTATTGTCATTGTGCTGTGGGAATAGGGGATCCTGCAGGGGTGCGATGTGACAGCCTGGAGGGGTGGGATGCCGGGTCTGGGAGGGGAGTGCAGGGGGGAAGGGGTCAGGGATATACATACGACTGATCTGGGAGCATACATATCTGTAAGCAACACAAAACTTGGCAAAAATATTTAAAAAAATAAAAATAAATTTAAAAAGAAAAGTCAAATTAATATGGATTTTAAATTTTTATACATATTTTGAGTTGCAATACATATTTTAAAATCTAATTATAACCAAAGGGTGAAATAAGATGGTCTGTAAACAATTTTCCAACCAGCAAAAGATAAATTTATTAGTAAATGTGTTCATAATGTTTTGTAAATAAATATCACTTTAAGAAAAAAATGCATTCCTCGTCTCTGCATCTGAGGTCAGCTTCCTGAATTTACATACATACTTATACCACCCTTCATTGCCCTGAAGCATTTATCGTAATTAAATAATCAACTCATCATGTATGTCTTCTAGGGTACGTCTTCCATCCTGGAATGTAAGCATCTCAAGGGCAGTAGCGCGGGTTGTCTTGTTTATGTCTGTATCTTATAGAGCTGACGCATAACATAACTCACTACATTGAGTGACATGTACCAGGAACGTACTACATAGGCATGTTTTTAAAACCTAGATGTTTTATTTTGATTTAACTCAGAATCAAAATAACCATGGACGGGCTTCCCTGGTGGTCCAGTGGGTATGGACACCGCTTGCAGTGCAAGGGGTGCCAGTTCGATCCCTGGCCTGGGAAGATCCCACATGCCGCAGGGCGGCTGGACTGATATGTCCAACTACTGAGCAGGAGTTCTGGGGCACATGCGCCCAGAGCTGGCGCTCTGCAGCGAGAGAGGCCACTGAGATGGGAGGCCCACACAGGCCAAAGAACAAAGATGGATGAAAGCAAATAAATGAAAGACCAAAAAAAAAATCACAATATACAGAATAACCATGGACATATTCCATATCAATACTCGGATAGTGGGGCTGAGAAAAATGCTCTCTGTCATTTCCACTGCTGTGCTGCTTCACACAGGTATACTTGCATTACAGCAAGAGCCTATTTGCAGGGGATCTCTGAGGTTTCAAAGGCTTGATAATGTGCTCTTAAATAAAGTTTTGGAATTCTTCTCATAACCAGCCACCCCTTTTTCTTTTACTAAGCGATCTCTCCACACCCAGCGACTTTTGGCCAGGTCCTTGGACTGCAAGGAGATCAAACTAGTCAATCCTAAAGGACATCAACTCTGACTATTCACTGGAAGGACCGATGATGAAGCCAAAGCTCCAATATTTCGGCCATCTGATGGGAAGAGACAGCTCATTGGAAAAGACTCTGATACTGGGAAAAATAGAAGGCACTGTTTTCACATCTTGCTAGACTGGCCCAGAGCAATGATTAGCCCAGAGCAACTTACTCCCCATCATTGTGGAAAGTGTACTATGTCCTGTATTTTCTATGGCCTGCACCCAGAGTCCTGTGAATCCTGGGGTCCTTCAGTCTGGCCGGTAGGAGGGCTAACTATTTTCTGTCCTGTTTGAGTACCAGGCACGGCTACCTCTGATATATTTAGATGGTTCCTTCTCTAGTCCCAGCTAGTCTCCTCACAGGCAAGGGCTAGCCATTACTCAGCCGACTCCTTGAGGGGAACCCTCTGCAGATCTCTTGAGCTCTTTCTGTGCAGTGCTCTCCTGTCCAATACCCTGTCCTGTGAGCTCTAGCCATCTTAGTCCCTGGACTCTCAGCTTCATCTCCTCAATTCAGAGTCCACTGTGCTCTCCTGAGCTCCTCCTCCCAGGACTGTGGCCTGAAAACTCTCTCAAGCACTGAGCAGGGTAATTATAGGGTTCATCTTGTTACTGTTTCCTGTCTCACAGGGATCATGATCCTTTGCTGCCTGATGCCTACTGTCTTGAAAACCACTTTTTCCTATATTCTGTCCTTTTGTTTTGGTTGGTTGTTTCTGATAAAAAGGAGAATATAGTCCCTATAACTTCATCTTATTCAGAAGTACATGTTCCCATTAACCTTTCTGACTATTGTTTTATAGCTTTAAGGCAATACAGGTAATGCACTTTTTAAAAAATTACATCAGTCATTGTTCAAAACATTTTAGCCAAAGCTTAGCTATTCTAATTCACTGTTTTTCTTATATTATGTCATTTTGGAACAGTCTTTCTGCCCCCCCACCCCCAGCCACTTCTATTGGTCTTTCATCTCTTTATATTTATCCATCTTTGTTCTTTGGCCTGTGTGGGCCTCCCATTGCAGTGGCCTCTCTCACTGCAGAACACTGGCTCTGGGCGCATGCGCTCCAGAGCTCCGGCTCGGTAATTGGACACATCAGTTCAGCCGCTCTGCGGCACGTGGGATCTTCCCAGGCCAGGGATCGAACCGGCATCCCTTGCACTGCAAGGCAATGTCCTTACCCCCTGGACCACCAGGGGAAATCCCTGGAACAGTCTTTTGATTCTAACTAATGCAGAACTCCTTTTCCATCTGTAGCAAACAATGTTAATAATAAAGGGAAATGATTGAATTAGCACTGGACAGTATATACTTCCTCTCCCCTGTGCCTACTCTGACCAATGTGCTATGGCCACTAGATTGTGCTGACTCATAAGTAGAAACTTATTTGTTATCCCTTTATCAACAACTGAAAATGAGTGAAGAAAAAGTTTTAAATCGTTCCTCTCAGCCAGAGGGCTAGCCATTACTCAGCCGACTCCTTGAGGGGAACCCTCTGCAGATCTCTTGAGCTCTTTCTGTGCAGTGCTCTCCTGTCCAATACCCTGTCCTGTGAGCTCTAGCCATCTTAGTCCCTGGACTCTCAGCTTCATCTCCTCAATTCAGAGTCCACTGTGCTCTCCTGAGCTCCTCCTCCCAGGACTGTGGCCTGAAAACTCTCTCAAGCACTGAGCAGGGTAATTATAGGGTTCATCTTGTTACTGTTTCCTGTCTCACAGGGATCATGATCCTTTGCTGCCTGATGCCTACTGTCTTGAAAACCACTTTTTCCTATATTCTGTCCTTTTGTTTTGGTTGGTTGTTTCTGATAAAAAGGAGAATATAGTCCCTATAACTTCATCTTATTCAGAAGTACATGTTCCCATTAACCTTTCTGACTATTGTTTTATAGCTTTAAGGCAATACAGGTAATGCACTTTTTAAAAAATTACATCAGTCATTGTTCAAAACATTTTAGCCAAAGCTTAGCTATTCTAATTCACTGTTTTTCTTATATTATGTCATTTTGGAACAGTCTTTCTGCCCCCCCACCCCCAGCCACTTCTATTGGTCTTTCATCTCTTTATATTTATCCATCTTTGTTCTTTGGCCTGTGTGGGCCTCCCATTGCAGTGGCCTCTCTCACTGCAGAACACTGGCTCTGGGCGCATGCGCTCCAGAGCTCCGGCTCGGTAATTGGACACATCAGTTCAGCCGCTCTGCGGCACGTGGGATCTTCCCAGGCCAGGGATCGAACCGGCATCCCTTGCACTGCAAGGCAATGTCCTTACCCACTGGACCACCAGGGAAGTCCCTGGAACAGTCTTTTGATTCTAACTAATGCAGAACTCCTTTTCCATCTGTAGCAAACAATGTTAATAATAAAGGGAAATGATTGAATTAGCACTGGACAGTATATACTTCCTCTCCCCTGTGCCTACTCTGACCAATGTGCTATGGCCACTAGATTGTGCTGACTCATAAGTAGAAACTTATTTGTTATCCCTTTATCAACAACTGAAAATGAGTGAAGAGAAAAAGTTTTAAACTAAGAAGGTGCTGGAAATTTGGGTTAGAGTGCTAAAACATTGGTTAGCTTAAACAATCTACTCAGTTTATTTTTAATGACAAAGTTGTACATGGTCAATTTCATTATATTTTTAATATCTATCTAAGGGCTTCTCAGGTGGTACTAATGGTAAAGAATCTGCCTGCCAATGCAGGAGATGCAGGAGACGCAGGTTCAATCCCTGGGTCAGGAAGATCCCCTTGAGTAGAAGATAGCACACACTCCAGTATTCTTTTTTTGTTTTTTTCACTTTTTTGGGGGAGCTGGGGGGTGAGGAGGACACTTTATTGGTCTTTCAATTATCTATTTTCATCCATCTTTGTTCTTCGGCCCATGTGGGCCTCCCATCACAGTGGCCTCTGTTGCTGCAGGGCACTGACTCTGGGCTCTGGCTCGGTAGTTGAACACATCAGTCCAGTCACTCCGCAGCACATGGGATCTTCCCAGGCCAGGGATCGAACCAGCGCCCCTTGCACTGCAAGGCAGTGTCCTTACCCACTGGACCACTAGGGAAGCCCTCCAGTATTCTTGTATGGAAAATTCCATGGGCAGAAGAGCCTGGCAGGCTACACACAGTCTATGAGCTGAAAAAAGTTAGATATGACTGAACACTGATATTTATATGTCCTTCATCAAACATTCACATTTGTGGTTTTTGGGATTTTTTTTTTTTTGCTACCAACATTTATTTTAATTAAAAATTTTAAAAGTTAAAAAATTCAGTCCATCTCAGTCACCTATTTCCAATCCATGAGAATTTACTAAAGTGATACAGGAGGGAAATTACAAGGAACTAAGGCTGGAGGGCAAGAGAGGCAGGAAATGCAGAGGATCTCAGTCAGGCTTGCCTGACCCTCTCTCCTTCCCCATGGCCTGCATTTCCTCAAGCCTTGCTGATGTGCCTCGTCCCTCTGCCACCCACGGGGCTGAGCAGTGAGCTCTCCCAGGACCATGGCCTGGAGCTTTCCTACAAGCTGACACACATACACCACCAGCTGGGTCACCTCCAGCATCCACAGAGTCTCCCTTCCTCACAACAAGCCTCCCAATTTTCCTAATGAGAAAACTCAGGCCCAGGCAGGTGGTGTAACAGGTCCAGGGTCATTAGTGGTGGCAGTGCCCAGATTCACACCCCAGTCTGCTTGGCAACAAGGCCTTTGCCCCACCCTCTGGGCATCACTGCTTTCCTGCCATCCACCTCTCCACTAGTTACCCTGTTCCCAACCTAGAGCATTCAGATAAGCAGACGCCAGCACCTGAACCACACTCTGATGCTCACAGGAGTCAAGCCTCATATTCCCCAGACACCTCACACTCCATCTGATCATCATTTCCAGTCTTAGCACGCTATAAGTAGGAAATGATCCAGGATGCATGAGATCCCAGCAAGGCCCCCTCCTTCAGAAAAGTGCTTTCTTAACACACTGCTTTCTGGTGATTCAAATTCCTTTTGTTTTTTTTGAGCTTCCCAAGTTGAATCCTGATGACAAAGCTTGGTTAATCATAAGAATCATTCAGGAAGCTTTTTTTTTTTTTTTTTATCATCTTTTATTTTCATCCATCTTTATTCTTTGGCCTGTGTGGGCCTCCCATTGCAGTGGCCTCACTCGTTGCAGGGCACCAGTTCTGAGCACATGCACTCCAGAGCACTGGCTGGCAATTGGACACACCGATCCAGTTGCTCCATGGCACATGGGATCTTCCTGGGCCAGGGATTGAACCGGTGCCCCTTGCACTGCAAGGTGGACTCTTACCCACTAGACGACTGGGGAAGCCCAGTAAGCCTTTTTATTTTTATATAATGAAAAAGCTCATTGGGCTCTCTTCCATTTATATAATAAATGTTTGTTGTAAAATGTTAAACAATATATAAAGATACATGAAAATCAAACTCACGAAATTCTACCCTGAGATAACCATCATTGACACATCAATGATCTTATTTATATGTCAGGAGGAAATTACAAGGAACTAAGGCGGGGAGGCAGGAAATGCAGAGGATCTCAGTCAGGCTTGCCTGACCCTCTCCTTCCCCATGGCCTGCATTTCCTCAAGCCTTGCTGATGTGCCTCGTCCCTCTGCCACCCACGGGGCTGAGCAGTGAGCTCTCCCAGGACCATGGCCTGGAGCTTTCCTACAAGCTGACACACATACACCACCAGCTGGGTCACCTCCAGCATCCACAGAGTCTCCCTTCCTCACAACAAGCCTCCCAATTTTCCTAATGAGAAAACTCAGGCCCAGGCAGGTGGTGTAACAGGTCCAGGGTCATTAGTGGTGGCAGTGCCCAGATTCACACCCCAGTCTGCTTGGCAACAAGGCCTTTGCCCCACCCTCTGGGCATCACTGCTTTCCTGCCATCCACCTCTCCACTAGTTACCCTGTTCCCAACCTAGAGCATTCAGATAAGCAGACGCCAGCACCTGAACCACACTCTGATGCTCACAGGAGTCAAGCCTCATATTCCCCAGACACCTCACACTCCATCTGATCATCATTTCCAGTCTTAGCACGCTATAAGTAGGAAATGATCCAGGATGCATGAGATCCCAGCAAGGCCCCCTCCTTCAGAAAAGTGCTTTCTTAACACACTGCTTTCTGGTGATTAAAATTCCTTTTTTTTTTTTTTTTTTTTTTTTGAGCTTCCCAAGTTGAATCCTGATGACAAAGCTTGGTTAATCATAAGAATCATTCAGGAAGCTTTTTTTTTTTTTTTTTATCATCTTTTATTTTCATCCATCTTTATTCTTTGGCCTGTGTGGGCCTCCCATTGCAGTGGCCTCACTCGTTGCAGGGCACCAGTTCTGAGCACATGCACTCCAGAGCACTGGCTGGCAATTGGACACACCGATCCAGTTGCTCCATGGCACATGGGATCTTCCTGGGCCAGGGATTGAACCGGTGCCCCTTGCACTGCAAGGTGGACTCTTACCCACTAGACGACTGGGGAAGCCCAGTAAGCCTTTTTATTTTTATATAATGAAAAAGCTCATTGGGCTCTCTTCCATTTATATAATAAATGTTTGTTGTAAAATGTTAAACAATATATAAAGATACATGAAAATGAAACTCACCGAAATTCTACCCTGAGATAACCATCATTGACACATCAATGATCTTATTTATATATGTAAGTTTTATGAGGTCTTAGCACACATGCTATTTCCATTGCTCTCTCTTTAAAGGTGATTGGGCGGGGCAGGAGGAAGTGACCTTACTCCAACTCCATCCACTGTCCTTGTCCAAGGTCACCAATGTTAACAACCTTTCTTTATGCCCATCAATCATATAGACATACACAAACAGGCACAGACTGATGATGGTGATAATGATAGGTTTAAAAGGCATATCTGGATTATCCTTTGATTTGACTTTTTAAAAAAAAGAAATCATATACATTTCTCTGAATCTTGATTTTCTTGTTTAATAATGGGAATACCTTAGTTATCTTTTTGAAATTTTTTTAATTAATTGTATTAATGTTGTATTAATGTTGTATTAATTTCTGTCATTCAATAATGCAAATCAGTCACAATTATATATGTATATATTTCCTCTCTCTTGAGCCTCCCTCTGTATTTCTGTTTTTTTTTAATCTTTCTTTTCTTGGTCAGAACTTGCCAAACACTTACCTATTTTAATGAACTTCTATAAAAACTACATTTTGATATTACTTATTATTTTTGTTCAATTTCTGGGATTTTGTCTAGCTTCTTCAGACAAAAGCCATAGTTTGTTTCATTTTAATTATAATCATTCTGTTTTCTATCTCTACTGTTTTCCTGTTACAACTTCTATCTAATATCGAAAAGCTTTCTCTCTGGAGAGAATTTAAAATCAGTTAATTTGGCAGACATTTGTACAAAAGAGACAACATATGCTTCGTGAAGGTACAACTGCCCACAAGGGCAGATTTTGTGCTTCAAAATATTTGGTGAATAAATAAACATACCTGTTCCTGCCAAATTTATTTCTTCTGATTCTGTCTCTGTACCTAGAATGCCCTTTCCCATTTTTCCTACATAAATATGTGTTAATTCTTCAACACTAGTTCTAGGTCAATCTGCCAAAAGGCAACTGCAGAAAGCCAAGATTTTCCACAGGGCCAATTTGCCAAATTTTCTTGTTACTTTGAACTATTTATAAAGTTTACAACAATTCACATTGGATGGGATAATTTTAATACCTTTTAAAAGTTTATACAAACTTTTAGTTCACCAGCTTTCATTTTGTTTTCATAACAGCATTTTAAGGAAGATTTAATTTGTCTCTATCCAGATTCCTGCTGCAGCAGCTGGAAAGAGCAGAGACCAAAAAAGGGGACTTTTACTAGGAGCAAGATGAAGGGGAAGGTCAGGACATATTGCTTTCCAGAGAAAAACAAAGTGAAAGTGTCAGTTCCTTGGTCATGTCCAACTCTTTGCAACTCTACCTGCCAGACTCCTCTGTCCATGGGACTCTCCAGACAAGAATATTGGGGTGGGTTGCCATTTCCTTCTCTAGGGTATCTACCCAATGCAGGGATTGAACCTGGGTCTCCCACATTGCAGGCAGATTCTTTAGTCTGAGCAAGAGGCAGTTAAAGGAAAAAAAATACATTCAAGGACTGTGCACTCACTGTTCACAAAGAATACATTCTCAAATGCACTTCTTTTAATATTTCTTTTCTTGGTCAGAACTTGCCAAACACTTACCTATTTTAATGAACTTCTATAAAAACTACATTTTGATATTACTTATTATTTTTGTTCAATTTCTGGGATTTTGTCTAGCTTCTTCAGACAAAAGCCATAGTTTGTTTCATTTTAATTATAATCATTCTGTTTTCTATCTCTACTGTTTTCCTGTTACAACTTCTATCTAATATCGAAAAGCTTTCTCTCTGGAGAGAATTTAAAATCAGTTAATTTGGCAGACATTTGTACAAAAGAGACAACATATGCTTCGTGAAGGTACAACTGCCCACAAGGGCAGATTTTGTGCTTCAAAATATTTGGTGAATAAATAAACATACCTGTTCCTGCCAAATTTATTTCTTCTGATTCTGTCTCTGTACCTAGAATGCCCTTTCCCATTTTTCCTACATAAATATGTGTTAATTCTTCAACACTAGTTCTAGGTCAATCTGCCAAAAGGCAACTGCAGAAAGCCAAGATTTTCCACAGGGCCAATTTGCCAAATTTTCTTGTTACTTTGAACTATTTATAAAGTTTACAACAATTCACATTGGATGGGATAATTTTAATACCTTTTAAAAGTTTATACAAACTTTTAGTTCACCAGCTTTCATTTTGTTTTCATAACAGCATTTTAAGGAAGATTTAATTTGTCTCTATCCAGATTCCTGCTGCAGCAGCTGGAAAGAGCAGAGACCAAAAAAGGGGACTTTTACTAGGAGCAAGATGAAGGGGAAGGTCAGGACATATTGCTTTCCAGAGAAAAACAAAGTGAAAGTGTCAGTTCCTTGGTCATGTCCAACTCTTTGCAACTCTACCTGCCAGACTCCTCTGTCCATGGGACTCTCCAGACAAGAATATTGGGGTGGGTTGCCATTTCCTTCTCTAGGGTATCTACCCAATGCAGGGATTGAACCTGGGTCTCCCACATTGCAGGCAGATTCTTTAGTCTGAGCAAGAGGCAGTTAAAGGAAAAAGAATACATTCAAGGACTGTGCACTCACTGTTCACAAAGAATACATTCTCAAATGCATTTAGTTTTATAAACACATTCTTAACTAAGAAGCTGCCTCCTTTGTTTCCCCATACATTTGGCCCTGTTTTTCCTCATCTCTGCAGGCTCCTCTCTCCCTGGAGGACTGAGCTGCATCTGGCTCTGCTGTCTCTCTCCAAGTAGTCACTGCACCCCTGCTCCTTCCAGTGGAGCTGGGGCAGAGACAAATCCAACATTCCTCCAAACGTTATTAGGGAGACAAAATGAAGATGAGCCCATCAACACTTGACAGTGAAAAGAAACAAGTAAATTAACAGTAGCAGTTGTTCTGCAAATTGGACTTATTTCCTCCTAGACCTCACTCACGTGATTGCTTTTCTACAAAGCCTTCGCTGATTCTCCTTGATGAAGTGCTGGGTCCCCTTATACCCTGTTCACACTTCCATCCCTTAGAGGTGATTTGAAGACAGAAGCATTCTATCTCAATTCATAAATATCTCATTCAACCACCATTTATTAAGCAAAAAATTTTTTTTCATTTAACAGATATTTACAGAGGAATGGTGAAATGGTGAAGGATATCAAAAGGTATAAACTCCTACTTATAAAATATGTAAGACTTGGGGATATAATGTACAGTGTGGTCACTATTTTTAATAATACTGTATTGTATATTTGAAAGTTGCCAAAGGAATAGATCTTAACAGTACTCATCACGGGTTTCCCTGGTAGCTTAGTGGTGAAGAGTTTGCCTGCCAATGCAGGAGACACATGTTCAATCCTTGATACAGGAGAATTCCACATGCTGTGGAGCAAACTAAGCCCGTGAGTCACAACTATTGACCCTGTGCTCTAGAGCCTTGGAGGTGCAACTGTTGAGCCCAAGTGCTGCAACTATTGAAACTCATGAGCCCTAGAGCCCGAGTTCCAGAACAGGAGAGGTCACTGCAGCAAGAAGCCTGCTCACCTCAACTAGAGAATGGCTCCCACTCCCTGCAACTAGAGAGGAGCCTGCAGCAGCAGTGAAAACTCAGAATAACCAAAAAAAAAAAACAAAAAAAAAACAGTACTCATCACAAGAAAAAAGTCTTTTGAAACTATATATGGTGACTGATACTAACTAGACTAATTATGAGGATCATTTGTAACGTATGATATCCAGTCCAGTCATTATGCTCTACAGGTGTACAAACTAATATATGTCAATTATGTCTCAATAAAAAATTTTAACCAGGACACAGACATTTATTCTGAGCTGACTCTGTGCTAGAGAGTCGAAGAGATGCTGGAGATATGGATAAACTAAATCCAGGTCTCATTATAGAGGATAGGCAGAACAAGTCTTAGACCCTTTATATTCACCTTGCCCTTGGCATTGTGGTTGGTATGGAGTCTGTGCTCAATAGAAGTACTAAGCATATCACAGGCACTTTGCAACCAAAAGAACTAGAACTACAAGTCCCAAGTTCAGTCGTGGGTTTTATAACTAACACTGAAAACAAGAGTAGAAAATAGTTCGAGTGCAAGAGAGGTTATTAAAGGCTGTATTCTCTAATTCACCCAAATATTTAATAACAAAAAAGGCAAATAAAATTGTTAAATGAGGTACACAGTATTCAGAATGTCACAACAAGGAAAAAATATGGGATAGCCGTTGTGTTTAAAGTTTGGGTCCTGAAACAGGGTACTTGACATTTCATTCAAATTGCAACAATAATAATTCAATAACTATGCTAAAAGTCAAGATATGTTAGGTGCAAATTCATTGAAAAAATGTATTAATTCAGCCATAATCTAGTTTAAAGTATAACCTATTAACTCTAGAGTGATAAAAATTAAATAATGTTGAATCATTCCAGATTCAAGGTCTTAAGGGTTTGTACATGGATGATCAAAAACATGCAGAAGGGACTTCCATGGTGGTCCAGTGGTTAAGAATCCACCTTGCAATGCAGAGGACAAGTGTGTGATCCATGGTCTGGGAACTAGGATCCTTACTTGCCATGTGGCAACTAAGTCTGTGCACCACAACTACTGAGTCCAAGTGCTGCAGATACTGAAGCCTGCGCATCCTAGAGCCTGTGCTCCACAACAAGAGAGGCCATAACAACGAGAAATCCATGCACCAACACTAGAGAGAAGTCCCCACTAACAGAGACTAGAGGGGCTTCCCCAGGGCTTCCCCTGGTGGTCCAGTGGGTAAGGACACCGCCTTGCAGTGCAAGGGGCGCCGGTTCGATTCCTGGCCTGGGAAGATCCCACGTGCCGCGGAGCGGCTGGACCGATGTGTCCAGTTACCAAGCTGGAGCTCTGGGGAGCATGCGCCCAGAGCCAGTGCTCTGCGACGACAGACACCACTGCAATGGGAGGCCCACAGGAGCCGAAGAACAAAGACGGATGAAAATAGAGAAATGAAAGACCAATAGAAGTGGCCTGCCCGTCCTCCTCCCTCCCCACCCCACCCCTCAAAAGATGAATAAATAAAAAATAAATGTTTTTTAAAAAAAAACAGCGAGTAGACAAAACTGACTCACAGCAATGAAGCCCCAGTACAACCAAAAAATTAACGAATTTGAAAGAATGCAGAAGCACACATTAATTTAGAAGTTCAATAATGTACAAAATGAACACAATAAAATTTAATTCAAACCTGACTCAGGATTTTTGAAGACTATATTAGTCTAAAAACAGAAATTATGTTGTCAGATGTGCTCCTAAACAGCTCTCTTTTAAAATAAGCTTCTTTAGAAATCTAGATTTCTAATTACTAGTCATAATGAAAGTAAATCTTTGGAATTTTCATCCTTTGATGTTCTGTTTAGAGATAGTAAGTAATAAATAGATTTGAGTTTTAGCAAATTTTCAGACACCGGACAAGTTAAGCTGAAAAATATCTCTTCCCCACAAAGTCAGCATGTCCTTATCCCTGCAACCTATGAATACAGCCTTTTATAGCCAAAGCAGATTTTGAAAATATAATTAAGTATTTTAATATGGGAAGATTATGCTGGTTTATCTGGGTGGATAACCTTTATTGTTGCTGTAATTTATAGTTGTATCATAGTAACACTTTGTCAGTAACTGTTTAATTTAGAGGCACAATGGATTAGGATAAATCCTGCTGTCAAATTGATGTGAAAGACAAGATTATCTGGATAATAAAAGTCAGCACTCTCTGGTCCAACCTTCCTGAATGAACCACAATTCCGTTAGTCCCTGCTTTGGCTCAAAAACCAGACTGTGCTTGAGGCAATCACCACCAGTTACTCACAACAATTGCCTCACTGAGTCCCAGTAACTCATATGCTCTGAGTTATAACTAAATGTATTAACAATTCAGGACTTATCAGCCTATTGGGCCAGATTTGCATGATGCAGCTCCTGAACAGAATATTTAAGGATGGAGATCCCAAAGACCTGTTTAAACACATGTTATTTAACTAATTTTTGGAATAAGCGCTCTGCCCACACTTCGTTGATGACAGATAAATTCAGGAAAGTGTAGCTTTGATTCCAAATGCTTGGATAATTGATTCCAATAGAAGTGGCCTGCCCGTCCTCCTCCCTCCCCACCCCCCCCCCCAAAAGATGAAAAAAAAAAAAATAAATGTTTTTTTAAAAAAAACAGCGAGTAGACAAAACTGACTCACAGCAATGAAGCCCCAGTACAACCAAAAAATTAACGAATTTGAAAGAATGCAGAAGCACACATTAATTTAGAAGTTCAATAATGTACAAAATGAACACAATAAAATTTAATTCAAACCTGACTCAGGATTTTTGAAGACTATATTAGTCTAAAAACAGAAATTATGTTGTCAGATGTGCTCCTAAACAGCTCTCTTTTAAAATAAGCTTCTTTAGAAATCTAGATTTCTAATTACTAGTCATAATGAAAGTAAATCTTTGGAATTTTCATCCTTTGATGTTCTGTTTAGAGATAGTAAGTAATAAATAGATTTGAGTTTTAGCAAATTTTCAGACACCGGACAAGTTAAGCTGAAAAATATCTCTTCCCCACAAAGTCAGCATGTCCTTATCCCTGCAACCTATGAATACAGCCTTTTATAGCCAAAGCAGATTTTGAAAATATAATTAAGTATTTTAATATGGGAAGATTATGCTGGTTTATCTGGGTGGATAACCTTTATTGTTGCTGTAATTTATAGTTGTATCATAGTAACACTTTGTCAGTAACTGTTTAATTTAGAGGCACAATGGATTAGGATAAATCCTGCTGTCAAATTGATGTGAAAGACAAGATTATCTGGATAATAAAAGTCAGCACTCTCTGGTCCAACCTTCCTGAATGAACCACAATTCCGTTAGTCCCTGCTTTGGCTCAAAAACCAGACTGTGCTTGAGGCAATCACCACCAGTTACTCACAACAATTGCCTCACTGAGTCCCAGTAACTCATATGCTCTGAGTTATAACTAAATGTATTAACAATTCAGGACTTATCAGCCTATTGGGCCAGATTTGCATGATGCAGCTCCTGAACAGAATATTTAAGGATGGAGATCCCAAAGACCTGTTTAAACACATGTTATTTAACTAATTTTTGGAATAAGCGCTCTGCCCCACACTTCGTTGATGACAGATAAATTCAGGAAAGTGTAGCTTTGATTCCCAAATTGCCTTGGATAATCTGATCATCCAGCATATTTCCAACTGTCCTCATTACCATCGATCCATATACCTTCAGACTGATAATTAAGTCTAAGGTATAGGCTTTAACTTTAATATTTGTAATTAAGAGACATTTTTATACACCCACATACCAAAACTCTTTTTTTAAATAAAATTTATGAATTTCTTTGTTATTAAATTCTTTCATTTTTTTTATTATTATTCTTTATTTTAAAGGTTTTACAGAGTTTTGTTGTTCACAGACATGTATGTTCCCAGATCAGTCATATGCATATGGCTAGTCCCCAACCCCCCGAGTTCCCCCCATCCCACCCCTCCAGACCATCGCCCCATGCCATTGTAAGCACTCCTATTCCCTTAGCACAATGACACTAGCTATCTTTTCCACACATAACAGTATAGGTTTCCATGTTACTCCCTCCATGCTTCCCCCTCCCTATTTCTTCCCCCAATGTCCCTATGTCTGTGCTCTGTCTGTTTTTCCATGAGTTCACTGCGTGTGTTATCAAGACTATCCTACTAGATTCCATATATGTGTGTTAGTATACTGTATTTGTCTTTCCCAAAAGCCTTTTTAATTAAAACCTTTTCGTGGTAATACTTTCCATTTTGGAAACGGTGAGAAGTAGATGAAAAGCTTTGATTCTGTGCAAGGTATTCCTGTTTTAAATCAAACTAATTTTTCCATAGAATATTCTATGATTTGCCCACTCTTAATACACATCAGCCAGACACTTTCCTTTTGAAATTAATTCCAGTTTGTGAAATTCAAAAGGTGAAGACTAGAGGGAACGTAATTTCAGATTGGTGGTTTCTGTGGCTGGGTAAACCTTATTAATGTTTTCATACTGGCACAGTAAGTGACTTAATTCACTCAGCAGAGCAGACATACAGTAACATGTTTAGAATTAGTCATATCCAGTACATGCAAATAAATCACTAACTATAGTCCCTGTGCCTATTTTTACTAATCTACTGCATTTGTATATGAATTTGTCACCAATAATGGACATCTCAAGTTAATATGAACTAAATCAAGAAAGAATATACCATTAGAAGTATAGATTAATAACTGGAACATACAAAAAAATGGGTGATAAGCAATTCAATTCTATAAATCCTGGGATCAGACTGTGTGACAGGTCCTATATTCTGAACTGGAACTAAAGGAGTGAATGCACCAGACTCATCCCGTGCCGCATGGAGTCTAGTGTACTGAGGGGGTATTGCTCTTGCCAGACTGGTGATGGAGGTGACAATGGCAGACAGAACAGGCTGTCTCACTCATGGGGAATTCCAACTTCCTTCCTCTACTGCAGAGCTTCCATGTTGTATGGAAAAACTGCATTTCCCAGACTCCCTTATAAACAGAGTTTAGGATGTAATTAGGATTCCACTAATCAAGCATACTTACCAAGCACCTGGATTAAGGCTAATTCAAGTGGAGACTGACTAGCAGCAGAAACTGTAAAGCCCCAATACAAAAGGAAGCCCTGCAGAAAAAGCAGGCGAGGGTGGGGGAGGGCTTTTACATTCCTTTTGTGGTGTTTTCCACAACCTAGCAGGGTGTGTTTTCTCTCTTTCTTTGTTTAAACCCCTTTGTTTGTTATTTAATGGTGCACTCCCAGAAAGCGAGGACACAAGTGCAGACACTCACTGTGCGCGTAGGTACGACCCACTGGCTGCTTGGTCTCCTCTCCCACAGGCTGCTGGACCGACAGAAGCTTCCAGAAGTCAATTCAGATATCCCTCTTTGCCACAGGCTGGCAGCCCAACCAACGAAGGACTGGCAACCCTTGAAAGTACTCCCACCTCCACGCCCAAATGCCCTGGGCATCTGGATAAAGACTGGTAAGAGGCTTAACCCTGCCATTAATGGTGGGCACTGATACCTGCCGGGGATGCAGAGGCTACTGAGCTGCCCAGCACCTGGTGGAGTGGCGCATGCGCCTGACGTGAATCAATCTCAATCCTCCTGACAGCTGGGGCCTGGTCTCCACCTGGGCGTGGGAGGCGGTGCTCTGTGGCCAGTAGCAGAGAAGGCGAGGCCTGGGGCGCTAGAGTGTGGGGACGGACTGGCGGAGAACTTACATGCAGGCGGCAGGAGAAAGGAGCAACGGCTCCAGGCTCTCTGCTCATAGTCCACTCTTCCAAAGGACTTCACCTCAGAACATAAATTTTAAATCAAGAACTTCAGAATGTCAACCTCAGAACATTAAACTCCTAAAGAGGTGCCCTTCTAAGTGTTGGACCTTAACTGGCTGCACATGTTGCATGTTCATGAAGCTGGTCCTTGGTGGAGAAAAGGGTAGGAGGCTTTTATGTTGCATGTTCATGAATGGTGATGGAGGTGACAATGGCAGACAGAACAGGCTGTCTCACTCATGGGGAATTCCAACTTCCTTCCTCTACTGCAGAGCTTCCATGTTGTATGGAAAAACTGCATTTCCCAGACTCCCTTATAAACAGAGTTTAGGATGTAATTAGGATTCCACTAATCAAGCATACTTACCAAGCACCTGGATTAAGGCTAATTCAAGTGGAGACTGACTAGCAGCAGAAACTGTAAAGCCCCAATACAAAAGGAAGCCCTGCAGAAAAAGCAGGCGAGGGTGGGGAGGGCTTTTACTTTCCCTTTTTGTGGTGTTTTCCACAACCTAGCAGGGTGTGTTTTCTCTCTTTCTTTGTTTAAACCCCTTTGTTTGTTATTTAATGGTGCACTCCCAGAAAGCGAGGACACAAGTGCAGACACTCACTGTGCGCGTAGGTACGACCCACTGGCTGCTTGGTCTCCTCTCCCACAGGCTGCTGGACCGACAGAAGCTTCCAGAAGTCAATTCAGATATCCCTCTTTGCCACAGGCTGGCAGCCCAACCAACGAAGGACTGGCAACCCTTGAAAGTACTCCCACCTCCACGCCCAAATGCCCTGGGCATCTGGATAAAGACTGGTAAGAGGCTTAACCCTGCCATTAATGGTGGGCACTGATACCTGCCGGGGATGCAGAGGCTACTGAGCTGCCCAGCACCTGGTGGAGTGGCGCATGCGCCTGACGTGAATCAATCTCAATCCTCCTGACAGCTGGGGCCTGGTCTCCACCTGGGCGTGGGAGGCGGTGCTCTGTGGCCAGTAGCAGAGAAGGCGAGGCCTGGGGCGCTAGAGTGTGGGGACGGACTGGCGGAGAACTTACATGCAGGCGGCAGGAGAAAGGAGCAACGGCTCCAGGCTCTCTGCTCATAGTCCACTCTTCCAAAGGACTTCACCTCAGAACATAAATTTTAAATCAAGAACTTCAGAATGTCAACCTCAGAACATTAAACTCCTAAAGAGGTGCCCTTCTAAGTGTTGGACCTTAACTGGCTGCACATGTTGCATGTTCATGAAGCTGGTCCTTGGTGGAGAAAAGGGGTAGGAGGCTTTTATTTTCTCCCTGTGGGTTTGGGTAAAGGCATTTAGATTCTCCTGTTACTAGCTTCCTGTAAACATCAAGAAGAGATTGTAACATTCCTGGCCTTGCAGAAGCTGTGTGATTTTGGATGTTGAGAGTTGTTCCTAGTAACCTAGAGCCTCCTCTTATAACCCTTCTTATAATTTAATAAACTATCTAATAGCTGGCAATAAAACCCTTGGCCCAACCAGGAAGCTTCAGTGGCAAACAATGGAAACCACAACAAATATAGTAGTACAATTCTCTCTGGGGAGGCATGTAATAAGAAGACTCCAGGAATGAATTGCCTGCTGGGTGGCCCATGTTTAGGCACAAAAGAAAGCACTTCATATTGCAGAAGTTCATTCTACGCAAGAAGAAAAACCAGTTGTTCTAAAGGGAGAAGCATTATTAGAATAGCTCTGTAATTCTTCAGTGTCCTTTGTATCACAAGAGTTCAAGACGATTGTTGAAACAGAGCAGGGATTAGATTTGAAAGTGGGACTCGAAATAAATTGAGTCTGCTAAGAAAGAAGTAGGACTTGTCCCCCTTATATAGTATGGAATGATGAAAAAAATCTTTAGATTTAAGCAGATCTACTTGGTGTATTAAGTAAATTATCCAAACCTCAGGCTGCTCATACTTTCCTTCCAGGATGTAGATTATATATAAAAAGAAAAGAACCCGGAATAATATCTAATTCATAGTATATTTTCAATTACTATTATTATTATAATAAAATCAAAATTTTGTATAGTCATGAGGATGGCTTTCCCTGCATCTGAATACACCATCTAACCAAAACTTTGAATACAGCAACTTTGAATACCACCCCGATTCTCAACTGAGACACAGTGTTTGGGAACCTACTTCACAGATCAGAAGAACGAGATAAGAACTCTTCATCTCCTATCTCCTACCGGTCCATCCTCCATCCAGCCAACTCACCTATCCACTTCTAACCTTTCTCTCTTCTAAAACCAGAACTATTATATGAATTGGAATTTAATATCCAGAAATGTTAAGATATCCTAGTAGCCATCTATCACAGCAAGACATAAATTAGAGAGTTCTTCCAAACTAGTTTAAAATCCATATAAAATTTTCTCCTCAAAAAGTTGCATCAGGGCTTCTCCTGGTGGTCCAGTGGGTGGGGACACTGCCTTGTGGTGCAGGGGGTGCCGGTTCGAGCCCTGGCATGGGAGGGTCCCACGTGCCGCGGAGCGGCTGAACTGATGTGTCCAGTTGCCCGGCCGGAGCTCTGGAGCGCATGCGCCTGGAGCCGGCGCTCTGCAATGACGGATTCCACCGCAATGGGAGGCCCACAGGAGCCGAGGAACGGGGACGGATGAACATGGAGAAATAAAAGACCAGTGGAGGTGGCCCGCCTGCTCCCCTCCCTCCCCAACCCAACCCCCGCCCAAAATAAATAAATAAATAAATAAATAAATAAATCTTTAAAAAAAAAAGTTGCATCAACTTTATAACAATCACAAGGATGCTAAATATTTCTGTTTGTCAGGAATAGGAAAAGTAGAGGTGGGTCTCCAGGTCACCTCTATCCATCATATTCAATACTGATGAGAAACCTTGCTATAGTTTTGCATGTGAGATTTCTTCAACTTGGGGTTGTGTCCCCTGTTTTATCTGATAAGTTTTAGGCCTATTTTTAGTCTTTGAATCTCCAAGCACCCTGAGACAACTGATTGCCCCCCACTGCCTAACTTGTATATTGGGCAAATCTCTGTATAGCACTTCTTATAGTAAATTACTAGGATCTGTTTATACATGTATATATTTGATACATTTGTATATACTGTTTATACTTTTAATCGAACACCTAACTCAGTTGAGCACTTTGGGTGCTTGATAAATGATGAATTAATCTAGAGTTTAAGAGCAAGCCCGGGCCCTTTATGCCCAACTTGTAGACTCGATTGGAGGCTTCCCTCTTCAGTTATGATCAGAAGCTCCACCCGTCCTTCCCTCCTCCTAACAGAGCTCCTGTGAACCCAGCTCACTGCATGTGGCAGCAGCATCTCACTCAAATCTCAGCATAACCTTTCTCTTCTAAAACCAGAACTATTATATGAATTGGAATTTAATATCCAGAAATGTTAAGATATCCTAGTAGCCATCTATCACAGCAAGACATAAATTAGAGAGTTCTTCCAAACTAGTTTAAAATCCATATAAAATTTTCTCCTCAAAAGTTGCATCAGGGCTTCTCCTGGTGGTCCAGTGGGTGGGGACACTGCCTTGTGGTGCAGGGGGTGCCGGTTCGAGCCCTGGCATGGGAGGGTCCCACGTGCCGCGGAGCGGCTGAACTGATGTGTCCAGTTGCCCGGCCGGAGCTCTGGAGCGCATGCGCCTGGAGCCGGCGCTCTGCAATGACGGATTCCACCGCAATGGGAGGCCCACAGGAGCCGAGGAACGGGGACGGATGAACATGGAGAAATAAAAGACCAGTGGAGGTGGCCCGCCTGCTCCCCTCCCTCCCCAACCCAACCCCCGCCCAAAATAAATAAATAAATAAATAAATAAATAAATCTTTAAAAAAAAAAGTTGCATCAACTTTATAACAATCACAAGGATGCTAAATATTTCTGTTTGTCAGGAATAGGAAAAGTAGAGGTGGGTCTCCAGGTCACCTCTATCCATCATATTCAATACTGATGAGAAACCTTGCTATAGTTTTGCATGTGAGATTTCTTCAACTTGGGGTTGTGTCCCCTGTTTTATCTGATAAGTTTTAGGCCTATTTTTAGTCTTTGAATCTCCAAGCACCCTGAGACAACTGATTGCCCCCCACTGCCTAACTTGTATATTGGGCAAATCTCTGTATAGCACTTCTTATAGTAAATTACTAGGATCTGTTTATACATGTATATATTTGATACATTTGTATATACTGTTTATACTTTTAATCGAACACCTAACTCAGTTGAGCACTTTGGGTGCTTGATAAATGATGAATTAATCTAGAGTTTAAGAGCAAGCCCGGGCCCTTTATGCCCAACTTGTAGACTCGATTGGAGGCTTCCCTCTTCAGTTATGATCAGAAGCTCCACCCGTCCTTCCCTCCTCCTAACAGAGCTCCTGTGAACCCAGCTCACTGCATGTGGCAGCAGCATCTCACTCAAATCTCAGATCCATTCCCATACTTCTGTTCTGTCTCAGACTCTCTAAGACATGTCCTGGCACAAGTGAACAACTAAACAGTATAATCACAGCTCATAAATGGGACAAAGGCATAAAATAGAGTGATAAGATGATCAACATGTTGCCTATAAGTACCTATCCATAATTAATCCTGAATTACTGCTGTATACCAAGGCTTGTTATAAAGACTACATGTATAATCTCATCTGATCCTTACAGTAACCACAGGGCAAAGGTACAATTATTTCCTCTGCTACAGATGAAGAAAGTGAACCACAGAGAGGCTAAGTGATGATCCCAAGGTCGCAAACCATGTAGGGTTCAGGAAAGGCCTCTCTCAGAGTGAATATCTGAGCTGAGACCTGAGAGATGAGAATAAATAAGACACATGAGAGCAGGAGGAGAGAACCTGGGGCTGTGGGATGTACAAGTACCCAGGCCTGGAAATGGACAAGGGTTTGTGCGATTTGAATCATAAAAAGGTGGTTGGTGAGGTTGGATGAACAGGAGTGAGGGGGTAGAGCATAGGAGATGAGGCTGAGGGGCAACAGGGGCTGGATCACGTCAGCTGACAGGCTGCATGGGGAGATGGCTGGTGGAGCCAGAGTGGCTGGAGCAGTTGCAGTGGAGCAGCAGTGGTGGCAGAAGGCAGGCTTAGCAGGTCAAGAACAGTGGGAGGTATGAAAGTGGAGACAGACATTCAGAACTGCATAACTTGTATATTGGGCAAATCTCTGTATAGCACTTCTTATAGTAAATTACTAGGATCTGTTTATACATGTATATATTTGATACATTTGTATATACTGTTTATACTTTTAATCGAACACCTAACTCAGTTGAGCACTTTGGGTGCTTGATAAATGATGAATTAATCTAGAGTTTAAGAGCAAGCCCGGGCCCTTTATGCCCAACTTGTAGACTCGATTGGAGGCTTCCCTCTTCAGTTATGATCAGAAGCTCCACCCGTCCTTCCCTCCTCCTAACAGAGCTCCTGTGAACCCAGCTCACTGCATGTGGCAGCAGCATCTCACTCAAATCTCAGATCCATTCCCATACTTCTGTTCTGTCTCAGACTCTCTAAGACATGTCCTGGCACAAGTGAACAACTAAACAGTATAATCACAGCTCATAAATGGGACAAAGGCATAAAATAGAGTGATAAGATGATCAACATGTTGCCTATAAGTACCTATCCATAATTAATCCTGAATTACTGCTGTATACCAAGGCTTGTTATAAAGACTACATGTATAATCTCATCTGATCCTTACAGTAACCACAGGGCAAAGGTACAATTATTTCCTCTGCTACAGATGAAGAAAGTGAACCACAGAGAGGCTAAGTGATGATCCCAAGGTCGCAAACCATGTAGGGTTCAGGAAAGGCCTCTCTCAGAGTGAATATCTGAGCTGAGACCTGAGAGATGAGAATAAATAAGACACATGAGAGCAGGAGGAGAGAACCTGGGGCTGTGGGATGTACAAGTACCCAGGCCTGGAAATGGACAAGGGTTTGTGCGATTTGAATCATAAAAAGGTGGTTGGTGAGGTTGGATGAACAGGAGTGAGGGGGTAGAGCATAGGAGATGAGGCTGAGGGGCAACAGGGGCTGGATCACGTCAGCTGACAGGCTGCATGGGGAGATGGCTGGTGGAGCCAGAGTGGCTGGAGCAGTTGCAGTGGAGCAGCAGTGGTGGCAGAAGGCAGGCTTAGCAGGTCAAGAACAGTGGGAGGTATGAAAGTGGAGACAGACATTCAGAACTGCATAAAGAACATTAGCTTTAGTAAGTGGCAACGCATGGGCTTAAATACCTGAAAAAACCTTAAATACCTATAAATACTGTGGAGAACAAAGTGAGGACAGAAGGGAGAGGAGGGATGATGTGCTGAGCAAGGTCAGAGCATGCACCAAAAGGCTGGGATTCAGGGCATGGTGAGAGGAGTAGGTTCAGACAGGAGGCGGCAGTGTGATTCCAGTGTGACAGGAGTGATGCAAGGAGGATGAGCTGGACTCATGTGTGCTCGTGGGTGGAGTGGAAGAAAGCTGGAGAGTTCTCATCTCAATCTTCTGCTCTATGAAGCAGATTTCCCAGTCACTGTGTCCCACTCTCCTAGTGAAGGCTTACGTACAATTAGGGCTGAGACTCCTTGCCCTCATCCTGGGCTTGCCTAACTACCCCCGTCAGGAATCTCCTGTCATTGCTCCTAGTTCCTTCTCTGCTGACCAAGGGGTATTCAGGGCAACATAATGTTCTGGGCTTGTTTTCCTGAAACCTAGTAATACCTACAGGGCTTTCCAGGTAGCTCAGTGGTAAAGAATCCACCTGTCAAGCAGCAAACGTGGGTTTGATCCCTGGGTCAGGAAGAACCTTTGGAGAAAGAAATGGCAACCTACTCTAGTAGTCTTGCCTGGAAAATCTCATGAACAGAGGAGCCTGGAAGGCTGCAGATGATAGGGTCACAAAGAGTCAGACACAACTGAGTGACTAAATAACAACAACAACTAATACCTAAACTCTTAAGATGGAAGTAATATGTCCTCAAAAATTAAAAATAATACATGGTAATTGATCTCTTTATAAAGGAACTTTATAACAAATGGTTCACTACATATGGAAGCCTCACAGCATGAGATTATGCCAAAAGAATGTCACAGCTTCAGTATCAAGGAAAATTTGATTTTCCTCTAGAGTATTTCTGTAGAGGGTGGAGTGCAGTCCTCTGAAGACTCTCCTCAGGCAGCACCGATACTGTCAACCTATATTTCATGTAGACGGAATGGGACAGTTCTCCCGGTGCAAGACATTAGTGAACATGTTCAGTCAAGAACAGTGGGAGGTATGAAAGTGGAGACAGACATTCAGAACTGCATAAAGAACATTAGCTTTAGTAAGTGGCAACGCATGGGCTTAAATACCTGAAAAAACCTTAAATACCTATAAATACTGTGGAGAACAAAGTGAGGACAGAAGGGAGAGGAGGGATGATGTGCTGAGCAAGGTCAGAGCATGCACCAAAAGGCTGGGATTCAGGGCATGGTGAGAGGAGTAGGTTCAGACAGGAGGCGGCAGTGTGATTCCAGTGTGACAGGAGTGATGCAAGGAGGATGAGCTGGACTCATGTGTGCTCGTGGGTGGAGTGGAAGAAAGCTGGAGAGTTCTCATCTCAATCTTCTGCTCTATGAAGCAGATTTCCCAGTCACTGTGTCCCACTCTCCTAGTGAAGGCTTACGTACAATTAGGGCTGAGACTCCTTGCCCTCATCCTGGGCTTGCCTAACTACCCCCGTCAGGAATCTCCTGTCATTGCTCCTAGTTCCTTCTCTGCTGACCAAGGGGTATTCAGGGCAACATAATGTTCTGGGCTTGTTTTCCTGAAACCTAGTAATACCTACAGGGCTTTCCAGGTAGCTCAGTGGTAAAGAATCCACCTGTCAAGCAGCAAACGTGGGTTTGATCCCTGGGTCAGGAAGAACCTTTGGAGAAAGAAATGGCAACCTACTCTAGTAGTCTTGCCTGGAAAATCTCATGAACAGAGGAGCCTGGAAGGCTGCAGATGATAGGGTCACAAAGAGTCAGACACAACTGAGTGACTAAATAACAACAACAACTAATACCTAAACTCTTAAGATGGAAGTAATATGTCCTCAAAAATTAAAAATAATACATGGTAATTGATCTCTTTATAAAGGAACTTTATAACAAATGGTTCACTACATATGGAAGCCTCACAGCATGAGATTATGCCAAAAGAATGTCACAGCTTCAGTATCAAGGAAAATTTGATTTTCCTCTAGAGTATTTCTGTAGAGGGTGGAGTGCAGTCCTCTGAAGACTCTCCTCAGGCAGCACCGATACTGTCAACCTATATTTCATGTAGACGGAATGGGATCATGGATTCTGACAGATAAAATTCCACTGGTGCAAGACATTAGTGAACATGTTCAGTAAAGCTTGTATGATGAAATGACATGTTCATTCTGAAACAGCTGCCCAAGGTTTAACCATCTCCTTTTGAGAAAATTATAACGGTTGTGTTTCTCTCCATTAATAATCAAGATGATAAGGAAAATCCATATAGAAAATGACGAGCTTCTTGCATCAACCAAAATGAGTTTTATATATAATTTACTCACTTTTGAGATGTAAATTCTCTTCTCTTATAAAAAGACTAAAATTGTAGACATAAAAATTATATAAGAAGACTTTCTCAAACTTTCAGGTATATGATGATAAGGTCTGAGGATCTTATGTATAGCACAGTGATTTTAGTTGGTAACACTGTGCGGTATAAGTGAAATGTGCTAAGAAAGTAGTACTTACATGTTCTTATGGGAAAAAAAAGATAAATATATGAGGCGATGGATGAGAAGAATTAACTAGAGGGGAGGAATCCTTTCACAGTGTATACATATATTAAATCATCATGATACACACTTTAAATATCTTATACTTTTGTCAAGTATACCTCAATAAAACTAAGAAAATAGTCAAATGATTTATATGCATCTCTTTCCTAACCCCTAATTTATATTCTTCCTTCAGCTGCAAGCAATAGCAGCAACAACAGCACTAGCAATAAAAACCAACTAGGAGAAGCTGCGCCAGACCGAGAAGCTGCGCCGCCGCGCTGCCGGTAAGTTCAACCACTCCTAGTGGAGGGCTTGCTGAACAGGGAGGGGAAGTTGCCCACGGGTTGCTGACCAGGGACCAGGCTCGAGACGGACGGGAAAGCTCGCGCCTGCCTATGGGACTCGGATGCGTAACTGGCAGTGCGCGTGTGCCAGCAGCGGAGGAGCCCGCGCACGCCTAGAGCTGCAGTAGCAGCTGAGGAAGCTGGGGGAAGAGCAGGGATTGGAGACTACTGGCGGGTGCGTGGTAGAGCGGCGCCCCTTCCAACACAGGACTGCCAGCTGAGGAAGCTGGGGAAAGCATGAGCTACTGTCAACCTATATTTCATGTAGACGGAATGGATCATGGATTCTGACAGATAAAATTCCACTGGTGCAAGACATTAGTGAACATGTTCAGTAAAGCTTGTATGATGAAATGACATGTTCATTCTGAAACAGCTGCCCAAGGTTTAACCATCTCCTTTTGAGAAAATTATAACGGTTGTGTTTCTCTCCATTAATAATCAAGATGATAAGGAAAATCCATATAGAAAATGACGAGCTTCTTGCATCAACCAAAATGAGTTTTATATATAATTTACTCACTTTTGAGATGTAAATTCTCTTCTCTTATAAAAAGACTAAAATTGTAGACATAAAAATTATATAAGAAGACTTTCTCAAACTTTCAGGTATATGATGATAAGGTCTGAGGATCTTATGTATAGCACAGTGATTTTAGTTGGTAACACTGTGCGGTATAAGTGAAATGTGCTAAGAAAGTAGTACTTACATGTTCTTATGGGAAAAAAAAGATAAATATATGAGGCGATGGATGAGAAGAATTAACTAGAGGGGAGGAATCCTTTCACAGTGTATACATATATTAAATCATCATGATACACACTTTAAATATCTTATACTTTTGTCAAGTATACCTCAATAAAACTAAGAAAATAGTCAAATGATTTATATGCATCTCTTTCCTAACCCCTAATTTATATTCTTCCTTCAGCTGCAAGCAATAGCAGCAACAACAGCACTAGCAATAAAAACCAACTAGGAGAAGCTGCGCCAGACCGAGAAGCTGCGCCGCCGCGCTGCCGGTAAGTTCAACCACTCCTAGTGGAGGGCTTGCTGAACAGGGAGGGGAAGTTGCCCACGGGTTGCTGACCAGGGACCAGGCTCGAGACGGACGGGAAAGCTCGCGCCTGCCTATGGGACTCGGATGCGTAACTGGCAGTGCGCGTGTGCCAGCAGCGGAGGAGCCCGCGCACGCCTAGAGCTGCAGTAGCAGCTGAGGAAGCTGGGGGAAGAGCAGGGATTGGAGACTACTGGCGGGTGCGTGGTAGAGACGGGGCGCCCCCTTCCAACACAGGACTGCCCGCGCCGCGGCCCCCGCCCGACGGACTGGGATCAGCCCAATGCCCCGGCCAGCACCCAAGCTCACAGCAAAGCCTTCGTTTTGTGAAAACAAAAACAGAAACTATAACAGCTGGCTCTGTCAGGGAAAGACTACGCCATCAAGACACCACCATCAAGAGCAGATTGGTATCCAACAAGCAGATGAGAAGATAAAAACCAGGGAGAGTATTAAGCTTTTTCTGCTTGTTTATTTGTTGTGGACTATTTTGTTTATTCGATTGATTGGTCTGGTTTGGGGTTTGTTTGTTCTGTTTGGATTTTTTTGGTTTGTTTGTTTTGTTTTGTTTGTTTGTTTGTTGTTTGTTTTGTTTTTTGTGTTTTTGTTTTGTTTTGTTTTTTGGTCTCTTATTAATTTTTTCTGCCCTTTTCAATTTTTAATTTCTTTTTTTGACTGTTATTTTATTTTATTTTTATTTTAATTCTTGGAAACCTCTAATTCTCTTTCCTCTTTGCCACTGCTTTCTCCCTCTGTGTTCTAAATGTAAAACCTTTTCCTATCTACCAATATCCTCTAGATAAATTATTTCCTATCTTCCTGTCTCCACTATTCTCTCCTAGCTGCACTAAACAATACGACACACTAGTCTTTGCTACCTAACCTTATAAAATCCAAGACGAATCTATTCCTTCTCATTACCCATACACTCTCCTCCTCGTCACCCCCAACACATGTCCTAGTTAAAAATTGCTCTCATTGTAATTATCCAAGCCAGGACCTTTCCCTGGATCTATTTATCCAGGCACTATTTTAATTAATGCAGAGCTTAATGGGCAAGTGTCATCTTTGATTGCGTGATTTGCCAGAAAGATTTCCTGTGCTTTATCTCTGTAAAACTGGTCAGTTGCAGGTATTGCTGTGTATGGATGTATATCTAATGATTATGTTAGAAAACATCTGCATACTTTTATGACTGTCACCATCAGGGATGCACCTCTTGTTCCTCAGATGCTAGTATGTGAACTAATACCACGGAACACCATAGCAAACCAGACATACAGCCTATACCCCCGACCAATCATCAAACCAAGGATCCTCGGAGCGGAAGCCCTGACTCCAAGACCCCACACTATCAAAGAACATACAACACTAGAGATTATTCATCTGTAAACAAAACCTCAACACCATCCAAGTCACAAACCACTGAACCTTTCTAGAAGGACAGAAACCCAAAGGAAGGGAGAATTCAACCAAGAAGCCTGGTGGGGGAAAAGGAACTCCACACACACAGACACACACAAAGAAACAAAAATTAACATAATAATGAAATGACAGAGAAACACTGCACAAATGAAGGACCAAGCTAGAGAAACACTGCTTCAAATGACAGAGGATGGGATAGACAAATTATCTGAAAGAGAATTCAGAAAAGCTATACTAATTAGGATGCAAAACACCAAAAACAGAATACTAGAGTAAGTTAGAGCACGGACAAGAGACATGCAAGAAATGAAAAATAAGCAAATAGAAACAACCAACTCAATTGCTGAACTCAAAAATACTATAGAAGGTCTCAACAGTGGAGTATCAGAGGCAGAAGAATGGATAAGTGAGCTGGAAGACAGAATGGTGGTAAATAAGTGCTGAAGAACAGAACAAAGTCCAAAGAATTAAAAGAACTGAGGATAGCCTCAGAGACCTATGGGACAATATCAAACGCACCAACATTAGAATTATAGGAGTTCCAGAAGAAGAAGAGGGGAAGAAAGGCTATGAAAGAATTCTTGAAGAGGTTACAGTTGAAAACTTCCCCAGCATGGGAAAGGAAATAGTCCACCAAGTTCAAGAAGCACAGAGAGTTCCACACAGGATAAACCCCAGAAGAAACACACGAAGGCGCATTCTAATCAAACTAACGCAAACCAAATACAAAGACAGAATACTAAAAGCAGCTAGAGTAAAAAACCCAAAAAACATATGTTAAATGTGCTTTATCTCTGTAAAACTGGTCAGTTGCAGGTATTGCTGTGTATGGATGTATATCTAATGATTATGTTAGAAAACATCTGCATACTTTTATGACTGTCACCATCAGGGATGCACCTCTTGTTCCTCAGATGCTAGTATGTGAACTAATACCACGGAACACCATAGCAAACCAGACATACAGCCTATACCCCCGACCAATCATCAAACCAAGGATCCTCGGAGCGGAAGCCCTGACTCCAAGACCCCACACTATCAAAGAACATACAACACTAGAGATTATTCATCTGTAAACAAAACCTCAACACCATCCAAGTCACAAACCACTGAACCTTTCTAGAAGGACAGAAACCCAAAGGAAGGGAGAATTCAACCAAGAAGCCTGGTGGGGGAAAAGGAACTCCACACACACAGACACACACAAAGAAACAAAAATTAACATAATAATGAAATGACAGAGAAACACTGCACAAATGAAGGACCAAGCTAGAGAAACACTGCTTCAAATGACAGAGGATGGGATAGACAAATTATCTGAAAGAGAATTCAGAAAAGCTATACTAATTAGGATGCAAAACACCAAAAACAGAATACTAGAGTAAGTTAGAGCACGGACAAGAGACATGCAAGAAATGAAAAATAAGCAAATAGAAACAACCAACTCAATTGCTGAACTCAAAAATACTATAGAAGGTCTCAACAGTGGAGTATCAGAGGCAGAAGAATGGATAAGTGAGCTGGAAGACAGAATGGTGGTAAATAAGTGCTGAAGAACAGAACAAAGTCCAAAGAATTAAAAGAACTGAGGATAGCCTCAGAGACCTATGGGACAATATCAAACGCACCAACATTAGAATTATAGGAGTTCCAGAAGAAGAAGAGGGGAAGAAAGGCTATGAAAGAATTCTTGAAGAGGTTACAGTTGAAAACTTCCCCAGCATGGGAAAGGAAATAGTCCACCAAGTTCAAGAAGCACAGAGAGTTCCACACAGGATAAACCCCAGAAGAAACACACGAAGGCGCATTCTAATCAAACTAACGCAAACCAAATACAAAGACAGAATACTAAAAGCAGCTAGGAGTAAACAACAAATAACATATAAAGGAAACCCCATATGTTTAACTGCGGATCTTTCAACAGAAACCCTGCAGGCCAGAAGAGAATGGTAAGACACATTTAAACAGCTAACAGAGAATAATCTCCAACCAAGAATTCTCTACCCAGCAAGAATCTCATGCAGAATTGATGGTGAGATCAAAAGCTTCACAGACAAGCAAAAACTAAAAGAATTTGGTACCACAAAACCAGCCCTACAACAAGTGTTAAAGGGCCTGATATAGCCAATAAATACAAAAGTAGGAGAAGCTTTGCAAATCAAACCCCAAATTTCTAAGAAGATGACAAAAGGAACATTCATATCAATAATTACTTTGAACATAAATGGACTAAATGCTCCAACCAAATGACGCAGGCTGGTTGAATGGATCCAGAAGCAAGACCCATATATATGCTATTTACAAGAGACCCACTTCAGACCTAGAGACACTCATAGACTGAAAATGAAAGGCTGGAAAAAGATATTCCATGCAAATGGACATCAGAAGAAATCTGGAGTAGCAATCCTCATGTCAGAAAAAACAGACTTTAAAGTAAAGAAGATTCTGAGAGACAAGGCAGGTCACAACATCATGATTAAGGGATCTATCCAAGAGGAAGACATAACAGTCATGAAGATCTACGCACCCAACACAGGGGCACCTCAATACATAAGACAGATACTTTCAGACATAAAAGAAGAAATCAACAATAACACAGTAATAGTAGGAGACTTTAACACTCCTCTCACACCAATGGACAGATCATCAAACAGAAAATTAATAAAGAAACACAAGCCTTAAATGCCACACTAGAAAAGATGGACCTCATCGACATGTTTAGGACGTTCCATCCAAAAGCAGAAGAATCCACTTTCTTCTCAGGTGCTCACGGAACATTCTCCAGGATAGACCACATCTTGGGCCACAAATCAAACCTCAGTCAATTCAAGAAAGCCGAAATTATATCAACCGTCTCAGACCACAATACAATGAGACTAGAGATCAACTACAGAAAAAAAACCGCTAAAAACAGAAACACATGGAGATTAAACAACACATACCTAAAAGATCAACTGAGCACTGAGGTAATCAAAGGAGAAATTTAAAAATTCCTAGAAGAAAATGACAATGAACACATGACAGTGCAAAACGTATGGGATACTGCAAAAGCAGTTCTAAGAGGGAAATTTATAGCAATACAATCCCACGTCAAGAAACTAGGAAAATATGAAGCAGATGACCTAACCCTCCGCTTAAAACAATTGGAGAAAGAAGAACAAAAACACCCCAAGCCAGCAGAAGAAGAGAAATCATAAAGATCAACAAGTTAAGGCAAGAAAACGGGCTTTGCAAATCAACCCCAAATTTCTAAGAAGATGACAAAAGGAACATTCATATCAATAATTACTTTGAACATAAATGGACTAAATGCTCCAACCAAATGACGCAGGCTGGTTGAATGGATCCAGAAGCAAGACCCATATATATGCTATTTACAAGAGACCCACTTCAGACCTAGAGACACTCATAGACTGAAAATGAAAGGCTGGAAAAAGATATTCCATGCAAATGGACATCAGAAGAAATCTGGAGTAGCAATCCTCATGTCAGAAAAAACAGACTTTAAAGTAAAGAAGATTCTGAGAGACAAGGCAGGTCACAACATCATGATTAAGGGATCTATCCAAGAGGAAGACATAACAGTCATGAAGATCTACGCACCCAACACAGGGGCACCTCAATACATAAGACAGATACTTTCAGACATAAAAGAAGAAATCAACAATAACACAGTAATAGTAGGAGACTTTAACACTCCTCTCACACCAATGGACAGATCATCAAACAGAAAATTAATAAAGAAACACAAGCCTTAAATGCCACACTAGAAAAGATGGACCTCATCGACATGTTTAGGACGTTCCATCCAAAAGCAGAAGAATCCACTTTCTTCTCAGGTGCTCACGGAACATTCTCCAGGATAGACCACATCTTGGGCCACAAATCAAACCTCAGTCAATTCAAGAAAGCCGAAATTATATCAACCGTCTCAGACCACAATACAATGAGACTAGAGATCAACTACAGAAAAAAAACCGCTAAAAACAGAAACACATGGAGATTAAACAACACATACCTAAAAGATCAACTGAGCACTGAGGTAATCAAAGGAGAAATTTAAAAATTCCTAGAAGAAAATGACAATGAACACATGACAGTGCAAAACGTATGGGATACTGCAAAAGCAGTTCTAAGAGGGAAATTTATAGCAATACAATCCCACGTCAAGAAACTAGGAAAATATGAAGCAGATGACCTAACCCTCCGCTTAAAACAATTGGAGAAAGAAGAACAAAAACACCCCAAGCCAGCAGAAGAAGAGAAATCATAAAGATCAGAGCAGAAATAAGTGAGAAAGAAACAAAAGAAACAATAGTAAAGATAAATAAAACAAAAAGCTGGTTCTTCAAAAAGGTAAACAAAATCGACAAGCCACTGACCAGACTCATTAAAAAAAAAGAGAGAAGAACCAGATCAACAAAATCAAAAACGAAAAAGGAGAGATTACAACAGATAATGCAGAAATCCAAAGGATTCTAAGAGACTATTATGAACAACTCTATGGCAACAAACTGGACAACCTGGAAGAAATGGACAGTTTCTTGGGGAAGATTATTCTCCCAAGACTGAGCCAGGAGGAAACAGAAACTTTGAACAACCCAATCACAAGCTCAGAAATCAAATCTGTGATTAAAAATCTACCCAAAAATAAAAGCTCAGGGCCAGACGGCTTCACAGCCGAATTCTACCAAACATTTAAAGAAGAGCTAATGCCTGTCTTTCTAAAATTCTTCCAAAAAATTGCACAGGAAGGAAAACTTCCAAACACATTCTACGAGGCCACCATCACCCTGATACCAAAACCAGGCAAAGACAACACAAAAAAGGAAAATTACAGGCCAATTTCACTGATGAACTTAGATGCCAAGATTCTAAACAAAATCCTAGCAAACAGAATTCAACGACACATCAAAAAACTCATACATCACGATAAAGTCAGGTTCATCTCAGGCATGCAAGTATTCTTCAATATCCGTAAATCAATCAATTTGATACACCATGTCAACAAATTGAGAGACAAAAATCACATGATCATCTCAATAAATGCAGAAAAAGCCTTTGACAAAGTGCAGCATCCATTTATGATCAAAACTCTTCAGAAAATGGGCATAGAAGGAACCTATGTCAACATAGGTTCATAATAATAATAATAAAAGCCATATCTGAGAAGCCTACACTGAACATTATCCTTAACGGTGAAAAACTGAAAGCATTTCCTCTAAGATCAGGAACAAGACAGGGGTGTCCACTTTCACCACTACTATTCAACATAGTCCTGGAAGTCCTAGCAATAGCAATAAGAGAAGAGAAAGAAATAAAAGGAATCCAAAAAAATCAATTTTTCAGGCGACATGAAATTTTGAAAACCCCAAAGAAAAACTAGAACTAATCAATGACCTAACCCTCCGCTTAAAACAATTGGAGAAAGAAGAACAAAAACACCCCAAGCCAGCAGAAGAAGAGAAATCATAAAGATCAGAGCAGAAATAAGTGAGAAAGAAACAAAAGAAACAATAGTAAAGATAAATAAAACAAAAAGCTGGTTCTTCAAAAAGGTAAACAAAATCGACAAGCCACTGACCAGACTCATTAAAAAAAAAGAGAGAAGAACCAGATCAACAAAATCAAAAACGAAAAAGGAGAGATTACAACAGATAATGCAGAAATCCAAAGGATTCTAAGAGACTATTATGAACAACTCTATGGCAACAAACTGGACAACCTGGAAGAAATGGACAGTTTCTTGGGGAAGATTATTCTCCCAAGACTGAGCCAGGAGGAAACAGAAACTTTGAACAACCCAATCACAAGCTCAGAAATCAAATCTGTGATTAAAAATCTACCCAAAAATAAAAGCTCAGGGCCAGACGGCTTCACAGCCGAATTCTACCAAACATTTAAAGAAGAGCTAATGCCTGTCTTTCTAAAATTCTTCCAAAAAATTGCACAGGAAGGAAAACTTCCAAACACATTCTACGAGGCCACCATCACCCTGATACCAAAACCAGGCAAAGACAACACAAAAAAGGAAAATTACAGGCCAATTTCACTGATGAACTTAGATGCCAAGATTCTAAACAAAATCCTAGCAAACAGAATTCAACGACACATCAAAAAACTCATACATCACGATAAAGTCAGGTTCATCTCAGGCATGCAAGTATTCTTCAATATCCGTAAATCAATCAATTTGATACACCATGTCAACAAATTGAGAGACAAAAATCACATGATCATCTCAATAAATGCAGAAAAAGCCTTTGACAAAGTACAATATCCATTTATGATAAAACTCTTCAGAAAATGGGCATAGAAGGAACCTATGTCAACATAGGTTCATAATAATAATAATAAAAGCCATATCTGAGAAGCCTACACTGAACATTATCCTTAACGGTGAAAAACTGAAAGCATTTCCTCTAAGATCAGGAACAAGACAGGGGTGTCCACTTTCACCACTCTTATTCAACATAGTCCTGGAAGTCCTAGCAATAGCAATAAGAGAAGAGAAAGAAATCAAAGGAATCTAGATTGGAAAGGAAGAAGTCAAACTCTCTCTTTTTGCAGACGACATGATATTATACATAGAAAACCCCAAAGACACGGTTACAAAGCTACTAGAACTAATCAATGAATTCAGCAAAGTCGCTGGATACAAAGTCAACACACAGAAATCACTGGCACTCCTATACACAAACAATGAAAAATCAGAAAACGAAATCAAAAAGGCAATCCCCTTCACCATTGCAACCAAAAGAATCAAATATCTAGGAATAAATCTGCCAAAAGAAACAAAAGAATTGTACACAGAAAATTATAAGACACTCATGAAAGAAATTAAAGAAGACTTAAAACAGATGGAGAGATATTCCATGTTCCTGGGTCGGAAGAATCAATATTGTGAAAATGACCATACTACCAAATATCATCTACAGATTCAATGCAATACCTATCCAACAACCACTGACATGTTTCACAGAACTAGACCAAACAATAACACTGTTCATATGGAAACATAAAAGACCTCGAATAGCCAAAGCAATCCTGAGAAAGAAAAACAGAGCTGGAGGGATCAGCCTCCCTAACTTCAGACTATACTACAAAGCAACACTCATCAAGACAGTATGGTACTGGCACAAAAACAGAAATATCGACCAACGGAACAAGATCGAGAACCCAGAGATAAACCCACGCACCTATGGGTACCTTATTTTTGACAAAGGAGGCGAAACTATAAAATGGGACAAAGACAGCCTCTTCAACAAGTGGTGCTGGGAAAATTGGACAGCTACATGCAAAAAAAATGAAGTTAGAACATTCCCTGACCCCATACACAAAGATCAACTCAAAATGGATTAAAGACCTAAATGGAAGACCAGAAACCATCAAAGTCTTAGAGGAGAATATAGGCAAAACCCTCAAGGACATCAATCAAAGCAAGATCTTCTCTGACCCACCCACTAGAACAGCAGAAAAAACTGAAAGCATTTCCTCTAAGACCAGGAACAAGACACGGGTGTCCACTTTCACCACTCTTATTCAACATAGTCCTGGAAGTCCTAGCAATAGCAATAAGAGAAGAGAAAGAAATCAAAGGAATCTAGATTGGAAAGGAAGAAGTCAAACTCTCTCTTTTTGCAGACGACATGATATTATACATAGAAAACCCCAAAGACACGGTTACAAAGCTACTAGAACTAATCAATGAATTCAGCAAAGTCGCTGGATACAAAGTCAACACACAGAAATCACTGGCACTCCTATACACAAACAATGAAAAATCAGAAAATGAAATAAAAAAGGCAATCCCCTTCACCATTGCAACCAAAAGAATCAAATATCTAGGAATAAATCTGCCAAAAGAAACAAAAGAATTGTACACAGAAAATTATAAGACACTCATGAAAGAAATTAAAGAAGACTTAAAACAGATGGAGAGATATTCCATGTTCCTGGGTCGGAAGAATCAATATTGTGAAAATGACCATACTACCAAATATCATCTACAGATTCAATGCAATACCTATCCAACAACCACTGACATGTTTCACAGAACTAGACCAAACAATAACACTGTTCATATGGAAACATAAAAGACCTCGAATAGCCAAAGCAATCCTGAGAAAGAAAAACAGAGCTGGAGGGATCAGCCTCCCTAACTTCAGACTATACTACAAAGCAACACTCATCAAGACAGTATGGTACTGGCACAAAAACAGAAATATCGACCAACGGAACAAGATCGAGAACCCAGAGATAAACCCACGCACCTATGGGTACCTTATTTTTGACAAAGGAGGCGAAACTATAAAATGGGACAAAGACAGCCTCTTCAACAAGTGGTGCTGGGAAAATTGGACAGCTACATGCAAAAAAAATGAAGTTAGAACATTCCCTGACCCCATACACAAAGATCAACTCAAAATGGATTAAAGACCTAAATGGAAGACCAGAAACCATCAAAGTCTTAGAGGAGAATATAGGCAAAACCCTCAAGGACATCAATCAAAGCAAGATCTTCTCTGACCCACCCACTAGAACAGCAGAACTGAAAAGAAAAGTGAACACGTGGGACCTAATGAACTTAAAAGCTTTTGTACAGCAAAAGAAATTACAAAAAAGCTGAATAGATACCCCACAGAGTGGGAGAAAATCATAGCAAATGAAATAACAGACAAGGAATTCATCTCCAAATTCTACATGCAACTCAGACAACTCAGCACCAGAAAAACAAACAACCCAATCAAAAAATGGGAAAAAGATCTAAAGAGACGCCTCTCCAAAGAGGACATACAGATGGCCCAGAAGCACAGGAAACGATGCTCAACCTCACTTATTACTAGAGAAATGCAAATTAAAACCACAATGAGGGCTTCCCCTGGTGGTCCAGTGGATAAGGACACCGCCTTGCAGTGCAAGGGGTGCCAGTTTGATCCCTGGCCTGGGAAGATCCCATGTGCCGCGGAGCGGCTGGACTGATGTGTCCAATTACTGAGCCGGAGCTCTGGAGCACATGCGCCCAGAGCTGGCGCTCTGCGACAACAGACGCCACCACAATGGGAGGCCCACAGGAGCCAAAGAACAAAGACGGATGAAAATGGAGAAATGAAAGACCAATAGAAGTGGCCCACCTGCTCCCCTCCCTCCCCAACCTGACCCCCGCCCAAAATAAATAAATAAATAAAAAATAAATAAATAAAACCACAATGAGATACCACCTCACACCCATCAGAATGGCCATCATCAATAAATTGACAGACAATAAATGCTGGAGAGGGTGCGCAGAAAAGGGAACTCTCTTGCATTGCTGGTGGGAATGTAAACTGATACAGCCTCTATGGAAGACAGTATGGAGATTCCTTAAAAAACTAAAAATAGAAGCACCCTATGACCCAGCAATCTCACTACTAGGCCTATATCCTGATGAAATCAAAACTGAAAGAAGCACCTGTACCCCAATGTTCATTGCAACTCTCTATACAATAGACAGAACATGGAAGCAACCTAGATGTCCATCGACGAATGAATGGATACAGAAGCGCTGGTACATATATACAATGGAATACTACTCAGCTGTTAAAAGAAATGCAGAAGACTCAGTCCTAATGAGGTGGCTAGCTCTAGAACATTTCATAAAAAGTGAAGTAAGTCAAAAAGAGAAAGACAAGTACAGTATACTAACTCATATATATGGAATCTAGTAAGATGGTCATGATAACACACGCAGTGAACTCATGGAACAAAGAATAGACATAAGGACATTGTGGAGAACAGTGAGATGGAGGCATAGAGGAAGTAACATGGAAACCTATACTGTCATGTGTGGAAAAGATAGCTATTGTCATTGTGCTAAGGGAATAGGAGTGCCTGCAATCACTTGGGGCAATGGTCCGGAGGGGTGGGATGGGGGGAACTGGGTGGGGCGGTGGGGGGGGGGACCAGGGATGTGCATATGAATGATCTGGGAACATACATGTCGGTGAACAACAAAACTCTGTAAAATCTTTAAAATAAAGAATTAAAAAAAAAAAGGCAAAAAAACAACTAAAAGTGACTGAATAGTTAAGAGGCTAACCTTTTTGGTGGGCGGGTTGGGGAGGGAGGGGACCAGGTTGGCCACTTCTATTGGTCTTTCATTTATTTATTTTCATCCATCTTTTGTTCTTTGGCCTGTGCGGGCCTCCCATTGCAGTGGCCTCTGTCGTCGCAGAGCACCGGCTCTGAGCACATGCGCTCCAGAGCTCCGGCTCGATAATTGGACACATCAGTCCAGCCGATCCGCGGCACATGGGGTCTTCCTAGGCCAGGGATCGAACCGGTGCCCCTTGCACCGCAAGGCGGTGTCCTTACCCACTGGACCACCCGGGAAGCCCAAGAGGCTAACTTTTATGTAATAAAATATCTCCTGTGTTTGTGGAGGACTGTACATGAACTCCCTGATTCTATCAAGAGCCCAGGGTCAGGCCTCCTATCTTGCTGCTCCACCTTTCTTGGCAGGGGGCTTTTCTCCACACAGTCATGAGATGGTTGCTATACTACCTCACGACTCATCTCCCTTCTGAACCAGAGCAGCTCAGTTTATTCCTTTTAAAATGCTGCTCCCAAGTTTTCTCCAATGACTTACATATTATTGGCTAGAATTGAGTCATCTCCAATGGAAAGATTCTTAGAAAGATGAGTATTTTATCTTTCAAGTCACTGTGTAGAAGGGGGAAAGAATGAAAGATTGTGAATGGGTTTTAAGTCACCTTGTTTGCCTCTGTGGGAAAATGAATAAGAAACTGTTAAAAAAAATACCACTATGTCATTCAGATATTCTAAATCATAGAAAAAGAACATTTCCTTAGCAAATACTGACTTTTATCAGCACTGTTCTTTGGTAGTAGAAGGTAGATCTCACATATTTAGCAAGTTCATGTAAAAGCCATCCACTTACTACCGGGATGGTTTCTCAGTATGCTAAACTCCTATTGTGATTTGACCTTCGGCTGAGCTCTGTTTTTCAAATGCCTCTATTTAAAACCCTGGGCAGTTTCAGACACTCAAACTTTAGGACAGCCCAAATATCAGCCCCATTAATTCCCATTCCAAGCTGTCCAGAGAAAAACCAAAAGGTTTGTCTTAAGATTCAGTTAATAAGCATAAGCAAGATGCTAAATGGTGCAGAGTCACCTAGGACCCTTTTACAAAATTCTGATAAACTGATTTTGTAAGACCTCTTAAGTCTTGCATCTCCTGCAGGCAGGTTCTTTACCACTAGTGCCACCTGGGAAGCCCAAGATAATTCTAATGTGCAGCAAATGCTGAGTACTACTGATTTAGGAAAAAGAAGAGATAAAAACAGAAATAGCTTGGAAAACCTTAGGCAAAAGACTCAGTTTTCTCATCTTTTGATTATATTAGTTGATCCACATAAACATGTCATTTGATGCATGGCACATAGATATTATTATTGTTCTGTTGATGTTAATATATTTTAAAAAAAATCATATTGTCATCAGATGAAGTTTTTCCAAGGCAAGCAATAATATATATGAGCACAGATCTTGAAGACAGCAAAATTTGGTGCTTAAATCTGTGTTTGACCACTTGACTAGTTGATCTGACATTAAGCAGGTAAGCCATTTAATCTGAATCTCAATTTTGTCATCTATTAAATGCAAATAATACTTCTCTTTCAGGTTGTTCCTACAAGAAGATACTACATATGCTAAAGCATAATTTTCAAAAGAATAAAACCATGACTCTTATTTTTTTAAACCTTTATTTTACTTTTAACTCTTACAGAGTTTTGTTGTTTACAGATATGTATGTTCTCAGATTAGTCATATGTATATCCCCCCCTTCCCTCCCCTCCCGACCATCACACAGCATCCCTGGAGGATCCCCTTTTCTCACAGAACAATGACTAGAGCTATTTTCTTCACTTATGATAGTACAGGCCTTCATGCTACTTCCTTTACGCCTCTCACCCACTGTTCCTTCCCCACAATGTCCATATGTCCACTGTCCATGTCTGGTAGTAGAAGGTAGATCTCATTTTGTTTAAAAAAGGACACTCCAGAACCTTGAGCTCTGTTTTCAAATGCCTCTATTTAAAACCCTGGGCAGTTTCAGACACTCAAACTTTAGGACAGCCCAAATATCAGCCCCATTAATTCCCATTCCAAGCTGTCCAGAGAAAAACCAAAAGGTTTGTCTTAAGATTCAGTTAATAAGCATAAGCAAGATGCTAAATGGTGCAGAGTCACCTAGGACCCTTTTACAAAATTCTGATAAACTGATTTTGTAAGACCTCTTAAGTCTTGCATCTCCTGCAGGCAGGTTCTTTACCACTAGTGCCACCTGGGAAGCCCAAGATAATTCTAATGTGCAGCAAATGCTGAGTACTACTGATTTAGGAAAAAGAAGAGATAAAAACAGAAATAGCTTGGAAAACCTTAGGCAAAAGACTCAGTTTTCTCATCTTTTGATTATATTAGTTGATCCACATAAACATGTCATTTGATGCATGGCACATAGATATTATTATTGTTCTGTTGATGTTAATATATTTTAAAAAAAATCATATTGTCATCAGATGAAGTTTTTCCAAGGCAAGCAATAATATATATGAGCACAGATCTTGAAGACAGCAAAATTTGGTGCTTAAATCTGTGTTTGACCACTTGACTAGTTGATCTGACATTAAGCAGGTAAGCCATTTAATCTGAATCTCAATTTTGTCATCTATTAAATGCAAATAATACTTCTCTTTCAGGTTGTTCCTACAAGAAGATACTACATATGCTAAAGCATAATTTTCAAAAGAATAAAACCATGACTCTTATTTTTTTAAACCTTTATTTTACTTTTAACTCTTACAGAGTTTTGTTGTTTACAGATATGTATGTTCTCAGATTAGTCATATGTATATCCCCCCCTTCCCTCCCCTCCCGACCATCACACAGCATCCCTGGAGGATCCCCTTTTCTCACAGAACAATGACTAGAGCTATTTTCTTCACTTATGATAGTACAGGCCTTCATGCTACTTCCTTTACGCCTCTCACCCACTGTTCCTTCCCCACAATGTCCATATGTCCACTGTCCATGTCTGTCTTTCTGTCGCTTCACTGCGTGTGCCATCGTCACCATCCTACTAGATTCCATACATATATGTGTTAATATACTGTATTTGTCCTTCTCTTTCTGACTGACTTCACTTTTGATGATACGTTCTAGATCCAGCCACCTCATTAGGGTTGATTCTTCTGCATTTCTCTTTACAGCTGTGTAGTATTCCATTGTATATATGTACCAGAGCTTTTGGATCCCTTCGTTTGTCGATGGGTATCTAGGTTCCTTCCATGTTCTAGCTATTGTATAGAGAGCTGCAATGAACATTGGGGTACAGGTGCTTCTTTCAGTTTTGATTTCGTCAGGGTATAAGCCTAAGAGTGGGATTACTGGGTTGTATGGTGCTTCTATTTTTAGTTTTTTAAGAAATCTCCAGACTGTCTTCCATAGAGGCTGTATCAATTTACACTCCCACCAGCAATGCAGGAGTGTTCCCTTTTCTCCGCAGCCTCTCCAGCATTTATTGTCTGTCGATTTGTGGATGATGGCCATTCTGACGGGTGTGAGGTGATATCTCATTGTAGTTTTGATTTGCATTTCTCTAATTATTAGTGAAGTTGAGCATCGTTTCATGTGTTTTTGGGCCATCTGTATGTCATCGTTGGAGAGGTGTCTGTTTAGGTCCTTTTCCCATTTTTTGATTGGGTTGTTCGTTTTTCCAGTGCTGAGTTCATGACTCTTATATAAGTGTAAAATGGACATATATCAAAGATTTTATTCAACTCTTCATTGCTCAGGGAACCAATAAGATGATAAGACCTGTTCAAATGAGTCTTTGACTTAAGCTTTATAATTGACCAGTCAAAATGTATTTGTCTTGTTATGAACACAAATTGCATTGCCTTTTTTTTTTACCGGAAAAGAATAAAACCATGACTCTTATTTTTTTAAACCTTTATTTTACTTTTAACTTTTACAGAGTTTTGTTGTTTACAGATATGTATGTTCTCAGATTAGTCATATGTATATCCCCCCCTTCCCTCCCCTCCCGACCATCACACAGCATCCCTGGAGGATCCCCTTTTCTCACAGAACAATGACTAGAGCTATTTTCTTCACTTATGATAGTACAGGCCTTCATGCTACTTCCTTTACGCCTCTCACCCACTGTTCCTTCCCCACAATGTCCATATGTCCACTGTCCATGTCTGTCTTTCTGTCGCTTCACTGCGTGTGCCATCGTCACCATCCTACTAGATTCCATATATATGTGTTAATATACTGTATTTGTCCTTCTCTTTCTGACTGACTTCACTTTTTATGATACGTTCTAGATCCAGCCACCTCATTAGGGTTGATTCTTCTGCATTTCTCTTTACAGCTGTGTAGTATTCCATTGTATATATGTACCAGAGCTTTTGGATCCCTTCGTTTGTCGATGGGTATCTAGGTTCCTTCCATGTTCTAGCTATTGTATAGAGAGCTGCAATGAACATTGGGGTACAGGTGCTTCTTTCAGTTTTGATTTCGTCAGGGTATAAGCCTAAGAGTGGGATTACTGGGTTGTATGGTGCTTCTATTTTTAGTTTTTTAAGAAATCTCCAGACTGTCTTCCATAGAGGCTGTATCAATTTACACTCCCACCAGCAATGCAGGAGTGTTCCCTTTTCTCCGCAGCCTCTCCAGCATTTATTGTCTGTCGATTTGTGGATGATGGCCATTCTGACGGGTGTGAGGTGATATCTCATTGTAGTTTTGATTTGCATTTCTCTAATTATTAGTGAAGTTGAGCATCGTTTCATGTGTTTTTGGGCCATCTGTATGTCATCGTTGGAGAGGTGTCTGTTTAGGTCCTTTTCCCATTTTTTGATTGGGTTGTTCGTTTTTCCAGTGCTGAGTTCATGACTCTTATATAAGTGTAAAATGGACATATATCAAAGATTTTATTCAACTCTTCATTGCTCAGGGAACCAATAAGATGATAAGACCTGTTCAAATGAGTCTTTGACTTAAGCTTTATAATTGACCAGTCAAAATGTATTTGTCTTGTTATGAACACAAATTGCATTGCCTTTTTTTTTTTTACCGTTTAACAGCTACCTCTATGGAGCTGTAAAATAATCTAGTCAAAAGAAAGTCAATGGAAAGTGCACATTCTTAAGATCAGATAATGCCCTGAGGATCGTCTGGCCAATACCCAGGCCTCCACTGGAAGACACCAGTAATCCTTTTTGCCCACTTCCAAGTCCTGACATGTAGATCAAGTGCATGGCAGAGTGTACCTGCCACGCAGTAAGTAACAGATTAAATGGTGACTCCAGTTCTTGTTATTCTTGTATAATATGATTACCTAGGATATCCAAGCAAATCAACTAAATATACTAAGACAGATTTACCATTGCTGTGACACCATGCATTTGTGCTATACACTTCCCCCTCTACTGTAAACATAGCAATGATAGATTTCTTTTTATATAAAGAAAAATCATAATCATATTCAAAAGCAGGATGAGAACCTGTGGCAACATGCAGGGGCTGAAGCCTCAGGCAGCCTAGAGCTGGACTTGTGTGGGGGTGACAGAGCAAGGCATCCTTCCTAAAGCTGGGGGCAAGAACAGGGTCACCCTTTGTCAACTAGGTCTTGGATTATTTCCAGTCACTGAGGGACAAGAGTTCAAGTCACAACTAAGACCACGCTCAGGGCTAGAGATGTGGGGGAAAGGAGGGTGGAAGCAACCAAGAAACTGATAAAATGGAAGCTTGGAGGAGAGGAGGATGAAACATCCACAGAAGATACACCTTCAAACTAAAATTTTAAAGAAAATGAAGAAAATTATCACTAAGAAAGACAGTAATAAACGTAACAACCAGAGCACTAGTAGTTAACAAAGAACATGATACAGTCATTAATTGTGGAAGAGTATTTAACATGAAAGGAGTACATCAAGGCTGTATATTGTCACCCTGCTTATTTAACATATGCAGAATACATCATGTGAAATGCCAGTCTGGATGAAGCAACAAGCGGGAATCAAACCTCAACACATTTGGAACCAATAAGATGATAAGACCTGTTCAAATGAGTCTTTGACTTAAGCTTTATAATTGACCAGTCAAAATGTATTTGTCTTGTTATGAACACAAATTGCATTGCCTTTTTTTTACCGTTTAACAGCTACCTCTATGGAGCTGTAAAATAATCTAGTCAAAAGAAAGTCAATGGAAAGTGCACATTCTTAAGATCAGATAATGCCCTGAGGATCGTCTGGCCAATACCCAGGCCTCCACTGGAAGACACCAGTAATCCTTTTTGCCCACTTCCAAGTCCTGACATGTAGATCAAGTGCATGGCAGAGTGTACCTGCCACGCAGTAAGTAACAGATTAAATGGTGACTCCAGTTCTTGTTATTCTTGTATAATATGATTACCTAGGATATCCAAGCAAATCAACTAAATATACTAAGACAGATTTACCATTGCTGTGACACCATGCATTTGTGCTATACACTTCCCCCTCTACTGTAAACATAGCAATGATAGATTTCTTTTTATATAAAGAAAAATCATAATCATATTCAAAAGCAGGATGAGAACCTGTGGCAACATGCAGGGGCTGAAGCCTCAGGCAGCCTAGAGCTGGACTTGTGTGGGGGTGACAGAGCAAGGCATCCTTCCTAAAGCTGGGGGCAAGAACAGGGTCACCCTTTGTCAACTAGGTCTTGGATTATTTCCAGTCACTGAGGGACAAGAGTTCAAGTCACAACTAAGACCACGCTCAGGGCTAGAGATGTGGGGGAAAGGAGGGTGGAAGCAACCAAGAAACTGATAAAATGGAAGCTTGGAGGAGAGGAGGATGAAACATCCACAGAAGATACACCTTCAAACTAAAATTTTAAAGAAAATGAAGAAAATTATCACTAAGAAAGACAGTAATAAACGTAACAACCAGAGCACTAGTAGTTAACAAAGAACATGATACAGTCATTAATTGTGGAAGAGTATTTAACATGAAAGGAGTACATCAAGGCTGTATATTGTCACCCTGCTTATTTAACATATGCAGAATACATCATGTGAAATGCCAGTCTGGATGAAGCACAAGCTCAAATCAAGATTGCTGGGACAAATATCAATAACCTCAGATGACACCACCCTTATGACAGAAAGCAAAGAGGAACTAAAAAGCCTCCTGATAAAGGGGAAAGAGGAGAGTAAAAAAGCTGGCCTAAAATTCAACATTCAAAAAACAAAGATAATGGCACCCAGTCCCATCACTGTATGGCAAATAAATGGGCAAACAATGGAAACAGTGACAGACTTTATTTTCCTGAGCTCCAGAACCATTGTAAATGGTGACTGTAGTCATGAAATTAAAAGACACTTGCTCCTTGGAAGAAAAGCTATGACAAACCTAGACAGCATATTCAAAAGCAGACATCACTTTGTTGATGAAAGTCCATATAATCAAAGCTATGGTTTTCCCAGTAGCCATGTGTGGATGTGACAGTTAGACCATAAAGAAGGCTGAGTATCGAAAAACTGATGCCTTTGGTGTTTGTGGTGTTGGAGAAGACTCTTGAGAGTCCATTGGACAGAAAGGAGATCAAACCAGCCAATCCTAATGAAACCAACCCTGAAGGACTGATGCTAAAGCTGAAGCTCTAATGCATTGGCCACATGATGCGAAGAGATGAGTTATTGGAAAAAACCCTGATGTTGGGAAAAATAAAAGGCAAAAGGAGAAGGGGATGACAGAGGATGAGATGGTTGGATGGCATCACTGCGTCAATGGACATGAATTTGAGCAGGCTCTGGGAGATGGTGAAGAGCAGGGAAGCCTGGAATGCTGCAGTTCATGGGGTCACAAAGAGTCAGACAACTGAGCGACTGAACTCAACTGATTTAACATGAAAAATGCATAAGGGAAGATAAATATTTTAAAGACTGGCCTGCTTGTTGGCCATTTGCTCATGGTTGCACTTTCACATTTCTGTGCTTTTCCCATTTCAGGAGGCAGAAGTCTGTATACTCCAGTCTTTTCTGTCCTCCTCGGCAGAGTGGAAATGAGGAGGATTTCTCTTCTGGAGGTAGCTCTCACAAATAGTAGCAGCAAAAGGTAAGCTTGAGCCCCTGACTATCAACATGGTTTGAATAGAAGGGTTCCTAGACCCCTGTAACACCAGCAGAATGTGTTTCATTTTTCATTTTAACTACATTTTACTTCCATCCAGGTCAAGAGACAATTTAGAAAAGGTTCTATCCTAAATATAGCCAAGGAAGCCCAGGGTTCTCAGTGTCATTGGAAGTTAGTGTATCAGTCATCATGATTGAAACATAACCCTGATGGCTTGCACAAGTGTAGTAAAGTGTTTCAGGCTGTTGTTCAGTCACTAAGTTGTATCTGACTCTTTGCGACCCCATGAACTGCAGCACAACAGGCTTCCCTGTCCTTCACTATCTCCTAGAGTTTGCTCAAATTCTTGCGCTGTAGGATGTAATAACATCTGCTTAGCTTCATTTCCAATGCTACACAACTTCCTGCTCCCAGTAGCATCAAGGTGATTGTGGCTGTGGTGTGGGTAGCAGCATCTTCCTGCCTGCTCCTCCTGTCTTAGGCATGGTAGAGGCTGCAGTTACTCTTTAGCTAAACTCAACACCTTCCTTTTCTGCTTCTCCAATCTTTCCAATCACTTTTCTGCACTGTATTCTATTGGTCCTCACTGCCTGAGTTATGAACAAAGTAGGCGTCACCAGCAGAATACAGATGACATTCAGCACTGCCATAGTGCTGAAAAACTGGAAGAACAATGATGCTTCAGGAACTGTGTTTGCCAGCAGGAACTGATCTGTTATGCTAAGAAGCAAGCAAGTAAAAAAAAAAAAAAAAAAGAAAGAAAGGAAGGAAAAAAAGAAGTAAACAGCTTATACAGTATAACTGTTTAAGCAGATCTATAGCAGAGAGGCTGGTTTTGTCTTATTAGCAGGACTGCAGGTGATTTTTCTGTGTTGAGATCACACAAGCTGGGACCTGTCTATCTATAGGCTCAAATCTCAGCCCTATCACTTCCTAAGTGTGTAGCTTTGGGCAGGATTTTTAACCTCTCTACCTCAGTTTCTCCAAATGCAAAATTGTTTACATAATATCTCAAAGAGTTATTTGAAGAAAAAAAAGTGAGTTAATGAAGATGAAGAACATAGAAGAGATCCCTAGCTTATAGTATTATATAAGTGGTTTTTAGAACTTATCTTTTTCTCTATTTTTCAGTTTTAATACAGGATATGTATTGTAATTAACCAGAAAACATATCATATACAAGAAGAAAAATGGTATATTCTATAAAAAGTAATATAAATGATCTTAAAGTTATTGCTAAATTTGTCATTTTTCCTGTAGCAGTGACTCTGGCACAGTGGGGCAGGGCACTGCCCAAAGCTGTGGAGGCTGGGATCACTGTGGACCATCTTGGAGACTGGCCACTGCAATACGGACTATGATGACCACTGTCATGCTTATTGCCAAATTAATTTTTTTCTTGAATCACTTAGTAATGCACACAGCTAAGAGTAATAGGAACACCAGTCAATGGTGATTTAAACAAGGAAGGACTTCCTTTATGTCACACCACGAAGTCCTAGAGTAGGCAATTGACAGTTAGTATGGTGGTCCAGGACACTTTTAAGGACCCAGTCTCCTGACTTTCAGCTCTACGTTTCCAGAGCCCTTTGGCAGGAGGAGACCATATGGCTCCAACAGTCTTCCCTTTACACCTGATTGGCCAGAGTCCCATCATGCAGATTCTAGCTGAAAGTCAAGCTGGGTAATTGAGCTTTTAGATATTCCAGACTTTATGGTAGATGAAGGCAAGAGAAAGCAAGGAAGACTGCATTGATGGAGCCCACAACTTTCTGGCATGTATCCCAAGTTCGGATTATGAACACTGCATTTTCTTAAGATAGATCATGAAGCAGTAAATTATTGAAGTTACTTATGACATAAAAGACGCACAGGATCTTACATGGAACAAATCTTCATTAACTATTTTTTGAGTGATTATGTTATATAAACATTAATTTTATACAAGCTTGTCCTGAAATGACTTTGTGTTCTATTTGCATTCACTGGGAAAAATAGATTTTCCATTACTAGGAAGTAAAAAAAAAAAAAATAATTCTATGTAGTTTACTTTTCTGTTAATTTCAGGACTTTATCTCAGACTCTGATCTATGCATGAAACGCTAAGCTGAGCTACACGACAGCTCTAGGCTTCCCCTGCCATCTCTCTGGGCCTCCAGATCTTTCCTGTTACCCCACAGCCCTGTCCTCACATGTAAGTCCCTTTTCTGTAATTGTTCTTTTTTGTTCAGAATTTTTTCCAAAATAACACAAAAATAAAAGTGAAGGGAAAGACGACTATATATACTTCTTTTAGAAAAAAAAAAAAAACTGTCATAAGAAACTAACTTTGTAAAATAGACAACCCAAGAAACAAACTACATCCTGAAAATACCATGGAACGCCAACGTAGCATTTTTGTACTTCAAAAAAATGTCTTCTACTGTCATGCCAAAATTGACTTTAAAATTGAAGCTGTTAAAAATACACACTTAATTTAGTAGCTTTTAATTCACAGAGCTTTTTCATGGGTGGGGTTGCAAAGTGGTGAGCTGAATTTTGCCACAGAGGAATATACTGCCTGTGTACAAGTCAGGCTTTTGACTAAGAATAGACTGTGGGCTGCAGGATAATTAAAAAGTGCTTGGCATAATTGAAGTTCTGGTGAGGAAATGATTAAAGTCATGGCCTTGCCTGTTGGGTGTATACAAACTACTTTAAAACTTGGATGCTGGAATGTATGGCCTTAAAAGGACTGCATTAAGTGAAAAATATATAAAAGACCACGGATACATCATACTTTCATTTTAAAATAGAACTTGAATCACTAAAATTCTGCACTGATTTATGTGGACAGTGATAGCAAATACAACTTCCGGTACACATTAGAAATACAGAAAAATATATTTTTAAAAGGGTAGCTTATGCTCTTACTCTCAAGAGACAATGGGAAATAAATTGTAGAAAAATTTTTTACTTGGCCACTTAAGCATTAAGAAAGATGTTAAGTAGTAGTCAGTGACCTCTAGTTTGGTGGGTTACTAAAATTTGAAAGTACTAAAAATTAATTCTTGTTATTTGTAAAAGAGCCACATACTGTTTCTTTCTTGGACTAAACTACTTTAGAATTAGGTTATCTATTTTTTAAAGGTTAAACAGTATGATCAGGCAACTATTACCAGTAGCTACTTTGGGGAATGGAATCTGGGATGAGAATCAGCTGCAGGAATACTTTTCATATCATATTCTTCAGTGCCCTCTATTTTTAACTAAACATTTATTATCTCCAAAATTAAAGTATGAATGATAAAATTAAGTTAAAAACTGTGTGAAATAAACAATCACTGAAAGAAACTGAAAAAGAATTACCTGGACTGAAACTTGAAAAGTAGCTTCATATATCATAAGAACATTAAGGCCCAACATAGATCTAAAATTAACATCTTAAGAACAAACAGAAAAATGGAAATTTTTTTGTATTTTTAAAATTACATGTTATTCTGTGTTACAGTTTTCTTTTTCTAAAAATCTATTCTAAAAATCAAGAAGCCCCAAATTCCTTCTTATTGAATGTTAGTTTATTTAACAAAAGAGCATCTTCCTCATCTTTTCATAGCAATGTTGGCATCTCATCAGCATGCTTTTATTGTAGCCTCAGGGTTTCCAGCTGTGAATTCCTATGAAATCAGTTAAAGATAAAAATATAAATTTAAATGTTTATTTTATAACATTAATTTTTATTGTAATTTTATATTGAAATCTTATAAAACCAAAAAAAAAAAATAATGGAATTTACAACCCCAGATAAAACTATAAAGGACTGAGAAGGGGAGAGGAGGGGAAAAGGAGTTTGCTACTTTCCATAAGAGTTACTGAAACAAAATAAAACCAATGAAACAGGCAAAATTTATCTGACAGATATGAAGGAAAAAGGGTAACATTAAATACCCATATTGAATTAGGTAGATACAAGTTTTTCATGTAGAAGGAAAAATGGACAGAAACACATATGGCCTGGGAGATTTTAATACACATCAGCATTTACTCTATGACTGGTAAAATGGACAAAATAAGGAAGATTTGGAAAAACTAATAATAAGTCAAAAAAATTCTCAACAGCAGAAATTACAAAGACTGCATTTTTACTATAATACAAAAATGAAAGCAAAAAATTCTTTAATAACACATATATGAAATAAGAAAAATGTAAACAAACCAAAAAATGCAAACCAAGCACACACATACCCACCCATATCTCACTCACTATTTCAGGAAAGATATAAATTGAAAGCATTAGGTTTTTTCATTATTTAAACATATTAAAAATAAGTTACCATGATGAGTCAAAATAGACATTGTTGTTTAGTTGTTGTGTCCAACTCTTTTGTTGGACTGTAGCCCCATGGACTATAGCCTGCCAGGCTCCTCTGTCCATGGGATTTCCTAGGCAAGAATACTGGAGTGAGCTGTCATTTCCTTCTCCAGGGGATCTCCCTGATCCAAGGATCAAACACGTATGTATCTCTTGCATTAGCAGGTGAATTCTCTACCACTGAGCCACCACACCACCCTTGGTGGCTCAGTCTATTTATAGGCATGTATCTATCTATCTATACTATCTATATGAAACATATATAGAGGCATATTATATATAGACGTATATATAAACATACATATATATGAACATTATGTGATATATATATATATATATATATATATATATAGAGAGAGAGAGAGAGAGAGAGAGAGAGGTGGGCTTCCCAGGTGGTACTAGTGGTAAAGAACCCACCTGTTTCTTGGGTTGGAAAGATCCTCTGAAGGAGAAAGCAACACACTAACCCACTCCAGTATTTTTCCCTGGAGAATCCCCACAGACAGAGGAGCCTGAAGACTACGGTCATAGAGTCGCAAAGAGTTGAACAGAACTGAAGTGACTTAGCATGCATGCATACTTATAGAGACATATGTAAATATGTGTGTGCATACACTAAAAAACCCCAAACCTTATTTGTTACTTTTTAAGGCTGCTAGGCACCACTCATTATTCTAAAAGTTAAATCAAGCATTTCAGCTTTCTGTGTCAGGATAATTAGTTGAGGAGGTAAATATTTTTTTAAAAGAAAAAGGAGTAATGAATAAATGCAGAAGAAAAATTAGAAAATCACCACATTAAAGTTTCCTAATGAGGTAATAGACTTGGCAATGATTATCAATGGCTGCTTAAAAGCATTTGGTAAAAAGTTGATGTAATTCTTTTTTAATGAATGAATCAGTCTGACATCATCTAAATCCACTGATCCATTTTAATGTTAATAAGAGTAGGACACCCAGACATTGCATTGCTCCTGATGCGACGCAGTTGAAAGCATATAGTACCACCAAGGAAGTATTCTTGCCAAAAAGCTTTAAAATAGAATTCAATCAAGATTTTGGACCTAACTACCGGTTTATGGGAAAGACAGGAGATAGAGAAACATATTGAATAATGTCATGAGGATATAATCAGCCAAGTACAGACTGTAAGAAATTCTCTGGGACAAATGATCCATGTATTCCATAAGTAAACACAAATGTTCCATAAATAAATGAAAAATTTAGGAAGAAAAACTGTTACAGACTCAGGAGACAGGTTCACCAAATGTAACGTGGGTTTTGTTTGGATTCTCATATAAATAAGTCATTTGAAAAAGATATTTTAGACACAAGTGATACTTTAAAAAAGTACAGTTAATATTAATGCTGCTAATTGCAATTCTATACTGCTTATTTATAAAAGGCAACAGTATCAGCTGGAAAACAGAATTAGCAATATATGACTTAAAACAATATGAAATTATAATACTCATATTTATATGAATAAATATGAATAGTCAGTAGCTAGAAGCTAACAATTCTGATGCTACATAAAACTCCAAAATACTTAGAAGCAATTTTACAAAGAAATATGTTGAAAGCAGTCCGAAGAAAAAATAAAACTTACACTGAAAAATACCTAATTGGGAACTAGGATTAAGAACCTCTATTTTATACTCTTTCCCATATCCTTAATAATAAACATTAAATGTGCTCCATACTATAAGCCACCTCATTCTTTACTCTTATCAACCTGTTAGCCAATAATATATGATAGGTAACTTTTTTTCTTTTAGTAAAAATGTCTGCCTTTACTCGGGAGTACAAAATCATTAACAGAAGCATATGGTTACAGAATCACCTCATTATTAGCCATTGGATAGAGAATCATAACTGGATCCTTTTGTCTTTAACCATTTGGGATTTGCTAATTCATTTCTGAAGTGTTCAGGATTGGAAAGTTATTGCAGCTTCATTTTAAGCCCAATAGACTTGGCAATGATTATCAAGGGTTTTAAAAAGTTGATGTAATTCTTTTTAATGAATGAATCAGTCTGACATCATCTAAATCCACTGATCCATTTTAATGTTAATAAGAGTAGGACACCCAGACATTGCATTGCTCCTGATGCGACGCAGTTGAAAGCATATAGTACCACCAAGGAAGTATTCTTGCCAAAAAGCTTTAAAATAGAATTCAATCAAGATTTTGGACCTAACTACCGGTTTATGGGAAAGACAGGAGATAGAGAAACATATTGAATAATGTCATGAGGATATAATCAGCCAAGTACAGACTGTAAGAAATTCTCTGGGACAAATGATCCATGTATTCCATAAGTAAACACAAATGTTCCATAAATAAATGAAAAATTTAGGAAGAAAAACTGTTACAGACTCAGGAGACAGGTTCACCAAATGTAACGTGGGTTTTGTTTGGATTCTCATATAAATAAGTCATTTGAAAAAGATATTTTAGACACAAGTGATACTTTAAAAAAGTACAGTTAATATTAATGCTGCTAATTGCAATTCTATACTGCTTATTTATAAAAGGCAACAGTATCAGCTGGAAAACAGAATTAGCAATATATGACTTAAAACAATATGAAATTATAATACTCATATTTATATGAATAAATATGAATAGTCAGTAGCTAGAAGCTAACAATTCTGATGCTACATAAAACTCCAAAATACTTAGAAGCAATTTTACAAAGAAATATGTTGAAAGCAGTCCGAAGAAAAAATAAAACTTACACTGAAAAATACCTAATTGGGAACTAGGATTAAGAACCTCTATTTTATACTCTTTCCCATATCCTTAATAATAAACATTAAATGTGCTCCATACTATAAGCCACCTCATTCTTTACTCTTATCAACCTGTTAGCCAATAATATATGATAGGTAACTTTTTTTCTTTTAGTAAAAATGTCTGCCTTTACTCGGGAGTACAAAATCATTAACAGAAGCATATGGTTACAGAATCACCTCATTATTAGCCATTGGATAGAGAATCATAACTGGATCCTTTTGTCTTTAACCATTTGGGATTTGCTAATTCATTTCTGAAGTGTTCAGGATTGGAAAGTTATTGCAGCTTCATCAAGCTTTCTCATGGGGGCACAGCCTTTATCATTTCTATGACCTAGACTCATTAAACACAGTTCTGCTTAGCTGATGCTCACTACTAACAGAACCACAGAAGCCCATCATTTCTTTTTTTTCTTCTTTTTTTATCATTTTTTCTCCATCATGCCTCTTTTATTTTTACATATTTATTTTCATTCATCTTTTATTTTTTAGCATGTGTGGGCCTCCCATTGTAGTGGCCACTCTCATTGCAGAGCACTGGCTCTGGACACATGCTGCTGGCTCATAATTGGACACACTGGTCTAGTCACTCTGCGGCACGTGGGATCTTTCCAGGCTGGGGATCTAACCAGTGGCCCTTGCATTGCAAGGCGAACTCTCTACCCACTGGAACATCAGGAAAGCCCTGAAACACAGAAGCCCATCATTTCTAATGCTCCCACTGTCAGTACCAACCTGAGAACTATAAATCGGCGTAGAGAATCTTGCTGCCCTGCCATTCCAGTTGTCCAACTGAGTACTTACAGTGACTACACTGTCTTATTATAATCTACTTCTAGCAGGAATTAATGCCATAATCATGGGCTACTGCTCTCTTTTCATATCTATTATCCCACCAAAGGACATCACACTGAATCAAACTCTAATGTGTGAATATTCTAATGATCTGCCACATCACCAGCTATCACAGTAAACACTCAATTTATTATTGGTTTAATTATTTATAAATTAAACACTTATGAACTAGAAATAAGTTTACATTTTTAATAAAATAAGACGTTTTCTGAGAACGGTACAGAAAACCTGCATTTTTCATCTGTAAAATAAAAAAGTTATCCATAGATTTAGAATTTTAAAAGTTAACAAAATTATAAATAAGTATAAACTCAACCATACGTATCAATTGCTGCAGTTATTTTCCCACTGCAAATGTTAACTTTCCCCTAGCTATTTCAAAGTCAAATTACACTGCACTCCATACAATATAAACCATGGGTTCCTCTTCTCTTGAAGGGAAAAATAATATGTAATATACAGAAAGAGAACAGAGAAGAAAACTGAGGTGATAAACAGGCTAACAAGATACAAATTTCCACTTCCATATAAATTGTGAATAACCTGGAAGAGCCATGGGTTCGAGAAAGAAGGGCACTGATCTATCATCTCAGATCCAAAGGCAACTGCACTTAGTCACAGTTCTCCCTCAAGACACATAAGAATTCACAAAGTCTTTCATAAGAGAAAGGCTAGGACATAAAATAATAGCAGGAAATTTGTATATACCTTTACAATTTAGAAATTTTATACAACTGTGAGAGGTAGAGAAAATAAGAGGTAGAGAAAACTGCTTTCCTGATTTATTGCCTGCACCCCCACTCCACGCAGATAAAAAGCAGAATTTGGCTGCCATAGGGAGGAAGGGAAGGAACACTGATAATCCTCCCCACCATGAGGCCCAAGCTGAAGGACTGATGAAGACTGGGACAGGACCAGGAAGACTGAGACGGCTGCTTGCTCCATAACAAGCCTACCACTGAGCAGCCAACAGCAGTCTGCTGGGAAAGGGACAAGAGTGGCCCCTTTATGGTGCAGATGTGTAGAGAGTGCTGAAAATGGACAGGCAAGCAGAGTACTGAGGAAAAAAAAAAGCTTCGTACCACAAAACCTCACAATAAACACAAGGTAACTCTTGGAGGGGGTTTGAAATGTGCGTACTCTGAAAGTAATCACAAGATTCCTCAAACCAAGTTGAGCTACTGACTACACTGATTCTCTCTCCACATTAAGCTCTGACAGAAGAAGAGCTGTCCCCAGTGCTGGGTATAATGTATGTGTCTACTATCTGTTTACCCACAATGTACACTGTTCAATCAGATATTATAAGATGCAGACAAAAAGCAAGATCAAAAAAAATCCATTGTCAAGAGATTGAGATCCAACAATGATCTACATGTAGACATTATTAGGCAGCAACTTAAACATACTTATGGGTACTGTGTTAAAGGGACAAATGAAAATACAGATAATATGCATAAACAAATGGGAAATTTTAGCAAATAGAAACTATGAAAGTTAAACAGATATGTTATAAGTAAAAAGAATGGTATCGGAGATAAAGAACTACTTCAAAAGCTTTATTAACAGACTAGCCCTAACCAAGGAAAACAATCAGTGAATTGAAAGGTAGATCAACAGAAATTATCCAGACTGAAACAAAGGAAAAAGTGAAAAGCAAATAAACAAAAAATAGAACAAAGAGAGCAGGGGAGAGGAAGAAAGAATAAAGAAAGAAACGGAGAAAAACAAGAGAGACAGAAAGAGGACAGAGCATTCAAGATCTGTTGGACAATATCCAAAGTCTGACATATAAGAAATTAGGATCTTTGAATGGGGACAGAGAACAAAGCAAGAGAAACATTAGAAAATGCAATGGCTAAAACTAATGGAAGGGAAAATCCCTCCAAGATCTAAGCAGCTCAAAGAACTCTAAGGATGATAAGAAAAATAAAATAAAAAGGAAAACCTAGATACATCATAGTTAAACTATAGAAAATCAAAGATAAAATCTAGAATGTAGTGGAGTGGGGGGAATAAACAAAGAAAGAATCAAAACAGAGACAAAAACAGGACTCACAATGTACTTCTTGTCAGAAGTTATGGAGACCAGAAGACAATGAATTCTGTTAGAGAAGTGAACTCTATAAACTGTTGCTTAAAAGGCAATCTAAAATTTTATGGACAGTGAAACTATCTTTCAAAATGAAGACTAAATAGCTTTTTGCAGAAAAGATTAACTGGGAGAATTTTATTTCCAACAGACTTCCACTGCAAAACACATTAAAGGGTTTATTAGATATAAGCAGTAGGATGTAACTGGAAAAGTAGATCAAAAAGAAGAAATAAAAAATGCCATAAATGGTAAGAATGAGGGTAAACATAAAACACAGTTTTTGTAAATTTTTAATCACTTTGAAAGATTAACTGTCAAAGCAAGTATAGTAACACTATATTGTGATATTTATAGCAAATCAGGAGTAAAATGTTATAGTAATAATAATAGTAAAACAGATTGGAGACAATAAACTTACACCATTTTACAGTTCTTAGATTATATGTGAAGTGTTATGTTATCACATGAAGGTAGACTGTGAGGACTTAAAGACATATGTCTTAAACTGCAGTGTTTCAAACTACTAAAAAGAAAACGAAAAGAAAAATATAATTAATAAGCCAATAGTGGAGATACAAATGAAACAATAAAATAATCAATCCAAAACATGGAAGGAAAAGAGGGAAAAGGAAACTAAAATAACAAATGAGATGATTAGAAAATAATTTTCAAGATGGTAAATTTAAATTCAACCATATTACTAATTATAGTTAATAAAAATAGTCTAAACACCTCAATTAAAAAGCAGAGATTGTCAGATTGCTGTTTACAAGAAAGTTTCTTTGAATATAAAGGCATACATAGTCTAAAATAAAAGTATTAAAAGTAAATACAGCATGCAGTCACAAACTACAGTAAAGTTGAAGTGGCTCTACTAATATGAAACAAGGTAGTCATTAGAACAAGAATATCTTAGATAAAGAGAGACATTATGTAACTCTAAGGGTCCATTCCCCAAGACATAACAGTCTTAACTGTATATATATGGAACAGTAAAGCTTCAGAATGTATAAAGCAAAACCTGATCAAACTGAAAGGAAAAACAGGCAAATTACCAATTATAGTCAGTTACTTTAATACAACTCTTTCAGTAATTGATACAAGTAGACAAAAAATAGTTCTCTTGAAAAATGCTACCAACTAATTTGACCTAAAACAAATCTAAACAAATGTCAAAAGATTAAAACTGTTCATGGTATATTTTCTAATCATAAAAGAATTTAACTGGAAACAAGTTACAGAAAGATATCTGAAATATTTCCATGTGTTAGGAAATGAGATAATTAGAAAATAACCAACTGCCTGGAAACTAGAATTATATTCGTAAATAATCCATGGATTAAATATTAAGTCAAAATAGAAATCTAAAGTTATTTAAAACTGAGTGATAATGAAGATAAAATATCCCAAACCTTGTGGGATACAGATAACAAGGGCTTAGAGGGAAATTTCACATACAAAGCACTTATAAAGCAGACTGTTGATGGGTATCATCCAATACGCTAAGGGGTGGAACAGAACAATCCGCTGGAATCCAATCCACTGAGGGCTGAAGGAAGGGAGGATTCCTTGGCTCTTTGCCTGACTACAGCGAACAGGGACATCAATCTTCTTTTGCCCTCAGCACTCCTGGGACCTCAGGGCGTTATACTCAAACTAGAATCTATACCATTGGCTCTCATGTCTTTCAGGAATGCCACCAGCATCCCCAGGACTCCAGCTTACAGCAACAGGTCATGGAACTTCTCAGGCTCTGTAAGCACATGAGCCAATGCCATGCATATTCTGTTTCTCTAGAGAATCCTCACAAAATAATTCAAATTAAAAACTCTGATTAAGAGGGATAAACTTCCAGTTACAAAATCAATGAGTCATAGGGATGAAATATACAACATGAGGAATATAGTTAATAATATGGTAATAATTCTGTATAGTGACAGATGGGTAGCTGGACTTATTGTGGTGATCATTTTATAATGTCTAGAAATACCAAACACTGTGTTGTATATCTGGAACTAACACAATACAGTAGGCCAATTACACTTCAATTAAAGCAAATCTGTTACTCAGGCACTTTCAGAGTAAGTGGGGAGGGGGGAAGAACTTGAGATATGAGTGAACCCCTCAAGACCACAAATATTACTAATATTTATTTTAAAACACTGGCTAATTAACATCTTAATAAGCTTCATGAAGAATTCAAAACCTCAGATCAACAAGTTGTATTTTAAAAAAGTTAAAGGCAAAAGCAATTCACAAAGAAGAAAATGTTTTATATAACTATCTCCAATGAAAATTTGTATCTGGAATTCATTTTATACTAACTACAACCTAACCTGACTTTTAACAACATAAGAAAATTTTAACACAAACGGATAGTAAAATAAATAGAAATGTAGGAGAATAAATACCAACTTAAGGTTATTATTTAAACTGCTAACAACTAAATATTAGTGTGAAATAAAAATATAGCACTTCTAAAATTATAAATATTTACAATTTCAGAACTCTATTATAATTTTCAAAGCATGTTCACATTCCTACTTAATGAAGATAAGATATCCCAAACCTTGTGGGATACAGATAACAAGGGCTTAGAGGGAAATTTCACATACAAAGCACTTATAAAGCAGACTGTTGATGGGTATCATCCAATACGCTAAGGGGTGGAACAGAACAATCCGCTGGAATCCAATCCACTGAGGGCTGAAGGAAGGGAGGATTCCTTGGCTCTTTGCCTGACTACAGCGAACAGGGACATCAATCTTCTTTTGCCCTCAGCACTCCTGGGACCTCAGGGCGTTATACTCAAACTAGAATCTATACCATTGGCTCTCATGTCTTTCAGGAATGCCACCAGCATCCCCAGGACTCCAGCTTACAGCAACAGGTCATGGAACTTCTCAGGCTCTGTAAGCACATGAGCCAATGCCATGCATATTCTGTTTCTCTAGAGAATCCTCACAAAATAATTCAAATTAAAAACTCTGATTAAGAGGGATAAACTTCCAGTTACAAAATCAATGAGTCATAGGGATGAAATATACAACATGAGGAATATAGTTAATAATATGGTAATAATTCTGTATAGTGACAGATGGGTAGCTGGACTTATTGTGGTGATCATTTTATAATGTCTAGAAATACCAAACACTGTGTTGTATATCTGGAACTAACACAATACAGTAGGCCAATTACACTTCAATTAAAGCAAATCTGTTACTCAGGCACTTTCAGAGTAAGTGGGGAGGGGGGAAGAACTTGAGATATGAGTGAACCCCTCAAGACCACAAATATTACTAATATTTATTTTAAAACACTGGCTAATTAACATCTTAATAAGCTTCATGAAGAATTCAAAACCTCAGATCAACAAGTTGTATTTTAAAAAAGTTAAAGGCAAAAGCAATTCACAAAGAAGAAAATGTTTTATATAACTATCTCCAATGAAAATTTGTATCTGGAATTCATTTTATACTAACTACAACCTAACCTGACTTTTAACAACATAAGAAAATTTTAACACAAACGGATAGTAAAATAAATAGAAATGTAGGAGAATAAATACCAACTTAAGGTTATTATTTAAACTGCTAACAACTAAATATTAGTGTGAAATAAAAATATAGCACTTCTAAAATTATAAATATTTACAATTTCAGAACTCTATTATAATTTTCAAAGCATGTTCACATTCCTACTTGACAGTTATTAACTAAATCGAGAGATGACCAAATTGATATTCTTTTGAATGCTTAATGACAAAATTATATTTACTAGGTGCCAGGCACTGGTTAAGCAGACATAATAGTTTTACCAGTATTTAATAGCACATGTGAATACTGGATCATAAACATAATCAGATTTATTACTGAGTCTCTTTTGTCCCTACCTCTGCCTGAAAGGAAATGACTCCTCAACCAGGAAACTGCTTCCTCAGCAGCCCTTAGGAGTGAAAGCTACTCATTCTCCCAGACTTTGTACAGTTTCCCTTTGGTAGCCAAGTCCTCTGTCCCTACTGTGAAGTTCAGAATGAGGGACACTACCACTACCTCATCATCTATCTATCCATCCAATCAATATATACTTAGTACCTGCTCTGTGCCATGTTAGCTGCAGGCAATAAAACAGTAAAAATCCTCATGAAGGTTAAAATACAGTGAGATGAATATGAAACATGAAACTACAGAAATAGTTGTCAATTATGAAAGAAAAGAATAAGGAGACTATATGAGAGAATCAGTAGGAGTTAGTCAGGCCAAGGGTGACAGAGAGCATTTCAGGATGAGAAGGAAAGAACTCAGCTTTCAAGGAAACCCAGTGCAACTGGGAAAACAGGTGAAGAGTGGTCTGAAGGGAGGAGGAGGGAGGGGGCAGGGCCTCGAAGCTCACGTTGGGGACTTTGCATTTTATTCCAAATGCAACCAGAGACCATTGATAGAGTTTTACAATTTCTTTCCTTACCACAGTCATTACTCATCTGCTCACATCTAGCCAGGATCTTGTCCTTAAGCTCTACCCCAATGTCCTCCACATCCCAGATAGCTTCACACCCAAGGCTTCTCAGCTCTAGATTCCAGTGACCACCAGTTCTTCCTCAAGCAGTTTCTCTCCATTTTTACCTTGCCCCAAATTAGTCCACCTCTGAAAGTCACATTCCAGGATTCAATGTCAGGTCATAACCTCTCACCAAGCCTACGTTTCTTCTACTCTATACTTATCATGCCTGTCCTCCAACCTTTGAATTTTTAATCTGATTAGAAAAAAAAAATTGAAATATAATCTCATTAGAATAAGTAAAAAGTTATTACTATTTTCTCCAACCCTATCAAGGCATTTAAGCTTTTCTATACCTTTCTTCATGCTCATACCAACATATGTGAACATACATACACAAATGGAGAGACATTTGTGTATATAAATGCTCGTTTCGACTACAAAAAGTTAATCACACCTAATATAAAACTCTGTGACTTATTATATCCTAAAAATAAAAATCATGAACAAATCTCAGGCCAACAGATACAGATTGAATCCATTCTTTAAAGTGTTGCACACTGTTCCAGGTACAGATGCTGCCTATGGTTCCCTTCCAAAGGGGTTTCTGCAACAAACTTGCGGACCCCAGAAAACCTCAAAGCAGATTCTTCAGCGGAGTGAAGTGCTTCCAATAATGGTCATTAGGAAAACACTGATGCTTGTGACTGGAAAAGTCTGGGCGCAGAATGGTTTCTCACAGCACTGAGTTGCAGGGTAAGAGGTTTCAGACCCATGAGAACTGAAGCCATGCTGCCTTTCACCACTTAGCTCGCTGCCCCAGAAATATGCAAGGCAGGCTGCTGGCAAGTACTGAGGGAACCACAACCATGAACAGGAAAGGAAAATTAAAACTCATAGCACTTGGAAAGAAAGATGGCCAACAGAACAGAAACAGGAGATGCCTACTGCAGTAGAACTGATGGAAGAAACAAGAGGATTTTAGTGAAAATAGAATAGAATTATGGTCCAAAAAAAAAAAAAATCCAACATTTTCAGGAACTAAAATTCATGGTTTCTTGTTTAGAAATTCAGCATCTAACAGAAAAAGAGAATGACTACCCTTGAGAACCATATAAATGGTTACACAAATAAGGTGAAAGAAATACCTCAGAAGAAATCCAGTGACAGATACTCTGAGGGAAAAGGCAAGGCTCATGGAGGTCAGATCCAGGAGACAAAACATGGAAGAGGGACGGAATGTGTGGAGAGGTAACAATCACAAAAAATAATGAAACATTATTTTTAGATAAACATTTAGAACTTGAGAAAGTCATGAGGGTATGGATATCAAGGATAAAGAGGAAATCCTGCCAGCCTGTTGCTACTGTGGGAATGAGGGCTTTCTTTCCCCATCTTGGATGATGGGAAGCTGGAAGCAGACAGTACTCGGGGACTGACTCTGAGCCTCTCTGACACAGTCTGGTTCACATGGCAGAAGAGCCCAATGTCTGTACTTAATGCTTCACATGGAAACATTAAGTACAGAGATTCTTGAAGTTCCTCTGGCTCTGGAAAATCTCTTTTCTTATACTGTGTCACTAACATCCAAGTACCAACCTTAGGGTCTTTTCCTTCCATAGTCTACCTGAGACATGGTAGGGACCAATTTTTTTGGGGGGGTAAGAAATGGATTTATTCATATTCAGAGAAAGCACACTCCACAGAGTGTGGGTCATGGTAGAGCGAATCCAGAGACCGGGACCAGTTTTTAAATGCTATATGCACAAATTACTTTGATAAAAATTTAAACTATGAAAAAGAGAAAGAACTCATAGATAAAGCAATGCATGATTATCAGAAGAAACCATCACCTTTATTTATGAAATATGCATGAAGATAGTATGATCATAGCTAAGAGCAGAGACTCCAGATACCTGCTACTTAACTAGCTGTGTGATCCTGAGCAATTTACTTAACTCTTCTGTGTTTTGGTTTAAATGTAATTAATAGCACCTATCTCATCAGATGGGCTTCCCTGGTGACTCAGATGGTAAAGAATCTGCCTGCAATGGGTTCGAGCCCTGGGCTGGGAAAATCCCCTGGTAAACGGAAAGGCAACCTATTTCAGTATTCTTGCCTGGAGAATTCCATGGCTTGTCCATGAGTCACAAAGAGTTGGACACGACTGAGTGACTTTCACTTCACTTCGTCTCATCAGACAAAGATTAAATGAATTAAAACATACACCAGAGTCAGAACTTTGGCACAGACTTGTGCTCAATAATTAATAGCAATGCTGCTGGGCTAATGCTGCTGTACTGCTTACAACGGGGGAAAAAGTATTGTAGAGAGAACTTTAACTTTGGAGTTAGAAGCCCCGGGTTCACATGCCAACTTTAAAATTTGAAGAGTTTTATACCATAGCCACAGGAGATAATTCCTCTTACACTTTTCACATTTAATACAGGAACATGAATACCTTCCTCTTTTAACACCCATCTGTCACTCAGTCGTGTCCGACTCTTTTGTGACCCTATGGACTGTAAGCCTGCCAGGCTCCTCTCTCCAAAGGATTCTCCAGGCAAGAATATTGGAGTCGGTTGCCATTCCCTCCTTCAGGGGATCTCCCTGACCCAGGGATTCAACCCAGGTCTCCCAAAATGCAGGCAGATTCTTTACCATTTGAGCCACCAGGGAAGCCCACACATCTATCCACCCATCCACAAACGTCAAATGAGTATCTATATACCAGGTACTGTGTAGTGGCTGAAACAGAAATGGAAACAAATAAAGCTCTGCCTTGAAAGAGTTCACAGTCTAGTAGAAAAAACTGAAGAACCTTAGTTGTCCTTCACGAGGTATTTCTGTTTTTCTTTCATGTACACCCCTTGCCTCTTTGAGTGATCTTTTGAGACCTGAGTGTCCTTTGAATAAACAGTTCTCAAGTGATTCTCTGAGAGGAGTCACTATTACTTGATCCTTTATCAATTATATTCATACCCTTTTGGAGTGTCCTGCCATGACACATAGGGAAGGAGATTATAGAGAACATGTTCTTGGCATCTCTTCTCCCAATAACAAAGATCTTATTCTTAAACTTCCTGGTATTAAGAGTGTTTATTCTGACCATCCCATGTGAGTTGGTCATGGGAAAGGGTAAGACAAATCACTCCCCTTTAATGTTTCAGCTGAGGGGCTTCATAATACTACACTAATATCAGACAATCACTAGCATAAGATGAAGAACAAGAGACTATGAATTCATAAGAGAGACTAAATGCCTATTCTTTATAAAGAAATAATGTGAAAAAAATAAAATAAAAAAGAATGCATGCCAATATGTTTTCATCTGTCACCATCAGTGAGCATTTAGTAGCCATGAGTTAAAGTTCTATATTTAAACCTGCACAGAAATTATAATGACATCTTAACATATACTTGAAATAATATCAAGTACATTGAGACATTTGGTATCTTTAGAAAGTATGTAATTATATTAAAAATAATATCCAGAATATTTTACTTTATATTAATATATACATATAGAGCACAATAATATAAAACAATTCATCTAAAATCATGTATTTGACTTGTAATTGCCCTAGGTTTATTACAGATTCACTTGATGGTGATCATAGTCACAAAATGATTCTAGCTTCTTTTCTCTGTGTAAAACACTCTAAAAACCCAACATAAGTTAGATATTAATCCACAGTTAAGTGAACATTGTCCAGCATAAAAGGAATACTAACATGTATCTTGTTTTAAAATTTGTTGTATATAAATTATGCTTCAAAAATCTTTACATAAAACCTTAATAGAACCAGTTATAAATCATAAGGTAGATGAACAGTATGTTTAATTTTTATCCACATTTTACTCATAGTAAAAGTATATTACTTACAGAAAATAAACTTAATACTTTATCCAAACATTGTTACATAAGAGGTTTTAAGAAACTGTAAATAATTCTTAATACTCTCATTTTGATTCTCCGACTTCTCAAGACTATGCTGTATTTCTTTCAAACATACTTCCTGATGTTGCGCTTTCTAAATAAGAAACAGAAAAAAACAGTTAATAATGACATTCATATCAAGGGTAGTCATAATATAAAAATTTCTATACACAACAATTAAATATGTGGTTTTTAATTTTTTAAAAGAAAGAATCTAAGAGCTCATTTTTCTTTAAAATCTAGAATAAATAAAGTACACACATGGTTGATCTCTGTGACAATCGGTTGTAACACATATTCACTTAGCCCAAAATTATTACATATTTAACAGTATTAACTTAAACAGATTTTACTTGTGATGTGCTTAGTCACTCAGTAATGTCCGACTCTTTGTGACCCCAAAGATTGTAGTGCTCCAGGCTCCTCTGTCCATGGGGATTCTCTAGGCAAGAATATTAGAGTGGGTTGCCATGCCCTTCTCCAGGGGATCTTCCTCACCCAGGGATCAAACCCTGGTCTCCCACATTGCAGGTGGATTCTTTACCATCTGAGCCACCATGGAAGCCCAAGAATACTGGAGTAGGTAATCTATCCCTTCTCCATGGGATCTTTCTGACCCAGGAATCAAAGCACGGTCTCTTGCATTGCAGGAGGATTCTTTACCAGCTGAACTACCAGGGAAGCCCATATTTTATTTAAAACTGTCACAATTAATTTCCATTACATTTAACATGACCTTTTTTTTTTTTTTTTTTTAAATTTTGGCCTCTTTTATTGGTTTTGTGTTCGTTTATTTTTCATCCATCTTTATTCTTTGGCCTGCATGGGCCTCCCATTGCAGTCACCTCTCTCGGTGCAGAGCACCGGCTTTGGGCACATGCGCTCCAGAGCGCTGGCTCGCAATTAGACACACTGGTCCAGCTGCTGTGTGGCACATGGGATCTTTCCAGGCCAGGGATCTAACTGGTGCCACTTGCACTGCAAGGCGGACTCTCTACCCACTGGACCACCAGGGAAGCCCTAACGTGACATATTTTAATACTGGGCTTCCCTAGTGGTGCTAGTCTAAAGAACAAGTCAACCAGTGGAGGAGACATAAGAGACACAGGTTTGATCCCTGGGTCAGGAAGATCCCCTGGAGTATTCTTGCCTGGAAAATCCCATGAACAGAGGAGCCTCTCAGGCTACAGTCCAGAGGGTGGCAAAGAGTCGGACAGGACTGAAGTGACACCATGCATGCATCCATTTTAATTCTAGTTTCTGCCATTTTCTTTGCCTAAAAGACTGACATTTGCTATCTTATAAACTGACATAATTCTAGCTTTGATAATGTGAACATTTTATTTTTAGAATCTTTTATAAAATAAAAAGGACTCAGTATCATAGATGTTCTTTGAGGAAAACATTTAAAATGTAATATATTTTAAAAATATTCAGTTGCCTGTAAATTCACAAGTAGATCTGTTCAAGGAAAATACTTTAGATAGACAGGCTGCAAATATCATCATTTATCTTCCAACTAAAATGTAGGCACCCAACCTGGAAGAAATGGACAGTTTCTTGGGGAAGATTAATCTCCTAAGACTGAGCCAGGAAGAAACAGAAACTTTGAACAACCCAATCACAAGCTCAGAAATCGAATTTGTGATTAAAAATCTACCCAAAAATAAAAGCCCAGGGCCAGACGGCTTCACAGCCGAATTCTACCAAACATTTAAAGAAGAGCTAATGCCTCTCCTTCTAAAACTCTTCCAAAAAATTGCACAGGAAGGAAAACTTCCAAACACATTCTACAAGGCCATCATCACCCTGATACCAAAACCAGGCAAAGACAACACAAAAAAGGAAAATTACAGGCCAATTTCACTGATGAATTTAGATGCCAAGATCCTCAACAGAATCCTAGCAAACAGAATTCAACGACACATGAAAAAACTCATACACCGTGATCAAGTCGGGTTCATCCCAGGCATGCAAGGATTCCTCAACATCCGCAAGTCAATCAATGTGATACACCATATCAACAAATTGAGAGACAAAAATCACATGATCATCTCAACAGATGCAGAAAAAGCCTTTGACAAAGTACAACATCCATTAATGATCAAAACTCCTCAGAAAATGGGCATAGAAGGAACCTATCTCAACATAATAAAAGCCATATATGAGAAGCCCACAGCGAACATTATCCTCAACGGTGAAAAACTGAAAGCATTTCCTCTAAGATCAGGAACAAGACAGGGGTGCCCACTTTCACCACTACTATTCAACATAGTCCTGGAAGTTCTAGCAACAGCAATAAGAGAAGAGAAAGAAATTAAAGGAATCCAGATTGGAAAGGAAGAAGTCAAGCTCTCTCTTTTTGCAGACGACATGATATTATACATAGAAAATCCCAAAGACACGGTTACAAAGCTACTAGAACTAATCAATGAATTCAGCAAAGTCGCTGGATACAAAGTCAACACACAGAAATCACTGGCACTCCTATACACAAACAATGAAAAATCAGAAAACGAAATCAAAAAGGCAATCCCTTCACCATTGCAACCAAAAGAATCAAATATCAAGGAATAAACCTGCCGAAAGAAACAAAAGAATTCTACACAGAAAATTACAAGACACTCATGAAAGAAATTAAAGAAGACTTAAACAGATGGAGAGATATTCCATGTTCCTGGGTCGGAAGAATCAATATTGTGAAAATGACCATACTACCAAATATCATCTACAGATTCAATGCAATACCTATCCAACTACCATTGACATGCTTCACAGAACTAGACCAAACAATAACACAGTTCATATGGAAGCACAAAAGATCTCGAATAGCCAAAGCAATCCTGAGAAAGAAAAACGGAGCTGGAGGGATCAGCCTCCCTAACTTCAGATTATACTACAAAGCAACACTCATCAAGACAGTATGGTACTGGCACAAAAACAGAACTATAGATCAATGGAACAAGATCGAGAACCCAGAGATAAACCCACGCACCTATGGGTACCTTATTTTTGACAAAAGAGGCTAAACTATAAAATGGGACAAAGACAGCCTCTTCAACAAGTGGTGCTGGGAAAATTGGACAACTACATGCAAAAAAATGAAGTTGGAACATTCCCTGACCCCATACACAAAGATCAACTCAAAATGGATTAAAGACCTAAATGGAAGACCTGAAACCATCAAACTCTTAGAGGAGAATATAGGCAAAACCCTCAAGGACATCAATCAAAGCAAGATCTTCTCTGACCCACCTACTAGAATAGCGGAACTGAAAAGAAAAACGAACACGTGGGACCTCGTGAAACTTAAAAGCTTTTGTACAGCAAAAGAAATTACAAAAAAGCTGAACAGATACCCCACAGAGTGGGAGAAAATCATAGCAAATGAAACAACAGACAAAGAATTAATCTCCAAAATTTACAAGCAACTCAGACAACTTAGCACCGGAAACACGAACAACCCAATCAAAAAATGGGAAAAAGATCTAAAGAGACGCCTCTCCAAAGAGGACATACAGATGGCCCAGAAGCACATGAAATGATGCTCAACCTCGCTTATTATTAGAGAAATGCAAATTAAACCCACAATGAGATACCACCTCACACCCGTCAGAATGGCCATCATCAATAAATCGACAGACAATAAATGCTGGAGAGGGTGCACAGAAAAGGGAACCCTCTTGCATTGCTGGTGGGAATGTCAATTGATACAGCCTCTATGGAAGACAGTATGGAGATTCCTTAAAAAACTAAAAATAGAAGCACCCTATGACCCAGCAATCCCACTACTAGGCCTATATCCTGATGAAATCAAAACTGAAAGAAGCACCTGTACCCCAATGTTCATTGCAGCTCTCTATACAATAGCCAGCACATGGAAGCAACCTAGATGTCCATCGACGAATGAATGGATACAGAAGCGCTGGTACATATATACAGTGGAATACTACTCAGCTGTTAAAAGAAATGCAGAAGATTCAGTCCTAATGAGGTGGCTAGCTCTAGAACATCTCATAAAAAGTGAAGTAAGTCAAAAAGAGAAAGACAAGTACGGTATACTAACTCATATATATGGGATCTAGTAAGATGGTCATGATAACACACGCAGTGAACTCATGGAACAAAGAATAGACATAAGGACATTGTGGAGAACAAACAGTGAGAGGGAGGCATAGAGGAAGTAACATGGAAACCTATACTGTCATGTGTGGAAAAGATAGCTATTGTCATTGTGCTAAGGGAATAGGCGTGCCTACAATCACTTGGGGCGATGGTCCGGAGGGGTGGGAGGGGGAGAACTGGGTGGGTGGGGGGACCAGGGATGTGCATATGAATGATCTGGGAACATACATGTCAGTGAACAACAAAACTCTGTAAAATCTTTAAAATAAAGAATTAAAAATTACAGAAAAATAAATAAATAAAAATAAAAAAAATAAAATGTAGGCACCTTGAGAAGAAAAATCTTTTATATTCTTCCTTCCAGGTGTTCAATGACATTCGATACCTTTTGAAACTGAGCAATCCCCCCAGGGAACGTGTAGTGGGTGGTATGAAACAATTTGCTAGGCTGAGGTATGCAACGTCACAGAATGACTATAGTGGATCTTTGAGGAACACTGATTTTACTTAACAACTTGGAGGGAAAAATATTAATACAAATACATATATTGTAAGGTAGAATGCAAATTGTACATGGATTTTAGTATAATATATAAGTATATAATATACTCCAAAGACATTTCAGGCTTCTTGGTATGGGGAAGCCACTAAGGGTCACCCTTGGGTCTCTGCATCCACTCTGCCTTCCCCCTCCTCCTGGAGCACTTGGGCAGAAAATCTATGGAGGCCTGCTCCTGTGGGGAGGGAAGACAGCAGCACACAATTAACTATTAGACAGTCTCTCAGGGTGCGTACAGTTCTTGCCTGGAGAATCCCATGTACAGAGGAGCCTGGCGGGCTACAGTTCACTGAGTCACAAAGAGTTGGACTCAACTGAGTGACTAACACACACACACACACACACACACACAGAGGCATGTATACAAAACAAATACCTGAACTGCTCCCTGGAAGGAACAGAACACATAAACCCCACTTTTTAGCAATGTCTAAATGTAGGGTTAGGATTCTAAAGTTTTACTACTATAAAAATGATCAGGTTTTACAAAACATCAGATCTTAAATTTACTTATTTTAGCAGCTTTAACCAAGTACTGGGAATATTATTAGCACACATATCTCATCTTAATCTACTTATTTTTTTAAGTTTCAATTACATACAGAATATCACACATTTTACAATAACTGAAACTCAGACAGCAACTAAATTTTTTTTTTTTTTTTTTACTTTTGGCCTCTTTTATTGGTTTATTTATTTATTTATTTTAATCCATCTTTATTCTTTTGGCCTGTGTGGGCCTCCCATTGCAGTGGCCTCTTGCTGCTGAGCACTGGCTCTGGGCGCATGCGCTACAGAGCACTGGCTCATAACTGGACACACCAGTCCAGCCACTCGCAACATGTGGGATTTTCCCGGGCCAGGGATCAAACTGGTGCCCTCTGCATTGCAAGGCAGAGTCTTTACCCAATGGACCACCAGGGAAGCCCAAGAAAAATGTTTTTAAATAAAGGGAAGGCCTGTGCTAAATTGAACATGAGAAATGCTTTGCTCTGATTAAATTGCCATGAAACGTTTGATGGTAGTAAAATTAAACTAATATTGATAGCTGAACCTCATTTAACTTTTGAACCTTTCAAAAGTTTTCAGTGGTTTAGATGCTTGGGAATGAAAAAATAGTTATCATGGAGTCTGGCTCATGGGAAAAATAAAGAATCATTATTTTCTATGTCATTGTTAAGTAGATAGTTTTCAATGAAGTCAGTCACAACTAGTGCTAGCTTTAACAGTATGTTATGCCAACTGACTATTTCATGAATAGTTAGGAAAAAACATTAGAAGACTAACTAAACACAGCCCAATTTGGTATTCTCATTTCCTGACTAAGTGGACCCAAGCATCCACCTCACATGCAGCTATAACATGTAAACATCTAAAACATTAACTTATAGCTTCCTAAAATATAATATTCATTTGTAAGGCTATGAAAATCTAATCATAATAAGCATCTATCATAAAAATGAAAATCAATATTAGAAAGAAAATAAGTAAATGCTATCTGTAACTTTCATTAATCATCTGTCACATAAAAATAAAATGCAGGGAAAGGGCCTGATGAGACTTTGGGGGAAATGTAACAGAAGCTACCAAGGATGCAGGATGATAATTCTTTGGCCAAATGCTGGCATTTTTATTTATAAAATTATATTATTTGTCATTTTTAATATTATCAGTAAAGTAATAGTCTTGATTCCCCTCACTTTGTATTTTAACTGATTAACTGAACTCCATGGTAATAAATGTTAAAAACTAGCTTATTTTTAATGAAAAAACATTAAGGCATACTAATACTTACGCTGTTCATTTTGCAAACAAGTTGATTTTGTTCTTCATTTTTCTTTCTAAGCTCAGTTTCCAGATCTACTATTTTGATTTGTAAAGCCCTTTCTCTAGATGACATTTTCTCTATTTCTTCAGAAACCTGTAATTTTAATTAAAAGAATAAAAGAACTAAATGTTCTTTAAGATATGATTTAAAGACATGACATACCATACTGTATCTTTTCTTTTCAAATAGATATTTGGATATTAGACGACTTGACTAGAAAGTGTTTAAAGATGTCCTATCTTGAGAAACACATGTAGCAATAAGCATACATTCTCCTGTTTACTGTCAAAGTACTGAAATCTTAGCTTGAAGCGGAAGTGGTCTCTGTGTTTCTATTGCTCCGTAGGTGGGTTTTCCCCAGTACTATGTACCTATAACCTGCTCAGACCAACTGCCATGTTCTACAGTATTTATCATGGTGTCTAGAGTGGTGGTGGGTCACAGAAAGTTCACAATCGATGCTGATTATAGACTATGAATAGAATTGGGAGCAGAGTAGATGATATATTTATACCACACACACACACACATGAGAATGGTTTTTCATTCATTCACTTCCAAAATGGTCTGAATTTGAGTTTTCATATTTCTCTGATGGCTTATTTCAGCAGAAGGTCTAGTTTAACAATGTTACCCAATAATTCAGAGGCATGGGAGCCTATTTGCAGGAATGCTGGGTTGGAACCACAGGAATGAAAGTGGAGGCAGGGACTAGTTCAAGAGAAAGGAGCTAGTAGGAAAGGATTGTCTTCTAACTCAAATGGACTAAGTTCTAAGTTATTATAAAGTTATTTACAAAGATTTCTTGTGCACAATTTCCAAGGATGACTGTGAGGGAGGAATTTTAACAGGATTTGAAGCTTTGGAAGAAAGAGCCCCTAGGAGAAGCATCGGTGTCCTTATAACGTCCTTCAGTGTGGACACTTGTGACAACTGTCTACTCCTCACATGGCAGGTAGGGACAGCTGCATATTCCACTACAGCAGGAAATAAAGGAGAGGCAGACACATCTCTGGGGCCTCTGAACACTTCTGAGAAGGAATCTGAGAGCACCTAGGCCTTCTGGAACATTTGTTCTTCATTTTTCTTTCTAAGCTCAGTTTCCAGATCTACTATTTTGATTTGTAAAGCCCTTTCTCTAGATGACATTTTCTCTATTTCTTCAGAAACCTGTAATTTTAATTAAAAGAATAAAAGAACTAAATGTTCTTTAAGATATGATTTAAAGACATGACATACCATACTGTATCTTTTCTTTTCAAATAGATATTTGGATATTAGACGACTTGACTAGAAAGTGTTTAAAGATGTCCTATCTTGAGAAACACATGTAGCAATAAGCATACATTCTCCTGTTTACTGTCAAAGTACTGAAATCTTAGCTTGAAGCGGAAGTGGTCTCTGTGTTTCTATTGCTCCGTAGGTGGGTTTTCCCCAGTACTATGTACCTATAACCTGCTCAGACCAACTGCCATGTTCTACAGTATTTATCATGGTGTCTAGAGTGGTGGTGGGTCACAGAAAGTTCACAATCGATGCTGATTATAGACTATGAATAGAATTGGGAGCAGAGTAGATGATATATTTATACCACACACACACACACATGAGAATGGTTTTTCATTCATTCACTTCCAAAATGGTCTGAATTTGAGTTTTCATATTTCTCTGATGGCTTATTTCAGCAGAAGGTCTAGTTTAACAATGTTACCCAATAATTCAGAGGCATGGGAGCCTATTTGCAGGAATGCTGGGTTGGAACCACAGGAATGAAAGTGGAGGCAGGGACTAGTTCAAGAGAAAGGAGCTAGTAGGAAAGGATTGTCTTCTAACTCAAATGGACTAAGTTCTAAGTTATTATAAAGTTATTTACAAAGATTTCTTGTGCACAATTTCCAAGGATGACTGTGAGGGAGGAATTTTAACAGGATTTGAAGCTTTGGAAGAAAGAGCCCCTAGGAGAAGCATCGGTGTCCTTATAACGTCCTTCAGTGTGGACACTTGTGACAACTGTCTACTCCTCACATGGCAGGTAGGGACAGCTGCATATTCCACTACAGCAGGAAATAAAGGAGAGGCAGACACATCTCTGGGGCCTCTGAACACTTCTGAGAAGGAATCTGAGAGCACCTAGCATTTCCAAAGTCCATTTAGCCTGAACCCAGGCTAACGTCACTTCTTATTTTCCTCACAAAGGCTGGGACTAAGAAATCTGGATTACATGTTTATCATTGGCAATACATTTTACTACTTAGCTTTCACTCAATGATGTGTCTTTCAAAGTCTATTTAAATAGCTTTCCCAGAGTTAAAAGAAAAATCAAAATATATGTACAAGACACTTAAGATGTAAGGGAACCTATCAAGGCTCTCAGATGTTATCTCACTCTTGTGCAATTGCCTTTAACAGGCTTGGGAAAGACCATGGGTGGAAGAAAACTTAGATTCAAAATCTGGTGTTGAACACCTTAAGTTTCAGTTGCCTTTGTTAGGAGAAGATGTGAAATAAATAGAAGACTATATGAATTTAGATGCCAGGAGAGAGAGAAGTCTGTGGCAGAGACATACTTCTGAGCATCATCAGGGTATAGACAGTCTCTTTTCAGTGTCATTCAATCCTCCAAGGAAACTCCGCATCCGCATTGTATCATTTAAGAAACTAAAAGTTAGAAAGTAGCTTGCCCTGGGACTTGGGGTATAACGTGTCTCAGCCAGAATTCAAATTCACTTCTTGTGGACTCCAAAGCCCATCTTGCGTCTTTCAAGATTACATTTTCAAATCATTTCTCCTCCTCTCCAGACTGAACTAACCCAGCAGTGTCCCTGTGTCATCCCTACACTGTAGCACCTACTTAGTGGATACCACCTACTTAGTGGATACCACCTGTCCGCTCACATGCTGCCTCCTTACTGGACAATGAGTGTCCTGAGAGCTGAGGCCAGGTTTACTCATCTTTGCATCAGAAGCACTAACAGAATGCATCACAGACAGTGAGATATCTATTACATGCCAATCAAATAGATTTAACTGGAAATTAATTCATGTATTTATTTATACAACAACATTTGCCAAAAGGGAGTTGAGCATTATAGCTCACTGAATTTTAATCAAAACCAAAAGGTTCAGTAACTTGCGTATCTGCTATGCTTTCATTAAAAAAAAGATAAAAAAGAAGAGGGATTTAAAGTGTTTAAAATGTTTTCCATTTCTGCCATTTACCCTGCCACATCATCATTTATTTAGTGAAGTAACTTTGGCCCAGTAATGTTATCTGTTTAGCTCCAAAAAAGAAAAGTAGGTAAAAAACAAAAATGTAATTGCTCCCTTCACCCTGTCATCAGGATAAAAACAATAACTGTAGGTCTGGCAAAATGAGATACTGTCTGTTTAAAAAGATGGCTCTGGTGATCTAATTAAAAAGATTCTAAATAAAGCTCATCTGTACCTTTTGTCTTCCTTCTTCTAAAGCAGCTTCCAGCTGCCTGGCCAGTGCTGTATATTCTGCAGATTTCTCTTTAAACTTAAGATCGCTGTGCTTAAGACATTCTTCTTGGTTTTCCAGCTTCTTCTCAAGCTCTTTATTTTCTGCATCCATCTGTTCTAATTTTCTTTTTATAGAAGATAAATATTTTAAAGTTATAGTGTGCAGAAAAAAAATGTAACACCAATTTTAAGTCAATTTAATACTTAACTGTTTAAGGTTTTCACACTTCAACTGAATAAGATAATTTTCCTCTTCCAGAGAAAGCTTTGTCAGAAGATTATGATTTTCATCAACCTAAAAGAGAAAAAAGTTTTCTTGATTATTTTCTTTATAAGTGACTTCCAAAGAAATCCGTATCATTTATTGCTAGAACAGTTATAAAAAGAAGAAGGTATAAATGTTATTATTATCCCTACACAGAGAGACACCAAGAAATATTACATTGTTAAAACACAAGTTCTTAAAATTTCTGGTTAATTCTTTTAAAAAAAGACTATGTTGCCTCATGGAAAATCATCTACTAAAATTTTTACTGAAACATGGCAATTAAAACATTGTGAGTAATGTTTTATTGAAAAAGAACATTTATTTTATTAAGTAAATGTGAAGACTAATGGCCTACTGTTGGATACCTAGGGTTACTCTTCTACAGTTTTCTGATTCACCTATAGAAAGTAGTGGATAACTGAATATCTGTGAAGCTACAAATATGAATAAAACCATATTTGTGAGAAGCAAGACAAAATAGATAAGCAAATCCAGCAAAGACACATCTGCCCAGGCCAAAAAAAAAAAAAAATTCTTCCCATTGTCTTCAAAGCTTTGTTTAAATAAAGCAGTTTTGAAAAAAAGTTTTTCTTTTAATTTCACTTAGTAACTTAGGTAATTTATATGATTTCATTTTGAAAAGAAAAGTAGGTAAAAACAAAATGTAATTGCTCCCTTCACCCTGTCATCAGGATAAAAACAATAACTGTAGGTCTGGCAAAATGAGATACTGTCTGTTTAAAAAGATGGCTCTGGTGATCTAATTAAAAAGATTCTAAATAAAGCTCATCTGTACCTTTTGTCTTCCTTCTTCTAAAGCAGCTTCCAGCTGCCTGGCCAGTGCTGTATATTCTGCAGATTTCTCTTTAAACTTAAGATCGCTGTGCTTAAGACATTCTTCTTGGTTTTCCAGCTTCTTCTCAAGCTCTTTATTTTCTGCATCCATCTGTTCTAATTTTCTTTTTATAGAAGATAAATATTTTAAAGTTATAGTGTGCAGAAAAAAAATGTAACACCAATTTTAAGTCAATTTAATACTTAACTGTTTAAGGTTTTCACACTTCAACTGAATAAGATAATTTTCCTCTTCCAGAGAAAGCTTTGTCAGAAGATTATGATTTTCATCAACCTAAAAGAGAAAAAAGTTTTCTTGATTATTTTCTTTATAAGTGACTTCCAAAGAAATCCGTATCATTTATTGCTAGAACAGTTATAAAAAGAAGAAGGTATAAATGTTATTATTATCCCTACACAGAGAGACACCAAGAAATATTACATTGTTAAAACACAAGTTCTTAAAATTTCTGGTTAATTCTTTTAAAAAAAGACTATGTTGCCTCATGGAAAATCATCTACTAAAATTTTTACTGAAACATGGCAATTAAAACATTGTGAGTAATGTTTTATTGAAAAAGAACATTTATTTTATTAAGTAAATGTGAAGACTAATGGCCTACTGTTGGATACCTAGGGTTACTCTTCTACAGTTTTCTGATTCACCTATAGAAAGTAGTGGATAACTGAATATCTGTGAAGCTACAAATATGAATAAAACCATATTTGTGAGAAGCAAGACAAAATAGATAAGCAAATCCAGCAAAGACACATCTGCCCAGGCAAAAAAAAAAAAAATTCTTCCCATTGTCTTCAAAGCTTTGTTTAAATAAAGCAGTTTTGAAAAAAAGTTTTTCTTTTAATTTCACTTAGTAACTTAGGTAATTTATATGATTTGACATTTTGTTAGAAAGATCTCTTCTCAGGAGCTTAAGCTCAGCAAAGTTTCGTTTGAGTGCTTTTAAAAAAGAGGATCCCTTTAAATATTAAATCCCATTTGGAAGACAGACAGGGAATCCTTCCTAAAATTATTTTGCAAACAAAGGCTTGTCACTACCTTTGGACAGGTTTTGTTAAAAAAAAAAAAATATTAATTGAAAAATATTTATTAAATGTTTACTATGTGTTAACCACTGAATTAAGAGATGGCTATATGGCATTGATGATCTCTCTTCTGATGGAGCAAAAATGTATATGTTGAAAAATATAATTGAGAATAATCCAAGTAAACTTGTACATAATTCTATCAGAAATAAATTCTAATTTTTATAAGGTAAATTACAATAATTTACCTTATCCTGACATCAAAAATATACATACATATAAACATAGCTTTGTTTCTTCTTTGAGGCTATTAGTGTCCTCAAATGTGTAAATATAGATTTGTATGAATAAACTAAATCAGCAATTTTAATTACGATTTTTTATTACAGAATACTAACAAGAATAGCTTGCGAAATAGTATCACAGTATTCACAAGAAACTGACATTTTATCAACTTATTTAGACGAGAGTAAAATAATCAACCCCTGACAGGAGTGCCCTCAACTGGTGAAATTACTCCCATGCATTTAACACATCTAACGAAAATCAGAACAATGGCTGGTCACCTGGCCCTGAAGCTCCCTGATGGTCTGTGCCTGGTCTGCACATTTCCCCTGGTGGTCGTGCAGACTTTCCTGACAGTCCCGCAGCCTCTGTTCCACCGCCGGCAAGGAAGCGGACATGCCCTGCTAACCTCTTCTACAGTTTTCTGATTCACCTATAGAAAGTAGTGGATAACTGAATATCTGTGAAGCTACAAATATGAATAAAACCATATTTGTGAGAAGCAAGACAAAATAGATAAGCAAATCCAGCAAAGACACATCTGCCCAGGCCAAAAAAAAAAAAAAATTCTTCCCATTGTCTTCAAAGCTTTGTTTAAATAAAGCAGTTTTGAAAAAAAGTTTTTCTTTTAATTTCACTTAGTAACTTAGGTAATTTATATGATTTGACATTTTGTTAGAAAGATCTCTTCTCAGGAGCTTAAGCTCAGCAAAGTTTCGTTTGAGTGCTTTTAAAAAAGAGGATCCCTTTAAATATTAAATCCCATTTGGAAGACAGACAGGGAATCCTTCCTAAAATTATTTTGCAAACAAAGGCTTGTCACTACCTTTGGACAGGTTTTGTTAAAAAAAAAAAAATATTAATTGAAAAATATTTATTAAATGTTTACTATGTGTTAACCACTGAATTAAGAGATGGCTATATGGCATTGATGATCTCTCTTCTGATGGAGCAAAAATGTATATGTTGAAAAATATAATTGAGAATAATCCAAGTAAACTTGTACATAATTCTATCAGAAATAAATTCTAATTTTTATAAGGTAAATTACAATAATTTACCTTATCCTGACATCAAAAATATACATACATATAAACATAGCTTTGTTTCTTCTTTGAGGCTATTAGTGTCCTCAAATGTGTAAATATAGATTTGTATGAATAAACTAAATCAGCAATTTTAATTACGATTTTTTATTACAGAATACTAACAAGAATAGCTTGCGAAATAGTATCACAGTATTCACAAGAAACTGACATTTTATCAACTTATTTAGACGAGAGTAAAATAATCAACCCCTGACAGGAGTGCCCTCAACTGGTGAAATTACTCCCATGCATTTAACACATCTAACGAAAATCAGAACAATGGCTGGTCACCTGGCCCTGAAGCTCCCTGATGGTCTGTGCCTGGTCTGCACATTTCCCCTGGTGGTCGTGCAGACTTTCCTGACAGTCCCGCAGCCTCTGTTCCACCGCCGGCAAGGAAGCGCGGACATGCTCTAACTCCTTCAGATAAGACTTCATCTGCCCTCTCGTCTGAGTTGCAGCATTAGGGAAATAAGTGCAAGATCACACATTCAGCATTCATGTTTTTTACTGTCTTAAATACTAGATAAGCTTGTGATATAATAAATGTTCTAGGTATAAGAGGTTTTTTTAAAAAAAGAGATGTAACCAAATAAGTAAAATAAACCTTAAGTTAGACTCTGCTAAATAAGAATGAAGAGTGAGAGTGAAAATCACTCAGTGGTGTCTGACTCTTTGCAACCCTATGGACAGGCGCCAGGCTCCTCTGTCCATGGAATTCTCAAGGAACATTCTGCCATTCCCTTCTCCAGGAGATCTTCCCAACACAGGGGTTGAATTTGAGTCTCCTGAATTATGAGCAAGTTCTTTACTGTCTGAGCCACCAAGGATGCCCCCTTGCTAAATACAAATATATAACTCAAAAGTAGGTTGGACTTTAATTAGTGTCTAGAAAGTTTGTTGAGTAAATGAATATGGTAGTATTTGCTTGCAAGGTTTACTTAGGAAAGTAAAATTTTTTGAATTCTGTCATTTATATTCAAGTACAGACATTGCTTACAAAGCTGGTTGGTACTGCAGTTTTCTGTCTAGTTATCAATCTAAACTAACTTTAGACTTTTTGTCCAAAATTAGATCTAATAACTCAGATATTTCGATCAGAGCAGCCTTGCTGCACTCAGCTGGGTCCAAATCAATGGGGTTTACTGTATATAAATTCAAAACACCTAATAGCAACAGTACTTGGCAAACTATAACTTGATCATTAATGTTACCATGCTGGGCTTCCCAAGGTGGTAAAGAATTCACCTTCTAATGCAGGAGACTTAAGAGACATGGGTTCGGAATTCCCTGATGGTCCAGTGGCTAAGACTCTGTGCTCCCAATGCAAGGGGCCCAGATTCGATCCCTGGTCAGGAACTAGAGCCCACATGCTACAACTGAGACCCAATACAGCCAAAAAAAAAAAAAAGATATGGGTTCTATCCCTGAGTTACAATGTTACTAAAAACAAATCTAATTGTTTAACCTCTGAGCTGCTACAGTTCTTCACTGTGGCACTTTTGTGGAGATGTGACAGGAAGCAACCATAAAAACACTTGAACTACTAATTAAGAAAAAAGTAACAAGACATAGGGCACCTTGAACATTAATCATGTTTTTACTGTCTTAAATACTAGATAAGCTTGTGATATAATAAATGTTCTAGGTATAAGAGGTTTTTTTAAAAAAAGAGATGTAACCAAATAAGTAAAATAAACCTTAAGTTAGACTCTGCTAAATAAGAATGAAGAGTGAGTGAAAATCACTCAGTGGTGTCTGACTCTTTGCAACCCTATGGACAGGCGCCAGGCTCCTCTGTCCATGGAATTCTCAAGGAACATTCTGCCATTCCCTTCTCCAGGAGATCTTCCCAACACAGGGGTTGAATTTGAGTCTCCTGAATTATGAGCAAGTTCTTTACTGTCTGAGCCACCAAGGATGCCCCCTTGCTAAATACAAATATATAACTCAAAAGTAGGTTGGACTTTAATTAGTGTCTAGAAAGTTTGTTGAGTAAATGAATATGGTAGTATTTGCTTGCAAGGTTTACTTAGGAAAGTAAAATTTTTTGAATTCTGTCATTTATATTCAAGTACAGACATTGCTTACAAAGCTGGTTGGTACTGCAGTTTTCTGTCTAGTTATCAATCTAAACTAACTTTAGACTTTTTGTCCAAAATTAGATCTAATAACTCAGATATTTCGATCAGAGCAGCCTTGCTGCACTCAGCTGGGTCCAAATCAATGGGGTTTACTGTATATAAATTCAAAACACCTAATAGCAACAGTACTTGGCAAACTATAACTTGATCATTAATGTTACCATGCTGGGCTTCCCAAGGTGGTAAAGAATTCACCTTCTAATGCAGGAGACTTAAGAGACATGGGTTCGGAATTCCCTGATGGTCCAGTGGCTAAGACTCTGTGCTCCCAATGCAAGGGGCCCAGATTCGATCCCTGGTCAGGGAACTAGAGCCCACATGCTACAACTGAGACCCAATACAGCCAAAAAAAAAAAAAAGATATGGGTTCTATCCCTGAGTTACAATGTTACTAAAAACAAATCTAATTGTTTAACCTCTGAGCTGCTACAGTTCTTCACTGTGGCACTTTTGTGGAGATGTGACAGGAAGCAACCATAAAAACACTTGAACTACTAATTAAGAAAAAAGTAACAAGACATAGGGCACCTTGAACATTAATAGGGAAGAAAAACAAAAGCTAGACTTTTTCCATGACAGAACACCAAGAGCTACTATTGCAACATCTGGCATTCTTGATCACAAAAGATAAAACTAGAACAACGCCTACTTCTGGGTCCCCAAACATCTCAGAGCCCATGAGAAAACCAAGACGCTTAAAACAGTGGAAAAGAAAAAGGAAGCATTTCATTAAGAACAAAAGAAAACACCTCCCCCACCCACCCCAACAAAAAACAGCTTAGCTTGTTTAATACCAGTGAGAAAACACTGTGACCTCACAGTATCTGAAAACCACAGGCTCCAGCCCTACTGGACTTATGAATATGTTTTCTAAAGTAGGCTTTTATTTGCAGTGCTGCCTATAAAAGAGAAGTTTGCATTGGTATGTCTCATGAGAAAAAGCAATCAAGAAGTATGAAAGGATTTCTTCTCTGCTCTGTTAAAAACAGGTGAAAAGTAGTAAGTTGCACATTTGATGGGCTCCCTTTCTCTCTTTTAACCAGCAGAATGCTTGCTCTGGCTGACCTATTCTTCACATAGCCTGCTGCCTCACTCAGAGTCTCAATTTCAAGATGCGGGGGCGACCCAAAGACAGTCACCTTATTACACTCAGCTGGAACTAACCAGTAACATCCCATGACCTCCCCAACCGGGAGTCAAGGAAGTCAGCATGCTACTTTTGTTGCTTCCCTACCAAAAGCAATGTGAGAAGACCCAAAAAGGGATGCGGTTTCATTTGACTTTTCTGGGGCTCCCAAGGGGCAAGCTTAAGAGACATGGGTTGAATTCCCTGATGGTCCAGTGGCTAAGACTCTGTGCTCCCAATGCAAGTGGCCCAGATTCGATCCCTGGTCAGGAACTAGAGCCCACATGCTACAACTGAGACCCAATACAGCCAAAAAAAAAAAAAAGATATGGGTTCTATCCCTGAGTTACAATGTTACTAAAAACAAATCTAATTGTTTAACCTCTGAGCTGCTACAGTTCTTCACTGTGGCACTTTTGTGGAGATGTGACAGGAAGCAACCATAAAAACACTTGAACTACTAATTAAGAAAAAAGTAACAAGACATAGGGCACCTTGAACATTAATAGGGAAGAAAAACAAAAGCTAGACTTTTTCCATGACAGAACACCAAGAGCTACTATTGCAACATCTGGCATTCTTGATCACAAAAGATAAAACTAGAACAACGCCTACTTCTGGGTCCCCAAACATCTCAGAGCCCATGAGAAAACCAAGACGCTTAAAACAGTGGAAAAGAAAAAGGAAGCATTTCATTAAGAACAAAAGAAAACACCTCCCCCACCCACCCCAACAAAAAACAGCTTAGCTTGTTTAATACCAGTGAGAAAACACTGTGACCTCACAGTATCTGAAAACCACAGGCTCCAGCCCTACTGGACTTATGAATATGTTTTCTAAAGTAGGCTTTTATTTGCAGTGCTGCCTATAAAAGAGAAGTTTGCATTGGTATGTCTCATGAGAAAAAGCAATCAAGAAGTATGAAAGGATTTCTTCTCTGCTCTGTTAAAAACAGGTGAAAAGTAGTAAGTTGCACATTTGATGGGCTCCCTTTCTCTCTTTTAACCAGCAGAATGCTTGCTCTGGCTGACCTATTCTTCACATAGCCTGCTGCCTCACTCAGAGTCTCAATTTCAAGATGCGGGGGCGACCCAAAGACAGTCACCTTATTACACTCAGCTGGAACTAACCAGTAACATCCCATGACCTCCCCAACCGGGAGTCAAGGAAGTCAGCATGCTACTTTTGTTGCTTCCCTACCAAAAGCAATGTGAGAAGACCCAAAAAGGGATGCGGTTTCATTTAGCAACTTAAAAATATTCACAAAAACATCATAACTTGCCAACACTGACCTTCCCTTCATTCTTTTGCAACAGGGTGAAAAAAAAAAAAAAAGAAATGACTCTAGGTTCTTTTTTTTTTTTTTCTTTTAATGTTATTTTTCTTCCAAAAAAGCATTTAGCAGAGAATATTTACTTTTATTTTTTCACACAAAAAATTTACTACCTGAATACAAAAGGTGAGATTAAAAATGAAAGGCATTCAACTTTGCATGAAGCTTAGTGATAACTATTTTTTGATGCTACTTAAGTCTCCTCTTGTATCAGAAAAATTAAACATTTATATTATTTTCCAAATATTTAGGAAAATTAAAAAAACATTACAAACATTTCAGGCCTGGGAGAAAGTATTTCCTTAGAAAACTACCACAGAAATCGAGAACAGATAATCTCTAGGTCTAAAAAAAAGTAAGAACTTTTTAAAAAATTTATTTTGGTATTTTATTTTTTTGTTGTGATTATAACTGGAATTGTTTTCTTTTCTGTCTTCTTCTTCTTCTTCTTCTTTTTTTTTTTAAACTTTGGTCTATTGTATTGGTTTTTTTATTTAGTTAGTTTTATCCATCTCCATTCTTTGGCCTGTGTGGGCCTCCCACTGCAGCAGCCTCTCTCATTATAGAGCACTGGCTCTGAATGCATGCACTTCAGAGCACTGGCTCCTAACTGAATACACCAGTCCAGCCTCATGGCGGCAGGTGGTATCTTCTGGGGCCAGGGATCGAACTGGTGCCCCTTGCACTGCAAGGCAGACTCTTTACCCACTGGACTACCAGGGAAGCCCCAAAATGAAAGAATTTATATAAAATTCATAAAATATAATACATAAATAAAACATTTAATTATTTAAAATGTCAAACTTACCTTCTTTAGTTCTTTATTTTTAGTTTTTGTTATTAGGCTGTTTTCTTGTAGCAAATTTTCACATCTGCTTTTCACCATTTCAGCTGCTTCTTGCAACTTTTGTATCTGAAAATAAAGATATTATTAGAGTAATATGCAAGGAAGTCAGCATGCTACTTTTGTTGCTTCCCTACCAAAAGCAATGTGAGAAGACCCAAAAAGGGATGCGGTTTCATTTAGCAACTTAAAAATATTCACAAAAACATCATAACTTGCCAACACTGACCTTCCCTTCATTCTTTTGCAACAGGGTGAAAAAAAAAAAAAAGAAATGACTCTAGGTTCTTTTTTTTTTTTTTCTTTTAATGTTATTTTTCTTCCAAAAAAGCATTTAGCAGAGAATATTTACTTTTATTTTTTCACACAAAAAATTTACTACCTGAATACAAAAGGTGAGATTAAAAATGAAAGGCATTCAACTTTGCATGAAGCTTAGTGATAACTATTTTTTGATGCTACTTAAGTCTCCTCTTGTATCAGAAAAATTAAACATTTATATTATTTTCCAAATATTTAGGAAAATTAAAAAAACATTACAAACATTTCAGGCCTGGGAGAAAGTATTTCCTTAGAAAACTACCACAGAAATCGAGAACAGATAATCTCTAGGTCTAAAAAAAAGTAAGAACTTTTTAAAAAATTTATTTTGGTATTTTATTTTTTTGTTGTGATTATAACTGGAATTGTTTTCTTTTCTGTCTTTTTCTTCTTCTTCTTCTTCTTCTTCTTTTTTTTTTTAAACTTTGGTCTATTGTATTGGTTTTTTTATTTAGTTAGTTTTATCCATCTCCATTCTTTGGCCTGTGTGGGCCTCCCACTGCAGCAGCCTCTCTCATTATAGAGCACTGGCTCTGAATGCATGCACTTCAGAGCACTGGCTCCTAACTGAATACACCAGTCCAGCCTCATGGCGGCAGGTGGTATCTTCTGGGGCCAGGGATCGAACTGGTGCCCCTTGCACTGCAAGGCAGACTCTTTACCCACTGGACTACCAGGGAAGCCCCAAAATGAAAGAATTTATATAAAATTCATAAAATATAATACATAAATAAAACATTTAATTATTTAAAATGTCAAACTTACCTTCTTTAGTTCTTTATTTTTAGTTTTTGTTATTAGGCTGTTTTCTTGTAGCAAATTTTCACATCTGCTTTTCACCATTTCAGCTGCTTCTTGCAACTTTTGTATCTGAAAATAAAGATATTATTAGAGTAATATGCATTATTTTATTATTAGAACCACTGTAAGAAATAAAAAGCTAAATATAAGAATTTTAATTTTAAAATTTCAAATTTAAACCCATTATCATTTCCACATTAGTACTCGCAGTATGTTAGTCTAATGTTATCCATCTTTAAATACAGGAAATACTCAGTTCTCTACTTTAATCCACAACCCTTTCATAATTGATCTGAATTTTCCCATGAATACTTTCAGAATCGTCACCTGAGCTCTGAAGATTAGAGACAGATGTCAATTTAAAGACTCAATCTCCAGTCCAAACAAGCTCCCAAACCAATTATTTCACCCTATGAATCAAAATGTGTTAAAAAAAATAATCTGAGCAGTTTATACAAGGCCCAGAGTCAAGAATATAGTAACTCATCCACTATACTCTTGATGAGGGACTAAACAGAACAAGCAGCTGGAAAATCCAGATGACATTCCCAGTGAGGCATCCCACAGTCCATCACTGCCTCCACTCTTACCTCCGGCTGGACTAACTCAAGCCTCAACTCCAGTTTCCCATCTAAACCATGGGGATGGAGCCCTTCCTACTTACCTACATTATTTCCCTTCTTAAGCTTTAACCTTTAGTTCATTACTCTTCAGTTCAAACACTCTCTTCCAAGAAAAGCAAGCTCTTTGCTGACCAGTGCATCACCCGTCATTCAAGGGCTTGCATAAGTCCTGTCTTTCAGATAAAGTTCTTCTTAAATACTATATTTTAAAAATATACGCTTTTCTATAAATTACTGATTAACACATGCTCTATTCTATACATATGTTCTTTTCCAGGTTTTTCATGAGACTAAATCTGAATTTTACTTTATTCAGATGGAAAGAGGGAATATTGGATTTTAATGACCCTTGAATGGAGTCATTATTCTAAATCAATGCCATTAAGGATACAAAAGGACAAATATAGCCACAATTAACTAACAAGATTATTATAGGTTCTTTTATGGAAAAAGAAACGAAATTTTAATTAGGAATTGGCTTAAGGAATATTTAAATCAATATTTAAAAAACCTCTTTATTACAGAATTAGTTACTTAGCTTTGCAACTTTGTATCAAATAAAGATATTATTAGAGTAATATGCATTATTTTATTATTAGAACCACTGTAAGAAATAAAAAGCTAAATATAAGAATTTTAATTTTAAAATTTCAAATTTAAACCCATTATCATTTCCACATTAGTACTCGCAGTATGTTAGTCTAATGTTATCCATCTTTAAATACAGGAAATACTCAGTTCTCTACTTTAATCCACAACCCTTTCATAATTGATCTGAATTTTCCCATGAATACTTTCAGAATCGTCACCTGAGCTCTGAAGATTAGAGACAGATGTCAATTTAAAGACTCAATCTCCAGTCCAAACAAGCTCCCAAACCAATTATTTCACCCTATGAATCAAAATGTGTTAAAAAAAATAATCTGAGCAGTTTATACAAGGCCCAGAGTCAAGAATATAGTAACTCATCCACTATACTCTTGATGAGGGACTAAACAGAACAAGCAGCTGGAAAATCCAGATGACATTCCCAGTGAGGCATCCCACAGTCCATCACTGCCTCCACTCTTACCTCCGGCTGGACTAACTCAAGCCTCAACTCCAGTTTCCCATCTAAACCATGGGGATGGAGCCCTTCCTACTTACCTACATTATTTCCCTTCTTAAGCTTTAACCTTTAGTTCATTACTCTTCAGTTCAAACACTCTCTTCCAAGAAAAGCAAGCTCTTTGCTGACCAGTGCATCACCCGTCATTCAAGGGCTTGCATAAGTCCTGTCTTTCAGATAAAGTTCTTCTTAAATACTATATTTTAAAAATATACGCTTTTCTATAAATTACTGATTAACACATGCTCTATTCTATACATATGTTCTTTTCCAGGTTTTTCATGAGACTAAATCTGAATTTTACTTTATTCAGATGGAAAGAGGGAATATTGGATTTTAATGACCCTTGAATGGAGTCATTATTCTAAATCAATGCCATTAAGGATACAAAAGGACAAATATAGCCACAATTAACTAACAAGATTATTATAGGTTCTTTTATACCGTTTTAATTAATTTCGTAACAACTTTTAGGAATAGCCAATGCAAACACAGGGTATTTGAATCAGGAATCAGCAGCAGCATCATTTTATGAATTTGGGACCTTAAGGAATATTTGAAATATACAATATTTCATCACAAATAATAACTCTACTTTTCTTCAGTTCTCCTTTTTGTAGATTGTAAACAAATGGAGTGTTTAAATTATCTACCATATTTAACAAACATTAAAATAAATACAATGGTCACCTGAGTTTTATAAACTTCAATAAGGGTTTTCTGTTGTTTTTCTACTTCTTGCAATTCTAAGAGTTCATTTTCAACAGAGGTGATCTCGTCCTTCAAAGTAGCAAGGGTAGTCTATTACGGAAGATACAAATAGATTTTATGAATCAATGGAATTCATTTATACTCCAATGCATTAAAAAGAACTCATTTATCAATGAAGATAATAATGATTTCTGACTGCATATAATTACCACCTAAAATTAGAAATTACAAAAAGTTACTATTTATTAGCAATATTAATAAGACGTATTAAAGACGTATTTTTAAACTTTAAAATGTATTGACAAAAAAGACTTGAAAAATAAAAAGATCATGTTTCTAGCAGGGAAGACTCCATACTATTGACTTATCAGCTTTTTTTCAAATCAATACTATATTGATTTATAATTATAATTTATAGTTTATAATTATAACCAAAAATATAACAGTTGAGGGAAAAAGGAATAGGAAAAAATTAATCTAAAATTCATATGGGGGACTTCCATGGTGGTCCAGTGGCTAAGACTCCAGGCTCCAATGCAGGGAGCCTGTGTTCGATCCCTGGTCATGGAGCTAGATCCCACAGACTGCAACTAAGACCTGGCATAAATAAATAAATAAATAAAATTCATATGGAAAAACAGACGAGACTAATAAAAACTTTAAAGGATACTAAGTAGAGAATCTCAGTACTTATTAGATATTAAAATGTATAAAGTACTAAAATTATTAAGATACAAAGATAATATATAATATGGAGGTATATGGAATACAAAAAGACAAATATAGCCACAATTAACTAACAAGATTATTATAGGTTCTTTTATACCGTTTTAATTAATTTCGTAACAACTTTTAGGAATAGCCAATGCAAACACAGGGTATTTGAATCAGGAATCAGCAGCAGCATCATTTTATGAATTTGGGACCTTAAGGAATATTTGAAATATACAATATTTCATCACAAATAATAACTCTACTTTTCTTCAGTTCTCCTTTTTGTAGATTGTAAACAAATGGAGTGTTTAAATTATCTACCATATTTAACAAACATTAAAATAAATACAATGGTCACCTGAGTTTTATAAACTTCAATAAGGGTTTTCTGTTGTTTTTCTACTTCTTGCAATTCTAAGAGTTCATTTTCAACAGAGGTGATCTCGTCCTTCAAAGTAGCAAGGGTAGTCTATTACGGAAGATACAAATAGATTTTATGAATCAATGGAATTCATTTATACTCCAATGCATTAAAAAGAACTCATTTATCAATGAAGATAATAATGATTTCTGACTGCATATAATTACCACCTAAAATTAGAAATTACAAAAAGTTACTATTTATTAGCAATATTAATAAGACGTATTAAAGGCGTATTTTTAAACTTTAAAATGTATTGACAAAAAAGACTTGAAAAATAAAAAGATCATGTTTCTAGCAGGGAAGACTCCATACTATTGACTTATCAGCTTTTTTTCAAATCAATACTATATTGATTTATAATTATAATTTATAGTTTATAATTATAACCAAAAATATAACAGTTGAGGGAAAAAGGAATAGGAAAAAATTAATCTAAAATTCATATGGGGGACTTCCATGGTGGTCCAGTGGCTAAGACTCCAGGCTCCAATGCAGGGAGCCTGTGTTCGATCCCTGGTCATGGAGCTAGATCCCACAGACTGCAACTAAGACCTGGCATAAATAAATAAATAAATAAAATTCATATGGAAAAACAGACGAGACTAATAAAAACTTTAAAGGATACTAAGTAGAGAATCTCAGTACTTATTAGATATTAAAATGTATAAAGTACTAAAATTATTAAGATACAAAGATAATATATAATATGGAGGTATATGGAATACAAAAAGAAAAATAAATTAAGATTATATTTAGTATATGACAAAGATAGGCTTTTTAAATAAATGGGAATAATATGGATCACTATACAATGGTTATAAGGTAACCATTCATTAGGGAAAAAACAGATTAACGATATGTCTTCAGCAAACATGATTTTTATATGTCAATTATACATTTATTTTAATATATTAAATATAAAAAATTAAGTTTAAGTTTTTTCACGGAAGATTCAGGTAAAATTTGATTTTAGTATAGCAAAAACCCAACTAAACATAAAATCCAAAGACAATATCAAGAACTCTTAAGAGTTTCAGGTTTATCCTCCAAGTCTACCAGTTAGCCTAGCATAGTTTCATGTATGCTAGCGGAAGACACAAGACTCCTAGGTCAGTCTTAATATCATTATGACTCACAAAAGTAGCAGTAGTCAGATTGCCTCAAGTTTCCCAAGCCCCACTTCCCCCAAAGCAACACAAAGGAAGCCAATAACAACTGTACATGTGGTGGGATGTTTAGAGAAGCAACTAGGGAACCCAAATCTCTTATAACAGGCAGTAAGCAAGCCTTCTGGTAAAGGGAAATATTGTTATCTTCCAAGGACGCTCACTATACAAGAATCTTTGAAAAGACAAGTCTGTATCTGGATCACAGGCAGTCAGTATGTTCCTCCCAAGATGTGCAGAAATGTGAGAGACTCCCAACAGAAGCCGTTAAGAGAGAGAGAGAGAGAGAGAGAGAGGGAAAAAAAAAAAAAAAAATATATATATATATATATATAGTGTATATATATATATATTCACACATACACACAAGCACACATATATATACATACATATATATGTACATCTATATGTATGTCTCCAAAATTTCAGAGCCCCTCAAATTATTAAAGAGGCTAACAACATATGAAAAGAGTAGAAGATTACGACAAAAAGATTAATACCCTTAATACAGAGAGAGCTCATCTAATAATTAGGAAAAAAGACATGTAAAGGGCAATTAGTAGGAAATTTCAAAAGGCAGTAATGTAAATTATCAACAAACACACAGTTATTAAAAAATGTCCTAAGCACTGGATAGTCTTTTTTTTAAGTCATAATTGGACTTTTTTTTTTTGCCTCTAAGTCATCATTTATTTTTCATCAATCTTTATTCTTCGGCACGTGTGGGTCTCCCTTTGCAGTGGCCTCTCTCGTTGCAGAGCGCCAGCTCCGGGCACACGCGCTCCAGAGCGCTGGCTTGCAATTGGACACACCGGCCCAGCTGTTCCTTATCGTGCAGGATCTTCCAGGGCCAGGAATCGAACCAGTGCCCGCAAGGTGGACTCTTTACCCACTGGACCACCAAGGGAAGCCCTGGATAGTCTTCTAAGTAGTGAACATAAGAAGCAAAACCCCCATTTATCATGAGCTTAATATACTCCATGTACAGATAGACAAAAACAAGTACACAGACAAAAGAACAAGAACAAGAAATAAAATCTGTCATTCACAATAGCAAGGACAAGATGACAATGGGCCACTGAGGAGGCCTCCTGAGAAACAGACTTCAGAATAATATCAAAAGGAAGTGCAGTTCTTTGAGGGAAGAGGATTTTGGTAGAGAAAGACCATAGTGGGAGAAAGCCTGGACAGTTAAGGGAAAGCAGCAAGAAAGCCAATGTGGCAGAAACCAAGAAAATAAAGGCAAAGTTGGAAGAAGATGAAGTCAGAGAGGTAATGGAAAAAGTCACACTATAACTTCTTGTAGATGTTTGCTCTATTAACTGAGAGCAGTGGCATGGTCTGAGACTTATATTTCTATAGAAACTACTCTATTGCTATACTGAATGCTGACTGAAAGGGGCAAGGGCAGAAACAAAAAGAGGTCGGAAGTCCCTATCACAACCAGAGATGATGGTGGCTTGAACCAGAGCAATGACAGTGATGCTGGTGAGAAGCGGTTAAATTCTGGATGTATTTGAAGTCGACTTGCTGACAAGCTGGCTTTGAGTATGAGAGAAAGGAGTCAAGTAGTGGCAAGGATGACTGCTATTGTGAGGCAAGGAAAACTCTAGGATTAGCCACGTGGAGAATACAGGAACTCCATTTCGAACATAACTTTGAGACATCTATGAAATGTCCAAGAGGAGATGTCACGTAAGCAGTAAAATACATAATTAATATGTCTGGAATCCAGGGGGTTGCCATTCTCTTCTCCAAAGGTCTAGGCTAGAGATATAGATTTGAGAACCCTCGGGATATAGATGGCATTTAAATCACCAAAACTAGGTAAGATAACATATAAAATTTGGAGAGAGTTGTTTAAAATTGTCAAGTTCTGGCAAAAGTATTGGGACCCATTTACGATACATGATTTGGAAATATTTAATAGTAACATTAAGAATGGGTCTTCATTTTGACAATTCACTTCCAGAAATTTATCAAACTATCCACATTTTTATTTATAATAGAAAAAAAAACTTGAAAGTAGTCCAAAATCCCCCAAATTATACATATACCAAAATAGTTTCTTCATTTATCCTTCAGTCGTGAAATCATAGGTAATTTAAAATTTTTCTTTTTTGCTTTTCTGTCATTCACAATAGCAAGGACAAGATGACAATGGGCCACTGAGGAGGCCTCCTGAGAAACAGACTTCAGAATAATATCAAAAGGAAGTGCAGTTCTTTGAGGGAAGAGGATTTTGGTAGAGAAAGACCATAGTGGGAGAAAGCCTGGACAGTTAAGGGAAAGCAGCAAGAAAGCCAATGTGGCAGAAACCAAAAAATAAAGGCAAAGTTGGAAGAAGATGAAGTCAGAGAGGTAATGGAAAAAGTCACACTATAACTTCTTGTAGATGTTTGCTCTATTAACTGAGAGCAGTGGCATGGTCTGAGACTTATATTTCTATAGAAACTACTCTATTGCTATACTGAATGCTGACTGAAAGGGGCAAGGGCAGAAACAAAAAGAGGTCGGAAGTCCCTATCACAACCAGAGATGATGGTGGCTTGAACCAGAGCAATGACAGTGATGCTGGTGAGAAGCGGTTAAATTCTGGATGTATTTGAAGTCGACTTGCTGACAAGCTGGCTTTGAGTATGAGAGAAAGGAGTCAAGTAGTGGCAAGGATGACTGCTATTGTGAGGCAAGGAAAACTCTAGGATTAGCCACGTGGAGAATACAGGAACTCCATTTCGAACATAACTTTGAGACATCTATGAAATGTCCAAGAGGAGATGTCACGTAAGCAGTAAAATACATAATTAATATGTCTGGAATCCAGGGGGTTGCCATTCTCTTCTCCAAAGGTCTAGGCTAGAGATATAGATTTGAGAACCCTCGGGATATAGATGGCATTTAAATCACCAAAACTAGGTAAGATAACATATAAAATTTGGAGAGAGTTGTTTAAAATTGTCAAGTTCTGGCAAAAGTATTGGGACCCATTTACGATACATGATTTGGAAATATTTAATAGTAACATTAAGAATGGGTCTTCATTTTGACAATTCACTTCCAGAAATTTATCAAACTATCCACATTTTTATTTATAATAGAAAAAAAAACTTGAAAGTAGTCCAAAATCCCCCAAATTATACATATACCAAAATAGTTTCTTCATTTATCCTTCAGTCGTGAAATCATAGGTAATTTAAAATTTTTTCCTTTTTTGCTTTTCTGATTTTCAAACTTTCTATAATGAACAAATAGAACTTTGTAGTCCTACAAATAATTTTTGTTGTTTTTAACAGAGGAGCTCACTGGCACTTGGAAATAGTAACAGCTAGTATCTTCTTCATTTGAAACTAAAATCTAAAATTATTCTAAAATAATTGAAAACAACAAAACACAATGTCTAGACAAGTTTACATTGTAAACAACATACGGCAAATATACTTAGATGTTTTTCCTTAAAATTCAGAGAATAATGTGCTAAAAAGATATATTTCTGAATTAACAGAATATGATTAATATGTAAACTTTAACTCAATTGTTTTTATATGTAATTAAAAATCAGACTTGTAATAAATGAAATATCCCCCTAATTCCATCTCCAAAGGATATCAGGGAAATTAAGAAAATAAACATAATAAATAAAATTACTTCCTCTTCTAGGATAAAACATTTAAAGAATTCATTCAATAAATACTGAATGAGAGCTGACTATGTCACACTTCCCCTGGGCATCCTGTACATAAAAGATGGGAGTTTGTGAGGAAGTTCAGTTCAGTTGCTTAGTTGTGTCTGACTCTTTGTGACCCAATAAACTGCAACAGGCCAGTCTTACCTGTTCCTCACTATCTCCCTAAAATTATTCTAAAATAATTGAAAGCAACAAAGTAAAATTTTGTAAAATTCCTGGAGCTTGCTCAAACTCATATCCATTGACTCAGTGATGCCATCCAACCATCTCATCCTCCTGTTTCCTTCTTCTTCTGCCTTCTATTTTTCCCAGCATCAGGATCTTTTCCAGTAAATCATCTTTTTGCATCAGGTGGCCAGAGTATTGGCGCTTCAGCTTCAGCATCTGTCCTTCCAATGAATATTCAGGGTTGATTGCCTTTAGGATTGACTGGTTTGATCTCCTCGCAGTTCAAGGGACTCTCAAGAGTCTTCTCCAACACCACATTAAGAATGGGTCTTCATTTTGACAATTCACTTCCAGAAATTTATCAAACTATCCACATTTTTATTTATAATAGAAAAAACTTGAAAGTAGTCCAAAATCCCCCAAATTATACATATACCAAAATAGTTTCTTCATTTATCCTTCAGTCGTGAAATCATAGGTAATTTAAAATTTTTTCCTTTTTTGCTTTTCTGATTTTCAAACTTTCTATAATGAACAAATAGAACTTTGTAGTCCTACAAATAATTTTTGTTGTTTTTAACAGAGGAGCTCACTGGCACTTGGAAATAGTAACAGCTAGTATCTTCTTCATTTGAAACTAAAATCTAAAATTATTCTAAAATAATTGAAAACAACAAAACACAATGTCTAGACAAGTTTACATTGTAAACAACATACGGCAAATATACTTAGATGTTTTTCCTTAAAATTCAGAGAATAATGTGCTAAAAAGATATATTTCTGAATTAACAGAATATGATTAATATGTAAACTTTAACTCAATTGTTTTTATATGTAATTAAAAATCAGACTTGTAATAAATGAAATATCCCCCTAATTCCATCTCCAAAGGATATCAGGGAAATTAAGAAAATAAACATAATAAATAAAATTACTTCCTCTTCTAGGATAAAACATTTAAAGAATTCATTCAATAAATACTGAATGAGAGCTGACTATGTCACACTTCCCCTGGGCATCCTGTACATAAAAGATGGGAGTTTGTGAGGAAGTTCAGTTCAGTTGCTTAGTTGTGTCTGACTCTTTGTGACCCAATAAACTGCAACAGGCCAGTCTTACCTGTTCCTCACTATCTCCCTAAAATTATTCTAAAATAATTGAAAGCAACAAAGTAAAATTTTGTAAAATTCCTGGAGCTTGCTCAAACTCATATCCATTGACTCAGTGATGCCATCCAACCATCTCATCCTCCTGTTTCCTTCTTCTTCTGCCTTCTATTTTTCCCAGCATCAGGATCTTTTCCAGTAAATCATCTTTTTGCATCAGGTGGCCAGAGTATTGGCGCTTCAGCTTCAGCATCTGTCCTTCCAATGAATATTCAGGGTTGATTGCCTTTAGGATTGACTGGTTTGATCTCCTCGCAGTTCAAGGGACTCTCAAGAGTCTTCTCCAACACCACAGTTGGAAGGCATCACTTTTTCAGTGCTCAGCCTTCTTTATGGTCCAACTCTCACATTCATACATGACTACAGGAAAAGCCATAGTGTTGATTATATGAACCTTTAAAGTGATATTTCTGCTTTTTAATATCCTATCTAGTTTTGCCATAGTTTTTCTTCCAAAGAGCAAGCATCTTTTAATTTCATGACTACAGTCACTTTCCATAGTGATTTTGGAGCCCAGGAAAATAAAGTCTGTCATTGTTTCCATTGTTTCTCCCATCTATTTGCCATCTATTTGTGAGGAACAATTTATCCTAATTGAGAAGACTCTGGGAAGAAGAAGCAATTAAACTGAAGTTTAAAGAAAAGGTACAATTTATATACTGAGAAAAATTCCAAACTGTAAGAAGAGTAAAACCATAGGAATAGAGGAAAACATGAACAAACTCCAGGAAATAGAGGATTCATATTTGGCTAGAGCTTAGGATAACTAGAAGGCTATATTCTCTAGTCTCCCTTGTAACTAGATGAGGCCATATATTAATAACTAAGGAGAAGAGTCAAGTGCTACAGAAGTTTCAGGAAGCCTCCATAAAAAGAAGATGGAGAAAAGGGGAGAGAGAATTCAGCTTTTGTTGCCCTCCATCCTGTTGTCTGAATCTTGGATATATAACGGATGGAGCCCCATCAGTCACTTGAATGGCAGGGTAGAGAGCTAAGAAGTAGCTAGGTTCTCTGATGCCACACTGGTAATTTTGGTCTTCTTTCCATAAACAGATTCTTTTCTGTCTTCTACTTACTGTTTCCCAAAAACAGTATTAACGAGCTGAAAATAATGTTAAGCCTCATCAGGTCACATGTATCTATTTTACTCAGAAAATAAAAAAGCTTCTTCCCCATCTTTTCTCTGGTACATATAAAACCCTTGGATTTAAGTTGGAAAATTCTTTCCAGTTATGAAGCAGCCAATCATCCTTTTTCTTCTGCCTTCTATTTTTCCCAGCATCAGGATCTTTTCCAGTAAATCATCTTTTTGCATCAGGTGGCCAGAGTATTGGCGCTTCAGCTTCAGCATCTGTCCTTCCAATGAATATTCAGGGTTGATTGCCTTTAGGATTGACTGGTTTGATCTCCTCGCAGTTCAAGGGACTCTCAAGAGTCTTCTCCAACACCACAGTTGGAAGGCATCACTTTTTCAGTGCTCAGCCTTCTTTATGGTCCAACTCTCACATTCATACATGACTACAGGAAAAGCCATAGTGTTGATTATATGAACCTTTAAAGTGATATTTCTGCTTTTTAATATCCTATCTAGTTTTGCCATAGTTTTTCTTCCAAAGAGCAAGCATCTTTTAATTTCATGACTACAGTCACTTTCCATAGTGATTTTGGAGCCCAGGAAAATAAAGTCTGTCATTGTTTCCATTGTTTCTCCCATCTATTTGCCATCTATTTGTGAGGAACAATTTATCCTAATTGAGAAGACTCTGGGAAGAAGAAGCAATTAAACTGAAGTTTAAAGAAAAGGTACAATTTATATACTGAGAAAAATTCCAAACTGTAAGAAGAGTAAAACCATAGGAATAGAGGAAAACATGAACAAACTCCAGGAAATAGAGGATTCATATTTGGCTAGAGCTTAGGATAACTAGAAGGCTATATTCTCTAGTCTCCTTGTAACTAGATGAGGCCATATATTAATAACTAAGGAGAAGAGTCAAGTGCTACAGAAGTTTCAGGAAGCCTCCATAAAAAGAAGATGGAGAAAAGGGGAGAGAGAATTCAGCTTTTGTTGCCCTCCATCCTGTTGTCTGAATCTTGGATATATAACGGATGGAGCCCCATCAGTCACTTGAATGGCAGGGTAGAGAGCTAAGAAGTAGCTAGGTTCTCTGATGCCACACTGGTAATTTTGGTCTTCTTTCCATAAACAGATTCTTTTCTGTCTTCTACTTACTGTTTCCCAAAAACAGTATTAACGAGCTGAAAATAATGTTAAGCCTCATCAGGTCACATGTATCTATTTTACTCAGAAAATAAAAAAGCTTCTTCCCCATCTTTTCTCTGGTACATATAAAACCCTTGGATTTAAGTTGGAAAATTCTTTCCAGTTATGAAGCAGCCAAAAACATACTTTCTGGTTTCAAATGGACTGTGCCTGAGGCTATATCCTATCGTAACCATGACACCTAGAAATAATCTTATGCGTGAAAGTTAATGTAATTTTAGATGATATACCTATTAAAATTGGAGAGTAAATACCTTTTTTTTAGGTTGAGACAAACAGACACTTTATTCACCTTCATAAATCTTATTTAGCACTGCTAAAAATAATTTTTACATGTATCTGTGAATACAGCTCTAAACATTTACATATCTCTAAGTATGTGTGTATATATGTGCATCTAAAGATATAAGGATATAGTTTTAGAATTACTTATTATAATGATATTCTAAAACTCTGAGAAACATAAAAGACAAAATGATATAACAGCATTATTCTAAACAAGCTGTTATTTCAAGCTACTCCTACACAGGACTAAGTTGTTATTATACCATATGATTTACATACACACAAACACATAGTACCTTTAATTTTGTATTCTCAAGCTTGAGAGTTTCACTTTCATATTCAATTGTGTGAAGTTCTCTAAGAATTTCTTCACATGAATTTTTTCCATTGTCTTCCATTTTCTTCAGGTCTTCCAAAAGATTAATAATTTGCCTTTTTGTAAAAGTCAGTTATAATATTTATATTAAATATAAATCAATATAAAAAGCCACAATATATGATATTTTAAGTGTGTTTCTGAAATTATTTTTGTAGGGTAAGTTTCAAAAGTTAATGAAACTCATAGAACAGAGGAGATAGGAAGCTGTTATCTACCTGAATAGGGCTTCTCTGGTGGCTCAGATGGTTAAGAATCTGCCTGTAATGCAGAAGGCCTGGGTTCAATCCCTGGGTTGGCATGATCCCATTAAACGGATGGAGCCCCATCAGTCACTTGGATGGCAGGGTAGAGAGCTAAGAAGTAGCTAGGTTCTCTGATGCCACACTGGTAATTTTGGTCTTCTTTCCATAAACAGATTCTTTTCTGTCTTCTACTTACTGTTTCCCAAAAACAGTATTAACGAGCTGAAAATAATGTTAAGCCTCATCAGGTCACATGTATCTATTTTACTCAGAAAATTAAAAGCTTTTTCCCCCATCTTTTCTCTGGTACATATAAAACCCTTGGATTTAAGTTGGAAAATTCTTTCCAGTTATGAAGCAGCCAAAAACATACTTTCTGGTTTCAAATGGACTGTGCCTGAGGCTATATCCTATCGTAACCATGACACCTAGAAATAATCTTATGCGTGAAAGTTAATGTAATTTTAGATGATATACCTATTAAAATTGGAGAGTAAATACCTTTTTTTTAGGTTGAGACAAACAGACACTTTATTCACCTTCATAAATCTTATTTAGCACTGCTAAAATAATTTTTACATGTATCTGTGAATACAGCTCTAAACATTTACATATCTCTAAGTATGTGTGTATATATGTGCATCTAAAGATATAAGGATATAGTTTTAGAATTACTTATTATAATGATATTCTAAAACTCTGAGAAACATAAAAGACAAAATGATATAACAGCATTATTCTAAACAAGCTGTTATTTCAAGCTACTCCTACACAGGACTAAGTTGTTATTATACCATATGATTTACATACACACAAACACATAGTACCTTTAATTTTGTATTCTCAAGCTTGAGAGTTTCACTTTCATATTCAATTGTGTGAAGTTCTCTAAGAATTTCTTCACATGAATTTTTTCCATTGTCTTCCATTTTCTTCAGGTCTTCCAAAAGATTAATAATTTGCCTTTTTGTAAAAGTCAGTTATAATATTTATATTAAATATAAATCAATATAAAAAGCCACAATATATGATATTTTAAGTGTGTTTCTGAAATTATTTTTGTAGGGTAAGTTTCAAAAGTTAATGAAACTCATAGAACAGAGGAGATAGGAAGCTGTTATCTACCTGAATAGGGCTTCTCTGGTGGCTCAGATGGTTAAGAATCTGCCTGTAATGCAGAAGGCCTGGGTTCAATCCCTGGGTTGGGATGATCCCTTGGAGGAGGGAATGGCAACCCACTCCAGTATTCTTGCCTGGAGAATCCCATCGACAGAGAAGCCTGGAGGCTACAGCCCATGGGTTTGCAAAGACTCAGACGCAACTGAGCGACTTTCACTTCACTTCGGTGCCTTTTATGTAAAAGTAGGTAAATTAGGGGAAAAAGGGAAAAAACATTCTACACTCTCCCCTAAAATCAAAGCTTACTGATGGATCCTTATCAAAACTGAAGTTAAAGGTATAGAACTTGGCAGAATTTAGATAAAGGTATATAAATTGGTATCTTTAAACGGTCACAGCTCTAATTATAGAGTGGGATAAATAAGGCTAATAGATTTTCACTAAGGAAATATTAACTAAATATACTTAGGAAACCTATAGTTAACTGAGTCATACAAAATAAGTAAACTGGGAACTAACATGCAAGTGTTAATAAATTTAAAAAAATAGTGATTTTGTCTTCAGTTTAGTCACTCAGTTATGTTGGATTCCTTGTGACCCCATAGACTGTAGCACGCAGGCTTCCCTGTCTTTCACCATCTCCTGGACTTGGTTTAATTTATAAACTCTGAAAGGTGTTTCCTAAATGCCTTATACAGACCATTGACGATGTGACAAATTAAAGCTTTAAAGTTATAAAACAGAACTTTGTAAATTATAGTTCAGTTTGATAAAAATTTTGCCACCGATTTCTTTGAAAAACTAAACAACTGCCTTTGCCTTGCAAATGTTTAAACCAGAATGTGAACCCAGGCAGCAAAGACTCAGAACAATTAAGCAGGTGAGACCTACAAGACCAAACAAACAAACAAAAAACCAAAAAAGTAGCAGTTTTTAAATCTAAACTGCTGAGAATGTTCCCTCAGCCAAACCTTATAGATCACAAGCCTTTATCATCTAAACAAGCAGCTTTAAGGCATTCCAACTGTTAGCTAGTAAGTTTATATCAATATTATAATACTTGGTTCATATCTAAGCTTTTAGGAAAGCCATGAGATCTCTAGTTTATTTATGTCTATGCCCTGTAGTTGAGATGGTATAGAATCTGCCTGCAATGCAGGAGACCTAGGTTCAATCCCTAGGTTGGGAAGATACCCTGGAGAAGGGAATGGCAACCCACTCCAGAATTCTTGCCTGGAGGATCCCATGGACAGAGGAGCCTGGTGGGTTACAGTCCATGAGGTCCTAAAGAGTCAGGCATGACTCAGCAACTAACACTACTACTACCCGAGTAACTGATTAGAAATAATCATTAACTGATGACATTAATGAAAAATTACACACCATTCTCTTGGCTAGTCGGTAAAACATCTCAACTATGATCCACAGGTAAGTCTTTCTGTCATTCATACACATGTACACACATACAATTTCAAGGAAAAAGTTAAATAAAAGGATCAAGTGAGGCAATAAATAATCTTTAGAAGCAAATTATATACATTAGTTCTCAGTGATAAAACTGAAGAAAATATACAGAAAGTAAAACATTCAAAAGCAAGTATATATTATTGTTAACTTATCAATATTAAATAACAAAGTAGAAATATATATATATATATATATTTACTATTTGATTGTTATGCATTTAAGGCACTTTAAGGAACAATAATCTGTGAATACAAATGCAGTTTTAATGGATAATCATTTTTAATTATATTTTTAAAGCAGAGTAAGAAAAGTTTATAAATTGTAAATAGCAAAAATAGTAAATCATATAGACAACAGCTTTATCAACTAAAATTATTCACAGAGGAAAGAACTGAAAACATTTCTTATGAAACAGTACAAAGACTCAATTTTTTTTCTTACTTCTTCATTGTTTCAATCTGAACTTCCAATTCAGTTTTCTCTATTACAATTTTCTCATAATGACTTTTCCAGGCATTGGAAGCTAAAACTGTTTCAGACAACTTGGCTTCCTAAAAAATACATAAAGTACTCATCTTGCAACTCAATAACACTAATTTTTTCCTAGAAACAAATACATTATCAACAAGGAAACACTCATCCTATAAGTTATGGAACTTTTGTTATAGAAAATTTCAGTGAACAAACCTGAACACAGGAAAATTTTAAAGTTTCAACAGAGCTTGATAATACTATTACTTTATACAGCTATCAAACTCTGAGATGTTCTCAAATTAGATACCCCTTTTTGGAGCATACGTTGTAGAAATTTTTCAATATTATAATACTTGGTTCATATCTAAGCTTTTAGGAAAGCCATGAGATCTCTAGTTTATTTATGTCTATGCCCTGTAGTTGAGATGGTATAGAATCTGCCTGCAATGCAGGAGACCTAGGTTCAATCCCTAGGTTGGGAAGATACCCTGGAGAAGGGAATGGCAACCCACTCCAGAATTCTTGCCTGGAGGATCCCATGGACAGAGGAGCCTGGTGGGTTACAGTCCATGAGGTCCTAAAGAGTCAGGCATGACTCAGCAACTAACACTACTACTACCCGAGTAACTGATTAGAAATAATCATTAACTGATGACATTAATGAAAAATTACACACCATTCTCTTGGCTAGTCGGTAAAACATCTCAACTATGATCCACAGGTAAGTCTTTCTGTCATTCATACACATGTACACACATACAATTTCAAGGAAAAAGTTAAATAAAAGGATCAAGTGAGGCAATAAATAATCTTTAGAAGCAAATTATATACATTAGTTCTCAGTGATAAAACTGAAGAAAATATACAGAAAGTAAAACATTCAAAAGCAAGTATATATTATTGTTAACTTATCAATATTAAATAACAAAGTAGAAATATATATATATATATATATTTACTATTTGATTGTTATGCATTTAAGGCACTTTAAGGAACAATAATCTGTGAATACAAATGCAGTTTTAATGGATAATCTTTTTTAATTATATTTTTAAAGCAGAGTAAGAAAAGTTTATAAATTGTAAATAGCAAAAATAGTAAATCATATAGACAACAGCTTTATCAACTAAAATTATTCACAGAGGAAAGAACTGAAAACATTTCTTATGAAACAGTACAAAGACTCAATTTTTTTTCTTACTTCTTCATTGTTTCAATCTGAACTTCCAATTCAGTTTTCTCTATTACAATTTTCTCATAATGACTTTTCCAGGCATTGGAAGCTAAAACTGTTTCAGACAACTTGGCTTCCTAAAAAATACATAAAGTACTCATCTTGCAACTCAATAACACTAATTTTTTCCTAGAAACAAATACATTATCAACAAGGAAACACTCATCCTATAAGTTATGGAACTTTTGTTATAGAAAATTTCAGTGAACAAACCTGAACACAGGAAAATTTTAAAGTTTCAACAGAGCTTGATAATACTATTACTTTATACACACATAGTGACAGTTCCAACTTCACATTTTAAGGATGTTAGTGGAGCTATTTTCAAAAAAAAGAAAAAAATGGGGCTTCCCCTGGTGGTCCAGTGGGTAAGGACACCGCCTTGCAGTGCAAGGGGCGCTGGTTCGATCCCTGGCCTGGTAAGATCCCACGTGCCGCGGAGTGGATGGACTGATGTGTCCAATTACCGAGCCAGAGCTCTGGAGCACATGCGCCCAGAGCCCGTGCTCTGCGACGACAGAGGTCACCATGATGGGAGGCACACAGGAGCCAAAGAACAAAGACGGATGAAAATAGAGAAATGAAAGACCAACAGAAGTGGCCCGCCCATCCCCCTCCCTCCCTACCCGACCCCCCCACCCAAAAAAGAAAAAAAGATAAATAAACATTAAAAAAAAAAAAAGTGTCATGGTTACTGAAGATAATTCCCTTTATATTTATTGAATTCTTATTTGTCTTTCTCTGACTTATTTCACTTAGCATACCACCTTTCAAGTCCATCCATGTTGTTGCAAATGGATAAGTTCATTTTTTATGGGTGAGTAATATACCTGTGTGGAGAAGAAAAATGGCAATCCACTCCATTATCTTTGCCTGGAAAACTCCATGGACAGAGAAGACCAGCAAGCTACAGTTCATGGAGTCTCGAATATATATATATAAATATACATATGGGGTTTCCCTAATGGTTCAGTGGTGAGGAATCAGCCTATAATGCAGGAGACCTGGGTTCCATCCCTGGGTTTGAAAGATCCCCCTGGAGGAGGGCATGACAACCCACTCCCATCCTTGCCTGAAGAATTTCATGGACAGAGGAGCCTGGTGGAATTAGGAGGAGAGGAGCCTGCAGTCCATGGGGTCACACAGAGTTGGACACAACTGAAGTGACTAAGCAGCAGCAGCAATATTTCTGTGTGTGTATACACCACATCTTCTCTATCCAGTCAACTGTTTCAGACAACTTGGCTTCCTAAAAAATACATAAAGTACTCATCTTGCAACTCAATAACACTAATTTTTTCCTAGAAACAAATACATTATCAACAAGGAAACACTCATCCTATAAGTTATGGAACTTTTGTTATAGAAAATTTCAGTGAACAAACCTGAACACAGGAAAATTTTAAAGTTTCAACAGAGCTTGATAATACTATTACTTTATACACACATAGTGACAGTTCCAACTTCACATTTTAAGGATGTTAGTGGAGCTATTTTCAAAAAAAAGAAAAAAATGGGGCTTCCCCTGGTGGTCCAGTGGGTAAGGACACCGCCTTGCAGTGCAAGGGGCGCTGGTTCGATCCCTGGCCTGGTAAGATCCCACGTGCCGCGGAGCAGCTGGACCGATGTGTCCAATTACCGAGCCGGAGCTCTGGAGCACATGCACCCAGAGCCGGCGCTCTGCAACGACAGACGCCACCATGATGGGAGGCACACAGGAGCCAAAGAACAAAGACGGATGAAAATAGAGAAATGAAAGACCAACAGAAGTGGCCCGCCCAACCCCCCCCCCCCCCTACCCCACCCCCCCCCCCCAAAAAAGAAAAAAAGATAAATAAACATTAAAAAAAAAAAAAGTGTCATGGTTACTGAAGATAATTCCCTTTATATTTATTGAATTCTTATTTGTCTTTCTCTGACTTATTTCACTTAGCATACCACCTTTCAAGTCCATCCATGTTGTTGCAAATGGATAAGTTCATTTTTTATGGGTGAGTAATATACCTGTGTGGAGAAGAAAAATGGCAATCCACTCCATTATCTTTGCCTGGAAAACTCCATGGACAGAGAAGACCAGCAAGCTACAGTTCATGGAGTCTCGAATATATATATATAAATATACATATGGGGTTTCCCTAATGGTTCAGTGGTGAGGAATCAGCCTATAATGCAGGAGACCTGGGTTCCATCCCTGGGTTTGAAAGATCCCCCTGGAGGAGGGCATGACAACCCACTCCCATCCTTGCCTGAAGAATTTCATGGACAGAGGAGCCTGGTGGAATTAGGAGGAGAGGAGCCTGCAGTCCATGGGGTCACACAGAGTTGGACACAACTGAAGTGACTAAGCAGCAGCAGCAATATTTCTGTGTGTGTATACACCACATCTTCTCTATCCAGTCAACTGTTAATGGACACATAGGGTGCTTCCATATCTTGGTTATTATAAATAATGCTGCTATGAACATTAGGGTAATTGGTAAGTAGTGCTTTCGGTTTTTTTGGAACAATACCCAGGAATGAGATTGCTGGGTGATATAATTCTCTATCAAGCGGGTTTGTAGCAATCACCCCGCTGACTCTCAATAAATAAGTGTCAAACAAATCTACTCTTTCCATATCTATCTACAGAGCTGTCACCACTGTTCTCCCTCTCTACCAAAAAACCAATTCACTAGAATGACAACAACACTCCTCCGAAGACTTAAAAGACATAAAAGTAGTAATAGGAGCAGTTTACACTTACTGGGTGCTTCCTTCTTTCCTTCCATCACTGAATAAATATTCCTTCAACATCTACTATGTGCAACACATTTTTGTTTACATTTTTACAGTAGTATTTTTAATATATTAAAAAAGACTACTATTCTGTTTTTATATACATAATGAGTATTAATATGCATTATGAAGTATACATTAGGCAATTATATTAGAATATAAATTAAGATATTTAGAAATTTTACCTATAAAATAAGTGCTAAGAAGAGGAATAGAACAGAGGCCAATGTGGCAAAAACGTAGTCTGCCAGGCACTGTGCTTAGACATGTATTTTCTCTATTCCTCCTTATAATCCTATGAAGACAGGTAATATTATTATACCCTATTTTATAGATTAGGGATCTAAAGCTTAGAGAGGTTAAATGCCTTATCTGAAGTCATAAGGTTAACAAGCAGAGAAGTCTTCCTACACTATGATCTGGGGCATGGGTGTCATGATGCTGGTTAAACAAGAAAATCCCCAGAATGTTAATGACTCAGTTTTTACTGTACAAGAATAATATTTTCAAGCATCCAAGTAGGCCTGTAGCCTTATAGATTTTGCACTTAGTCCTCAATTTTTTTATCTAAATTCTAATTAAATCCTTCTGAATATAGGTTAAATAAGAGTTTTACAATATTCACAGTTAAGCTTATGAAGTATTAGGTTGTTTTCTTTATACAAGCATTTAGGCAAGTCTATTTCCACTTCTAAAAGGCTCTAATAGTTCTACAAGCCATAGCATAAGTTCTTACGGGTGGGACACCAGGAATACTTAAAAAGAGTTAATATTTTATTAACTGGTAATTGAATAAATATCATTCAACAAAAACAAAGCACTAAGTCCATTTTCAACCTCGTTAATAAACCCAAAGATAACTTTCACATGGTGGGTTTACGTCAGCACTTGTATTTAAATACAGTATGAAGTTTAAGTGAATTGCTGAATAAAGTCATATGGTCTAATAACATAAATCAGCATTTTCTAAATCACTATTCCTCAGAATCAGTTCAAAGAGTTACGTATGAACAAAAGAGTTCTGTGGTTAAAGCAGTCGTGGAAAACTCTGAATTCAAAACCCTCCTAGACATTTAAGGCCTTCTCAGAGTCTTTAATATGCTAATGTACTCGAATTTAATGTTAATATGCAATGCAAATTTCCACGGTGAATATGTATGAAGTAGTGTAACTCTTAGTTGGTCACTGATGCTTTGGGGCTTAACATATCCTTTAAATAAAATCCCAAGGAAATACTGATATAATTCAAAATGTAAATTTGTCACTTTATACAATCTTTCAAAATAAAATTAGTATGAGTAAAGTTTTTCCAACAAGATTATTATATTAAGCATTATGAAGTTAACTACATGAACTAAGTATATAAAATAATTCTTAAGGAAGAATGTATATAACTTACCTGCTCTCTAATTTGGGAAGTTAGGTTTTCCATGTCTCCAGTAAAATGTTCAATCCTTTGTCTGTAAATTTTAGATGCCTTTTTCAGAGCTATAGCTATTTGCTTACTTGATTCTTTTACCGCTATAGCTTCATGCTTACTCTTTTTCAACTGCAAATTCCATTCTGATATTTGGGTTTCCAGGCTCTAAAAAACATTAGCAGTAATTATTTTAGAATGTCAATGTTTACATAAACATTGTTAAAATATGGAAATAATCTTCTGCATAGAATTTATCAGAAGGATTAATGGTAAGTATAGTGAAAAGCAACAGTGAAAAGTGATTTCACTAATGTTTATTTATAACCAGTAAGAGTACAAATTTCAAATGTATACGCCTATATAAAACTAATACTACTCTTTCTAAAGATATGAATATTGGTGATTATGGTGGAAACACTAATTCCCTTAAAACTTTTTTAACTAGAATTTTTTAAAATTTCACATCTAGAATACTGTACATAGCACTAGTTACTGCAAATCAAAAAATACAATTGAGCTGAAGAGAATTCTAAAGGTACATAAATATCATTCAACAAAAACAAAGCACTAAGTCCATTTTCAACCTCGTTAATAAACCCAAAGATAACTTTCACATGGTGGGTTTACGTCAGCACTTGTATTTAAATACAGTATGAAGTTTAAGTGAATTGCTGAATAAAGTCATATGGTCTAATAACATAAATCAGCATTTTCTAAATCACTATTCCTCAGAATCAGTTCAAAGAGTTACGTATGAACAAAAGAGTTCTGTGGTTAAAGCAGTCGTGGAAAACTCTGAATTCAAAACCCTCCTAGACATTTAAGGCCTTCTCAGAGTCTTTAATATGCTAATGTACTCGAATTTAATGTTAATATGCAATGCAAATTTCCACGGTGAATATGTATGAAGTAGTGTAACTCTTAGTTGGTCACTGATGCTTTGGGGCTTAACATATCCTTTAAATAAAATCCCAAGGAAATACTGATATAATTCAAAATGTAAATTTGTCACTTTATACAATCTTTCAAAATAAAATTAGTATGAGTAAAGTTTTTCCAACAAGATTATTATATTAAGCATTATGAAGTTAACTACATGAACTAAGTATATAAAATAATTCTTAAGGAAGAATGTATATAACTTACCTGCTCTCTAATTTGGGAAGTTAGGTTTTCCATGTCTCCAGTAAAATGTTCAATCCTTTGTCTGTAAATTTTAGATGCCTTTTTCAGAGCTATAGCTATTTGCTTACTTGATTCTTTTACCGCTATAGCTTCATGCTTACTCTTTTTCAACTGCAAATTCCATTCTGATATTTGGGTTTCCAGGCTCTAAAAAACATTAGCAGTAATTATTTTAGAATGTCAATGTTTACATAAACATTGTTAAAATATGGAAATAATCTTCTGCATAGAATTTATCAGAAGGATTAATGGTAAGTATAGTGAAAAGCAACAGTGAAAAGTGATTTCACTAATGTTTATTTATAACCAGTAAGAGTACAAATTTCAAATGTATACGCCTATATAAAACTAATACTACTCTTTCTAAAGATATGAATATTGGTGATTATGGTGGAAACACTAATTCCCTTAAAACTTTTTTAACTAGAATTTTTTAAAATTTCACATCTAGAATACTGTACATAGCACTAGTTACTGCAAATCAAAAAATACAATTGAGCTGAAGAGAATTCAAATAATAGGTACATAAAACTCAAAAGAATCAGTAGCTCCTCAAATATATTAGGACTGTAGTTCAAATCATAAATGCTTAAAGGACATATAATCAAAATCTACAGATCATGAAGAATACAGATGAAATAAACTTATTACTATATCTTAATTTGGGCTTTGCTTGTAGCTCAGCTGGTGAAGAATCCATCTGTAATGCAGGAGGCCCTGGTTTGATTTCTGGGTCAGGAAAATCCCCTGGAGAAGAGATAGGCTACCCACTCAGGGCTTTCCTGGTGGCTAAGACCGTAAAGAATCAGCCTGCAACGTTGGAGACCTGGGTTCAATCAACTGGGGAGAAGGGAATTATTGCCAGTATTATTGCCTGAGGAATTCCATGGATGGTCCACTGGCTTATTTAATATTTTAATAAAAACATTAAGATATTTTAACTTACCAGAATTAAGGGGGAGGCCTTGACATTTGAAAGAGTTACATCAAAGACAGTGAAAGTACTATTTTGCCCAATATAAGTTTGTGGAAGAAATTATTCTACCACCACACAGGGTTTGAGAAATGACTACCAGATCCATAAGAGTTAGTAAGGGCAAAAAGATGTTTGAGGGCATGTTTCTTTCTTTTTAAAAATGAAAAAATTATTTTGGGCTTCTGCATTACTCTTTACCGCTATAGCTTCATGCTTACTCTTTTGCAACTGCAAATTCCATTCTGATATTTGGGTTTCCAGGCTCTAAAAAACATTAGCAGTAATTATTTTAGAATGTCAATGTTTACATAAACATTGTTAAAATATGGAAATAATCTTCTGCATAGAATTTATCAGAAGGATTAATGGTAAGTATAGTGAAAAGCAACAGTGAAAAGTGATTTCACTAATGTTTATTTATAACCAGTAAGAGTACAAATTTCAAATGTATACGCCTATATAAAACTAATACTACTCTTTCTAAAGATATGAATATTGGTGATTATGGTGGAAACACTAATTCCCTTAAAACTTTTTTAACTAGAATTTTTTAAAATTTCACATCTAGAATACTGTACATAGCACTAGTTACTGCAAATCAAAAAATACAATTGAGCTGAAGAGAATTCAAATAATAGGTACATAAAACTCAAAAGAATCAGTAGCTCCTCAAATATATTAGGACTGTAGTTCAAATCATAAATGCTTAAAGGACATATAATCAAAATCTACAGATCATGAAGAATACAGATGAAATAAACTTATTACTATATCTTAATTTGGGCTTTGCTTGTAGCTCAGCTGGTGAAGAATCCATCTGTAATGCAGGAGGCCCTGGTTTGATTTCTGGGTCAGGAAAATCCCCTGGAGAAGAGATAGGCTACCCACTCAGGGCTTTCCTGGTGGCTAAGACCGTAAAGAATCAGCCTGCAACGTTGGAGACCTGGGTTCAATCAACTGGGGAGAAGGGAATTATTGCCAGTATTATTGCCTGAGGAATTCCATGGATGGTCCACTGGCTTATTTAATATTTTAATAAAAACATTAAGATATTTTAACTTACCAGAATTAAGGGGGAGGCCTTGACATTTGAAAGAGTTACATCAAAGACAGTGAAAGTACTATTTTGCCCAATATAAGTTTGTGGAAGAAATTATTCTACCACCACACAGGGTTTGAGAAATGACTACCAGATCCATAAGAGTTAGTAAGGGCAAAAAGATGTTTGAGGGCATGTTTCTTTCTTTTTTAAAAAATGAAATTTCTTTTAAAATTTATTTTTGGGGGCTTCCCTGGTGGTCCAGTGGGTAAGGACACCGCCTTACAGTGCAAGGGGCGCTGGTTCGATCCCTGGCCTGGGAAGATCCCACCTGCCGCGGAGCGGCTGGACTGATGTGTCCAATTACTGAGCCGGAGCTCTGGGGCGCATGTGCCCAGAGCCGGCGCTCTGCGACAACAGAGGCCACCACGATGCGAGGCCCACGCGAGCCAAAGAACAAAGACGGATGAAAATAGATAAATGAAAGACCAATATAAGTGGCCTGCCCGTTCCCCTCCCTCCCCACCCCACCCCCCAAAAAGATAAATAAATTAAAAAAAAATTATTTTTGGCTATTCTGGGTTTTCACTACTGCCACAGGCTCTACTCTAGTTGCAGGGAGTGGGGGCTATTCTCTAGCTGAGGTGAGCAGGCTTCTTGTTGCAGTGACTTCTCTTGTTGTGGCACTCAGGCTCTAGGGCTCACGAGCTTCAGTAGTTGTGGCACATAGGCTCGACAGTTGCGGCTCTGAGGCTCTAGAGCACAGGCTCCACAGTTGTGGCTCACGGGGTTTAGTTGCTCCGCAGCATGTGGTATCTTCCCAGATCAGGGATTGAACCTGTGTCTCCTGCATTGGCAAGCAAACTCTTTTCCACTGAACTACCAGGGAAGCCTTGAAGGCATGTTTCTATCCACTGAGTTTGATGATGTTAATTGACATGACTTTCCTTTCATATCTCTCAGGGGTATAACACAGAATACTAGGTTAGGTGGATGATGAATATGACTTACTATGATAATTCTCATGTTTTTATTTCAAATGATCTTAAAACTTTGTATTTCAAAGTATTTGAATATTAAGAACTTAAAAACATAAGGTTTTTAACACTTCTACATTTCTTGAAAGCTGTGTTTTTCTAAAAAGAATATAAAATTATTACAGAATTTAAGTTTTAGTCTTACATTTTTGGGGCAAGCATTTTAATTAAAAAACTCCAAAGAGTCACAGTAAAAGACGAAAGCTTTTCTACATTATGAACAACAAAAAGTATGCTTAACTTTAAGCGAAACTGAGTTTAAGAGACACATCTTAAGATCTAAAGACCTGATCTCTTTGAAAAGTAATCTGACAGAAAGAAGAAGCAAAACATTGTTAAATTGTCTTTAAAAATCTATATAAACTAAAAATACTCCCATGAAACATTTTAATAAGCAGTTTGGGGGAAAAAATAAATGCATTGTGGGCTTCTCTGGTGGTCTAGTGGGTGGAGTCTGCCTTGCAGTGCAAGGGGTGCCCGTTCGATCCCTGGCCTAGGAAGATCCCACGTGCCGTGGAGCGGATGGACTGATGTGTCCAATTACCGAGCCGGAGCTCTGGAGCGCATGCGCCCAGAACCAGTGCTCTGCTACAGGAGAGGCCACTGCAATGTGACACCCACACAGGCCAAAGAACAAAGATGGAGGAAAATAAACGAATGTAAGACCAATAAAAGTGGCCAAAATAAATAAATAAAATGCATTGTAATAAGTCTACTTAAGAAATAGGAAGAACCTTCTCCCAATCCAAGAAATACAGCTGTCATTCCACTAAGAAACCACAGGGTGTCATCATCACCTCATGAATAACGGACACTTAGCACGACAGGGGAAATTAATTTTTTGAACAAGATAACAGTCAAATTTTTCTGAACAAGATTCTGCTATTTAAGGATATAATTATAAACGGTGTGAGTAAGGTAAACTGTAAACAGATGACTGTAGATGTAGAATTACACATATTCTCTTACATTTGCCATGACAGTAGTACAATTTCAACTCTCGTTCATCTGCAGTGCCCTAGAACATGGATGCAAAGAACACAGGGAGTCTCTGAGGGAAAGGGTTAAAAACCACCTATAGGCAGACAAAGGACAAAACTTATATCCCACGTACGTCTGCTTAATGTCCCTTTAATGGGTAAAAGCTTTTTGCCACCGAAGGGGGAAAAAAAGCAACCCTCCATACTCTTATTGAAAACCATGTGCTGGGGCTACCGACATCTGCCATGATTCAGGTGGAAAAAAACAAAAAGAAATTCAGCACAGAAGTCCTCCTGCTCAGTAGGGTTTGTCTTTGTCTTCTCTTTCAAAAGTGGGAACAGTGCTTCTTTTTCTTCAGCAAAAATGACAGTCGATCCAGTTAGCTTGTGTCATACCACAGCAACCTCAAACTTTCATCTCTAAGTGACTGTGAGGTTTCAACAAGAATATTTAAACCACTCATAGTTTAAACCAGAAAACTCCTCTTAATTACTCTGCTAAAAAGCTATATAACAAGGAGATAACTTGATTATCTAAACACCAAGGCTACATTAACTGATCTTAATGTTATTACCATTAGTAAGAAATACAATATAATAAACATTATTGACTGCTTATTAAATGCATGTGAGGGTATGTAAGTATACATATAGACGCATAAAAGACTGGAATACTATATACAAAATATTAATAGTTTCAGTATTTTTAAGTTACTTGAATTTTCTCTATCATATTTAACAGATTTTCCTAATAAATGGAATTTAACTAGTAACAGGAGAGATTTTTTAACTAGGATTTGTAGCCAAATCTTTAGACAGACCATACATCTTAATATTTGCCTCAAATGTGGATTTCCCATGGCAACACTTAAATTGAATTATTTCAAAACCACTAAATTCCAGAATTAAGACTTTATTGTCATTCATTACTTTTAGCATTTTAACTATAAAAATGGAAGAGTGTTTATAACCTTTATGTATTCTTTTAACTTATCATTCTCTGCTTCCTTTTTATTAATTTGGAACTGGAGTCGTTCATGTACTACTTTCACCGACTGTGAAAAACGGCTTGCTTTCAAAGCATTTGCCATGACAGTAGTACAATTTCAACTCTCGTTCATCTGCAGTGCCCTAGAACATGGATGCAAAGAACACAGGGAGTCTCTGAGGGAAAGGGTTAAAAACCACCTATAGGCAGACAAAGGACAAAACTTATATCCCACGTACGTCTGCTTAATGTCCCTTTAATGGGTAAAAGCTTTTTGCCACCGAAGGGGGAAAAAAAGCAACCCTCCATACTCTTATTGAAAACCATGTGCTGGGGCTACCGACATCTGCCATGATTCAGGTGGAAAAAAACAAAAAGAAATTCAGCACAGAAGTCCTCCTGCTCAGTAGGGTTTGTCTTTGTCTTCTCTTTCAAAAGTGGGAACAGTGCTTCTTTTCTTAAGCAAAAATGACAGTCGATCCAGTTAGCTTGTGTCATACCACAGCAACCTCAAACTTTCATCTCTAAGTGACTGTGAGGTTTCAACAAGAATATTTAAACCACTCATAGTTTAAACCAGAAAACTCCTCTTAATTACTCTGCTAAAAAGCTATATAACAAGGAGATAACTTGATTATCTAAACACCAAGGCTACATTAACTGATCTTAATGTTATTACCATTAGTAAGAAATACAATATAATAAACATTATTGACTGCTTATTAAATGCATGTGAGGGTATGTAAGTATACATATAGACGCATAAAAGACTGGAATACTATATACAAAATATTAATAGTTTCAGTATTTTTAAGTTACTTGAATTTTCTCTATCATATTTAACAGATTTTCCTAATAAATGGAATTTAACTAGTAACGAGAGATTTTTTAACTAGGATTTGTAGCCAAATCTTTAGACAGACCATACATCTTAATATTTGCCTCAAATGTGGATTTCCCATGGCAACACTTAAATTGAATTATTTCAAAACCACTAAATTCCAGAATTAAGACTTTATTGTCATTCATTACTTTTAGCATTTTAACTATAAAAATGGAAGAGTGTTTATAACCTTTATGTATTCTTTTAACTTATCATTCTCTGCTTCCTTTTTATTAATTTGGAACTGGAGTCGTTCATGTACTACTTTCACCGACTGTGAAAAACGGCTTGCTTTCAAAGCATTTGCCTATAAGAGAAAACAAAACAAAAAATGTGCTGTTTGATATATTTCTCTATAACATTAAACTTAACAGTATTTAATATGATCTAAAAAGTTCCTAAAGAGCAAAGTACAACACTCCTCCCATTATAAATGGATTTTATATAAAGTCAAGGGGATGTTTTCTATGCCCCCTTTTTATTTAATAACTCTTAATTATCTCTTTTTTAAAAGTTCCTATCTATCCCCCTAAGTAAAACTATGGACATGTCTAAAATGATCCTACAAACACAGAAATATCTTAATTTATACTAAAATAGAAATATATATTTATACATAGGTCCCTGACTTAATGCCAAGTGCCCTAAATGAAGCATCACAAAAATCGAAAAAGAAAAAACAATTTAAAAAATTAAGATGTTATATCTGACATATAAAACTTGGGAAAATGTCCAAATAACCTAAAAAACTTTGTGTCTATTTATGAGGATAAATAGAGGCCAGCATGGAAAGAAAAGAAAGGAGTCAATATTAAGAAAATATGATGTTAGAAAAAATATGATGAATTAAGCTCAAAATTTGCTTACCTTTTCATTCTGAAACAAAGAAGAAAGCTCTTGGATGTAGATCTCCTTTTCAAGTACCTTCTTCTTAAGATTCTTCAATAAATACAATGTAAGAGTTAAAAATATCGCAACTTGGCTAATGCTGGCTGATTTTATAAAATCAACCAGCATACAAATAAAATATTTCAGAAAACTAGACTCCAAGCATAAAAGACTTACAATGTTTTCACGTTCATTATTGGTTAGTTTCTCTAACAAGTTGGATAAACTGTCCCCTTTCTGTGGAAAAAAGAACTTATACATCAGTGTCCACAAACTACATTTCTCTACATAAAACAGTAGACAGTGGAATAAGCTCCACTTAAGAAATCAATATGGTGCAGCACTGGTGGTGCAGTGGTGAGCAGAGCTGCCTTCCAAAGAAATTAATATGGACGACAACTGTGCATAGCTCAGTTTTTTGTTTTTTTTTTTTAAGTTAACCATCAGAAAGACTTTTGCTTAAGTGCTCCAAATCAATTTTTGTCCCCAATTGATAAAATTAGTTAATTTACTAAATTAATTTCTAAATAATGCCTCATAAAGTACAAGTCAATGACATTACAAAAAATAAAAGAATCTTATATATAAAAGAGGCTCTCAATGCTGTTTGTAAAACAGGCAAAAATTATAAATGGCCTAAATCTAGCAAAAAAGAAATGTTTTAAAGAATTATGGCAAATCAACAAAAGAATTCCATGAAGATATTTTAAATGAGAATGTTGAAAATGTTTATTCATTTTGAGGGTCACACATACCATGATTCTATTTATATGAAATATCTGAAATCAGCAAATCCATAGATACAGAGAAAGCAAATAATGGACAAGGGAGGGATAGACGGGGATGAGAAGAAAATAGAAATATATATTTATACATAGGTCCCTGACTTAATGCCAAGTGCCCTAAATGAAGCATCACAAAAATCGAAAAAGAAAAAACAATTTAAAAAATTAAGATGTTATATCTGACATATAAAACTTGGGAAAATGTCCAAATAACCTAAAAAACTTTGTGTCTATTTATGAGGATAAATAGAGGCCAGCATGGAAAGAAAAGAAAGGAGTCAATATTAAGAAAATATGATGTTAGAAAAAATATGATGAATTAAGCTCAAAATTTGCTTACCTTTTCATTCTGAAACAAAGAAGAAAGCTCTTGGATGTAGATCTCCTTTTCAAGTACCTTCTTCTTAAGATTCTTCAATAAATACAATGTAAGAGTTAAAAATATCGCAACTTGGCTAATGCTGGCTGATTTTATAAAATCAACCAGCATACAAATAAAATATTTCAGAAAACTAGACTCCAAGCATAAAAGACTTACAATGTTTTCACGTTCATTATTGGTTAGTTTCTCTAACAAGTTGGATAAACTGTCCCCTTTCTGTGGAAAAAAGAACTTATACATCAGTGTCCACAAACTACATTTCTCTACATAAAACAGTAGACAGTGGAATAAGCTCCACTTAAGAAATCAATATGGTGCAGCACTGGTGGTGCAGTGGTGAGCAGAGCTGCCTTCCAAAGAAATTAATATGGACGACAACTGTGCATAGCTCAGTTTTTTGTTTTTTTTTTTTAAGTTAACCATCAGAAAGACTTTTGCTTAAGTGCTCCAAATCAATTTTTGTCCCCAATTGATAAAATTAGTTAATTTACTAAATTAATTTCTAAATAATGCCTCATAAAGTACAAGTCAATGACATTACAAAAAATAAAAGAATCTTATATATAAAAGAGGCTCTCAATGCTGTTTGTAAAACAGGCAAAAATTATAAATGGCCTAAATCTAGCAAAAAAGAAATGTTTTAAAGAATTATGGCAAATCAACAAAAGAATTCCATGAAGATATTTTAAATGAGAATGTTGAAAATGTTTATTCATTTTGAGGGTCACACATACCATGATTCTATTTATATGAAATATCTGAAATCAGCAAATCCATAGATACAGAGAAAGCAAATAATGGACAAGGGAGGGATAGACGGGGATGAGAAGTAAAATTCTAAAGGGTTAAGGTTTTCTTTTTGTAGTTATGAAAATGCTTCAAGGCTGACAATGGTGAGGGTTACACAATTCTACCACACAATTCAAATCTACTAAAAAGCACCAAATGGCACACTTTAAACCAGTAAACTATATGGTATATGAATCAGATCTCAATGAAACTGTTAAAAGAAGGACTGTATGAATGTATTATTAAAATGTACACAAGAGCTTTAATTACAAGAGTAATTTTCTAGAAAATACGATGCTTTCATGTAAAACTACTTATGAAACACTAAAACTGGGGGTTAATGATGGCTATTTCAAACAAAAATTCAAGAATCATTTCCATTTCAAATATACCAGTATTTTAATTTCTACAGTTCAAGAAATAATATACCCTTCAAGCAAGAAAGATCACTATTGAAATAGTGCTTAGTATTTCTTACTTGTTGGTATTGTCTTTCTAAGAAGATTACTACTGAAATAGTGCTTAGTATATTTCCTTCTGTTTAGAAATCTTCAAACTGGATGCAGAAAGATTAGTCTAATAAAATAGAAGTGCTACAAACACAGTTTAAGATGTAGCACTCTTGTTGTTTAGTCGCTAAGTCGTGTATGACCCTTAGGGACCCCATGGACTGCAGGCCACCAGGCCTCCTCTCTCCATGGGATTTCTCAGGTAAGAACATTGGAGTGGGTTGCCACTTCCCACTTCAGGGTATCTTCCTCACCCAGGGATCAAACACGGGTCTCCTGTGTTGGCAGGTGGGTTCTTTACCACTGAGCCACCAGGGAAGCCCTTTTTTGCATATAGTAGTTGTAAAATTTGCGAGTTTGTAGCAATGAATAGTCTCTGTTACATGATACACTAAAGTAAAATGAAATTCAAATAAGGGCTTAAACCCTAAAGTATTTCAGGCATTTATTGTAATAAAACTACTATTATACAATTTATTTTTTTTGCCCTTAATCTAAACTTTAGTACACTGAAATTTTAGAACAGAGGTTTCTATTCCACATAGTACTGTAGAAAGTATATTTCATCTCTCAGAACATTTTAAATTCACTTTTGAGAGAAGTTGACTCTAGTTCAACCCCAGGTAAGTCAAACACCAAGGTATAGTTTCTAGCTTAGCCTCTCATCAAGTGCATGCCTGAGGTTATGTCTGAGGAAAAGAATTGCAATTAATGAAAACTGAAAAAGTTATGTCTGAGGCACCAAATGGCACACTTTAAACCAGTAAACTATATGGTATATGAATCAGATCTCAATGAAACTGTTAAAAGAAGGACTGTATGAATGTATTATTAAAATGTACACAAGAGCTTTAATTACAAGAGTAATTTTCTAGAAAATACGATGCTTTCATGTAAAACTACTTATGAAACACTAAAACTGGGGGTTAATGATGGCTATTTCAAACAAAAATTCAAGAATCATTTCCATTTCAAATATACCAGTATTTTAATTTCTACAGTTCAAGAAATAATATACCCTTCAAGCAAGAAAGATCACTATTGAAATAGTGCTTAGTATTTCTTACTTGTTGGTATTGTCTTTCTAAGAAGATTACTACTGAAATAGTGCTTAGTATATTTCCTTCTGTTTAGAAATCTTCAAACTGGATGCAGAAAGATTAGTCTAATAAAATAGAAGTGCTACAAACACAGTTTAAGATGTAGCACTCTTGTTGTTTAGTCGCTAAGTCGTGTATGACCCTTAGGGACCCCATGGACTGCAGGCCACCAGGCCTCCTCTCTCCATGGGATTTCTCAGGTAAGAACATTGGAGTGGGTTGCCACTTCCCACTTCAGGGTATCTTCCTCACCCAGGGATCAAACACGGGTCTCCTGTGTTGGCAGGTGGGTTCTTTACCACTGAGCCACCAGGGAAGCCCTTTTTTGCATATAGTAGTTGTAAAATTTGCGAGTTTGTAGCAATGAATAGTCTCTGTTACATGATACACTAAAGTAAAATGAAATTCAAATAAGGGCTTAAACCCTAAAGTATTTCAGGCATTTATTGTAATAAAACTACTATTATACAATTTATTTTTTTTGCCCTTAATCTAAACTTTAGTACACTGAAATTTTAGAACAGAGGTTTCTATTCCACATAGTACTGTAGAAAGTATATTTCATCTCTCAGAACATTTTAAATTCACTTTTGAGAGAAGTTGACTCTAGTTCAACCCCAGGTAAGTCAAACACCAAGGTATAGTTTCTAGCTTAGCCTCTCATCAAGTGCATGCCTGAGGTTATGTCTGAGGAAAAGAATTGCAATTAATGAAAAAAAAACAATGATAAGCCCACATTTATTATATGAAGTATCAGTATGTGAGCATAATTAATATAAGATATGAGACCTCACTTAATGCATCCTGAGTATCATCCTAGCTCCTCATTTCATTAGACGTTAACTAGTCAAGTACTCACATTTTCAAAACTAATCTCTTCAATAGTGTCCTTAAATAATGGCAGAAGTAATTCTATAGAACAAGCTGGTAATTCAGCTTCCTTAAACGTTGCTTCCAATTCAGTCTTCTCATTTTGAATGTCCTGCTCTAAGCTAATCAGATATGTACAAATAAAATTTAAGTTAAAGCTCTTACATAAATAAATTAAACTTTTTTCTACAAACAAAGCATAGCCTGATTTAATATTAACAGTTCCATATATTGCTCTGCAAAATATAACACTGTCACTGAAAATGTAACACTAAATTGTTAATGAAAGTGTACAATTTTTTTTCTATATTTCCATTTTTTCTACACTTAAATGGTAAGACAGTTTTTAAAATGTTAAGATGTGTAAAATACAGGCTACCAATACCTATGCATTACTGTGCCACTTGATACGCATTCGACATCTCTTCTCTAGTTTGTACAATGATTTATGTGAATGTGACTTTTTTATTTCCCTTCCTGCTCCCTAGTTCAAAAACAAAAGATCTGACTTTCTAGCCCTTATTCCCAAATCCATTCTTGAAATTTACTATTCTTCACACACATAAAAATTCCTCCAGAAGAATGTGTATGCTAAACAAATGAAACAAAAAACTAAACTGTTTCAGATAGGCAAAAATCATTCACATTTGGCTTTATAAAATATTATTATTATTCAAAACAAAACTGATATTATTTGCTTTCTTGATTATGTTCTATCTACATTACCGTGTATCACTGTAAGATACATTTTTGGGGGGAGAGGGGGCTCACATTTTTACATCCCAAAATAGGGATGATTCTTAACAACCTTTTCAATCTAGAAGCAGTCCTGAGCTGTCTCTCCTATACACGCTCAAACTTAAAAGAGTGAGCATTCAATGCTTTGAAGAATATCCCAGAGATGGGCACAGCACTTTTTTAACCCCTAGCTAAGAAGGGTCACAGACAGGGGTTGAAGAAGTTGTTTTAGTAGGAATGTTTAGCAATATTCTAGAAGCAAGACTCCAAAGTAGGCTTGCCGTATATTTTAGGTAAGAGCCCATCATCAATAAATTTCATTTCGTTATAGATGCTCCTAAGAAATACCATCTCACTAATATTCTTTTTTTTTTTTAAGATTTATTTATTTATTTATTTGAGGGTGGTGGGGTGGAGAGGGAGGGGAGCAGGTGGGCCACTTCTACAGGTCTTTCATTTGTTCATTTTCATCCATCTTTGTTCTTTGGCCCGTGTGGGCTTCCCATTGCGGTGGCCTCTGCTATCACAGAGCACCGGCTCTGAGCGCATGCGCTCCAGAGCTCCGGCTCGGTAATTGGACACATCGGTCCAGCCGCTCCGCAGCACGTAGGATCTTCCCAGGCCAGGGATTGAACCGGCACCCCTTGCACTGTAAGGCGGTGTCCTTATCCACTGGACCACCAGGGAAGCCCTCACTAATACTCTTAATAACAAAGATAACTGAGTCAAAAGTTAGCTCCTCTGACTCAGAGGAGCTGGACTTTCAGTATAAAGAAGCTTTAAGAATACCTTCACTCATATACTTCATTTACATTTTATCTTTATATAAGCAATCATTAGGACTAAAAATCTATGTGTCAGTTTGAAGGAGTCTTTTCAATATTTATAAAAGAAAGCACTGTGTCCTTCTTTTACTGATACCATTTTTCTTTTATGGAACATAATATAATGGCTCAGCAAAAATGAGTAGCATCTTAGAGGCCATGTCTTGAAGAAACAGATTGTATTCTTAAGCACCACTGGCTTAAAATGATGGGCATAATGAAGATCCTGGCTACAAAAGACAATTATCATTATTAAAAAACATGTACAGAAAGTCAAAACTAACTATATATGAGCAAACATTACTTTCACTTGTAACAAGCTAAACTAGAAGCTGAACTATACTATCCATAGCAACAATCATGGTATTTTTAAGATTGTCACTTTGGGGAGCAATGAGTCATACAAAAAACAAGTGGATTCCCCATATTAAAGAATCAAAATATGGTAGGTATTTCCTAGATAGAAATGTACCAAATGATAGTGAATTAGTACTCATTAATTATATTTCCAATATTCCATGGTATTTATATTTTCATTTACCTTAGTTAAAAAGGCATATACTTTATAAATTTTTTACTTCAAAATAGCCAAATTCTATTAAATGAGTACACTGTAATCAGATTAAATAAACATAAATTACTAGACTGTTAGATGATATTCTTGAAAGAATTCTAGATTTGACTCAGATAACTTATAATATGGACAAAATATGAAATCCTGAAATCAAAAAATTAAGATAACCCCTGCTACTGTAGAGAATACCAGCAGAGATGACTTTCACTGGCATCCTGTGGTAAATATTCTTTCTCTGGTCTACTTTTAAAATGGGAAAAAAGTTCTTCTGAATGACTTCCATCATTTGCAGTCTTCTCCATAAATTCCACAAATGGATTTATAGGTAACTTCCACAACAAGTTCTCCACATAAGCTGAAACCTAGGAAATATTTCAATGATTAAATACCGTTCCAGTAGATTCTTTTTTTGTTACTACCCTGTAAGATAAAAATCCTAAAGATGTGCAAAAGATAAACATTTCACAGACAAAACTCAAACTATAGCTGCTACTCATTGTGATATTAATTCAAAGTAGTATCAAAATTGCAAAGCATAATCATTCAATGATTGCCGAGTTCCATACAGTTTCCAAAAAAACCACTATTTCCTAAATACTCACAAGACTGTAGAAATTACTATCAGTGTATTTCTTTTTTTTTTTTTTAAAGATTTATTTATTTACTTTGGACAGGGGTCGGGTTGGGGAGGGAGGGGAGCCGGCGGGCCACTTCTATTGGTCTTTCATTTCTCCATTTTCATTCGTCTTTGTTCCTTGGCTCCTGTGGGCCTCCCATTGCGGTGGCCTCTGTTGTCGCAGAGCACCGGCTCCGGGCGCATGCGCTCCAGAGCTCCGGCTCGGTAATTGGACACATCCGTCCAGCCGCTCCGCGGCACGTGGGATCTTCCCAGGCCAGGGCTCGAACCGGCGCCCCTTGCACTGCAAGGCGGTGTCCTTACCCACTGGACCACCAGGGGAAGCCCTATCAGTGTATTTCTTAAAGTATTAAAATAATACCTTAACCCAATCAGACTAGAAAATGGATATAAAAATCATGGAATAACTAACATTTTCAGTTTCATTAGATCTATTTGGTAAGAAATGAATGTTATTCATCCCTGTAACAGTAAAAATTTATAATACTTATCAAAGTATTTGGGGAAAATAGCTAAAGATAACTTTTAATGGTCTTTCATTTATTCATTTTCATCCATCTTTGTTCTTTCTGGCCTGTGTGGACCTCCCATCGCAGCGGCCGTTCTCGCTGCTGAGCACCAGCTCTGGGCACATGCGCTCCAGAGCTCCGGCTCAGTAGTTGGACACATCCGTCCAGCCGCTCCGCGACATGTGAGATCCTCCCAGGCCAGGGATCTAACCAGAGCCTCTTGCAGTGTAAGGTGGTGTCCCCACCCACAGGACCACCAGGGAAGCCCGGATAAGGGTATTTTTTAAGTAGAGTTTTCAATATTAAATTCTTTTACTCCTATATAAATTCTATTTTTTTAAAAAAAGCTCTATCGAGGATATTCTTTGGTGATACTAAATGGATAGATGATATTACATCTAAATTTTACTAAAAAATTTAATTGTTTCCTTTCAAACTTGGAGATGTCATTTTTAAAATGTGACTATTTATGAATTTTTTCAAAACTTTTCAAGTTTCCACTTTAGGTAATGAGTTTGTACTTTGGCAATCATTAAGGCTGTATTTTGACAACTCTAATACATGGATATGTGTTTCTCTGATTTTGTTTATATAAAATCAAATGTCATATTTAAGGTTTTCTGCATTTTTTAGAGATACTTTACCTCCTTTTATTTTTATTTTTCTGTTCAAGAATTTTCAATTCTTTAGGTAGATGTGAAGTTAAAGGTTGAAATTTATTCACAATATTTAATAAGCAATTCAGAAATCATTTATCTCTTTTCTGTCTGAAGGTTGTATATACTAGAAAGATAAATATTTAGGATATAGGCCAATGAAAAGCATGCTCATATTTTTTAAATACTAGCAACTCATGTCAAAATGGAAATGCTAAACAAGATACATTATAGTCTAAGATGATCTACTTTACTGCTGGAAACATGCAATATCTGTTATTAGGACATAATAATATTTTGAGCTATTACTAACCTAGAAAAATTTAAAATACGTGGATATACAAAATCAAATGAAAAAACCCAAAACCCAAAGATGAAGAATATGCTTGGATAAGTCACTGCAATCAAGAAATTTATCATCTAATGATTTGTTTAGTTTTGGTATTTATCATTAATCCATTCACTTGTTTAAATATCTGTCTCTCTGTACACTGGAATCTCAAAAATATGTCTTCTTAATTGGAATCCTCAGCACCTATAAGCCTTGTAAAAGCTAAGCTATAATTAAAGGAGAAGACTCAAGGCCTAGAGTAATTAACGAATACGATGAGTCAAGATTGCTGCTTTTTACTTATTCACCCTTGATCCATCTTTTCAGGGATCACTAAAAGAAAGATAGCTCATATTTTTAAGACAGAAGTTCACAAATCAGTATTGGAGGATAAGGATCTTCAATTTATTGAAGACATTTTATGAGGTAAGATTCACTTTGGGGAACTCTATAGTGGTCCAGTGGCTAAGACTCCACACTTCCAATGCAAGGTCCTGGGTTCCATTACTGGTCTCAATGAACTAGATCCCAAATGCCTCTACTAAAGGTCCTGCATGCAGCAACGAAGACCTCACATGTGGCAACTAAGATCTGATGCAGCCAAATAAATAAATAAAAATAAATATTAAAAAGATTCACTTGGAGATGTCATTTTTAAAATGTGACTATTTATGAATTTTTTCAAAACTTTTCAAGTTTCCACTTTAGGTAATGAGTTTGTACTTTGGCAATCATTAAGGCTGTATTTTGACAACTCTAATACATGGATATGTGTTTCTCTGATTTTGTTTATATAAAATCAAATGTCATATTTAAGGTTTTCTGCTTTTTAATTTTACCTCCTTTTATTTTTATTTTTCTGTTCAAGAATTTTCAATTCTTTAGGTAGATGTGAAGTTAAAGGTTGAAATTTATTCACAATATTTAATAAGCAATTCAGAAATCATTTATCTCTTTTCTGTCTGAAGGTTGTATATACTAGAAAGATAAATATTTAGGATATAGGCCAATGAAAAGCATGCTCATATTTTTTAAATACTAGCAACTCATGTCAAAATGGAAATGCTAAACAAGATACATTATAGTCTAAGATGATCTACTTTACTGCTGGAAACATGCAATATCTGTTATTAGGACATAATAATATTTTGAGCTATTACTAACCTAGAAAAATTTAAAATACGTGGATATACAAAATCAAATGAAAAACCAAACCTAAAGATGAAGAATATGCTTGGATAAGTCACTGCAATCAAGAAATTTATCATCTAATGATTTGTTTAGTTTTGGTATTTATCATTAATCCATTCACTTGTTTAAATATCTGTCTCTCTGTACACTGGAATCTCAAAAATATGTCTTCTTAATTGGAATCCTCAGCACCTATAAGCCTTGTAAAAGCTAAGCTATAATTAAAGGAGAAGACTCAAGGCCTAGAGTAATTAACGAATACGATGAGTCAAGATTGCTGCTTTTTACTTATTCACCCTTGATCCATCTTTTCAGGGATCACTAAAAGAAAGATAGCTCATATTTTTAAGACAGAAGTTCACAAATCAGTATTGGAGGATAAGGATCTTCAATTTATTGAAGACATTTTATGAGGTAAGATTCACTTTGGGGAACTCTATAGTGGTCCAGTGGCTAAGACTCCACACTTCCAATGCAAGGTCCTGGGTTCCATTACTGGTCTCAATGAACTAGATCCCAAATGCCTCTACTAAAGGTCCTGCATGCAGCAACGAAGACCTCACATGTGGCAACTAAGATCTGATGCAGCCAAATAAATAAATAAAAATAAATATTAAAAAAAAGATTCAGTTTGGTATTAGTACTTTAAATGAGCTCTTGCTTAGCTTTGTGGGCTATTGACAGCTATTTATATAATTTTTCTGTAAACTTTTATCACACAAAAAAAATCATACAACAAAGTAACTATACTTTATCTTAAAAGGTGAATAAAACATTTTATAAAAATAGGAATTTAGAATGACTTTTAGCCCGATATTCTAAAAATATTATCTTCAATACAGATTTCTCAAAACACGAACAGACAACTGTGTATATCTCAAATATTTCCATAGAAACTATCAACAACCATATTTTCACAATCCAGAAACGACTATAGGAAAAATACTGAGAGGTCCTAAGGTATTCCACTATTTTTGTGTTGTGATGATACTATAAACAGAAACATATGTGTGCTGAACAACGTAAGTTTTCTTTTACATAAAAAGTCCTGCCTTTATAAAAAATGTTGTCGTTTTGGTGGACCAAATGTATTCTTGCATGGAAAGGCAGATATGTCACAAGAAAATGTTTTTAATTATGCTGAATAAAGTGCCAACTTACAAAAGTATTATACCTTTGTACAACTTGTTAGTAGTGAAACAAAGATATATTCTGCACACATATTTATGATCAAATCCCTAAAGAACAGCAATTTAAAACATTTTTAACGTTTAAAGAATTAAATTTCCTATATAGAAATGATTTTCATTCTTCTACCCAAAAGGCATATCCTTAAAACTTTTTCCAGGAGTGGTCATGGGTTTATGCCAATCCAGCTACATTCACTAAACTATGTTCCATTTTGTCCAACAACAAGCATTTGAGGGATGGCTGTTCAGGGACCATGATGCTCGCCATGTTCAGAGAAAATAAAGATCACAATCCATGACTTTCCATAGCACCTAGACTGTTCTCCATAAACTAATCAGCTACAAGTATGTATTCAAAACTAATCACTCTGAAGAGAAAAACACACAGATGTTGCAGATTTCATTTTGTTTTGCCAAACACTAATCCTTGGAAAACTAGTTTCCACTGGCTTCAAACAAAAGCAGAGTTTATACAGAAAAATTCACTATGAAATATTCAGTAAAGAGCACCAAGTAGATACCGGAATGCTACTCAATTCCCTCACTAAACACTAGTCAAAAGTTTACCAGAGGGCAAGGGGCACCAGTTCAATCTCTGGCCCAGGAAGATCCCACATGCCGAGGAATGGCTGGGTTGTTGTGTCCAATTACAAGCCAGCACTCTGGAGTGCATGCGCCCAGAACCAGTGCTCTGCAACGAGAGAGGCCACTGCAATGGGAAGCCCACACAGATCAAAGAATAAAGATGGATGAAAATAGAACGATGACTTAGGGAAAAAAAAGTTTACCAGAGAAGTAATTTTATACCTTTTTGGACTCCATAGCGAGGGTAGGGGGTTGGGGGGCGGGGAACACCTAGGTGCACAGAATTTGGAAGTAGGCAAAGAGTAAAAACAGCCAGAGGTGGAAAACAGATCTTATGAGTAAAAGCTATCAAAACTGGAAAAAAAAACCATTTTCTGATGTAGAGAGATTAACTCTGAAAATGAGTTAATGTTTCTGTCCAATGAATAAAGGAATTTAAAAATAAAAGGGCTGCAAGTTGGATAATATGGAGAAAAAAGTTGACACGAAGAATCACTGATATCTCAATAAAGGATACATACATATTTTCAAGGCCCAAGTCCTCCCTCCTTTTAAAAATATTCCTCTGACTGATTCAGTCCACCAAGAATCCTAAACATCTAATAATATTCTCAGAATCATAGAGTTTTAAATTTAATTACTCCATAAATAGTATTATTTTTATATGGCTACTTAACATTTGGGGGCAAATATACGCATCACCCAATATCCTCAAACATTACTTAATGTAATAAGAGGCAAAGGTTAGGTCCCAATATATAAGTTAGGATGACCCAATAACTTATCATTCAAACTGAAAACAGTTTTGAGTTCAAACTGGCCTCATAGAGAATACAACTACCCAGAAGTCATGTCCAACTCTTTGCAACACCATGGACTGTAGACCACCAGGCTCTTCCATTCATGGAATTACCCAGGCAAGAATAATGAAGTCGGTAGTCATGCCTCCATCAGGGGATCTACCCCACCCAGGGATCAAACCTGGGTTTTCCACCTTGCAGGTGGATTCTTACCAGCTGAGCTACCAGGGAAGCCCACCCAGAAGAAGACTGGACAAACGTTCAGAATACTGTTTAACCCTATATAGTCAGTATCCTTTCTCAGATAAACATAAAACATTTTCCTTCCTTTCAACATATGAACAGCATGAGGACATGCTGCCATCTATTAAACAGAGCATTGGCTGATCTTTTAATATCATTTCACAAAAAAATCTACACAGCTTTTATTAATATCCAAAAGCTACACATTATGAAAGTTAAGTTTTAGGTTAAATAGCTTGCCCAAGATTAAAAGTAAGGAAGTGGTGGAACTCAGTTTTGAATCAAAAGGCTTCAGATACTAAAATATCAGAATCTACACAGTTGAAAGTAAAATACAAACTTCTCTTTTATAAGTGTTTTGATAATACTGTAATAATCTAGAGATCTCTACAAGAAAATCAGATATACCAAGGGACTATTCCATGCAAAAATAGGCACAGTAAAGGACAGAAATGATATGGACCTAACAGAAGCAGAAGATATTAAGAAGAGGTGAAAAGAATGCACAGAAGAACTATGAACTATACAAAAAAGATCTTAATGAGCAGGAGGACCACAATGGTGTGACCCCTCACCTAGAGCCACACATCTTAGAGTGTGAAGTCAAGTAGGCCCTAGGAAGCATTACCACAAACAAAGCTAGTGGAGGTGATGAAATTCCAGCTGAGCTATTTCAAATATTAAAAGATGATGCTTTTAAAGTGCTGCACTCAACATGCCAGCAACTTTGGAAAACTCAGCAGTGGCCTCAGGGGTGGAAAAGGTCAGTTTTCATTCCAATTCCAAAGAAAGGTAATGCCAAAGAATGTTCAAACTACCCTACCATTGCACACTTTTCACACACTAGCAAAGTAATGCTCAAAATCCTCCAAGCTAGGCTTTAACAGTACATGAACCAAGAACTTCCAGATGTACAAGCTGGATTTAGAAAAGGCAGAGGAACCAGAGATCAAATTGCCAACATTTGTTGGATCATAGAAAGTGCAAGAGAATTCCAGAAAAAACATCTACTTCTGTTTCATTGACTATGCTAAAGCCTATCACTCAATGGATCATAACAAACTGTGGAAAATTCTGAAAGAAAGGGGAACACCAGACCACCTTATCTGCCTCCTGTGAAACCTGTATGCTGGACAAGAAGGAACAGTTAGAACCAGATATAAAACAGGGACTAGTTCCAAATTGGAAAAGGAGTATGTCAAGGCTGTATACTGTTACCAAGCTTATTTAATTTACATGCAGAGTACATCATGTGAAATGTTGGCCTGGATGAAGCACAAGCTGGAATCAAGATTGACCAGAGAAATATCAATAACCTCAGATATGCAGATGACACCACCCTATGGCACAAAGCAAAGAGGAACTAAAGAGCCTCTTGATGAAGGTGGAATAGGAGAGTGAAAAAGCTGGCCTAAAACTCATCATTCAAAAAATGAAGATCATTGCATCCAGTCCCATCACTTCATGTCAAATAGATGTTCAAACAATGGAAACAGTGACAGAATCTATTTTCTTGGGCTCCAAAATCATTGCAGATGGTGACTACAGCCATGAAACTTAAAGACACTTGTTCCTTGAAAGAAAAGCTATGACAAACTTAGACAGTGTATTCAAAAGCAGAGACAAAAGTCCATATGGTCAAAGCTATGGTTTTCCCAGTGGTCATATATGGATGTGAGAGTTGGACCATAAAGAAAGTCACTTATGGATGTGAGAGTTGGATCATAAAGAAGGCTGAGTGCCAAAGGATTGATGCCTTTGAACTGTGGTTTTGGAGAAGGCTCTTCAGACTTCCTTGGACTGCAAGGAGATGAAACCAATCAATCCTAAAGGAAACCAACCCTGAATATTCATTGGAAGGAATGATGAAGTTCCAATACTTAGGCCACCTGATGCGAAGAGAACACTCATTGGAAGAGACTCTGATGTTGAGAAAAACAGAAAGCAAAAGAAGAGGACGACAGAGTGTGAGATGGTGAGATGGCATCACTGAGTCAATGGACATGAGTTTGAGGAAAGTCCGGGAGATGGTAAAGGACAGGGAAACCTGGCGTGCTACAATCCATGGGGTTGCAAAGAGTTGAACACGACTGATCAACTGAACTGAAAGTGACTGACAACTACTCATCCTCATTTTACAAATAAGGAAACTGAAGCCAGGAACGTTAGTGACCTACCACCATACACTTGAAAGAATACACCCTGGAAAAGGACTGAACTCCTGAGGCCTTGAGTATTCTTTACTTAAGGAACGCTGGAGTCTGGCATATTATCTGGTGGATACTTCAAAAACAGCCGAATATGTAAAACGGTAGTATTTATTAAAGAAACGCTGCAGTTTCCGAGACCATCCGGAACAGGGCTTAGGCTGAACAAGCTCACCTGGGCTAAGTAAGAACTGCGGGGGTGTCCCTGGCACCACACCCTCTCGCTGCTCTTCCCCAGCCCTGGTTGTCTCTCTAGGAAGGGAGGTGTGGGCAGAAAGAGACAGTTTCGTGTGGACGCAAGGCCTTTAACTTCTGTGACCCACCAGTGCCACGGCCCCACCCCCAGCCTCTCAAAGCAGCCCGCGGTCACCGACCCTCGCCCGCGCAAAGCCCAACTTTTCCCCTCCAAAAGCGTGCCGACGCCGCCACCTCTGAGTCAGCAAGTGACGTCAGCTGGCCGCCGCTCCACAGTGCAAGGGGTCCGCAGGAGGCCCCAAGGCGGACACTCGGCAGGCGTTGATGCAAATCCTAGCGAACATACCTGTGCTCTCCAGCCCCGGGTGGGCCAGGAGGGAGCAGGATAGAAAGGTAGCCAAATACTCGACTCCGGAAGCAGAATTCCTAGAACGGCCCGCCGTGGAAGAATGCCCAACCCGGAGCAAGCGGGACTAGGCGGAGTTGGTAACCAGCAAGTGGCTTCTCTGGCAACGGCCGCCCCGCCCCTTCGGAGAGGCAGCAGCGCAACCAATTGGCAGAGTTCAGGAAAGTGAGCGCCGGCGTCTGCTGCTATTGGCAGGAGTGAGAGGGCGGGGCCCGGGAGGCGACTCGTCCAGCCAGGTTGCTTCTCCGGTTAAACTGGCCCTCACCTTCCCGCTCCAACCGTTTAAGAGATGAGCATTGTGAGTAGATACCAAAAATGTGAACTGAGTTCAACCAGAAAGGGAAAATAAGACGGATGCCTTGCAGAACTTCTGACATGAGTTTGAGGAAAGTCCGGGAGATGGTAAAGGACAGGGAAACCTGGCGTGCTACAATCCATGGGGTTGCAAAGAGTTGAACACGACTGATCAACTGAACTGAAAGTGACTGACAACTACTCATCCTCATTTTACAAATAAGGAAACTGAAGCCAGGAACGTTAGTGACCTACCACCATACACTTGAAAGAATACACCCTGGAAAAGGACTGAACTCCTGAGGCCTTGAGTATTCTTTACTTAAGGAACGCTGGAGTCTGGCATATTATCTGGTGGATACTTCAAAAACAGCCGAATATGTAAAACGGTAGTATTTATTAAAGAAACGCTGCAGTTTCCGAGACCATCCGGAACAGGGCTTAGGCTGAACAAGCTCACCTGGGCTAAGTAAGAACTGCGGGGGTGTCCCTGGCACCACACCCTCTCGCTGCTCTTCCCCAGCCCTGGTTGTCTCTCTAGGAAGGGAGGTGTGGGCAGAAAGAGACAGTTTCGTGTGGACGCAAGGCCTTTAACTTCTGTGACCCACCAGTGCCACGGCCCCACCCCCAGCCTCTCAAAGCAGCCCGCGGTCACCGACCCTCGCCCGCGCAAAGCCCAACTTTTCCCCTCCAAAAGCGTGCCGACGCCGCCACCTCTGAGTCAGCAAGTGACGTCAGCTGGCCGCCGCTCCACAGTGCAAGGGGTCCGCAGGAGGCCCCAAGGCGGACACTCGGCAGGCGTTGATGCAAATCCTAGCGAACATACCTGTGCTCTCCAGCCCCGGGTGGGCCAGGAGGGAGCAGGATAGAAAGGTAGCCAAATACTCGACTCCGGAAGCAGAATTCCTAGAACGGCCCGCCGTGGAAGAATGCCCAACCCGGAGCAAGCGGGACTAGGCGGAGTTGGTAACCAGCAAGTGGCTTCTCTGGCAACGGCCGCCCCGCCCCTTCGGAGAGGCAGCAGCGCAACCAATTGGCAGAGTTCAGGAAAGTGAGCGCCGGCGTCTGCTGCTATTGGCAGGAGTGAGAGGGCGGGGCCCGGGAGAGGCGACTCGTCCAGCCAGGTTGCTTCTCCGGTTAAACTGGCCCCCTCACCTTCCCCGCTCCAACCGTTTAAGAGATGAGCATTGTGAGTAGATACCAAAAATGTGAACTGAGTTCAACCAGAAAGGGAAAATAAGACGGATGCCTTGCAGAATTTCTGACACTTGATTTGCAAGTGCCCTGCTTTTGTTTTTTAAAGGTGGAAATTTGAAAAAACTAAGGCAACCGCGACTGTAAGAAAGTTCGTTGTAAATGTAAACAACTAAAAGATGTTTTATCGGAGTCTTACCTGTTTGGGGGCCTCTTGTTTTGTCCTATTAAATGAGAGATCCGAAAGGCTACCTCCAACCCACTATTCAGGTCTCAAATTATATATATCCGTGCTACAACCATCTGGTATGGTTTATAAACGGAACAAGGCCAGATCCTACTTGGAAAAGTTAAAAAAAAAAAAGTTATCCAACGGTTCAACCCAATTAAAAATTGTAGGCTATCATATTAGGTTCACAAATAAAGGAATTATCAACCTCTCATTGGTTTCACTATAGAATATTTTCCATTTATGATTCCAGAAATGCTTCCCCCACCCTCAGCGCTATGGTTGTCCAGCAAAAAGTTCACAATACGTTGATTTTCATATATGCAAATGTTAAAAAGCACTAGGAACTGTAGATTTACATACCTAATCTCACTGGTGGGTCTTGACCTTTGGCAAGTCAACTAACTTCTCTGGGGTAGTCATCTCACCTGAAAAAAAAAAAGACAGGTAGCATTGAGGGGTGAATGCATGCGAAGTCTCTTCAGTCCTGTCTGACTCTGACCCTGTGGATTGTAGCCCCTTAGGCTCTTCTTGTCCATGGGACTCTCCAGGCAAGAATACTGGAGTGAATTGCCAAGCTATGGTTTTTCCAGTAGTCATGTATGGATGTGCAAATTGGACCATAAAGGCAGAGCACCAAAGAATTGACACCTTTGAAATATGGTGTTGGAGAAAACTCATCAGAGTCCCTTGGACTGCAAGAAGATCAAACCAATCAATCCTAAAGGAAATCAACCCTGAATATTCATTGGAAGAAATGATGCTGAAGCTGAAACTCCAATACTTTGGCTATCTGATGCAAAGAGATGACTGGTTGGTAAAGACTCTGATGCTGGGAAAAATAGAAGGTAGAAGGAGAAGGGGATAACAGGATGAGATGGTTGGATGGCATCACCAACTCAGTGGACATGAGTTTGAGCAAGCTCTGGGAGATGGTGAAGGACAGGAAAGCCTGTCATGCTGCAGTCTATTGGGTTGCAAAGAGTTGGACATGACTGAGAGACTGAACTGATCTGACCTCCAGGGGATTTTCTCCACCCAGGGATCAAACCAGTGTCTGGAGTCCCAGTTGGGAAAAGGTCCCAGGCAGCATATGAGCTTTGTGGGTGCGACTTCAGATGTGCTTTGACATGGGACTTCCCAGCGCTGTTTGAGTTTATATTTCTCTTTTCTTTTGGTGCTAGTATATTGAAAGTAAGCTAGATAATTCTCTAATAAATATTGGTATTACTTATTGACATAGAATGAGTGGCTTATTTTGTTAACAAATCCTTTGAACCTGAGACAAAAGTGAAGACTTTCGGCAAAACAAATGCAACAATGTAGTGTTGGATAAAAAGTATCTGTTTTTTTTTCCCTTCATGACACCAAATGTACACAATAATGTAAAATAGCAAACAGTGAAATAATAGATTAAAGGAACTTGATGAATAGAAATACTTAGAAAAATAAAAAGCAATTTAAAAAATAGTTTGGTGGTACAATAATTGTTTCCAAAGATGAACTCCACACAATTCTCAGCCCTGTACATGCATCACAAGTGGAGTCTATTTCCCCTCCTCTTGAATTTCAACAATGCAGTGTAGTGAAAACGACCCTAGACCAGTTCCAGACCTAGGCCTTGAGAGACCAAGCAAGCTCTGCTTTTCTCTCTTGAAAACCAGGTATCATATAAGAAATCAAATTACCCTGCTGTAGAAGGAGACCGAGCCAGATCCCAGCTGCCTGAGCCACTCCCCTGAAGTGCTGTGAGTCTGTTGACATTCAAGTCACAGCCTTGTGCCCAGGTGAATACAGCTGAATGAGTGACCCTAGCCAATGTCAACATCATGATCCAAAGGGATGCAAAATGAAATAATTTTTATTTTGAGGGAACAAGCAAATACATCCCAGGCCACTAAACCTCAGAAATTTCCGTGGGGTAGCAGAGCTTTGAATTGTCACAGAGTTTAAACAACCCTTCACCCTCCTACCTACTGTCCCCCACCACACACACTGAATTGCATGTGTTCTTTCCAGCATTTTTTGGTGTCCTTTTGTTGTTTTATCAAACATAGTGGTTTGAAATAACTGTTATATTTGTTATGCACTATCAGTCAGGGCTCAGCTGGGTGGGTTCAGCTGGGTGTATTTTTTCATCCATGTGGCAATAGCTGGGGTCTCTCGCCAAGTCACAACTAGATTGCTGCTGAAGCTGGACTAACCATGTTGCCTTTATTTATATGTCTGGTGATTTGGTGGCTTCACTTGTGAGGACAAGGGGCTAAGACCTCTTCCCCTCTGTCTATGCGGCTCTCTATGTGACCGGCCTGAGCTTCCCTTCATGTGAAATGTATCCCAAGAGTAAGTATTCCAAGGAACAAAGGCAGAAGCTGCACATCTATGGCCACATAAGTTACACAGGATCACTTATGCTGCATTTTGTTATCTAAAATATATCAGGAAATCAGCCTAAATCTAAGGGATTCCACCTCAGAATGAGACAGTGTTAAGGTCCATAGCATCTATGAGAAAGACATTTTCCAACACAAGGTTTCTATGGTATGTGCTATTTCCTCCTCATTAGGTCCTATCAGCACAATATCATAAATACAGTAGAGAAAAGTGATGTCCCATAAGGTGATAAAATCACCATGGTTCCCTCACACTAAATTATAAGAAGTTGTGAAAGAATTATCAAAGCTTTACAATTCTCTCACTTACAAATGAAGATGAATATCTTCAGTTGTTCCATGCATATTCTCATGAGTAAAAGAACAATTGTTACAGTAATATCTGCATATTAAGTGCTAGGAATTGTGTTTATTTAACTGGATCAACATTTTAGACAACCCATTCATCTTCTACACAGGCCAAAGGGCAGATTAAATGGAAATGTGGTAAAAATCATCACCTTGCCTTTTTGAGTCTTTGCTGTTGGCACTAATCACTAGAATTTCCCCAGGAATGTTACTGTTTTTGGTTTATTCTTTCTGTAGAAAAGGCAGTTCTGGGAGCTACCAACTGGGCTTCTTTTTTTTTTTTTCTTTCTAAAGTTTTTGACCTCTTTTATTGATTTTTTAATCCATTTATGTTCATCTATCTTTATTCTTTGGCATGTGTGGGCCCCTATTACAGTGGCCTCTCTCGTTGCAGAGCTCCGGCTTTGGGCACCTGTGCCCCAGAGCACTGGCTTATAAATTGGACACACTGGTCCAGCCGCTCTGTGACATGTGGGATCTTCCCAAGCCGGGGATCAAACTGGCACCCCTTGCAGTGCAAGGCGGACTCTTTTATCCACTGGACCACCAGGGAAGCCCCGGGCTTCTTTTCATAGCCATAAATTAAGAAGCCAATGATAAGATGTTGTAAATCTCCATTAAGGTATGAAGTTCAGGTCTCTCTTCATCAGGTCTATCAATGTTTCATTATCAAGTAGGATCCTAGTAGACTGTCCACCCATTTCATTGTAGGGTCACCATGATCAATTATCTACTGCTAAAGCTCCCCCTTAGTCAAATGACTATAATTACTGCTCTGGCCCTCCTGCCCATCACGGTAACCACAACTACCTCATCTCTGACGGTTAAGTGCAGTCATTTGACCTCTGCCATTTTTGATCCTACTATGTCAAATTGGAAACTATAAATTACTGCTTCTTTGGCCCATCCTGCCCAGAATATCTTTTCCAACACAAGGTTTCTATGGTATGTGCTATTTCCTCCTCATTAGGTCCTATCAGCACAATATCATAAATACAGTAGAGAAAAGTGATGTCCCATAAGGTGATAAAATCACCATGGTTCCCTCACACTAAATTATAAGAAGTTGTGAAAGAATTATCAAAGCTTTACAATTCTCTCACTTACAAATGAAGATGAATATCTTCAGTTGTTCCATGCATATTCTCATGAGTAAAAGAACAATTGTTACAGTAATATCTGCATATTAAGTGCTAGGAATTGTGTTTATTTAACTGGATCAACATTTTAGACAACCCATTCATCTTCTACACAGGCCAAAGGGCAGATTAAATGGAAATGTGGTAAAAATCATCACCTTGCCTTTTTGAGTCTTTGCTGTTGGCACTAATCACTAGAATTTCCCCAGGAATGTTACTGTTTTTGGTTTATTCTTTCTGTAGAAAAGGCAGTTCTGGGAGCTACCAACTGGGCTTCTTTTTTTTTTTTTCTTTCTAAAGTTTTTGACCTCTTTTATTGATTTTTTAATCCATTTATGTTCATCTATCTTTATTCTTTGGCATGTGTGGGCCCCTATTACAGTGGCCTCTCTCGTTGCAGAGCTCCGGCTTTGGGCACCTGTGCCCCAGAGCACTGGCTTATAAATTGGACACACTGGTCCAGCCGCTCTGTGACATGTGGGATCTTCCCAAGCCGGGGATCAAACTGGCACCCCTTGCAGTGCAAGGCGGACTCTTTTATCCACTGGACCACCAGGGAAGCCCCGGGCTTCTTTTCATAGCCATAAATTAAGAAGCCAATGATAAGATGTTGTAAATCTCCATTAAGGTATGAAGTTCAGGTCTCTCTTCATCAGGTCTATCAATGTTTCATTATCAAGTAGGATCCTAGTAGACTGTCCACCCATTTCATTGTAGGGTCACCATGATCAATTATCTACTGCTAAAGCTCCCCCTTAGTCAAATGACTATAATTACTGCTCTGGCCCTCCTGCCCATCACGGTAACCACAACTACCTCATCTCTGACGGTTAAGTGCAGTCATTTGACCTCTGCCATTTTTTGATCCTACTATGTCAATTAGGGATTGGAGACCCTCTTAAATGGCTTAATCCCTAATTTCATCCTTGCGCTTAGAGGACAGCAGCTACAGTGCTTTGAAAGACTTTGGCTCTCTCCTCCCATTATTTTCTCCATGCGTTAGTGAAGGGAAGGTTTTCTGAGCCTTCTCAGGACATATTTAGAGATAGATGACTGGGTCACACATGATATATCCTTTCTAGCTATCTTATCTCCCTAAGTCTCTTAAATCAGTCCTCTAAAATGTATAAAGAGATTTCTAGCATCTCAGCTTTATTTAATGCAGGCCACCACTGAGTCCAGATTTCAACCAACAGACTAAGAAATCTTTAGAACCACTCCTAGTTACCCAGGCAAGCATGATAAATCCATGCTCTCTGGTAAAATATATCCATATAAGAATTTTTGTCTAATCAAATATTGTGTTCTTTCATACCTGTTTTAACACCTTTGGAATTTATTATCATATTTCCCAGGCCAATACAATAAGCAAATTCTTGCCATTTTTTGCATGAAGGCCTTTTCCCAGGTCAGACTTCTACTTATGGGATATACTGAGAACCAACTCTTTAGATCTATACCAGTGGTTCTTCACATTTTGTTTGTTTGTTTGCAGTCAAAACTAGGCACTACTACCATCTGGTACTAGAGACCAGGGATACTCTAAACATCCTAAAATGCACAGGACAGCCCCCACATCAAAAAAAAAAAAAATCAACCTAAAAATCTATGGTGATGAAATTGAGAAACCCTAGTTCAATATGGAGAATACAGAGGTCACTAGCCACATATAGCTATTGAACATTTTAAAATGTGACTATTTCAAATTGAGATATACTTTAAGTGCAAAATACACACTAATTTTGCATGTTAAAATGAATGTATAATATATTATTGGTTTTTATATTGAATACATGTTGAAATGATAGTATTTTGAATATATGTAATTAAATACACTATATAATTAAAATTTAATTTTATCTTTTTTTTTGCTATTTTTAATGTGGCTACTAGAAAATTTAAAATTATGTATGTGGCTCACATATTTCTACTGGATGGTACTGGTCTAGAGATATGAACAAATGATAACACTGAGTTATGAGAAGGTAAATTCTTCTGATGATATTATTTCAGATTTTCATAAAAGACATGACCAACCTTATAAGATGGGGAAGAAGTTTTTCAGAAAGCCAAAAGCTTTGTAGGGTTTGTATCAAGATTACAGAATTATCCAAGTTTACTCAAACAGCTTCATTACAGTTCTCAAGAGCCAACTCCTTTTCAGTCACTGCTTTAATTTTTCACCTTATCACCTTATCAGTTTTTATTCAACTTTGTAACTCAGCTCTTCACAGCATTAATATTTGATTTAGATATGTATGGTGCGTACAGAGTATGCATGAAATGCAAGAGATTGCCTGCAGTACAGGAGATGCGGGTTTGGTCCCTGGGTGTTTTCCAGGAAGATTCCCTGGAGAAGGAAATTCAAAAACTAATCAAATATTGTGTTCTTTCATACCACACTTTGGAATTTATTATCATATTTCCCAGGCCAATACAATAAGCAAATTCTTGCCATTTTTTGCATGAAGGCCTTTTCCCAGGTCAGACTTCTACTTATGGGATATACTGAGAACCAACTCTTTAGATCTATACCAGTGGTTCTTCACATTTTGTTTGTTTGTTTGCAGTCAAAACTAGGCACTACTACCATCTGGTACTAGAGACCAGGGATACTCTAAACATCCTAAAATGCACAGGACAGCCCCCACATCAAAAAAAAAAAAAATCAACCTAAAAATCTATGGTGATGAAATTGAGAAACCCTAGTTCAATATGGAGAATACAGAGGTCACTAGCCACATATAGCTATTGAACATTTTAAAATGTGACTATTTCAAATTGAGATATACTTTAAGTGCAAAATACACACTAATTTTGCATGTTAAAATGAATGTATAATATATTATTGGTTTTTATATTGAATACATGTTGAAATGATAGTATTTTGAATATATGTAATTAAATACACTATATAATTAAAATTTAATTTTATCTTTTTTTTTGCTATTTTTAATGTGGCTACTAGAAAATTTAAAATTATGTATGTGGCTCACATATTTCTACTGGATGGTACTGGTCTAGAGATATGAACAAATGATAACACTGAGTTATGAGAAGGTAAATTCTTCTGATGATATTATTTCAGATTTTCATAAAAGACATGACCAACCTTATAAGATGGGGAAGAAGTTTTTCAGAAAGCCAAAAGCTTTGTAGGGTTTGTATCAAGATTACAGAATTATCCAAGTTTACTCAAACAGCTTCATTACAGTTCTCAAGAGCCAACTCCTTTTCAGTCACTGCTTTAATTTTTCACCTTATCACCTTATCAGTTTTTTTATTCAACTTTGTAACTCAGCTCTTCACAGCATTAATATTTGATTTAGATATGTATGGTGCGTACAGAGTATGCATGAAATGCAAGAGATTGCCTGCAGTACAGGAGATGCGGGTTTGGTCCCTGGGTGTTTTCCAGGAAGATTCCCCTGGAGAAGGAAACGGCAACCCACTCCAGTATTCTTGCATGGAAGATCCCATGGACAGAGGAGCCTGGTGGACTAAGTCCATGGGGGTCGCAAGAATTGGACACAACTTAGTGACTACACCACCACGTCATCTCAGCAACCCATAGAGTTATGTTTTTAAGAAAATTATAGAAGCCCCCCTCACCTCTGAGTTTATTATGTTTTTATTTTAGCCTCTCAATACAGTGATAAAGAATAAACCCATCCCACAATCTTTTCATTTCTGCCATCCTCATCAATGGCTTGCCTTCAATAAATACTTATTTCCTGATACTATAGGTAACTTTTAAACTGAATTATAATTTACATTCAATAAAGTACACAGATATTGAAGGTTCAAAATATTGAACAATTATATTCACCGATAAAGCCACTACCTAAAATAAAGATTTAGAAATGTACATCAACCTAGAAAGTTTATTTGTATTCCTTTCTAGCCCATCGACCAAGACTACCTTCACCACCACTCACACAACTATGTACACACTGGGATAACTATTTTCTAATTTCTGTCACTAGACGTTAATTTTGCCTATTCTTGGTCTTTATATAAATGCAGTCATACATTATATATTTATTTTGTGCCTGGCTTCTTTCTCTCAATATGTATGTTTTTTAGATTCATTCATATTGTTGCATATTTTAGTACATTATTCCCTTTTATTCCTGAGTAGCATTCACCTAGATGCATATATCAGAATTTATCAATTCTCCTGTTTATAGTTTGCAAATTTTGGTTATTATGAACAAAGCTGCTACAAACATTCTTATAAAAGGTATTTTATGAATGTATGTTTTCATCTGTATACCTAGAAGTAGAATTGGTGGGTCATGGGACGTACATATCTTTAGTTTTATTAAAAAAAAATGCTATATCTACCTTCAAAGTGGTTGTATCAGCAATGCATTAATATTTGATTTAGATATGTATGGTGCGTACAGAGTATGCATGAAATGCAAGAGATTGCCTGCAGTACAGGAGATGCGGGTTTGGTCCCTGGGTGTTTTCCAGGAAGATTCCCCTGGAGAAGGAAACGGCAACCCACTCCAGTATTCTTGCATGGAAGATCCCATGGACAGAGGAGCCTGGTGGACTAAGTCCATGGGGGTCGCAAGAATTGGACACAACTTAGTGACTACACCACCACGTCATCTCAGCAACCCATAGAGTTATGTTTTTAAGAAAATTATAGAAGCCCCCCTCACCTCTGAGTTTATTATGTTTTTATTTTAGCCTCTCAATACAGTGATAAAGAATAAACCCATCCCACAATCTTTTCATTTCTGCCATCCTCATCAATGGCTTGCCTTCAATAAATACTTATTTCCTGATACTATAGGTAACTTTTAAACTGAATTATAATTTACATTCAATAAAGTACACAGATATTGAAGGTTCAAAATATTGAACAATTATATTCACCGATAAAGCCACTACCTAAAATAAAGATTTAGAAATGTACATCAACCTAGAAAGTTTATTTGTATTCCTTTCTAGCCCATCGACCAAGACTACCTTCACCACCACTCACACAACTATGTACACACTGGGATAACTATTTTCTAATTTCTGTCACTAGACGTTAATTTTGCCTATTCTTGGTCTTTATATAAATGCAGTCATACATTATATATTTATTTTGTGCCTGGCTTCTTTCTCTCAATATGTATGTTTTTTAGATTCATTCATATTGTTGCATATTTTAGTACATTATTCCCTTTTATTCCTGAGTAGCATTCACCTAGATGCATATATCAGAATTTATCAATTCTCCTGTTTATAGTTTGCAAATTTTGGTTATTATGAACAAAGCTGCTACAAACATTCTTATAAAAGGTATTTTATGAATGTATGTTTTCATCTGTATACCTAGAAGTAGAATTGGTGGGTCATGGGACGTACATATCTTTAGTTTTATTAAAAAAAAATGCTATATCTACCTTCAAAGTGGTTGTATCAGCAATGCATTAGAGTTCCAACTGCTTTATATTCTTTCCAATATTTATTATAGCCACCGTTTTTTAAAATTGTTTTATTGGGTATGAAGTGGCATTTCATTGTGATTTTAATTTGCATTTTCCTGAAAACTAACAAGGTTGTTGATCACCTTTTTAATAGTTATTGTCCATATGCATAAGTTTTTTCCCTATTTTTGTGTTGGGTTTTCTTTTTATTATTGATTTGTAGAAGTCTTTTATATTTGTACTTTTATCAAATATACTATGAATATTTTGTCTCATTCTGTATTAAGGCTCTTCATTTTCTTAATTGCATCTTTCGATGATTAGAATTTAAAAAATTTCCATACCATGTAATTTATCAGTATTTTTCTTTTTATGACTTTATGCTTCACAACTCCACATTTGTGAAGATTTGTACATTTTCTTCTAAAAATTTTATGATTGTAAGCTTTTTTATTTAACTGTATGATTACTTTTTTGTAAGGAAGTAGGATTCAAAGTTAACTTTGTTAACTGACTGTATCTAATTGATATCTTAGTTTGGGGTGCTATAACATAAATATCATAGACAGGGTGACTTAAACAACAGAAAGTTATTACTCACAGATCTGAAGGCTGGAAAATCCAAGATCACGATGCCAGCTGATTTGATTCCTCATGAGAGCCCTCTTCCTAGTTGGAAGATGGATACCTATCCTCACATAGGAGACAGAAAAAGAGGAAGCAGGGTCTCTTTTATTATTTTTTTCTTTAAAAATTTTCTTTTAATTTTTATTTTTCAGTTTTTTTCTTTTTTTTTTTTATTATTTTTGGTTAAACTTTCTTCTATTTATGCTTTATTTGTGTGTCCAAGGTTGACTTTCAGTAGATGGCAGCTAGCCTACTGCTCTGCTACATAGGAAACCCTGACCCAGAAGCAGGTCGCCTAGGAATGGTTTAGCACCAGGTTCCTCAGGAACGTGTGGTGTGTGATGGGTGAGGGGATGGCTATCTTTCCAGCCATGCCCCGTGTCCCAGGACGGAGGGCTCTCTACACTGGACCCTGGTCCAGAGGGATGTGGCGGCCTGCCAGCGGGACAACTTGGGGACCAGCTATCTGAGGCAGCTGAGGCTTCCTAGGCGCTGCTGCTGTATTGTTCCGCCTGGGCCCGATTCTGACTTTGAGGCATTCAGTCATAATCCCACAGGTGGCAGTTTCTCCCCTTTGGCTCCTCAGTCAAGCACATACACCAAATGTCTGAACTTGCAGTTGTCTCTTTTAATTAGGGCACTAATTCCATAGTACGGGGTCCATCCTCATGACCTAATTACATCATAAAGGCTCCATTTCCATATACCATAACATTTTAAAATATGAGTTGGGGGAGGTCATAAACATATAGTCTATAATACTGGGCAACATGCTACCTGTTGTTGAAAGGAGGGTCTTACCAGAAACCATTCAGAAAGGCAGCTTACTCCAGTTTGGCACTAGCTAAACCACTGGAGATCAGGCTGAAAATGAGCATGAGGTGAGGTTAAAATAGATTGTTATGGGAACATAGTGGCTAGCAGCAAGAGCTTTGGAATCATACCATCTGTATTCATATTTTCTAGCTGCGAGACTTGGGCAAGTTACTTTATTTGTAGAACACATAGCCTTGACCTTGATAAATCATGTGTCCTATAAGTGGAAGGTATTAGTAAGCAATGATTGGTTTAAGCTTCAAAGCATATGATACAAGATTAGAATGATTAGCCCTCTCTTTTTTCAGGGACTTAATTTTTTTAGAGCATTTTTAAGCTCACTGTAAAGTTTAGAGGTAGGAACAGAGATACACTATGTATTTTCCGCCTCAGGCATGCATACGTTCCTCCATCAGCGACACCTCCCACCGTATGGAACACCATTTGTGATGACCAATAAATCTCAACTGACACATCATATCATTATCACCCGGAGTCTATCGCCTGTATTAGGTTTCACTCTTGGTGGGTGTGCATTCTATGGGTTTAGACAAATATATGACATGTACTCGCCATTACAGTACTATACAGAGTATTTTCACTGCCCTAAAAGTCCCCTGTACTCTACCTATTCATCTCCCCACCTTCACAAACCCTTAGTGATCATTGATCTTTTTACTGTCCCCATCATTTGGCCTTTTAATCTATTTGGAATCATACAATATGTGGTCTTTTCAGATTGGTTTCTTTCACTTGGTAATATGCATTTAAGTTTCCTCCACAATTTTTTATGCCTTGATAGCTCATTTTTTCTTAGTGTTGAATAATATTCCATGTCGATACAATATCAAGAGCATCTCAGTTGCTTCCAAAATTTGGCAAAAATTAAAAGCAATTAAAGTGAGTTGTCTACCTATTTTGGTTTAGGCTCACCAAATGTCTGAACTTGCAGTTGTCTCTTTTAATTAGGGCACTAATTCCATAGTACGGGGTCCATCCTCATGACCTAATTACATCATAAAGGCTCCATTTCCATATACCATAACATTTTAAAATATGAGTTGGGGGAGGTCATAAACATATAGTCTATAATACTGGGCAACATGCTACCTGTTGTTGAAAGGAGGGTCTTACCAGAAACCATTCAGAAAGGCAGCTTACTCCAGTTTGGCACTAGCTAAACCACTGGAGATCAGGCTGAAAATGAGCATGAGGTGAGGTTAAAATAGATTGTTATGGGAACATAGTGGCTAGCAGCAAGAGCTTTGGAATCATACCATCTGTATTCATATTTTCTAGCTGCGAGACTTGGGCAAGTTACTTTATTTGTAGAACACATAGCCTTGACCTTGATAAATCATGTGTCCTATAAGTGGAAGGTATTAGTAAGCAATGATTGGTTTAAGCTTCAAAGCATATGATACAAGATTAGAATGATTAGCCCTCTCTTTTTTCAGGGACTTAATTTTTTTAGAGCATTTTTAAGCTCACTGTAAAGTTTAGAGGTAGGAACAGAGATACACTATGTATTTTCCGCCTCAGGCATGCATACGTTCCTCCATCAGCGACACCTCCCACCGTATGGAACACCATTTGTGATGACCAATAAATCTCAACTGACACATCATATCATTATCACCCGGAGTCTATCGCCTGTATTAGGTTTCACTCTTGGTGGGTGTGCATTCTATGGGTTTAGACAAATATATGACATGTACTCGCCATTACAGTACTATACAGAGTATTTTCACTGCCCTAAAAGTCCCCTGTACTCTACCTATTCATCTCCCCACCTTCACAAACCCTTAGTGATCATTGATCTTTTTACTGTCCCCATCATTTGGCCTTTTAATCTATTTGGAATCATACAATATGTGGTCTTTTCAGATTGGTTTCTTTCACTTGGTAATATGCATTTAAGTTTCCTCCACAATTTTTTATGCCTTGATAGCTCATTTTTTCTTAGTGTTGAATAATATTCCATTGTCTGAATGTACCACAGATTTATACACTCAAGAGCATCTCAGTTGCTTCCAAAATTTGGCAGTTAGGAATAAAGATACTCTAAACACCCATGTGCAGGTTTTTATTTGGACATATGTTTTGAAATCCTTTGGGTAAGTACCAAGGAGTGATATTGCTGGATCTGATTATTGCTTTTCATCCACGTATTGTCCACAAATGTGAACTTTAAGAAAAAAGTGTCATAACATATAGGAATCTACTTTTCCATCTAAGCTACAAATGACTCCACTAATCATCATAACCTGCAAAAATCCAGAATGTCTGACCAGTTAACACAGTCAAATTTAGCCCATTTCTGCATAAACAAAAGAAAATTAATGTATGAAATATTTAATATATACCATAGCCAATTTTGGAATCAGAAATTTAGTACTATTCAGAAAATAACATTGCTTATCCTTATATTTTAAGTTCAATGCTGTATCTTCTGAACATCAGCATTTCTTTAACTGATCAAGAGAAAATGATGCAAAAGTATGAAATTTCCTTTTTAAAATACAGTATTGTTTGGCTCTGAGTAGGTATTAAAGACTTTAAGAATAAATGGAAACAATTTGAATCTCGTGGTATAAAGATGCCTTGTGGTCATAGAGAGTAAGACATTATTTTTTATTATTCTATCATTTCAAAATCTACTAATATAATTAGAAATTAGAGAGCTAGTTAACTATCTCAAGAATACTCAGAAAACTAGGGTAAAAAAAATCTGGGGGCAAGACGCCTTATTTCTCTTGGTGGGTGTGCATTCTATGGGTTTAGACAAATATATGACATGTACTCGCCATTACAGTACTATACAGAGTATTTTCACTGCCCTAAAAGTCCCCTGTACTCTACCTATTCATCTCCCCACCTTCACAAACCCTTAGTGATCATTGATCTTTTTACTGTCCCCATCATTTGGCCTTTTAATCTATTTGGAATCATACAATATGTGGTCTTTTCAGATTGGTTTCTTTCACTTGGTAATATGCATTTAAGTTTCCTCCACAATTTTTTATGCCTTGATAGCTCATTTTTTCTTAGTGTTGAATAATATTCCATTGTCTGAATGTACCACAGATTTATACACTCAAGAGCATCTCAGTTGCTTCCAAAATTTGGCAGTTAGGAATAAAGATACTCTAAACACCCATGTGCAGGTTTTTATTTGGACATATGTTTTGAAATCCTTTGGGTAAGTACCAAGGAGTGATATTGCTGGATCTGATTATTGCTTTTCATCCACGTATTGTCCACAAATGTGAACTTTAAGAAAAAAGTGTCATAACATATAGGAATCTACTTTTCCATCTAAGCTACAAATGACTCCACTAATCATCATAACCTGCAAAAATCCAGAATGTCTGACCAGTTAACACAGTCAAATTTAGCCCATTTCTGCATAAACAAAAGAAAATTAATGTATGAAATATTTAATATATACCATAGCCAATTTTGGAATCAGAAATTTAGTACTATTCAGAAAATAACATTGCTTATCCTTATATTTTAAGTTCAATGCTGTATCTTCTGAACATCAGCATTTCTTTAACTGATCAAGAGAAAATGATGCAAAAGTATGAAATTTCCTTTTTAAAATACAGTATTGTTTGGCTCTGAGTAGGTATTAAAGACTTTAAGAATAAATGGAAACAATTTGAATCTCGTGGTATAAAGATGCCTTGTGGTCATAGAGAGTAAGACATTATTTTTTATTATTCTATCATTTCAAAATCTACTAATATAATTAGAAATTAGAGAGCTAGTTAACTATCTCAAGAATACTCAGAAAACAATGGATCCCCAGGTGTCAAATAAGAAGAAAGATATTCATAAGAAAATAGAATGTAGTCTATGGAGACAGAGATTAGTAATTCAGGGATATAAATATGCAATTGGCATAGTTATCACATTATGGTTAGTATACACTTTAAGAATAGCTTAAGAGAGCTAAAAGATTTGTTATTTGCTTTTTTAAAAAATTATTTCATTTTAGGCTTGTCTTTTGTGGATGGGCATTTTTTAGGTAGATCTTTTACCTGTGACCTTACTGAAATTAAGCATGATCCTTTTGTATGGAAAAGAAAATTGCTTGGTCAAAGTTTGCCAAGGAAATGAAAATATTAATTTGTTCATCAGAATATCATACACTTATATATTAAACCACTTCCTGCACATGTTTTCAAACATTGACTGATACTTTCTAGAAATGCCAATGTTATTTTCTGAAGAACATTTATCAGTTGCAAGATTTTTTGGTGGAAATTAACACAATGCCTAACTAACGATGGCTTGAAGAATCGAGCTTACTCTATACAGTAAGAAGTCTGGAGTTGGGCACCCCCTGGTTGACTCCACTGTCACCAATGTCATCAGTGACACAGGCTCTTCCTGCCTCTCAGCTCTGCTACCCTTCACTTTTTGGCCCTCTTCACCTTCCATCTAATAACCACAGAGGCTCCCTCAGCATTGGCACCCTTGCAGGAAAGAAGGGTAGGCTTTTGTAAACATTTCTCTTTTTCAGGGAGGAAAATTTTTCTGTGAATAATCCCAACACCACCACCTCCCTTTTTCTCCACTTCAAAATTTTCCTCTCCTACTAAATTTAGTACTATTCAGAAAATAACATTGCTTATCCTTATATTTTAAGTTCAATGCTGTATCTTCTGAACATCAGCATTTCTTTAACTGATCAAGAGAAAATGATGCAAAAGTATGAAATTTCCTTTTTAAAATACAGTATTGTTTGGCTCTGAGTAGGTATTAAAGACTTTAAGAATAAATGGAAACAATTTGAATCTCGTGGTATAAAGATGCCTTGTGGTCATAGAGAGTAAGACATTATTTTTTATTATTCTATCATTTCAAAATCTACTAATATAATTAGAAATTAGAGAGCTAGTTAACTATCTCAAGAATACTCAGAAAACAATGGATCCCCAGGTGTCAAATAAGAAGAAAGATATTCATAAGAAAATAGAATGTAGTCTATGGAGACAGAGATTAGTAATTCAGGGATATAAATATGCAATTGGCATAGTTATCACATTATGGTTAGTATACACTTTAAGAATAGCTTAAGAGAGCTAAAAGATTTGTTATTTGCTTTTTTAAAAAATTATTTCATTTTAGGCTTGTCTTTTGTGGATGGGCATTTTTTAGGTAGATCTTTTACCTGTGACCTTACTGAAATTAAGCATGATCCTTTTGTATGGAAAAGAAAATTGCTTGGTCAAAGTTTGCCAAGGAAATGAAAATATTAATTTGTTCATCAGAATATCATACACTTATATATTAAACCACTTCCTGCACATGTTTTCAAACATTGACTGATACTTTCTAGAAATGCCAATGTTATTTTCTGAAGAACATTTATCAGTTGCAAGATTTTTTGGTGGAAATTAACACAATGCCTAACTAACGATGGCTTGAAGAATCGAGCTTACTCTATACAGTAAGAAGTCTGGAGTTGGGCACCCCCTGGTTGACTCCACTGTCACCAATGTCATCAGTGACACAGGCTCTTCCTGCCTCTCAGCTCTGCTACCCTTCACTTTTTGGCCCTCTTCACCTTCCATCTAATAACCACAGAGGCTCCCTCAGCATTGGCACCCTTGCAGGAAAGAAGGGTAGGCTTTTTGTAAACATTTCTCTTTTTTCAGGGAGGAAAATTTTTTCTGTGAATAATCCCAACACCACCACCTCCTTCTCCTTCATCTCTCTCCTACTAAGAGACTCCTTAGAATAGTGACTGGGGTCAGGTTACACAGTGCCCCAGTAAGACGGAGCCTTGGAGTAAGGAGCATTAGACATTTCTGACCTTTGGTCTGCCAGCAAGAACAAGAAGGACGCTGACTATTGGACAGGCAACGAACAGTGTCCAAGCAGGTGCCACACACCAGAGAAAAGCCATAGTTAACATGCATTAATATTTACTAAACTCATACTTGGACCTAGAGATGGTTTTAATCACTATGTGTACTATTTAAATTTTACAGATGTAAAAACTGAGGCATGGGGATGTTTAATAACTTACCTAAGGAAATGGAATCCCACTCCATTATTCTTGCCTGGACAATTCCACGGACAGAGGAGCCTCGTGGGCTACAGTCCGTTGGGTCACAAAGAGTCGCACACAACTCAATGACTAACACAAAAGGCCATTCAGCCAGTAGAAAATAAAGCTGAGATTTCAATTCAGGAGTTCTAACTTCAAAGCCAGACCACTTAACCAAGTATAACTATTTCAGTACAGGATTAAAGATGAATGCCAATACAAATTTATAATTGAAAACAGAAGTAGTAAAAATTTTTAACATATTCTCAAACTCTGGAATTTTAATATTTTGGCTTGACCTACAGCTTAACAAGCAATCTACAGTTTGTGACTCATTGCTATAACCTATATTATGATATCTCATCCCCATGGAGATAAAACATATATGTGATACAATGACATTTACGATAAATTATTACACTGATAAAATTCTTTATTCTTGGTTAAAAAGATAAAAGTGCTTCCTGAAAAGTTTCTTTTAAAACATTTGTCAGTTTTGTATAACCATTGCTTTAAAAATATTCAATATTTTTATAATGTATTTGATGTTAGCTAAAAATTTATCATCCGTTGCACATTTTTCTTCTTAAAATTATTGTGCTTTGAGCTTCCCTGGTGGTCCAGTGGTGAGGAGTCCCCCTTGTGGTGCAGGGGGTGCCAGTTCGATCTCTGGCCCAGGTGAGTCCCGCATGCCGAGGAGCGGCTGGGCCGGTGTGTCCAGTTGTGAGGCAGCGCTCTGGGGCACTTTTGCCCAGAGCCAGTGCTCTGAGACGGGAGTGGCCACTGCAATGGGAGGCCCCCATGTGCCGAAGAATAAAGATGAATGAAAAATAAACGATGACTCAGAGGGGAAAAAAAAATTATTGTGCCTTAAAAACAAATTATGGGGGCTTCCCTGGTGGTCCAGTGGGTAAGGACACCGCCTTGCAGTGCAAGGGACGCCGGTTCGACCCCTGGCCTGGGAAGATCCCACGTGCTGCAGAGCAGCTGGACCGATGTGTCCAATTACGAGCCGGAGCTCTGGAGCGCATGCGCCCAGAGCCGGTGCTCTGTGAAAACAGAGGCCACCGCGATGGGAGGACCACACAGGCCAAAGAACAAAGACGGATGAAAATAGATAAATGAAAGATCAATAGAAGTGCCTCCCCCACCCCAAATTATGGATCATATTAAAAATTGATTGATTGATTTCTTTTTTCCTAGATATATAATTCTACGTAATCCCTATTCAAAAATACCTCCAGTACTTCCTAATGGAGAAAAAAAAAAAAATAAAACAGCTATGTAATAAAACATACATACTAATAATTTTTTTAAAAAATTACTCCCTAGCATTTAGAACAGAAAAAGGCAAAGAAAGTAGTCATACGGGAGACACACAAGAACTGGTAAGTAATAAGGAATAAAGAAAGGAGATCTCAGTTTAAACAAGGCCTTCACTGGACTTTTCAAGCAAGTCGCAGCCAAAACTTTTGAAATAATTACAGTGGGAGATTATTCAAGAAAACTTGGACCAAAGCAGGTTGCTAGGAACTGTGGGATGTGAGATGAATTCTGAGACTTCAGCTATGTTCCATTAGTTAAAAAGAGAAGAGCAACTTTAGGAAATAGAAATGACAAGTCACAGGAAAAATAATGGTATAAGAATAAATGCTCTGACTTTGAATTTAGAGAAGTAGAGATGAATTGGAGTGGCTTTTGAAGCCGTCAGGAAAGACAAATGTCTGAGCCAGAATGGTGCTTAAAATAAGCCTTCACTGGCTGAATACCCCATGGGAGAGAACACTGTGCTTGGCTGTGTTTTAAGGGGAGCCCTTCTCATCCTCCACTGTGCATGGTCTTTGACTGGTGTCAAGGATTCAGAGGAGCAGGCTGATGGCTCTCTGTGAGGCTAGGCAGGGACTTTGCTGTTGTGGAGTATTGGTTTTCCTTTAGAAAGTAAGGAAAAGAAAAAGTAGGAGAGATGAGGATCCCTCAAAATGGAAAGAAGCTGAGGCAACTTGGGCACCAGACTGCTCCATGCTTGTAGAAAATTATTCTTAAAATGTTGATGCCTTTCCTTCAGTGATATAAAAGCTTTTTTTACGTCCTTAGCTTCCCCCTATGAAGTCATGAATAAAATTAAAATTGCTTACAAAGCCAATATGTACATATTTCTTTGGAAAATTCAAGAACAGTACATTTGAACAATGTGAAGCACACAAACAACACGTGTGGATCTCAGAAAAAAGAGTTTTAGAAGTCAAGTGTCCAAGCAGTTGTAGCAGTCTAAGTCTTCCACAAGTCATGGAACTGATAGAGATAAAAGCAAGTTACACATAGGTCTCTGAGGATCAAGAGGATTCCAGCTAACAATAACTGATAATTTTACTGATAATATAATCAATATTATCAATAATGAATCATTATATTATCAATTTAAGAATGAAGTTCATGGCATCTAGTCCCATCACTTCATGGCAAATAGATGGGCAAACAGTGGAAACAGTGACAGACTTTATTTTCTTGGGTTCCAAAATCACAGTGGATGGTGACTGCAGCCATGAAATTATAAGACACTTGGTTCTCAGAAGAAAAGCTATGACAAACCTTGACAGCAGTTTCAAAAGCAGACATCATTTTGCCAGCAAAGGTTCATATAGTCAAAGCTATGGTTTTTCCAGTAGTCATATATGGATGTGAAAATTGAACCATAAAGAAGGCTGAGCACCAAAGAACTGCTGCCTTCAAACCGTGGTGTCAGAGAAGACTCTTCAGAGTCCCTCAAGGAGATCAAACCAGTCAATCCGTCAGGAAAGACAAATGTCTGAGCCAGAATGGTGCTTAAAATAAGCCTTCACTGGCTGAATACCCCATGGGAGAGAACACTGTGCTTGGCTGTGTTTTAAGGGGAGCCCTTCTCATCCTCCACTGTGCATGGTCTTTGACTGGTGTCAAGGATTCAGAGGAGCAGGCTGATGGCTCTCTGTGAGGCTAGGCAGGGACTTTGCTGTTGTGGAGTATTGGTTTTCCTTTAGAAAGTAAGGAAAAGAAAAAGTAGGAGAGATGAGGATCCCTCAAAATGGAAAGAAGCTGAGGCAACTTGGGCACCAGACTGCTCCATGCTTGTAGAAAATTATTCTTAAAATGTTGATGCCTTTCCTTCAGTGATATAAAAGCTTTTTTTACGTCCTTAGCTTCCCCCTATGAAGTCATGAATAAAATTAAAATTGCTTACAAAGCCAATATGTACATATTTCTTTGGAAAATTCAAGAACAGTACATTTGAACAATGTGAAGCACACAAACAACACGTGTGGATCTCAGAAAAAAGAGTTTTAGAAGTCAAGTGTCCAAGCAGTTGTAGCAGTCTAAGTCTTCCACAAGTCATGGAACTGATAGAGATAAAAGCAAGTTACACATAGGTCTCTGAGGATCAAGAGGATTCCAGCTAACAATAACTGATAATTTTACTGATAATATAATCAATATTATCAATAATGAATCATTATATTATCAATTTAAGAATGAAGTTCATGGCATCTAGTCCCATCACTTCATGGCAAATAGATGGGCAAACAGTGGAAACAGTGACAGACTTTATTTTCTTGGGTTCCAAAATCACAGTGGATGGTGACTGCAGCCATGAAATTATAAGACACTTGGTTCTCAGAAGAAAAGCTATGACAAACCTTGACAGCAGTTTCAAAAGCAGACATCATTTTGCCAGCAAAGGTTCATATAGTCAAAGCTATGGTTTTTCCAGTAGTCATGCATGGATGTGAGAATTGGACCATAAAGAAGGCTGAGCACCAAAGAACTGCTGCCTTCAAACCGTGGTGTCAGAGAAGACTCTTCAGAGTCCCTCAAGGAGATCAAACCAGTCAATCCTAAAGGAAATAAAGTCTAATTATTCACTGGAAGGACTGATGCTGAAGCTGAAGCTCCATTACTTTGGCCACCTCATACGAAGAGACAACTCACTGGAAAAGACCTGATGCTGGGGAAAATAGAAGGCAGGAGAAGAAGCGGATGACAGAGGACAAGATGGCTGGATGGCATCACTGAGTCAATGGACATGAGTTTGAACAAACTACTGGAGATGAAAAAGCACAGGGAGGCTTGGCAAGCTGTAGTCCATGAGGTCGCAAAGAGTCAGATATGACTAAGAGACTGAACTGAATTGAACTGATAGCTGTCATTTACAGCACACTTATGGATAAGTCATTAAGAATCACAGCTTTGGGCTTCCCTGGTGGTGGTCCAGTGGGTAAGGACACTGCCCTGCAGTGCAAGAGGCGCCGGTTGGATCCCTGGCTGGGGGAGATCCCACGTGCCACGGAGCAGCTGGACAGATGTGTTCAACTACTGAGCTGGAGCTCTGGAGTGCATGTGCCTGAAGCCGGTGCTCTGCAGGGAGGCCTGCACGGGCCAAAGAACAAAGATGGATGATAAGAGATAAATGAAAGACCAATAGAAGTGGCCCCAAAACAAAACAAACAAAAAAAAGAATCACAGCCTTATGTTACAAATGTGTAGTATATTTTTATGTCATTTAACTACAGGTATCTACAGATCTCCGGTTGTTTTCCTGTCATTGTTTCTCATTTAATCTCTTCTGTTGTCAGTCAGCATTATGCTAGGCACTTTTGGGTGAAGAAGTATTCCTTGATTCCTTTCTTGATAAACTTACAAGCTGAAAGGTTTTTATTTCACCCTCATAGCAAAAATATTCAACGAAGAGAGGGAAGGAGACTGCTAGAAAACCAAGAGAAGGTTAAAACAAGACAACCAGAACTGGGGTCTGGGCTCTGTCATCTCAACCGCATTAAGCAACAACTCCTTTGCTGGCCTCTGCCTATACCTTTGCCTTCTCACAAAAAAGCCTAAAGGTCAGATCATGTCACTCCTCCACATTCACAATTTCCTGTTTCACAGCTAAACTCTAGTCTTTCCCACAAGCTCTGACTGACTGAAAACAGACTGATGGATAATTCTCCAGCAAAGATGGGTTGATTTGGGATTGATAGAGAACTTCAATTTGGGATCTGCAATGATGATGAATTGCATGTGAGCTCCCCCCACAGTAAAGACAGGAGAAACTTTGTAGAGAGGAAAAGGAAGTTGAGAGGGCTAGGATAAACCCAGGATCCATGGTTTTCCATGGCTGAGTCCTGACCAAGAAAAGAGCAGTCTTTCTTCTTCCTGCTGAGCTCAGTGTGTGAGAGCGTCCCCTTCTGATCTCCCAACTTTATTTAACTGAGGTTTCTATTTATTAAATTTCACAGCTGCAAGCTCCCTCCAGTTCACAGCATCTTTCACTGCTTTCTCCAGTGTTCATTTCACTCCAAACACTCCCCAGCCTCAGGGCCCTCCTACTTGCCCTTCTATCGGCCTGCAGCATGACTCTCTCAAGTGGTCAAATGGTTCCTTCACCAGCTCCTGATAATTTTACTTGTGAGGCCTTTCCCAACCACCAGATACAAAATAGTAAACCCTCATTTCCTCCTCCCCATTACCTAATTTCTTACTCTTTATAACACATTCACTAGACATCCCATTATATTTGTTTGTTTAGTCTATCTTTCTCCTCTAGCTTTAACTCTCTGAGAAGAGAGATTTGGTCCATTTAATTCATTTTACATCAAGCACTTAGAACAGTGCCTGACATCCAGTGGAAACAGTTTTATTTTTAACAGATTTATTAAAGTATATGTGATACAAATTTATTTTTGAGTGAGTAAATGAATGAATGAATGAATGAGCAAGTGAAAAAAGAAAAAAAAATTAAGGAAGCCATTCCTTGTTTAAATAAGCTATAGCTTTAGAAATGACTTGCTTGAGGCTACATATCATTCAAACAATCTCAACATGGCTAACATAATGATCAAAAAGAAAACAGATTGAATTTGAGACAGGAGATTCAATAATAGATGATTGTGGCTTTTGAGAATCTAAAACCTCGCTATCTGTGCTGGTAATATTTTTAATTTTGTAGTTGTTTCTTTACAAAGAATAAACAATGGTCTTAACATAAAAATCCATAATTAATGCAGTATCTTTACCCTGAGTTATTTTTTTACCAGTTATTTTTATTATTATTTACTTATTTATTTTCATCCATCTTTTATTCTTTGGTATGTGTGGGCCTCCCATTGCAGTGGCCTGTTTTGTTGCAAAGCACCAGTTCTGGAAGCATGCACTCCAGAGTACTGGCTCATAACTGGACATACCGGCCCAGTCATTCCGTGGCACATGGGATCTTCCTGTACCAGGGATTGAACCAGTGCCCCTTGCCACTGCCAAGGTTCTTTGACACCAGTTCTGAGGCGTCCCTTCTGATCTGAGGTTTCTATTTATTAAATTTCACAGCTGCAAGCTCCCTCCAGTTCACAGCATCTTTCACTGCTTTCTCCAGTGTTCATTTCACTCCAAACACTCCCCAGCCTCAGGGCCCTCCTACTTGCCCTTCTATCGGCCTGCAGCATGACTCTCTCAAGTGGTCAAATGGTTCCTTCACCAGCTCCTGATAATTTTACTTGTGAGGCCTTTCCCAACCACCAGATACAAAATAGTAAACCCTCATTTCCTCCTCCCCATTACCTAATTTCTTACTCTTTATAACACATTCACTAGACATCCCATTATATTTGTTTGTTTAGTCTATCTTTCTCCTCTAGCTTTAACTCTCTGAGAAGAGAGATTTGGTCCATTTAATTCATTTTACATCAAGCACTTAGAACAGTGCCTGACATCCAGTGGAAACAGTTTTATTTTTAACAGATTTATTAAAGTATATGTGATACAAATTTATTTTTGAGTGAGTAAATGAATGAATGAATGAATGAGCAAGTGAAAAAAGAAAAAAAAATTAAGGAAGCCATTCCTTGTTTAAATAAGCTATAGCTTTAGAAATGACTTGCTTGAGGCTACATATCATTCAAACAATCTCAACATGGCTAACATAATGATCAAAAAGAAAACAGATTGAATTTGAGACAGGAGATTCAATAATAGATGATTGTGGCTTTTGAGAATCTAAAACCTCGCTATCTGTGCTGGTAATATTTTTAATTTTGTAGTTGTTTCTTTACAAAGAATAAACAATGGTCTTAACATAAAAATCCATAATTAATGCAGTATCTTTACCCTGAGTTATTTTTTTACCAGTTATTTTTATTATTATTTACTTATTTATTTTCATCCATCTTTTATTCTTTGGTATGTGTGGGCCTCCCATTGCAGTGGCCTGTTTTGTTGCAAAGCACCAGTTCTGGAAGCATGCACTCCAGAGTACTGGCTCATAACTGGACATACCGGCCCAGTCATTCCGTGGCACATGGGATCTTCCTGTACCAGGGATTGAACCAGTGCCCCTTGCACTGCAAGGCTGACTCTTTACCGACTGGACCACCAGGGAAGCCCTATCCTGCGTTCTTTAGAAAACACGGGCCTTTTCCATAAGAATTTTTTAAAATATATTTTAAAGACTACACAGACTACCTCTTTCTAGTGTAAGGGCTGTAATCGCAAAGTATGGCCCAAGGACCACAACCTCAGCATCACTTGGGAGCTGGATAAAAGTGCAGAATATAGACCTTACTTTAGCCCTCAGAGTTGGAATCTGAATTTAAACAGGTGATTTTCAGGAATATTTGTTTGAAAAACACTATTCTAAGTATCTTTTGGTATACTCTAGAAGGAGGTGTGTGCAAGTTAATTCTGTTTGCTGAGTTTTGTCTGGGGATTCAGAGTTCCATGTACCTACACTCCAAAAACAGAAGGGGGAGCCCTAATCCCCCCATTTCCAGATCTGGTTAAAGTTGCTTCTTGTTCTTTGAGGGACTGGCAGGGATAAAATGAGTTAAGCAGCATAGGGAGAGAAGGAAAACGGAAAAACCTGCTGCTCCATGTTGGTGAGAATGGTGGAAGTCAGGGCCTTGGGCTTCTGCGGAGCCTTGGGCCTCTGAGAGGTATTGAGGATAGAATGATACCAGGAAGAAAACAGAAAGGGAAATGGGAATAACGGAGTCTAGATTTTATACTTCCACTTTTGTTTTTCATTCTGAGTTTCTTTGGCTATTTTTCATCTTTTAAAATAATTTCCTCTACATTTTTGCTTTCTTTTTTTTTCTTCTCTGAAAAAATAATAATAGTAATAGTATCTTATACACAACATGAAAGAATGCAATTTTATAGATTTTTTTTTTTTTTAACAAATGAGGAATATTCCATACCTTTCTTACATTTTCTTTATCATGCTCTGTGTGCTCAGTTGCTGAACACTGTCCAACTCGCAACCCTATGGACCGAAGGCCACCAGGCTCCTCAGTTCAGGGGATTCTCCAGGCAAAAATACTAGAGTGGGTCACCATGCCCTCCTCTAGGGGATCTTCCTGATTCAGAGGATCTAATCCATGTCTCTTATGTCTCCTGCTTTGGCAGGCAGATTCTTAACCACTAGTTTGGTTTATCATTGAAACTAGTTCTTGCTTCCATTCGGGCTTCCCTGGTAGCTCAGTGGTGAAGAGTCCACATGCCAGTGCAGGAGATGCCAGTTTGATCCCTGATCCAGGAAGATCCCACATGCTGCAGAGGAACTAAGTCCATGAGCCACAACTATGGAGCCTGTGCTCTAGAACCTTGGAGCCACAACTATTGAGCGCATGTGCCACAACTATTGAAGCTCGTGTGCCCTAGAGTTTGAGTTCCACAACAAGAGAAGTCACTGCAACAAGAAGCCTGCTCACCTCAACTAGAGAATAGCCCCCACTTCCCGCAACTAGAGAAAAGCCTGCAGCAGCAGTGAAAACCTAGAATAGTCATAAATAAATAACATTTTTAAAAAGTAGTTCTTGTTTCCATTCATTTGGGCAAATTTGGGAGGTTTTTCTTATGGACAAAGTCATCTTATTGCTGTCATGAGAGTGGGGAGAAGGCTTATTAGCAAAATCCCAGAAGTGAAAGACTGCATGAGGAGAATTCAAGAGACTAGATGTGAAGTGTAAGCTCTCCATGCTTTGACATGGTGGTGACTCAGTAAACACAAATGACGTCCCACTGCACCATCTACTTCACTCCTTTGCCTTGAACATAATTGCAAAGAAAAGGGGAAAAGAGAGGTATAAAATTTTCCGTTTGGGTTCTTAGCAAGCTCCCTATTTTACTCAAACTCTGCTCAACATTATGTAACAAACTTAACTTTGCTTTCTTTTTTTCTTCTCTGAAAAATAATAATAGTAATAGTATCTTATACACAACATGAAAGAATGCAATTTTATAGATTTTTTTTTTTTTTAACAAATGAGGAATATTCCATACCTTTCTTACATTTTCTTTATCATGCTCTGTGTGCTCAGTTGCTGAACACTGTCCAACTCGCAACCCTATGGACCGAAGGCCACCAGGCTCCTCAGTTCAGGGGATTCTCCAGGCAAAAATACTAGAGTGGGTCACCATGCCCTCCTCTAGGGGATCTTCCTGATTCAGAGGATCTAATCCATGTCTCTTATGTCTCCTGCTTTGGCAGGCAGATTCTTAACCACTAGTTTGGTTTATCATTGAAACTAGTTCTTGCTTCCATTCGGGCTTCCCTGGTAGCTCAGTGGTGAAGAGTCCACCTGTCAATGCAGGAGACGCCAGTTTGATCCCTGATCTGGGAAGATACCACATGCTGCAAAGGAACTAAGTCCATGAGCCACAACTAAGGAGCCTGTGCTCTAGAACCTCGGAGCCACAACTATTGAGCCCATGTGCTGCGACTATTGAAGCTCATGTGCCCTAGAGTTCGAGTTCCACAACAAGAGAAGTCATCGCAACAAGAAACCTGCTCATCTCAACTAGAGAGTAACCCCCACTCCCCGCAACTAGAGAAAAGCCTGCAGCAGCAGTGAAAACCTAGAATAGTCATAAATAAATAACATTTTTAAAAAGTAGTTCTTGTTTCCATTCATTTGGGCAAATTTGGGAGGTTTTTCTTATGGACAAAGTCATCTTATTGCTGTCATGAGAGTGGGGAGAAGGCTTATTAGCAAAATCCCAGAAGTGAAAGACTGCATGAGGAGAATTCAAGAGACTAGATGTGAAGTGTAAGCTCTCCATGCTTTGACATGGTGGTGACTCAGTAAACACAAATGACGTCCCACTGCACCATCTACTTCACTCCTTTGCCTTGAACATAATTGCAAAGAAAAGGGGAAAAGAGAGGTATAAAATTTTCCGTTTGGGTTCTTAGCAAGCTCCCTATTTTACTCAAACTCTGCTCAACATTATGTAACAACTTAATGGGAATACAATTTGAAAAAGGATAGATACACGTATATATGTACAAGTGAATCACTTTGTTGTTCACCTGGAACTAACAAAACATTTAATCAACTCTACACCAATATGAAGTAAAAAGTTAAAACAAATTCTTAGCCTTTACCACTTTTTTTCACATTCTATTTTGATTTATTTCATAAACATTGCAAAACTAAAGCCCATAAGCTTTGTAGCCACGCCACACAGAGGATGATATTTTCCTCTTCTAAATGAGATTGCTGACAAGCTGAAACAAAAACCTGAGAGAAAATAATACAAAGCCTTCTTGAATTCCTCAAGATGTCAAATATCCTGATTTGCTAATACCAACTTCATGTTTAACTCACTTTGATTGTGAGTCTCTACCAGTAGATTCCATGAAAAAAAAAAGGAGGGGAGGACTTCTGGGGTAAGGCTGAGCTGTAGATTCAGACAGTGAACAAAAGTGTGCTATAGATTCTTCAGTTACTAAAACTGAAAGACTCTTATTTTCTTGAAAGCAGATAAAAACAGTAGAATCTTATAATTTATGTAACATTGAAATAAATACTTGAATATTATATTCCAATTTTTCTTCACTTCAGGTATGTTTCATTTCTCAGATATCATAAAATATATAGAAGCAGTGAGATTTTTTGACTGAAAGGATAATCTGGGTTTTTCTTGTTGTTGTTCGTAAGGTCTCACACTTTTTCAGAAGTGGACACTCTGCTCAGGGATGGCTTTAAGTCATTTACTCAAGTCAGGATTTGCAAGCTTTTTAGTTTTATCTCATGTAAGGTCAGCCTGGTCGGAAGAGAAGGCAGGAAGAAGAAATCCTCAACTGGCCTGGCTCAGGTCTGGTTTCTGAGAGTAGAAAGCATTCTCAGGATAGGTTAGAACAGAGATGGTGGAAAAGGGCTTTCAGGAGTGAATATGACTCCCAAGACACAGTGAAAAAAAAATGGGTTACTTACAGGGAATCTGGAGAGCCAGGTAATGAAAGTGGAATCCAACCAAGTGACCAAACCCAGAGATTAGGTTCCAGAACCAAGGAAGCAAAACACAGAGAGACAGGAATGGATGTCATGCCTGGACTCAGCCCAGGGTGAACCAAGCCTGACTGTTTCTCAGGTTTTAATCCAGGCGAAGTTGGATAACATTGTTCACTATGGCTGTTCTTTATAAAGCTGCCATGTACTCTCCAGCCAACATTCTCCACCCCTACATTCTAAGGGAGCCATTGTAACTATTGACAAGAACAAGTAGAGAGAGAGCTGGATGTCAGCCCTCAGTGCCCGCTGTAGCCAATAAACAGCTTACGTAAGTGTGCACAGTGGCAAGAAAAAACTTCTCTGATTGTGATAAAAAGCTACTGTTATGGTGTGGCTTACAGATTTAATTCTTTAGTATATAGCTTTGCTGATGGGATTTTTTTTTTAAGCGCAAGAGATTAGCATAAGAAATCACAATGCAAAGAAAAGCTGAAAATACAGTACATTGTTCCATTCAATGAATCACAGTTCCAGGCAAAGCCTTTGAAGCTGCCACACCTTGGAGCTTCACTCAGCAGACATAGCACGACCAAGGAAAATCAGGTGAGAAGCAGTAGGAGAAAAGTTTACTGAGGGACAATAAGAGAAAGCTTCCCTTCAGTATCCCTCAACATTTCAGCTCTAAAGACTTCATTTCTAGTTTCTTGAGGACACAGAGACACTGCACCATGAAAAGGAACTTCGAGTAACTTGGTCTCATTCTAGCCCTAAGACAATCCTCACACAGCCTTGAACAAGTTATGTAGATTTTCTGAGCCTTAGTTTTGTTACGTATAAGATAGAAATGATAAATCCAGCACATGATAAGAGTTATCTCCTTTCCACATTGGCCAATTTTCATAATCTTTCTGAGACTCAATGTCTCCATTGAAAAATGGAAGCAAAAATTATACTTATACAAAAGAATTGAAATTTAAGTGGGTTCACTTGTAAACTCTAAAACTTGATATAATTATCAGGTAACATTAATCACTCATAATATATTTGTGAGGCCTACTAAATTCCAGATCCTGTGATAGCTACTGGAGAAAAGGAAGGTTGACTGAGACACAGCCTTGATCTCAGAAGAGAGTTGCTGAAAAAGAAATTCATTCTTTGCCTTGATCCAGAGAGAAAAGGCAGCAAGGACAGAGGGAACAGCCTCTGTGGCCTGCACAGGCATCCAAGTTCCTGGCACTTGGCCCTCCCTGGGGGATACCTGATACCTTCCTTCGAGTCATCAGCTGACCTATGGGCCCCAGGGACAGGGCTGCAGGATGGATTTCCAAGTCTTCAAAATAAACAGACAAAAGAATCTTCCATCAAACAAAAAAATGACCTGAGTGCAGCAGGGAAGTAGTTGTTCTGACTTATGGTGAAAGTTGTCAAAAATGAAGAGAGAAAAATCACCATAGATTTCTGTGTGTCCAGTAACAGTTGATGGAAAAACCCAGATTCTCTGATTCCCAGCCCAGCCAGCTAGCCCTCCCTCTTTTAAGCTCCTTCTGTCTTATTTTTCTATTTCTTTCGAGAAGACATGAAGCAAGTACGTAAGGGGGGGAATATTTCTTGCCCAACCATGATTCAGGAGGAAGCTCAGCCACAGAACAGGCAAGTGTGGCATTGCCTAGAGAAAAAGGACTTGCAGAGACAGGTCTCAGACCGATCCACCCCAGATTCTGCAGAGAAGGCACCTCCTTCATCACAGGTTCTAAGTACTTCCAAGTTCAGAAAGAAATTATCTGCTTCACCATTAACAGCTTGGCACAATGTACCCGGCAGGACCAGTGTACTGAACTGGAGGCTTTTCTGAGGGAACATGACCCACAGGGACAGTGAAGGTCCTCTTTGCAGTCTGAAGTTTGTGACTCTCCTGGTGGCCCTAAGTTCAGAATTCCTATTCCTGGGAGCTGGTCTGCAGCTTCGAGACAATGGGTATGAAGGATTACTTGTTGCAATCAATCCTCAGGTATCTGAGGATCAGAACCTCATCCCAAACATTAAGGTGAGTGGCATATATGAAGTTAAAACCATTATCTTATTCATATAGACCTGCAGCCTTCTTTATGGAATTAACAACCATCCTGGTTTGTATTACGGGTTGACAAAAAACATCACGAAAAGTTAAAAAAAAGGGTTTGACCTGTGATAGCTATTGGAGAAAAGGAAGGTTGACTGAGACACAGCCTTGATCTCAGAAGAGAGTTGCTGAAAAAGAAATTCATTCTTTGCCTTGATCCAGAGAGAAAAGGCAGCAAGGACAGAGGGAACAGCCTCTGTGGCCTGCACAGGCATCCAAGTTCCTGGCACTTGGCCCTCCCTGGGGGATACCTGATACCTTCCTTCGAGTCATCAGCTGACCTATGGGCCCCAGGGACAGGGCTGCAGGATGGATTTCCAAGTCTTCAAAATAAACAGACAAAAGAATCTTCCATCAAACAAAAAAATGACCTGAGTGCAGCAGGGAAGTAGTTGTTCTGACTTATGGTGAAAGTTGTCAAAAATGAAGAGAGAAAAATCACCATAGATTTCTGTGTGTCCAGTAACAGTTGATGGAAAAACCCAGATTCTCTGATTCCCAGCCCAGCCAGCTAGCCCTCCCTCTTTTAAGCTCCTTCTGTCTTATTTTTCTATTTCTTTCGAGAAGACATGAAGCAAGTACGTAAGGGGTGGAATATTTCTTGCCCAACCATGATTCAGGAGGAAGCTCAGCCACAGAACAGGCAAGTGTGGCATTGCCTAGAGAAAAAGGACTTGCAGAGACAGGTCTCAGACCGATCCACCCCAGATTCTGCAGAGAAGGCACCTCCTTCATCACAGGTTCTAAGTACTTCCAAGTTCAGAAAGAAATTATCTGCTTCACCATTAACAGCTTGGCACAATGTACCCGGCAGGACCAGTGTACTGAACTGGAGGCTTTTCTGAGGGAACATGACCCACAGGGACAGTGAAGGTCCTCTTTGCAGTCTGAAGTTTGTGACTCTCCTGGTGGCCCTAAGTTCAGAATTCCTATTCCTGGGAGCTGGTCTGCAGCTTCGAGACAATGGGTATGAAGGATTACTTGTTGCAATCAATCCTCAGGTATCTGAGGATCAGAACCTCATCCCAAACATTAAGGTGAGTGGCATATATGAAGTTAAAACCATTATCTTATTCATATAGACCTGCAGCCTTCTTTATGGAATTAACAACCATCCTGGTTTGTATTAGAGCAGTGAAGAAAGAGTGTTTCTCCAGACATAGAGAATAGACTTATGAACAGTGGGGGAGGGAGGAGTGGGTGAGATGTATGAAAAGAGTAACATGGAAATTTACATTATCGTATGTAAAATAGATAAACAATGGGAATCTTACAGCAGTAAGACTAACGGAACTCAAACAAAAAAGAACAAAAAAAGAAAAAAAAAGACTACGGGAACTTAAACAGGGGCTCTGTAACAACCTGGAGGGGTGGGATGGGAAGTTCAAGAGGGAGGGGACATGTGTACCTATGACTGATTCACGTTGATGTTTGGTAGTAAACAGCAAAACTCTGTAAAGCTATTATCTTTCAATTTAAAAAACAAAAAACAAAAACAGTAGAGTGCAAAAAAAAAAAGAAAAGAAAGGGGTGCTTCTCAAAGATAGCAACAAAAATTATAATGACAGCCAAGCCAATTCATTCACCTAATTCTGTGTAGTCTCAGTTTACATACTGCTTATCTAGCCCCCTTTTGTCTGTTGTTGTTGGTTACTACTAATTTCAACTATTGTGTTTAACTACTTGACTGCTTTAGGGGTAGCAACTCAAAAAACAACCCATTGTGGCAACAGAGACCAGATGCTTGGTTGATGAATAAGCATGATTGTGCTTATTAAAATTATGTTGTTGAATTCCATCCTGAGGGTGGGAAGTCTCAGACAGAGTGAGAGTCTGGATGGATTGCCAAAGAAAAGCATTCTTTTCACTTTGAATGTTCTGTAGAGTAACTGACTATTTTCACTTTAATATGCTAAGGTAGGGTCACAGCTCCATTATTGCAGTCTCCTTTTGGTATTGCTTTAGCGAAATCGGTACTGTCATAAGGTATGGTCTTGGAGATGTCCACAGATATGACATGAAAAAGATTTGTTCGGTAAAAGCTTAGACGTCTTTCACAAAACTGGGAAAATTATAAAGGCAAGCCCAGACACAAGGTTAGTGTCCTGAATTTCTTTCAGATAAGCATTTGAAATTTATTTATTTAAGGTGAGTGGCATATATGAAGTTAAAACCATTATCTTATTCATATAGACCTGCAGCCTTCTTTATGGAATTAACAACCATCCTGGTTTGTATTAGAGCAGTGAAGAAAGAGTGTTTCTCCAGACATAGAGAATAGACTTATGAACAGTGGGGGAGGGAGGAGTGGGTGAGATGTATGAAAAGAGTAACATGGAAATTTACATTATCGTATGTAAAATAGATAAACAATGGGAATCTTACAGCAGTAAGACTAACGGAACTCAAACAAAAAAGAACAAAAAAAGAAAAAAAAAGACTACGGGAACTTAAACAGGGGCTCTGTAACAACCTGGAGGGGTGGGATGGGAAGTTCAAGAGGGAGGGGACATGTGTACCTATGACTGATTCACGTTGATGTTTGGTAGTAAACAGCAAAACTCTGTAAAGCTATTATCTTTCAATTTAAAAAACAAAAAACAAAAACAGTAGAGTGCAAAAAAAAAAAGAAAAGAAAGGGTGCTTCTCAAAGATAGCAACAAAAATTATAATGACAGCCAAGCCAATTCATTCACCTAATTCTGTGTAGTCTCAGTTTACATACTGCTTATCTAGCCCCCTTTTGTCTGTTGTTGTTGGTTACTACTAATTTCAACTATTGTGTTTAACTACTTGACTGCTTTAGGGGTAGCAACTCAAAAAACAACCCATTGTGGCAACAGAGACCAGATGCTTGGTTGATGAATAAGCATGATTGTGCTTATTAAAATTATGTTGTTGAATTCCATCCTGAGGGTGGGAAGTCTCAGACAGAGTGAGAGTCTGGATGGATTGCCAAAGAAAAGCATTCTTTTCACTTTGAATGTTCTGTAGAGTAACTGACTATTTTCACTTTAATATGCTAAGGTAGGGTCACAGCTCCATTATTGCAGTCTCCTTTTGGTATTGCTTTAGCGAAATCGGTACTGTCATAAGGTATGGTCTTGGAGATGTCCACAGATATGACATGAAAAAGATTTGTTCGGTAAAAGCTTAGACGTCTTTCACAAAACTGGGAAAATTATAAAGGCAAGCCCAGACACAAGGTTAGTGTCCTGAATTTCTTTCAGATAAGCATTTGAAATTTATTTATTTTGTTTGTAAGTTTTCACCAAATCTAATGCTGTTTCTAAAAAAAAAAAAGTCTCCTTCATTATTTTTGTTACTACTTATGCAAGTATAACTATAAAATCAAAACATTATGAATTTCCAAATGATAAAATAAGCTTTTCTTTAATTTGGTTACAGGAAATGATAACTGAAGCTTCTTTTTACCTATTCAATGCTACCAAGAGAAGAGTGTTTTTCAGAAACGTAAAGATTTTAATACCTGCCACATGGAAAGCTAATAATTATAGCAAAGTAAAACAGGAATCATATGAAAAGGTAAGAATTCAGAATTTCATTAAATAAGGATAACTCAAGAAGAAAATATGATGTGTTCAATCTTTAAAAGTGAGAACTCAGGTAAAAATGAATCAATGATATTAATATACAAATACATTATTGAAAAGATTGTTTTGTACAAAATGTATAAAAAGTAATATGCAAAAATTATGGACCAAAAAGTAAGCAAAATGCCACTGCCCAAGCAGCCTCTCAGAACATCTCTTCACTTTGTAACTTGCAGGGTCCTTTCTGAAATTTTGGTTAAGGACCAAGAACTAGTTTTATTCTGAGTATAAGAAGAAAAGGAAATAATTCCAATTATGACTTTCCTCATTTTCCACCCTGTTAGGGGTGATAAATATGCATGTCCAGACAGAAGCCTAAGCTGCCCACACATATAAAGATACGATTTCCCTGTTCCACAAGAGTACAAATTTGTAGAATTGCATATTAGCCTAAGTCTAGGACACTGCTTTCAAGAAGTATGTTGGTGAGACGCAAGGCAGAAAGCAGGGTAGGGAGGCATGGTTACCTTTTCTTTTCCAACTTAAAAAAAAATAAAGCAAAAAACTTAACCTTCGAGGACTATCATAAGCTGCAAATTATAGTTAAACATCCATGATCATGTCTGGCACATACTAGGAACAGGCTACAAATAAATGTTAAATAAATTTGGCAAATGATTATTTGAAATAACTGTGAGCAGAGACCTAGCAGCTACCACAAGGGGCAGGAGCAGAGGCATTGAGAATATAGTTTGGGGCTTCAGCAGTAGAGTGGGTTCAAGATCTGAAATTACACCTCAAATAGAAAGGCTGCAAATGTGGCAATTTCCCTCTTTTCTTTATTTGTGTCACATGGTATGAATTTTCCTAAGACTGTTTTAATTCTTAGCTCTTTTTACGTTTCTTCCTCAGTAACCAAATGATGTATTAATATCAATCTTGATAGGCATCTTAAAACAAATTGATTTATAACCAGATGAAAGCATTTGATACTTGGGCATGGAGATAAGAGAGGAACTGGAACAAACCAGAAAGAAAGCTACTATTGATTAAACTTAACTAATTGACAGGCACTCTATATACATATATAATTATTATTCAATTTTATTATATTGATATTATATGATATAGAATATGTATATCCTATATATCCTATATATCTGTTTCATTGCTTTATCTATCTATCTATCTATCTATCTATCTATCTATTGGTCAATTCTCAGACATGCCTAAAATCTGTTACCAAAAATTAGGAAACTGAGGCTCAAATATAGTAAGAATTCTATCCCAAGTCAAACAGCTGGCAAATTAAGGAGCAATTTGAACTCATGCCGATTTGATTCTAAAACCTATGCTCTTTGCACTAAGTTCTGCTGTCTCCAGTCACCTTACATAGATGCCATTAATCAGTTTGGCCTTTAGTGAAACAAAAAAACTATTGGTGTTAATCAACAACAAAATCAGGTGGTACTCCTCATCCTAATGGAGAAGCAAGAAATAAATAACTAAAGCAAAGATGACTGAGCAGAAAGATTAAAGGAAAGAACCATTGAAGGCTGTTTATACACATGCTAGATACCACTTCTTTTAACCTTATATATCACTCAAGGAAGCACTTAGTGCATAATCATTATATGCAGGAGCCATGTTAGGCATGACAGGGGACACAGGAAAAGCAAGATATTTCCTATCTTTGTGAATTGACAGTCTAAAGTAGGTGGGAAGCAGGAGGGTGGGGAAAAGGTTAGGAAAAGTAGACAAAGCTGTATTACTATGGCCTATGATTATTTGAAATAACTGTGAGCAGAGACCTAGCAGCTACCACAAGGGGCAGGAGCAGAGGCATTGAGAATATAGTTTGGGGCTTCAGCAGTAGAGTGGGTTCAAGATCTGAAATTACACCTCAAATAGAAAGGCTGCAAATGTGGCAATTTCCCTCTTTTCTTTATTTGTGTCACATGGTATGAATTTTCCTAAGACTGTTTTAATTCTTAGCTCTTTTTACGTTTCTTCCTCAGTAACCAAATGATGTATTAATATCAATCTTGATAGGCATCTTAAAACAAATTGATTTATAACCAGATGAAAGCATTTGATACTTGGGCATGGAGATAAGAGAGGAACTGGAACAAACCAGAAAGAAAGCTACTATTGATTAAACTTAACTAATTGACAGGCACTCTATATACATATATAATTATTATTCAATTTTATTATATTGATATTATATGATATAGAATATGTATATCCTATATATCCTATATATCTGTTTCATTGCTTTATCTATCTATCTATCTATCTATCTATCTATCTATTGGTCAATTCTCAGACATGCCTAAAATCTGTTACCAAAAATTAGGAAACTGAGGCTCAAATATAGTAAGAATTCTATCCCAAGTCAAACAGCTGGCAAATTAAGGAGCAATTTGAACTCATGCCGATTTGATTCTAAAACCTATGCTCTTTGCACTAAGTTCTGCTGTCTCCAGTCACCTTACATAGATGCCATTAATCAGTTTGGCCTTTAGTGAAACAAAAAAACTATTGGTGTTAATCAACAACAAAATCAGGTGGTACTCCTCATCCTAATGGAGAAGCAAGAAATAAATAACTAAAGCAAAGATGACTGAGCAGAAAGATTAAAGGAAAGAACCATTGAAGGCTGTTTATACACATGCTAGATACCACTTCTTTTAACCTTATATATCACTCAAGGAAGCACTTAGTGCATAATCATTATATGCAGGAGCCATGTTAGGCATGACAGGGGACACAGGAAAAGCAAGATATTTCCTATCTTTGTGAATTGACAGTCTAAAGTAGGTGGGAAGCAGGAGGGTGGGGAAAAGGTTAGGAAAAGTAGACAAAGCTGTATTACTATGGCCTATAAGGTAGCATAAAACCTCAAACAGCCTGAGTATTCCATCCCACGCGGAGAACTCTTTCCTTTTTGCTTAGGACAACTTTCTAGACATAGAAATGAGGCTTTTTCCAAGTGAAGATTCTCCTAGAGCAAGACTGTAGCCCTTTTCACAGATATTACCTTGAGAAGTCCTTGACTTGTATTCTTATCTTTCTAAAAATGTATTAATTACAAAAATAATTCATGCTTATTGCAAAAATACAATGTAGAAATGCAGAAAATAAAAATATTACCTTCTATTATTCCTCAGTGGTATGGATGCACATATACACACATACCAGTACACATGTAATACTTTTATAGTGATCATTACATATATATATATGCATATGTTTATAGGATTCTATTAAATCTATTGTTTCTAAATCAGCTTTTAAAAAAAATAACATACTCAACTGCTAAGAGCAAGTCTCTAGACAACATTTTATCTTTCTTCCTAAAAATAAAAGAAACAGTGCTGTACCTAAAAATATGTTCTGTAAATGGCCATTTGAATAGATATTTCTTTTAGTTTCCAACTTAAAATATTGTGTTTTATAAATATTAATTGAGATGGTCAGGGTACAACGTGAAATACAACTTCAACAGAATAACTGTTTTGCTGATCTGATTGGTTATAGGAATAAAAAGACAAGGCTTAACCTACAGAAAGTTGTTCACAAAAGACTATAATATTTTACAGTACATCTCTCAATGATGTGTAAATGCTCTTAAAATCATTTTTGAAACTGATAGATAATGGTGTTGATGTTCAGTCAAGAATTCATTTTACACTCATCTAAAGAATATATTTTAAAAATCTGTTTTTATTATATTTTCTATATTTTATTTATATTTATTTGGGTCTCAGTTGTAGCATGTGGGTTCTAGTTCCTCGGCCAGGGATCAAATCCAAGCCCTGGATTTGATCTGCATTGACAGCACAGAGTCTTAGCCACTGGCCCACCAGGAATTCCAAATCTGTTCTTAAAGATACAAACCATCTTGTGAATTGACAGTCTAGGGGCAGGGTGGGGAAAAGGTTAGGAAAAGTAGACAAAGCTGTATTACTATGGCCTATAAGGTAGCATAAAACCTCAAACAGCCTGAGTATTCCATCCCACGGAGAACTCTTTCCTTTTTGCTTAGGACAACTTTCTAGACATAGAAATGAGGCTTTTTCCAAGTGAAGATTCTCCTAGAGCAAGACTGTAGCCCTTTTCACAGATATTACCTTGAGAAGTCCTTGACTTGTATTCTTATCTTTCTAAAAATGTATTAATTACAAAAATAATTCATGCTTATTGCAAAAATACAATGTAGAAATGCAGAAAATAAAAATATTACCTTCTATTATTCCTCAGTGGTATGGATGCACATATACACACATACCAGTACACATGTAATACTTTTATAGTGATCATTACATATATATATATGCATATGTTTATAGGATTCTATTAAATCTATTGTTTCTAAATCAGCTTTTAAAAAAAATAACATACTCAACTGCTAAGAGCAAGTCTCTAGACAACATTTTATCTTTCTTCCTAAAAATAAAAGAAACAGTGCTGTACCTAAAAATATGTTCTGTAAATGGCCATTTGAATAGATATTTCTTTTAGTTTCCAACTTAAAATATTGTGTTTTATAAATATTAATTGAGATGGTCAGGGTACAACGTGAAATACAACTTCAACAGAATAACTGTTTTGCTGATCTGATTGGTTATAGGAATAAAAAGACAAGGCTTAACCTACAGAAAGTTGTTCACAAAAGACTATAATATTTTACAGTACATCTCTCAATGATGTGTAAATGCTCTTAAAATCATTTTTGAAACTGATAGATAATGGTGTTGATGTTCAGTCAAGAATTCATTTTACACTCATCTAAAGAATATATTTTTAAAAATCTGTTTTTATTATATTTTCTATATTTTATTTATATTTATTTGGGTCTCAGTTGTAGCATGTGGGTTCTAGTTCCTCGGCCAGGGATCAAATCCAAGCCCTGGATTTGATCTGCATTGACAGCACAGAGTCTTAGCCACTGGCCCACCAGGGAATTCCTTTTTTTTTTTTTTTTAAATCTGTTCTTAAATTGAGATACAAACCATACAGAAAAAAATGCACATATCTTAAATATATAGTTGAAAGTGTTTTAACAAATGTAGACATTTGTGTCACCAATATCACAGTCAACATATAGAGTATTACACGGCATTTCTTTTAATTTAGGCAAATGTCATAGTGACTGATTGGTATGGGGCACATGGAGATGATCCATACACCTTGCAATACAGAGGGTGTGGAAAAGAAGGAAAATATATTCATTTCACATCTGACTTTCTACTAAATGATGCCTTAACAGCTGGCTATGGATCACGAGGTAAGTATGATCATTCAAGAAACAGACAATGGATAGCATGATTTATAATATTCTGTGCTTAGTGCTAAAGGTGACTCAGAGAACTTGAAACCTTTCCAGGACTTACCATTTGGATGAGGAGACAGGCCACATAAAAAGATGAGGATCAAAGTGAGCCAGAAAGAGTAAAGCAGCAGATTAGTTGGCCCAGAGAGGGAGCACTATAAGAATCCAGTGAAGAGGGAACTAAATGTGATCAGAAAAGGCTTCAGAAAGAAGAGGATCTTCACGGTTGAATATCATTTGGATAAGTGGAACACAGGGAGAGCAGAGTGGGGAGAGTATAAATAAAAGTGTGGCAGCAGAAGGACGCAGGGCATATTTGGGAGATGGGAGCAGTAGACCCACTGATGCTGCAGAGAGACTGTGGGCAGTGAACCGTGGGAGGAGATGCTGAAATGCACACGGGACAGCTGATGGAGAGTCTCAAATGCCCAAATGAGCAAATCCCTACTGAAGGTTTACAAGCGCGGGAATGAAACCATCTAAGGGCTTTCAGAGGCTGAATTTGGCTGTGTGGATAATCGGGCTCCCTCAGACCAATGAGAGAGAAACTGGATATCAGGAGAAAAACTAGGAGCCCAAGTATGAGGCCATAAGACTTGAGCAAGATTGGAAGTAGTGAGACAGGAAGGACAAGAAAGACAGTAATAAGAACAAGAAAATTTTTCTGTGCCAAGTGCTGGGCTATTTGCTTTTCAAATGTTGCTTTATTTAATCCTAACAACTCTAAGTAATAAGAGGTATTCCAGAAGGGGGAAAATAGGACATAGAGGCCAGAACTGCTTCAGAGTGGGCAGCATTAGGAACTCACCAGGTCGTCAGAAACAGAAGAGACCAGTTTAAAGGGGAAGTCACAAGTCTGAATTTAGGTGAGTAATTGTGAGTGGACTTGGAAAGGCCCAGAATGTGACTGGAGAAGGCTGACTCGAGTGTGACAGAGAAGTCAGGGTCTTAAGTTTGGAGACTGACATTTAGTGAATGAGAACCGAGAAAGAAACTGTGGTGAGAAAAAATCGGCAAGTTGAGGGCTAACTAGTCAATGCTTAATTTTTTGTTTCTGATTAATGTACAGTAGTGCCATTCAAATAATGTTTTCACTTTTACCCACATTTAAACCCAGACAGATTTTATTATCCTCCATATAACACATACCCACCCCATAAAACATACTTTATAAAACATTTTATAAAACTTTAAAAAATGGCATTTTTTCCTAGTAACTATGAGGTACTGATAATCTCTGTACAAATATATGACTTCACCAGCACTTCTACATCTCATGAGTAGGCAGAAACTTTCTTTCTTAACACTTTCACCTTAGACTGTTCCCCTCCCTTTCCCTTTTGGGGTTCCAAAATTGCACAATATGCCTGAGTCAACTCGACAAACATTTCCTGAATTCTCAGATCTTAAAAAAAAAATTCAGTAAAGAAAGCGGAGGGGAGTACTGGAAGTATTTTGTACTTTAGGAGAAGTTAATCTAGAAAAATTTCTACTGGGAGAAGGGAGCTAACGGGGAAATGAAGCAAGATCCCTACTTGAAGGTTTACAAGCGGGAATGAAACCATCTAAGGGCTTTCAGAGGCTGAATTTGGCTGTGTGGATAATCGGGCTCCCTCAGACCAATGAGAGAGAAACTGGATATCAGGAGAAAAACTAGGAGCCCAAGTATGAGGCCATAAGACTTGAGCAAGATTGGAAGTAGTGAGACAGGAAGGACAAGAAAGACAGTAATAAGAACAAGAAAATTTTTCTGTGCCAAGTGCTGGGCTATTTGCTTTTCAAATGTTGCTTTATTTAATCCTAACAACTCTAAGTAATAAGAGGTATTCCAGAAGGGGGAAAATAGGACATAGAGGCCAGAACTGCTTCAGAGTGGGCAGCATTAGGAACTCACCAGGTCGTCAGAAACAGAAGAGACCAGTTTAAAGGGGAAGTCACAAGTCTGAATTTAGGTGAGTAATTGTGAGTGGACTTGGAAAGGCCCAGAATGTGACTGGAGAAGGCTGACTCGAGTGTGACAGAGAAGTCAGGGTCTTAAGTTTGGAGACTGACATTTAGTGAATGAGAACCGAGAAAGAAACTGTGGTGAGAAAAAATCGGCAAGTTGAGGGCTAACTAGTCAATGCTTAATTTTTTGTTTCTGATTAATGTACAGTAGTGCCATTCAAATAATGTTTTCACTTTTACCCACATTTAAACCCAGACAGATTTTATTATCCTCCATATAACACATACCCACCCCATAAAACATACTTTATAAAACATTTTATAAAACTTTAAAAAATGGCATTTTTTCCTAGTAACTATGAGGTACTGATAATCTCTGTACAAATATATGACTTCACCAGCACTTCTACATCTCATGAGTAGGCAGAAACTTTCTTTCTTAACACTTTCACCTTAGACTGTTCCCCTCCCTTCCTTTGGGATTCCAAAATTGCACAATATGCCTGAGTCAACTCGACAAACATTTCCTGAATTCTCAGATCTTAAAAAAAAAAATTCAGTAAAGAAAGCGGAGGGGAGTACTCGGAAGTATTTTGTACTTTAGGAGGGAAGTTAATCTAGAAAAAATTTCTACTGGGAGAAGGGAGTTTCTAGCTGAACACTGAAATAAAAACAAGATTTAGAGAGTTAGAGACAAACCTATAAAGGACTTGATGCTGATAATGAGGATTTTCATGAATTAAGAGTTGCAGATAAGCATAGATAATCAGGGACATAATGAAAGAGAAAGGACCATCCAAGCTAGTGAGGAGGTTCTATGGTTCTTTTTGCTCCTTCTTCCTTCCCTGGCCCCAGGCTTTCCATTACTGCTCTAGACAAGAGAATTATCTATAGGAAAGGAAGCAGACACGGATGGATAACACAGACTGAGAAAAGGAAAGCTTTTTTTGCATGTTTGGTGTCTTTGTCCAAGTTACTGTAACAAAAAAGCATAGGCAGGGAGGCTTATCCCCAACAGAAATTTTTCACAGTCCTGGAGACTGGGAGTCCAAGATCAAGGAACCAACAGAATTGGTGTCTGAGAAGGTACACTTACTGGTTCATAGACAGCCATCCTCTCCTTGTGTCCTCACATGGCAGAAAGAAGAAGGGAACTCCCTGGGGTCTTTTTATAAGAGCACTTTTTTGAATCATTTATTAGGGTTTCACCCTCACAATCTAATAATTACTCTGAAAGGATTCACCTTCTAATACCTTCACATTGAGGCTCAGGATTTCAACATATGAATTTTGAGGGGACATAAAAATTTCAGTCCATTGAATTGAAACATTCAGTCCATATGCTTCTTTTCCTTTACAGAATCCTAAGCTTATAGGCATGTATTCATTAATAAATAGAAACCTGTTAGGCAGCTTCATTAAGGAAACGAGAGGATATGAGATTCCTCATTAATTTCAAGTGGATGTGCAACAGGTAAATCACTGCATTTACAAGACTAAACAATTTCATGCTGCCTTTTTTATGGTGATGGGAGTAAAGCAAAAGGTGAGAATGGGATGGGAAGAAGAAAGTGGAAGGAAGAATTGCACTTCAACCATTCAGAATGAGTATATATAGTCAGCTGCTGTTATATCTTCAATGATCCTGAAATTTTATGAACTCCAAACAAAAGCTCTCTCTTCTGCAGGCCGAGTGTTTGTTCATGAATGGGCCCATCTCCGTTGGGGTGTGTTTGATGAATATAACAATGAGAAACCTTTCTACATAAATGGGCAAAACCAACTTGAAGTAACAAGGTTAGTGGTTTTTCACATGTTTAAAATTGCATGTTTATTACTCTAAAATAGAGTTTATAATGGCAGCTGAAACTTAACTGACAATTTTTAGTTTTAAATTTTTATTATTTTTATAATAAATATTTATGTGGTCAAATATCAAAACAATATAAAAAGTTACACTCATATATCATGCTCTCAACCACTCTCTTAACCCTGTTTTCTTTCATTCCTCTCTAGATCACCATTTTGATTAGTTTCTTATTTATTTTTTCTATTTCTTTGGGAAAACTGGAATAAATGTGAAGATACATTTTTCTTCACTCTTTTTTCTTTTAATTGTATAGTGCTCCATTGTATGGATATACCATAATTTTTCAACCAGTCTCTTATTATTGAACAAATGAGTCATTCACAGTGTTCTGTTATTACTACAGGTCATAATGCTATATATATGTATATATACATATAATATATGTGTATATAATATATATAATTTATTTCCATTATATACAGGCAGATCTGTATATTATTGAACAGTTTCTAAGAATTTTAGCTGTAACTTTGGTAGATAGAGACTGATTCTTCTCCTGAAAGTTACAGGTTTTTCATCCCATTGACAGCACTGATACTTTTATATAAGAAGGAATTCTTTATCATCATTACATGTTCACTCTCTTCTTCCTCTGATATCTAATGGCAATGAGCTCAGGGCCCTGATTCAGGATACCACCACTCATGCCTCTCCTGGGCCTCCAGAAGTTCATGGGGATTTCCTGGTAGCTTTTGCTTTGATCTTCTTTAGTTGGAAAAGCCCCTGGCAAAACAGAGCTTCTCATCAACATCAAATGCTTTAAAATAAAGCGGAGTGCATTTCGAAATTAATAGTCTTTAAAATGTTTTGCGTATATCTAACAATGTACAATCCTTAAAACAAATTATTTTATGAGCCAATGAAAAAGAAACATACATATTTATAAAACAGACCGAATTTCTCTTACTATTCTAGGTGTTCATCTGACATCACAGGCATTTTCGTGTGTGAAAAAGGTCCTTGCCCTCAAGAAAACTGTATTATTAGCAAGATTTTCCAAGAAGGATGCATGTTTATATACAACAGCACCCAAAGTGCAACTTCATCAATAATGTTCATGCAAAGTTTATCTTCTGTAAGTATGACCTCAGAGTATCAAACTTTTTTAGATTATATCAATGCTCTAAAAAAAAAATGTGGTCAAATATCAAAACAATATAAAAAGTTACACTCATATATCATGCTCTCAACCACTCTCTTAACCCTGTTTTCTTTCATTCCTCTCTAGATCACCATTTTGATTAGTTTCTTATTTATTTTTTCTATTTCTTTGGGAAAACTGGAATAAATGTGAAGATACATTTTTCTTCACTCTTTTTTCTTTTAATTGTATAGTGCTCCATTGTATGGATATACCATAATTTTTCAACCAGTCTCTTATTATTGAACAAATGAGTCATTCACAGTGTTCTGTTATTACTACAGGTCATAATGCTATATATATGTATATATACATATAATATATGTGTATATAATATATATAATTTATTTCCATTATATACAGGCAGATCTGTATATTATTGAACAGTTTCTAAGAATTTTAGCTGTAACTTTGGTAGATAGAGACTGATTCTTCTCCTGAAAGTTACAGGTTTTTCATCCCATTGACAGCACTGATACTTTTATATAAGAAGGAATTCTTTATCATCATTACATGTTCACTCTCTTCTTCCTCTGATATCTAATGGCAATGAGCTCAGGGCCCTGATTCAGGATACCACCACTCATGCCTCTCCTGGGCCTCCAGAAGTTCATGGGGATTTCCTGGTAGCTTTTGCTTTGATCTTCTTTAGTTGGAAAAGCCCCTGGCAAAACAGAGCTTCTCATCAACATCAAATGCTTTAAAATAAAGCGGAGTGCATTTCGAAATTAATAGTCTTTAAAATGTTTTGCGTATATCTAACAATGTACAATCCTTAAAACAAATTATTTTATGAGCCAATGAAAAAGAAACATACATATTTATAAAACAGACCGAATTTCTCTTACTATTCTAGGTGTTCATCTGACATCACAGGCATTTTCGTGTGTGAAAAAGGTCCTTGCCCTCAAGAAAACTGTATTATTAGCAAGATTTTCCAAGAAGGATGCATGTTTATATACAACAGCACCCAAAGTGCAACTTCATCAATAATGTTCATGCAAAGTTTATCTTCTGTAAGTATGACCTCAGAGTATCAAACTCCTACAAGATTCCATCTTTTCCTAAGATAGACTGATATGTTTTAAGTATTTAAACAAAAAGACAAATAAGAGTCACTACATTTTAAAGTTTGGGGAACCCTAGAGTTCATCTAGGTTTTACTCTACAGATCAAAAAAACCACCTCAGTACTCCCCCATTCTCTACCCAACCCTCCCCAAACATAATCCAAGGTGATCAGTAAAAATGGACTCTTTTATAAAAGAGATTATTTGCTCTCCAGGGAAGGTGATTTAACATAGGGAATCCTAGAGTCTTCAAAATAAATTTCTTGTATACAGGTCTTCCTGTATCCTTTTATGGGAAAGTGTACTGAGGGGCTAATGACAGAGATGTAACTTATGATTTTATTTTTCACATTTGAGGTAGTAAATCATTCTTATTTAAATGGAATTCCCTAATTCTCTTTCCCTCATTTTGCATATTCTAGAACTTGAAAAGCGTGTTGGTATCAAGGGAAGTCACCTAACCCTTAGCTTTACAGGTTCAAAAACTCAGTCTTGTTGATATTCACCAGTAACCGATGAGAGACTTGTGTAGGAATCCAGAAAACATTTTTAATATTATTATTTTTAAAAAGTACCCTGTCATGGAGATCTGACATGCACATCTTCTAGCCAGCTCCCATTTTCTCCCTGAAGGAAGCATCACGGATCAGCCAATTTCTACCCAGAGGCTTGCTTTGAGAGTATGAACTCAGAAAGGAGGAACGCAGAGATTTAGTTGCATCAGCCTTCATAACCTGATACATTTCCCCAACTTCATCATGGGTCACCTCCTTTACATCAGGCTGGGAACACGAAGGGCAGTGTCCCTGTGAAGTTTTCTGTTTATATGGCTAACCCAATGTTCTCTGGATTGACATATATATATATATATATATATATATATATACACTTTTTTTTTAAGATAGTTTTTTTCCCCTTCAGTCTGACTTTAGTCAAGGTTAACAGTCATTATGTAACCTTAGTGATTTTTCATATTTCTTGTCAAATTCATTATAGTTTTAATTTATAGCTTTAATATCTAAGGCCATGCTGTTATTTCATCTGCTTTGTTTGTAGCTAAGTACTACCTTTGTGATCATTTGAAAGTCCTACTCATTAATATTGTCAGAAAAGTTTCACCATCTCCTAACCATAGTCATGAAATATAATTAAAAAAAAATTAAAAACAAAAAACAGGTTCTGTTTTGTCTTCTCATCCTACTAAGAAACTCATGTCCTCATGTAATTATTAAACTTTTTGAAATTCCAGCTTCTTTTCTAAGACATTAGACTTTGAGATTAGAGAGTCTATAGGATTTGTTTCAGCTCTAAGCTTCTGTGGCTCCGTTAGCAGGAAGCAGCTATTCTTTGTAGAATACAACCTCTGAGAAGTACATAACACATTACTTTGGAATGCAGATCATGCCTTTAAAAGGGGTGCTGCTATAGGCTTAGTGTTTTTATATGAATTATGGCTGTCTCTCCAAATGAGGTAAGATCAGGAAGCAGATTTAAACTGGTTTTTCCCTTGTCCTATTCTTACATAGATCAATATTTGAACTAGCTCAATATATGTTGACTGATCAATAGATAAAGATGCAGTGCTTATAAAATATGATCTCAAGGAATAGGCTGACCAAGATAAGATCTCTTGGCATGTTTCTTTAACACATTATCATGCTAAGAAATGAGAATCTGTTTTATTTTTTTAAGACTAAGTTACTTATACATGGTCTACTCTCTGTTATCTAAATGTAAATAAAACTTAATAGAGGATGACCTTGATACCACAAGGCTTGTCAGTGTTTCAAGCAAAGGGTGTCAAGGTTTATTTGTGAAATCAATAGCATTCTTGAAGTAAATAAGGATCTTTCTGTAGAACTTCTGATTTATCGTGTTTCAGTTCACCTTCCTTTGACCTTTAATTGTTTGAGAATGAGAAGTATGTCTAGTATAAAAGGAGTATTTTTATTTTCTGAGTACTTTAATTTTATTCTTTTTCTAGGTGATTGAATTCTGTAATGCAAGTACCCACAACCAAGAAGCTCCAAACTCACAGAACCAAATGTGCAGCCTCAGAAGTGCGTGGGATGTAATCACCGACTCCAAAGACTTTAATAACAGCCTTCCCATGAATGGGAGTGAGCTTCCACCTCCTCCCATATTCTCCCTTGTACAGACTGATGACAGAGTGGTCTGTTTAGTGCTGGATGTGTCCAGCAAGATGGCAGAGGTAACATTTGAACCAAAATGGTTGTAAACTATTCATTACTTTTTTCTATCAGTTTTTAATTCTTCTTCTTTTCAGAGGGTAAGGAAGGGAATGGTGAGGGCAAACATTTGGAATAGTCACGGGCACCATCTCTTCCTGGGGATGAGAGAAACAGATTCAGAATATGGCCCAGAAATTGAGATAATGCAGATAAATGAAATCTACAGGTAATGCCCAGTCTTCATTTTTGTTGTTGTTACTAATTGCAACCTTTTCCAATCAAAACCCTTCCTAAAACTCGGACATGAAGGCTCCTTTCTGACCACATTCCACTCACTGGTAAACACCCTGACTGAGGCAATAGACAGTTTGCAGAAGTATGCATGTCAATTACATGTATATTTTCTATGTCACTGTGTACACAGAACCATGCCTCAGTCATCTCTAATCTAACAGCCTTCCAGAAAACCACTCTCCAAAGCTCCAGAATTCCTAGGCAGTATTAGAGGTTTAGTCTTTGGAATCAGGCAGATGTGCTTTCTGGGCTTCCCTGGTGGCTCAGACAGTAAACAATCTGCGCACAGTGCGGGCAATCTGGGTTCTATCCCTGGTTCAGGAAGATCCCCTGGAGAAGGTTCTACCCCTGAGTCAAGAAGATCCCCTAACCCACTTTAGTATTCTTGACTGGAGAATTTCATGGACAGAGGAGCCTGGTGGGCTACAGTCCATAGGGTTGTCAAGAGTCATACACGACTGAGTGACTAAAAGCAAAACAGAGACAACAATACCTATTTCATTGCTGTGACAGAACCAGTTCATACTGACTCACAGGAGTCAACTGTTAAATTTTTAGGAAATTGCAAGTAGTAAATATAGCCATTATTAAAAATGAAATGATGTAGACTTATAATTAAATAAAATATATTGAAATAAGCATACTATATGCCCAAAACGCATTACTTCCTAATTATTTTTTTACTATTTTTACTATTATCTATGCATAGAGTCAGTAACTGCCTTCTTTTGCATTGCTTGCAAATTAAGAATGGGTTTATTAGGTAGAAAACAACAAAATTCTGTAAGGCAATTATCCTTCAAGTAAAGAAATAATAATAACAATAAAAGCTTAGATATATGAAAATTGTCTGAAATTCAAATTTTAGCATCCGTAAGTAAAATTTTATTGGAAGGTAGCAATACTCATTTGCTTACATATTATCTGTGACAGCTTCAGTGCTAAAATGGCAGAGCTGAGTAGTTGCAAAAGAGAATATACGTCCCACCCAGCCTAAAGTGTTTACTATCAGATCCTTCACAGAAGTGTCTGTTGATCCCAAACCTAGGCTCTTGAGATTATTTCTGGTTCATCCTATCTCTATGTCTGCTCCCACATATCTTCCCAACTGTGCAGTCAGCGATATCAGGACTATTTCATAGGGCTGTTTAGGGGGATAATGAGATAATTGATATGATGCTTTTGGTTTATAAGTGACAACTGTTATTTTATTATAGTATTGAATACTTGTCCTAAAGAAGAGTTTATCCTCTTGCATTCTCTGCAACAGTTTTGATCTGGAAGATCTGCCACTTTTTTTTGGCTTTTCTCTAGAATATTAGGAAATTATCTAGATATATGTAGGTAATAATAATAATTACCTACATATATCTAGATAACTTCATAATCTTGCGTACCTGCAGTTAAGTAGAGTATGATCTTCAAACATGATCCTAGAGTAATTCATATTGACTCTCAGCTTCTGTTAAGCAAAAACAAATGGAATGAAAGGGAAAGATGGTTGTGCTCAAAAGGCCGGAAGAAAGTTGAACAAAAGTAAGCCTAAGGCAACAAACTCATGGCAAAGAAATCTTCTCTCCCTTTTCCTTCCAGTAGTGTCACTGAACCAGCATGACCGTTCATTCATTTATCAGGTACCTATATTGTGCTGGCTTGGAGAATACAGAGATGACAGATGAGTGAAAATTGCAAGTATTTCCATTATTAAAATGAAATGATGTAGACTTATAATTAAATAAAATATATTGAAATAAGCATACTATATGCCCAAAACGCATTACTTCCTAAGTATTTTTACTATTTTACTATTATCTATGCATAGAGTCAGTAACTGCCTTCTTTTGCATTGCTTGCAAATTAAGAATGGGTTTATTAGGTAGAAAACAACAAAATTCTGTAAGGCAATTATCCTTCAAGTAAAGAAATAATAATAACAATAAAAGCTTAGATATATGAAAATTGTCTGAAATTCAAATTTTAGCATCCGTAAGTAAAATTTTATTGGAAGGTAGCAATACTCATTTGCTTACATATTATCTGTGACAGCTTCAGTGCTAAAATGGCAGAGCTGAGTAGTTGCAAAAGAGAATATACGTCCCACCCAGCCTAAAGTGTTTACTATCAGATCCTTCACAGAAGTGTCTGTTGATCCCAAACCTAGGCTCTTGAGATTATTTCTGGTTCATCCTATCTCTATGTCTGCCCCCACATATCTTCCCAACTGTGCAGTCAGCGATATCAGGACTATTTCATAGGGCTGTTTAGGGGGATAATGAGATAATTGATATGATGCTTTTGGTTTATAAGTGACAACTGTTATTTTATTATAGTATTGAATACTTGTCCTAAAGAAGAGTTTATCCTCTTGCATTCTCTGCAACAGTTTTGATCTGGAAGATCTGCCACTTTTTTTTGGCTTTTCTCTAGAATATTAGGAAATTATCTAGATATATGTAGGTAATAATAATAATTACCTACATATATCTAGATAACTTCATAATCTTGCGTACCTGCAGTTAAGTAGAGTATGATCTTCAAACATGATCCTAGAGTAATTCATATTGACTCTCAGCTTCTGTTAAGCAAAAACAAATGGAATGAAAGGGAAAGATGGTTGTGCTCAAAAGGCCGGAAGAAAGTTGAACAAAAGTAAGCCTAAGGCAACAAACTCATGGCAAAGAAATCTTCTCTCCCTTTTCCTTCCAGTAGTGTCACTGAACCAGCATGACCGTTCATTCATTTATCAGGTACCTATATTGTGCTGGCTTGGAGAATACAGAGATGACAGATGAGTGTCTGCTTTGAAATGCTCACAGTCTGATGAGGGAGACAGAATAGATACACTGTGAATAAACACAATTCAAGGTGACCAGGCTCCACAAAGGTGTGAACTGGTGCTATAGGAGAGTGACTGAGGAAGACTTTACTGAGAGGGTGAACTGGAAGTTGAGTCTTGAAAGATGAGTAAGTATTTGCTAGTTGAGTGAAGAGAGGGGAGACAAATTCCAGGGAAGGGAAGAGTGTAATGCAGTGGCTGAGAGGCGAAATTAGCAGAATATTTTCAGGGGAAGTACATCAATTAGTATGGCTATACCTAACACTGGTTTGGTTTAGAAAAGTGGCAGATATAAGATGAAAAGATGATATGAATTTGAGAGAAATTTGACATTGAATTGATATGACCTGTTCAAGGATATATGACTTCTCTGGTGGCTCAGATGGTAAAGAATCCACCTGCAAAGCAAGGAGACCCAGGTTCAATCCCTGGGTCAGGAAGATCCCATACAGAAGGGAATGGCTACCCACTCGGGTATGGAGGCTGGCAATACAAGAGTAATAAAAGAGAGCTTCAGGTTTCTGGTTTCAGTAGTCAGGAGGAGAGGTCATGACCATGATATTAGCAATGGCTACTATTCACTGAGTGCTTACTATGTATACATTTTTGCAGATAAGAAAGTTGAAGCAAAAAAAAAAAAACCATAATTTCTCTATGGTCACACTATTAGTAAAAGCTTAAGACATATTCCAAGTCCTTGTTTTATCCACACTACCAATTTACCTCTCAATATTGAAAGAGAAACAATATTTGGAAAAGAGGGAAATGAATTCAATGTGTATAGAGTTTGAAATACCTACAAACGTGAGACATTAAATTGGTAGTATTTCCTAAGCTGTACAAAATACAGGTCCACACGTTCAGGGAGATTTGTAGTTTGGAGACAGAGATCAGAATCATTCCTGAACAGGTGGTCACTTAAGCTCAGCTTGCTGCCCCCACAGCCTCCAAAACAAGTGACCCTAGTGAATTTACCACTAGCATCACCTGCCAAAACAGAGACACTAATAATAATATTACTTTACACTTAGTAATTAAAGGTATAACTATGGTCATACACACATCTCAGTCAATCCTCATGGTAATACTATTTTAATAAGTAAGAAATAATATTAGTACCGCCACTTTACAGATGGGATTCCCAGCCCAAGATAAACATAACAGAGGGTAGTGCCAGGATAGACACCTGACTGTTGTTCCTTTCTACCATAAGGTGTTTGCAATGTTTCCTCTTACTCAGGAGGAATTTTCAAAGAAGCAATTAGAAACAAAGTGTCTGTTGGTTCTACAGATATTTGAATTTGGATAGGAGAGAAACAGTATTATATGTGTTCTTAGGGAGTGGTAAACTATGAACATTTTCTTGCAGGGCAGGGTTCCAAACCACACTATCCTCCCTGAAAAGCATTCAGTTTTAAGCCTGCAACATCAAACAGTATTTGAGCATTGTGTCAATCTTTATAACTCAGTCACAATCTGACATCTCTAAAAAATTAATAGAGATACTTGCTAATTGAGTTACTTAGTCATACTTTTATCCAGCAACCAATGTTGTTTCCTTTCTTTGTCTTTTTTTTTGCATAGGCTGACAGGCTCCTTCGACTGCAACAAGCAGCAGAATTTTACTTGATGCAGATTGTTGAAAGCCATACCTTTGTGGGCATCACCAGTTTTCATAGCAAGGGGGAGATTAGAGCCCAGCTACGCCAAATTAACAATGATGATGACCGAAAGTTGCTGGTTTCATATCTGCCTGCCACCGTGTCAGCTGAAGCAGAAGCCAGCATTTGCTCAGGGCTGAAGAAGGGATTTGAGGTACAGTGGAGCACCCCGAGCCTTGGATCAGCATCACTTTCCTTTCTCTCACTTCATATCTGAGGTTGCTTCTGATTTGGGGCAATCTGGTCTTGAGTGTCAAATACAGGCAAGTAATGATGGATTAACTTTAAGATCAGGAACCACGATTTTCTTATCACTGACTCTGTGCCTAGTTAAATTTACAGTTGCCCCACAGCCTCCAAAACAAGTGACCCTAGTGAATTTACCACTAGCATCACCTGCCAAAACAGAGACACTAATAATAATATTACTTTACACTTAGTAATTAAAGGTATAACTATGGTCATACACACATCTCAGTCAATCCTCATGGTAATACTATTTTAATAAGTAAGAAATAATATTAGTACCGCCACTTTACAGATGGGATTCCCAGCCCAAGATAAACATAACAGAGGGTAGTGCCAGGATAGACACCTGACTGTTGTTCCTTTCTACCATAAGGTGTTTGCAATGTTTCCTCTTACTCAGGAGGAATTTTCAAAGAAGCAATTAGAAACAAAGTGTCTGTTGGTTCTACAGATATTTGAATTTGGATAGGAGAGAAACAGTATTATATGTGTTCTTAGGGAGTGGTAAACTATGAACATTTTCTTGCAGGGCAGGGTTCCAAACCACACTATCCTCCCTGAAAAGCATTCAGTTTTAAGCCTGCAACATCAAACAGTATTTGAGCATTGTGTCAATCTTTATAACTCAGTCACAATCTGACATCTCTAAAAAATTAATAGAGATACTTGCTAATTGAGTTACTTAGTCATACTTTTATCCAGCAACCAATGTTGTTTCCTTTCTTTTTCCTTTTTGTAACACAGGCTGACAGGCTCCTTCGACTGCAACAAGCAGCAGAATTTTACTTGATGCAGATTGTTGAAAGCCATACCTTTGTGGGCATCACCAGTTTTCATAGCAAGGGGGAGATTAGAGCCCAGCTACGCCAAATTAACAATGATGATGACCGAAAGTTGCTGGTTTCATATCTGCCTGCCACCGTGTCAGCTGAAGCAGAAGCCAGCATTTGCTCAGGGCTGAAGAAGGGATTTGAGGTACAGTGGAGCACCCCGAGCCTTGGATCAGCATCACTTTCCTTTCTCTCACTTCATATCTGAGGTTGCTTCTGATTTGGGGCAATCTGGTCTTGAGTGTCAAATACAGGCAAGTAATGATGGATTAACTTTAAGATCAGGAACCACGATTTTCTTATCACTGACTCCCCTGTGCCTAGTAAAGAGTATATAACATTTAACAGTTGCTTCAGAAATGTTTGCTGAAGGGATGAGTACATAAATGAATACAATGGTCAAGGCTGGGGGACTTCAGCATCATCTGAACAATTTCTAACACCATCCCTATCCATTCTGGGACTGTCTTATCTACAGCCATTGTGACCCTTGGATTTTCCAATCAAAATAAGCATTTCTGGCTGCTGCCTATATTCTTACTAGACCTTAAGTATGAATATCAATTGAGGTCAAAGGTATGTTTTAAGAATAATAGAGTACATCTAAATCAGCCTAAGTTTGGATTCGATGTTGAGGGTACAACCATTTGTTAAATATCTAGTAGCAAGCAGAACACAAATACAATTGTTGATGCCTATAGGCAAGTGCTTCTCAGCCTTGGCTGCCCATTGAACTTACCTGGAAATTCAAAAATTCTGATATCTGGGTCTCATCCTAGAGATTCTGTTTTAATTTATTTTGGATATGAGCTGGCCATTACAATTTTTAAAGTTCCTGTCTGATTGTAATGTATAGCCACTGCTCTAGGTCCTTTTCTTGGCCACTTAGTGGATCCCAGGAGTAAGGATCTCACACAGTACTGTTCTCCCATATCCTCTATGATGGACGCTGTTCTAAATTAGAGGCATCTTGTAGTGATTTGAACAGGAAGAAGCCCTATCCATGAGTAAGCTGGCAATGGCATGTAGGGTGACAAGTGCTATGATGTGAGGTGTGGTGAGGACTGAGTGCAGACGGGCATGGAGAGTGTGTGCAGCTAGAGGACCAGGAAGAGGAAGATGCCCCACTTGGGGGGAATTTGCAATGAGAGTGACTTCTGCTCAGTAAGGCAATCAGAATTACATCTCCTTCCAAACGATTGAAACCTTGTGTTTAGGTGGTTGAAAACTGAACGGAAAAGCCTTCGGCTCTGTGATGATACTAGTGACCAGTGGAGATGATGAGCAAATCACCAACTGCTTCCTCACTGCTGTAAGCAGTGGTTCCACTATCCATACCATAGCCCTGGGTCCTTCTGATTTGGGGCAATCTGTACATAGGAATTAAAAAACTTTAAGATCAGGAACCACGATTTTCTTATCACTGACTCCCCTGTGCCTAGTAAAGAGTATATAACATTTAACAGTTGCTTCAGAAATGTTTGCTGAAGGGATGAGTACATAAATGAATACAATGGTCAAGGCTGGGGGACTTCAGCATCATCTGAACAATTTCTAACACCATCCCTATCCATTCTGGGACTGTCTTATCTACAGCCATTGTGACCCTTGGATTTTCCAATCAAAATAAGCATTTCTGGCTGCTGCCTATATTCTTACTAGACCTTAAGTATGAATATCAATTGAGGTCAAAGGTATGTTTTAAGAATAATAGAGTACATCTAAATCAGCCTAAGTTTGGATTCGATGTTGAGGGTACAACCATTTGTTAAATATCTAGTAGCAAGCAGAACACAAATACAATTGTTGATGCCTATAGGCAAGTGCTTCTCAGCCTTGGCTGCCCATTGAACTTACCTGGAAATTCAAAAATTCTGATATCTGGGTCTCATCCTAGAGATTCTGTTTTAATTTATTTTGGATATGAGCTGGCCATTACAATTTTTAAAGTTCCTGTCTGATTGTAATGTATAGCCACTGCTCTAGGTCCTTTTCTTGGCCACTTAGTGGATCCCAGGAGTAAGGATCTCACACAGTACTGTTCTCCCATATCCTCTATGATGGACGCTGTTCTAAATTAGAGGCATCTTGTAGTGATTTGAACAGGAAGAAGCCCTATCCATGAGTAAGCTGGCAATGGCATGTAGGGTGACAAGTGCTATGATGTGAGGTGTGGTGAGGACTGAGTGCAGACGGGCATGGAGAGTGTGTGCAGCTAGAGGACCAGGAAGAGGAAGATGCCCCACTTGGGGGGAATTTGCAATGAGAGTGACTTCTGCTCAGTAAGGCAATCAGAATTACATCTCCTTCCAAACGATTGAAACCTTGTGTTTAGGTGGTTGAAAAACTGAATGGAAAAGCCTTCGGCTCTGTGATGATACTAGTGACCAGTGGAGATGATGAGCAAATCACCAACTGCTTCCTCACTGCTGTCAGCAGTGGTTCCACTATCCATACCATAGCCCTGGGTCCTTCTGCAGTCAAGAACTTAGAGGAACTATCACATCTTACAGGTAAGTAAATTTCTGTAAACATATTTCAGAGCATTTCGTTTCGACTTGAATATTCAAAGAACTGCAATGAAACTCATATAATGCCAACAAAGTACACGGCTTATTTGAAAAAATATAAACAGTTTTCTTAGGAAAAAAAAAGCACAAAAAAATAAGTGCTAAATTCTGGCAAAAATTTGCTGACGTTTTTTATGCTTTCCTTAGAAACTGCTGATTATATACATCTAATGAAAATATTATTACTACTTCTTTGTTAAACCAACCTGAGCATGTATAATAATGGAGCTAAAGCTATGTTTAAATTCACCAACTTATATGATAAGGTCACATACAGTATTTTATATATATATCTTTTTTGTTTTAAATGAAACATAAGATAATTTATATTATATTCCTATAGTCAATAAAAATGGGTATGTTAACTTAAAAATTAGATTTTATTGAATTATGGTTGAAAATAATGTTTTCAGAATGTAAATGTAAATATATAGCAATATAAATAGGTAGCAGGGGCTTCCCTAGTGGTCCAGTGGGTAAGGACACCGCCTTGCAGTGCAAGGGGCGCCGGTTCGACCCCTGGCCTGGGAAGATCCCACATGCTGCAGAGCGGCTGGACCGATGTGTCCAATTACTGAGCCGGAGCTCTGGGGTGCATGCGCCCAGAGCCAGTGCTCTGTGACGACAGAGGCCACTGTGATGGGAGGCCCACACGGGCCAAGGAACAAAGATTGATGAAAATAGATAAATGAAAGACCAATAGAAGTGGCCCACCCGCCCCCTCCCTCCCCAACCCGCCACCCCCCTCCAAAAATAAATAAATAAATAAATAAATAGGTAGCAATTAACTTAGATTATCTAGGAATTACCTTCATTAAATATTTATTGAATTCAATAAATATTTATTGAGTTTTTATTGCATACTAGACAAAGGCCTACACCCTACAATTACAGCCATGAATAGAACAGAAAAAGCCACCTGCCTTAGCTGCTCACTCACCACAGACTGCATAGGATGGCTTGCATACCAAGTCAAGCACAGCTCCTGCTTTCCCCAAATTCACCCTGTTAAACAAAGGAAGTTTGTTACAAAAGGCCTATCATTTCATCTTTTGTTTTACTTTTCATTTTAATTGCCAACATCCCAATCATGTATTTCAGGAGGTTTAAAGTTCTTTGTTCCAGATAAGTCCAAGTCCAATAGCATGATTGATGCTTTCAGTAGAATTTCCTCTGGAACTGGAGACATTTTTCGACAACATATTCAGGTCAGAATTTCCTCCATATTATATTTACGGGTGGGGGAGAGAGAGGAGGGAGCAAGAGAAGTAGATGAACTGTGCTAACTGCCTCATTGAGCTTATTTGAATACGTAATAGTCTTTGTTAAATTAAAAGAAAGCTTTTAAGGAGCTTCTTGACATCACTAGAACTGAATGTCTACACTTCTCAGGCCTACAAGTCATTTTCTGTAATTGCTATTTCAGCTTTCCACGGTCTATAGCAGAGCTTGCTCTTTTCTTATGGTGCAAAATGGGGTTGGGGTGGGACCCAGAATTAGAATAAGAATCATTGGATTTAGTTTTAGTTCCAACTTTCCATCAGTCAGAATCCATTTCACTTTTGCTTCTGTAAAAACTTCCTTGAAGTCCTCCCTCATATAAAAAGTACCAACTATTTCATTCCATTCTAGAAATTCCTATAAGTCTCTCCAACTACCACAATTTGATTTTGTGCACAAAATCTTTCTTTAATTAAGCCAGTTTTTCCAAAGGCCCATTTATTTTTGAAGTACTTTAAAGATATTTTGAACATGAATGAATAATGTTTTAAATAAAACTTCACCTGCCATTCTCTCACAGATGGCAAGTTAACCGCCCAAGTTAATGATTTGATGGGAGTAATAAAGTCACTAAAGTATTATAAGAAACCATTTAACATGAAATTATGTGTACACAGTAAAGGCAGTAACCACAATTCTATCATTAGATGTGGAAAAAGATGAATTTTAAATGATAATTTATATTTTAGATTAGACTACAAGTGGCTCTTCTGAATAATCTTTCTACCTTTTATTTTCTCTTTAATAATATATAATAAAAATAATTGTTTAAAAACGTAAAAGAGGGGCTTCCCTGGTAGCTCAATGGTAAAGAGCTCGCCTGCCAAGGCAGGAGACACAGGTTCAGTCCCTGATCCTGGAAGATCCCACATGTTGTGGAACAACTAAGCCTGTGAGCTACAACTCAGGAGCCTGGGCTCTAGAGCCTCAGAGCTGTAACTATGGAGTCCATGTACAACAACTACAGAAGCTTGTGAGCCTTAGAGCCTGAGTTCCACAAGAGAAGTCATCGCAACAAGAAGTCTGCTCACCTCAACTAGAGAGTAACACTCACTCCCTGCAACTAGAGAAGAGCCTGTTGCAGCAGTGAAAACCCAGAAGAGCCAAAATTAAATTTAAAAAAAAAGTAAAAGAAAAAATTTAACAAAACATTGTTCATATGACTCAAATTAGTTCCAGACTTGGTCACTTGTCCCCAGTTCTTTGCATGTCATTAGCCCCACTAGCGCGTGGGCAGAAACTACATTTAATCCTCCTCAATGGTTCAGAGCCCAGCACGGAATGTGGCACAGTAATCAGCAGTCTAGGAACACCTGTTAAATTGGTTTGAGCAAATAATCTACAATGTCTCTGCTGTCATTCACCAATAAAATTCTTATATTCTTTACAAGTCTGAGCAATTTTACAGTGTTGCTCAGACTTGTAAATACTTGTTGTATTTATTTAATAAATATACATTTCTGGAGTTAGGTATAGACTTCGATCCTTTGGGAATGCACAGCGATTAAACACAGGGGCTCGGGGTCAGCCAGCCTGGGCTCTGTGCCCATTTCACCTTCATGCTGTGTGACACTGGACAGCTTCATTCCCTAAGTCTCAGTCGCTTCATCTGTGCAATATTGGTGACAACAGCACTCCTCTCACACGGCATTCATAAGGACTGGATAAGATAATACATGTAAGGCATGTAGCTCAGTGCCTGGCATCTGTATGCACTTTGTACATGGTACACACACACACAAGTGCCTACACAGACTAAGAGCACACAGCTTAAATCACGACTAAGTGATTTTTTTAAAAATGTACCAAACCTGACAGAAACCCACATCTGATTCTCATTATAATACGTATAGGTATCTGGACAGATTATATACAAATTAATTAGAGCACATTCACAACAAAAGTAAAAAAAAAAAAGCTTGTGTACTAACTATAAAAATATTTTATATCTATTGTACCTATTACACTTTGCTTAAGCAAGGCATTTTTATATGAAAAATAATTTATGTATATATAGAACATGTCAGAATTAAATGGCTTTTATTTTTGCCAATTCATTTTTACTGTCAAAAAAATAAAGATAGAATGATTATGGATATGCTAGAAATTTTCACATATATAATATTCTGAACAGCTTGAAAGTACAGGTGAAAATGTCGAACCTCACCATCAACTGAAGAACACTGTGGCTGTGGATGACAGTGTGGGCAACGATACGACATTTCTGGTCACCTGGCAGAGTGGTGGTCCTCCTGAGATTGTAGTATTTGATCCTAATGGGAGAAAATACCACACAGATGATTTTATCACCAATCTAGCTTTCCAGACTGCTCGCCTCTGGATTCCAGGAACTGCTAAGGTAGGTGTTATAGGCTTGTTCATAGTGGCAACATTTAATCAAGCACATGACTTCCAAATGAATCACAGAATTAAATGTATTATGTAAAGGAAGTTGTATTCCAATATACCAAAATTTTACTTTAAATTTATGAGGAATTTTGTGAATTTAAAATTTAAGAGAAACAACTAAGGTATGTTCAAAACTTTAAATAATGGATACCAAAGGCTTCCCACTTCAACAGTGAGAATTAGTACTTATGTAATACAAATAAACTTTGCTTCCTTCTTTACAAAGCCTATATAGAATACTTATCTATGTACACTTAGAAAAAAAAACCCTCTACTTAGAATTGAAAACATAAATGCATTCTATATACATGCTTTTGAACACCTCCTACATGCAGGGTCTTGTTCTAGGTGCTTTACAATAAAATGCCATAATGGGAATAAGAACAGGGCATCTAGAGCACACAGGAGGCATGTGCAGGCAGTAGAAGGAGAATGCTTCCTGAAAGTGAAGACATCAAAATGGCAATACGGAAATAGGGGGCCAGAGATGTGAATGACATTCTGGGCAGGGGAAACAGCACATAAAAAGGTTCAAAGAAACAAACTACGACTTTTCATAGAACTACAAGTACTCGCTTGAAGTGGATGCAATATAGAGTAACATATAAATATTTTATATCTATTGAACCTATTACACTTTGCTTAAGCAAGGCATTTTAATATGAAAAATAATTTATGTATATATAGAACATGTCAGAATTAAATGGCTTTTATTTTTGCCAATTCATTTTTACTGTCAAAAAAATAAAGATAGAATGATTATGGATATGCTAGAAATTTTCACATATATAATATTCTGAACAGCTTGAAAGTACAGGTGAAAATGTCGAACCTCACCATCAACTGAAGAACACTGTGGCTGTGGATGACAGTGTGGGCAACGATACGACATTTCTGGTCACCTGGCAGAGTGGTGGTCCTCCTGAGATTGTAGTATTTGATCCTAATGGGAGAAAATACCACACAGATGATTTTATCACCAATCTAGCTTTCCAGACTGCTCGCCTCTGGATTCCAGGAACTGCTAAGGTAGGTGTTATAGGCTTGTTCATAGTGGCAACATTTAATCAAGCACATGACTTCCAAATGAATCACAGAATTAAATGTATTATGTAAAGGAAGTTGTATTCCAATATACCAAAATTTTACTTTAAATTTATGAGGGAATTTTGTGAATTTAAAATTTAAGAGAAACAACTAAGGTATGTTCAAAACTTTAAATAATGGATACCAAAGGCTTCCCACTTCAACAGTGAGAATTAGTACTTATGTAATACAAATAAACTTTGCTTCCTTCTTTACAAAGCCTATATAGAATACTTATCTATGTACACTTAGAAAAAAAAACCCTCTACTTAGAATTGAAAACATAAATGCATTCTATATACATGCTTTTGAACACCTCCTACATGCAGGGTCTTGTTCTAGGTGCTTTACAATAAAATGCCATAATGGGAATAAGAACAGGGCATCTAGAGCACACAGGAGGCATGTGCAGGCAGTAGAAGGAGAATGCTTCCTGAAAGTGAAGACATCAAAATGGCAATACGGAAATAGGGGGCCAGAGATGTGAATGACATTCTGGGCAGGGGAAACAGCACATAAAAAGGTTCAAAGAAACAAACTACGACTTTTCATAGAACTACAAGTACTCGCTTGAAGTGGATGCAATATAGAGTAACATATAAATTGGAGATTTAGGGGAAGACAAGAGGAGGAAGTGATGAGGCTATTCAGATATACAGGAGTCAGTAAAAGGAGTAGGTAAAGGAACCACTGACAGTTGTAAGGAACGTGGTGGATTGGTCAAATCCACTCTTGAACTGCCTGGATGCAATCCCCTCTGAGGGCTGTTGGCCTTCACCTCCCCTCGTCCCACCCACCCAGATCACTGTCCAAAGCCTCTGCTTGGCCTTCCGCCCTCTGCACTAGCATCCTTCCCTTCAATCATTTTTATTAGAGTGATCCTCCTGCAGCACAAATCTCATCAAATCTGAGTCCCATTCAAAACTCCCTGATATGCATGTGTTTATTATTATATACCAAGCCTTTTACTTTCTGGCTTCTGCCATAACTTATCTGTTTTTTAGATTATTTTTAATTTAAAATTTTACTTTGTATATAATTTTAAAGGGGTGGCTCAGCTGGTAAAGAATCCACCTTCACTGCAGGAGACCTGGGTTTGATCCCTAGGTTGGGAAGATTCCCTGGAGAAGGGATAGTCTACCCATTCCAGCATTCTTGCCTCAATAATTCCATGACTTGTTCATGGGTCGCAAAGAGTTGGACATAACTGAGCAACTTAAACTTGCATATACAGTTCTTACAAAAGATTGGCTATATTCCCCATATTGCACATCGTTGAGCCTATCCTATATCCTACTTTGTACCTTCCATTCCCCACCCCCACGCTTGCCCCCCAAAGCCTAAGGCTCTGCCCCTACTTAACTTTTCTTCAAACTCATTATGCCTTTCTATATACATGCTTTTGAACACATCCTACATGCAGGGTCTTGTTCTATTTTAAAATGCCATAATGGGAATAAGAACAGGGCATCTAGAGCACACAGGAGGCATGTGCAGGCAGTAGAAGGAGAATGCTTCCTGAAAGTGAAGACATCAAAATGGCAATACGGAAATAGGGGGCCAGAGATGTGAATGACATTCTGGGCAGGGGAAACAGCACATAAAAAGGTTCAAAGAAACAAACTACGACTTTTCATAGAACTACAAGTACTCGCTTGAAGTGGATGCAATATAGAGTAACATATAAATTGGAGATTTAGGGGAAGACAAGAGGAGGAAGTGATGAGGCTAGACAGATATACAGGAGTCAGTAAAAGGAGTAGGTAAAGGAACCACTGACAGTTGTAAGGAACGTGGTGGATTGGTCAAATCCACTCTTGAACTGCCTGGATGCAATCCCCTCTGAGGGCTGTTGGCCTTCACCTCCCCTCGTCCCACCCACCCAGATCACTGTCCAAAGCCTCTGCTTGGCCTTCCGCCCTCTGCACTAGCATCCTTCCCTTCAATCATTTTTATTAGAGTGATCCTCCTGCAGCACAAATCTCATCAAATCTGAGTCCCATTCAAAACTCCCTGATATGCATGTGTTTATTATTATATACCAAGCCTTTTACTTTCTGGCTTCTGCCATAACTTATCTGTTTTTTAGATTATTTTTAATTTAAAATTTTACTTTGTATATAATTTTAAAGGGGTGGCTCAGCTGGTAAAGAATCCACCTTCACTGCAGGAGACCTGGGTTTGATCCCTAGGTTGGGAAGATTCCCTGGAGAAGGGATAGTCTACCCATTCCAGCATTCTTGCCTCAATAATTCCATGACTTGTTCATGGGTCGCAAAGAGTTGGACATAACTGAGCAACTTAAACTTGCATATACAGTTCTTACAAAAGATTGGCTATATTCCCCATATTGCACATCGTTGAGCCTATCCTATATCCTACTTTGTACCTTCCATTCCCCAGCCCCAAGCTTGTCTCTCAGCTTTTCTCCCAAACGCCTAAGGCTCTGCCCCTACTTAACTTTTCTTCAAACTCATTATGCTCTTTCCACACCTGTGCACAAGGACCAGGAACACTTTACCTACTTCTGGCTGCTTTTGCCTGACCTCTTTGTCTGGATTAGGCGCCCTGTACCAAAACTCTTATTACATCTGCAGAGAAGTTTTCTGCATGGAATTTCTGCCATGTGTCTGTTACTAATGGTATGATTACAAAAAATGAAGAAAACAAAACAGAAAAAAAACAGGTAATCTTGTTGCTTGAATTGTGACTTCATTGGCAAATGGTAAAACACGTGAATCCTAGTGAAGAAGGCTAGGTAGCATATGCTGTCATCTTAATTTTATAGTCAAACCTTAGCCCATTGTTCTCTCTCTCCTTTCTCCTGCTCCACTGTGTTCCTCCCATTACTTCCAGGGTTTAAGGAGGAGCAGCAGGAATGAAGAAAAAAGAGAATACTTATGTAAAAATGTATCAAAAGAATAAATTTCTGCTACATTTGTAATTGAAGGGCTTTTTTTCTCTTTTTAGACATTCTTTTTTTTTTTTGCAAATTTCCTCCAAGCAGCCCAGACAGATAAAGAGAATAGCATCTAGCAATATTTCTGTAACTCAACATAGACTTTATGAAATCCTGATCTATTAAAAATTAGTGTTCATTTTCTTGATCCTTTAGAGTGTGCATGCTAAGTCACTTCAGTTGTGTCTGACTCTTTGCGAAACTATGAACCGTAGCCTGCCAGGCTCCTCTGTTCATGGGATTCTCCAGGCAAGAATACTGGAGTGGGTTTCCATGCCCTCCTCCAGGGGATCTTCCCAACTCAGGAATCAAATCCACATCTCTTACATCTACCTGTATTGACAGGCGAGTTCTTTGACCACTAGTGCCTCTTGGGAAGCTCTCCTTATAGTGCATGTGGAGTTTGTTGCTGAGATTTCTGGTTTGGGGAATATTGAAGGAAGTGGAGGGAAAGAAGGATACTGTTTCCTTTTAGTTCAGGTTATCCACATAAATCACAATTGTCCATTTAATTTGCTGTAATTTTCTCCAGTATGTAAAATGAATAAAAACACTGAACCGCCTTTTGGGTGAAGAGCTTAGATTAATGTTTGCCAAACACTTTGAAACTGGACACTTACCATTATTCTTTTAAAAATGTGAATCAAGATGTGTCCTTCTCCGCAAATAAATTCAGGGTCTAATTCTTTAAAGAAAAAGTGGGTTGCGTAGCGAGAGGCAGGTAAATACTGATTTCAGTTATTCTTAACCAATATTACTCTTCTTGACATTCTTTTGTATTATTTTAGAAAATTCAGTATCAACAAAACAAGAACAAAAAGCCCTCGGAAGTTAGGTTTACACTTTCAAATAAGGGTTGATTTTCTTCCTAACAAATTAGGTCTTTATTTTGCAGCCTGGGCTATGGACTTACACACTGAACAATACCCACCATTCTCCTCAAGCCTTGAGAGTGACAGTGACCTCTCGTGCCTCTGGCTCAGTCATGCCCCCTGCCACTGTGGAAGCCTTTGTGGAAAGAGACAGCACTCATTTTCCTCATCCCTTGATGATTTATGCAATTGTGAGAAAGGGGTTTTATCCCATTCTCAATGCCACTGTAACGGCTACAATTGAGCCACAGACTGCAGATCCTGTTGTGCTGAAACTTTTCGATGATGGAGCAGGTAACAAGGAACGCCATGTCATTTCTCATGTTCTTAAGAGCTGTTCTGTTGCTGTGATATCCATATTAAGCTTATTTTTAAAAGTCTTCCTGTTTACTTATTTTTTCTCACCCAACCTTATGAGATTCTCAAATTCTCATAGTCATTGACATACTAAGTAGCTATGGGTCTCCATCTGTACGTGAAAGCAAAAAGGGAACTTGGGAAAACAGAGTCTCCTCGAGGCTCCTCAGAGTGGCTGTGTGTGAGCAAAATGGGGGGAGGGAAGTTGCTCAACATTCAGGTCTTGCTTCCACCTGCCCTGTAACACTGACCACATTCAGTAAGGCCATTCGGGACTAGGCATGCCCGCATTCTTCTTGGATTCAGCAGTTTTACTATTCACTGAAATAACTGGACGGGACAATTAAATAGCAAATGAAAACCCCAAAATGGTGATACCTGAGCTTGTGACCTGTGAGCTGACTATAGACTGTTCTCTAGCCAAGTAGCTCGGTTGATACGAGAGCATACCCAGTGCCAAAACCAAACCTTACTTCAAAGTACTTCTCTACATAGACAGAGTTCAGAGTTTCATTATCATACCTCACAGATAGCACAGCATTAAACTAGGCAAACAGCAGCAGCTGGGCTCTTTCTGACTAACTTGGTGTTAACTTTTAAAAATACTCTTTCATTGTTTTATCTTTCCTGTTCTGCTTGTTTCCTAAACTATATTCTCAGAATTATAATAGACTTCAAGGTTTACATTGGCAGCCCCAATGTTTGATCTACCAATAAAATCATATTCCTTCCCTTTTCTGTTTCAAAGATAAAATTTTTTCAAGAGTCTTATGCTTGATAATTAATTAGTATTTTGCCATGGAAATCCTGTGTCAAATTTATGAAACAAAAGTTCATTTAAAGGATTTTAGTACCAGTCCACCTCAGGCGATACTAGACAAGTTATTTTGTTTTGCCTACTGGAATGGATCCAAATAAACTTCTCAGCCTCTGGTTGCTTTTCCCTGGCCACACCTTTCACTTCTTGTATATAGTTCAAAAATATATTTGGGCTGGCCTGGAGAACAGATTCTGCTTCTTGGGAAAGAGAACTTCAATATCTCAATAGGCTTTTATAGTTATTTCCTGGAACCACTTTATTTATTTGATGTCAAAATTTATATCCTGACGAAAGAAAACAATGGAAAGGTTGTTTAAACATCAAGGTGCAAATTTAGGTTTTCCCACACTAGCATATAGTCTTTTAATACTTATTTTTATAATGGAAATGCAATTTATCAGCTAATAAATAAATAAGCAATAATAAAATTTATACTTATAAAATGTCTTACAATTTTAAATGTACTTTCTTATGCATACTCTCAAGTAATTATCACAGTCACTCTGTGAGGTGTTATCCTCATTTTATAGATGAGAAAACTGAGGCTCAGGAGGATCAACTACTAAGTGGCAGATTCAGACCTTAAAACAAGTCCCCAGACATCCCAGCCAGTGTTCTTTCCCATTTCTTTCTGACTCAGCAATTAAAAGTGATGGCAGTGGTAACCATGACAGGAAGAGAGCTTGCTTGACCATTTCTCAACAAAGATAGACCTTATTAATAATCAAAACACTAAATATTAAGATCTGATTTCTTTCCAGTAGATAAAAAAAGTTTTCTACTGTGATCATAAAGTGCTTAGCATTTTTATTTTAATAAAATATACTACTTTTCTCATGTTAAGGAGCAGCCCTGCCTCTCTACTGGAGATTCTAGAGCCATTAGTGATGATGCAATGCACGATTGGGTGTGCAGTGTGAGAACTGAACTGACTCTAGAGTAGGGCAAGCTGCTTGCCTATGTGGTCATCTGCACTTGAAATGTGAACATGATCTGTGGGTTAAGCTGCACCTCCTACAGCTGCCCTAGAGTCTAGGCCTTGCTGCCTTTTGGTGACAGACTTGGTTTGGAACTAAATGGCTCTCTGAGGACCAATGCAAAAGGAAAGAAGTATAGCAGGCTTTTAGAATGCCTCCTGGAGCAAGGCACACCCTGCTGAAGTGAATAGACTCAAAGCCTGCCATACTCCAAGCCAGTGAGCCTCTTCAAATCTAGAACAGCAGTTCCGTGTATCCTCTAATGAAGAAATTAAATAATTTCTCACTATTATATTAACTACCAAAGTTCTTTTCATCATGGATTCTGGGTGTTCATAAGCACTGAATTGTATGAATTTTATAGTTATTTCCTGGAACCACTTTATTTATTTGATGTCAAAATTTATATCCTGACGAAAGAAAACAATGGAAAGGTTGTTTAAACATCAAGGTGCAAATTTAGGTTTTCCCACACTAGCATATAGTCTTTTAATACTTATTTTTATAATGGAAATGCAATTTATCAGCTAATAAATAAATAAGCAATAATAAAATTTATACTTATAAAATGTCTTACAATTTTAAATGTACTTTCTTATGCATACTCTCAAGTAATTATCACAGTCACTCTGTGAGGTGTTATCCTCATTTTATAGATGAGAAAACTGAGGCTCAGGAGGATCAACTACTAAGTGGCAGATTCAGACCTTAAAACAAGTCCCCAGACATCCCAGCCAGTGTTCTTTCCCATTTCTTTCTGACTCAGCAATTAAAAGTGATGGCAGTGGTAACCATGACAGGAAGAGAGCTTGCTTGACCATTTCTCAACAAAGATAGACCTTATTAATAATCAAAACACTAAATATTAAGATCTGATTTCTTTCCAGTAGATAAAAAAAGTTTTCTACTGTGATCATAAAGTGCTTAGCATTTTTATTTTAATAAAATATACTACTTTTCTCATGTTAAGGAGCAGCCCTGCCTCTCTACTGGAGATTCTAGAGCCATTAGTGATGATGCAATGCACGATTGGGTGTGCAGTGTGAGAACTGAACTGACTCTAGAGTAGGGCAAGCTGCTTGCCTATGTGGTCATCTGCACTTGAAATGTGAACATGATCTGTGGGTTAAGCTGCACCTCCTACAGCTGCCCTAGAGTCTAGGCCTTGCTGCCTTTTGGTGACAGACTTGGTTTGGAACTAAATGGCTCTCTGAGGACCAATGCAAAAGGAAAGAAGTATAGCAGGCTTTTAGAATGCCTCCTGGAGCAAGGCACACCCTGCTGAAGTGAATAGACTCAAAGCCTGCCATACTCCAAGCCAGTGAGCCTCTTCAAATCTAGAACAGCAGTTCCGTGTATCCTCTAATGAAGAAATTAAATAATTTCTCACTATTATATTAACTACCAAAGTTCTTTTCATCATGGATTCTGGGTGTTCATAAGCACCTTGAAATTGTATGAATGTGTTTGTATATGTGTGATAGGGACAGAATAGAATAGGTAGTTGTAAAGTCCTAGTAGGGGACTATAAGTAGAAAGGTAAAACCTAAGAAAAGTTGGGAGGCCAGTAAATTAACGACAACTCAAGAAAGCTGCTCCAGGGATTCTCTGGTGGTCCAGTGGGTAAGGACACCGCCTTGCAGTGCAAGGGGCGCCGGTTCGATCCCTGGCCTGGGAAGATCCCACGTGCTGCGGAGCAGCTGGACCCATGTGTCTAATTACCGCGCCGGAGCTCAGGAGCGCATGTGCCCAGAGCCAGTGCTCTGCGACGACAGAGGCCACTGCGATGGGAGGCCCACATGGGCCAAAGAACAAAGATGGATGAAAATAGATAAATGAAAGACCAGTAGAAGTGGCCCGCCCACCCCACTCCCTCCCCAACCCATCCCATTCCCCCCGCAAAAATGTTTAAAAAAAAAAAGAAAGAAAGCTGCTCCTTATTCAATAAAGCAGGCTTAACTAAGTATAAACAGCTAATGAAAGACGAGCTAGCAAAGGAGGAGCTAATGATGTATGCCTTACATCTGCATCTACGTCTACTTAAAGAAGGAGGTCTTCTACCTTCCCACATATATATATTGCTGCCCACCCAATCGGGAGAGCAGCAGAGCTTTCCCGCCTGCTGGCTTGCACCTCGTACAAGTGACCTATCCTAATCAATTCACTTCTTGCCTATCACTCTGCCTCTCGCTGAATTCCTTCTGCGTTGAAGCACAAAGAACCTGAGCCTCAGTGGGTCCAGACGTTGGGGGAGTGCTGGATTAAGTCCCAGCCGCGTGGGTTCAAGTCCCAAGCAGGGTTTGATCACATCTGTGCCCCGGCATTAAGTCTCAATCTGAGGTAGAACACTTTCATGTGCATATATATTTGTTCACTGGGAGCAGAAAATTTTATCTCAAAAGGATCTGTGACTATAAACAGGCTTAAGAACATGCTTGGTTTTTTGTTAAAACCTAGTACTAAGGTGATTAAATGCTTTATTAACACTGAAGCAGGTAAAACTCATTCACTTTTCAAAAATAATTTTCAGAGGCTAAAAAATCACAAGGAGAAATTACAGGGTCACTGGAACTTTTACTCACCTGATAATATCAAGAACGGCTATGAGCATGACTGCATGCACTGAAGATTGGAAAAATAAGGGGAATAGATCTTTTCTAATGATTGAATTAAATGTTAGTAATCAACCGTGATAAGTACTAACATTGAGTTTTTTTATATATAAACAGGTGCTGATGTTATAAAAAATGATGGAATTTACTCAAGGTATTTTTTCTCCTTTGCTGTAAACGGTAGATACAGCTTGAAAGTGCATGTCAGTCATTCTCCCAGCATAAGCACCCTAGCCGGCTCTGTTCTAGGAAGTCACACTATGTATGTACCAGGTTACATAACCAATGGTAAGAATCACTAGCACTGCTCTTTGAATAACATCATTTAATGTGTATATTTCTGTGTGTGTGTGTGTGTGTGTGTATTAGAGAGAGAGGTGAATTTCAAAATTCTTTTCTGTATGTCAAAGCATGGCTTTTTGATTATATCTTCTATCCTCAGTTGTTTATGGTAGTCAATAACAGGAAGACAGTAGGGAATTTCCAGATTTTTCTTGCCTTTGTTTTAGTCATTATTCTGACCTATTGTGCATGTCTTATCAGAATTACTACAAAGAGATTTACTGAGTTTTCTGAGTTCACGCTCCTGTGTTTCCTCTACAGAGCTTTAGGCAAGAGGAAGAGGCCAAAAGTTATTAGCAATTTAAAGAAGGAAGCAAACAGCCCAAACAATCCACAAAGGAAATGAGTTTCTGGAAGAATTTCAGTGTGGATATTAAAAAAGCGAGGGCTTCCCAAAGATGTTCTGCCCTCCTTCAAGTTAAAAGTGCCAAATACATAGAAGATATACATCTTTTATAAACACCATTATTACAGTAGTTCCTGATAGGAAGCAATGGTTAAAGTATAACAAATAGAAATATGCTGTAGTCTTTAAACATAATTTCAAAAAATGTTTAGAATCATTCTTATTTGCAAAACAGCAGAATCTTTAAGGATACTTTTCATGTATTTTAGCAGCTATAACCAATCATTTAGACTATTCTATTACATGATTATATATTTTTATAGTATATGTACTTTTCAGTAGAAAACAATTAAGATGCTACAGTGGATCTGTACCTCCTGATATTTTCAGTGTTGCTTAGAATACAACTTGCTCTCGCTTATATTTAAAATGATTTGGATTACTTCAGTGGGCTTCCCTGGTGGCTCAGTTGATAAGGAGTCTGAAAACTAATGTAAATCAATTTGCAAGGTAACTCAGTTTTACTTCAAAGTTATGATTTTTTATCTAGGTGTAATACTTTATTTCTAAATAGATATTTCCTCTTTTATATTATACATCAAACATTTTTGAAGGCCTACTAGGTGGCAGGCTTAGTCCTAAGAACTTGGGATACCAGGTGGAATAAGGCTTGAATCCTATCAAGGAGCTTGCAAGCTACTGACACGTTTGACTAGTCTAGTCATGAATTTCAAGGATGTAAATATCAACATTTAGTGTACACTATGAATAGAAAAGTCATATTCAACTCTGCTTTCATCTGTGGACTTCTTGTAGGCCCTTGATGACACAGAAAGAAAACTTTAGATTTCTCCAAGCACGCCCAGCTCGTGTAACATTCATTTGTCAGCTCATTTCCAGCTGATGACCCTGAGCGTGTACTGCACTGGAAATGAGAGCTGCTCTGTTTGCACACCACCAAGTCTCCAGACACAGCAGCATTTCTTCTCTTCCTCTCCTCCCAGTGCCTTGCTGGATCTCCTCTGGATTCCACCCAGTCTATTCATTCAGGGTCCTTGAGAACCCTTGCTTGCATGTTCCCACACTACTGACCCTTCTGAACACCATTCAGGAACATTAACAAATATTTCTGTTGGTCCTTCAGCCATTGTCCACCTCTTTACTCCCTGTCATCCAGTTCCTTTAGTTAAACCTAAATCTGCAAACTGTACCTCTCAGCTCCAGTTTACTACTCGCCTCACTGCAATCAGACCTTCAGCTGCATCACTCTGCTGGAACTGCTTTGGTCCTAGTCACCAGTGACCACCTCCTGTTAAGTCCAAAAGCTGATTGATTTCTTTTCTGTCATTCTCTGGTTTCTATTGGTACCATGCTGTCCTGATAACCTCTTATTTGCTGGAGTTTTTATCTTTAGGCTCTTTTTCCACCTTCTCATTTTCTATTAAGCTTCCAAGTGTTGGCAATTATCACAGCTTAGTCTTAACCTTCTCACTCTTCTTTTTCTTTTTTTTTTTTTAAGATTTATTTTTATTTATTTATTTTGAGTGGGGGTCGGGTTGGGGAGGGAAGGGAGCGGGCGGGCCACTTCTATTGGTCTTTCATTTCTCCATTTTCATCCTTCTTTGTTCTTTGGCCCGTGTGGGCCTCCCATCGCAGTGGTGTCTGTCGTCGCAGAGTCGTCGCAGAGCGCCGGCTCTGGGCGCATGCGCTCCAGAGCTCCGGCTCGGTAATTGGACACATCGGTTCAGCCGCTCCGCGGCACGTGGGATCTTCCCAGGCCAGGGATCGAACCGGCGCCCCTTGCACTGCAAGGCGGTGTCCTTACCCACTGGACCACCAGGGGAAGCCCCTTTCTCACTCTTCAAACTGCAGCCACACTGCCTGAGTTTGAAGCCTAGTTCCTTCAGTTCCTAGTTGTGTGACTTTGGGCTAGTCACTCAGCCTCTGTGTGTTTCAGTTTTATCATCTATAAATGTCCACTCCTCAGCACTGCTGAAAAATTTAAATAGTTGAGACATGGAAGGTACTTTAAAAAGTGCCTAACATATAGCAGGCACTCAGTAAATGCTATTTATTTCTACAGCGGAAATTTTTTTTTAAATTCTTTTAATTAATTTATTTATTTATGGCTATTCTGGGTTTTCACTGCTGCCACAGGCTCTTCTCTAGTTGTAGGGAGTAGGGTTACTCTCTAGTTGAGGTGAGCAGGCTTCTTGTTGCAGTGACTTCCCTTGTTGTGGAACCTGGGCTCTAGGGCACATGGGTTTCAGTCACTGCAGCACATGGGCTCAATAGTTGCGGCTCCGAGGCTCTAGAGCACAGGCTCAATAGTTGTGGCTCACGGGCTTAGTTGCTCCGCACCATGTGGAATCCTCCTGGATCAGGGATCAAACCCATGTCTCCTGAATTGGCACATGAACTCTTTACCACCGAGTTCCCAGGGAAGTCCAGAAAAATTCTTACTAGGTAATCTCATTAACCTACATGACTGTAATAACATCTATGTGCCTATAATGGGTTGGGAAGATACCATGGAGGAGGGCATGGCAACCCACTCCAGTATTCATGCCTGGAGAATCCCATTGTCAGAGAAGCCTGGTGAGTTGTATAGTCCATGGGGTCACAAAGAGTCAGACACGACTGAAGCAACTTAGCATGAATGCATATGCCTATAATTTGCAAAATCATAGGTTCAAAATTATTAAACATAACTAAAACCTCTTCCTTGAGTTTAAACTCTATGTCTAACTGGCTCCTGGACATAGTCAATTAGATGATTTACAGGAATAATCATGAACCTTGTAACTTAAATCTATCTTCTCCTCTTAGCCTGTTTCTTTCCATTTGCTGGTATCTTCCCAGGCCAGGGATCGAACCGGCGCCCCTTGCACTGCAAGGCGGTGTCCTTACCCACTGGACCACCAGGGGAAGCCCCTTTCTCACTCTTCAAACTGCAGCCACACTGCCTGAGTTTGAAGCCTAGTTCCTTCAGTTCCTAGTTGTGTGACTTTGGGCTAGTCACTCAGCCTCTGTGTGTTTCAGTTTTATCATCTATAAATGTCCACTCCTCAGCACTGCTGAAAAATTTAAATAGTTGAGACATGGAAGGTACTTTAAAAAGTGCCTAACATATAGCAGGCACTCAGTAAATGCTATTTATTTCTACAGCGGAAATTTTTTTTTAAATTCTTTTAATTAATTTATTTATTTATGGCTATTCTGGGTTTTCACTGCTGCCACAGGCTCTTCTCTAGTTGTAGGGAGTAGGGTTACTCTCTAGTTGAGGTGAGCAGGCTTCTTGTTGCAGTGACTTCCCTTGTTGTGGAACCTGGGCTCTAGATCACATGGGTTTCAGTAGCTGCAACACATGGGCTCAATAGTTGCGGCTCCGAGGCTCTAGAGCACAGGCTCAATAGTTGTGGCTCACCGGCTTAGTTGCTCTGCAGCATGTGGGATCTTCCCGGATCAGGGATCAAACTCATGTCTCCTGCACTGGCAGGCAAACTCTTTACCACCGAGCTACCAGGGAAGTCCAGAAAAATTCTTACTAGGTAATCTCATTAACCTACATGACTGTAATAACATCTATGTGCCTATAATGGGTTGGGAAGATACCATGGAGGAGGGCATGGCAACCCACTCCAGTATTCATGCCTGGAGAATCCCATTGTCAGAGAAGCCTGGTGAGTTGTATAGTCCATGGGGTCACAAAGAGTCAGACACGACTGAAGCAACTTAGCATGAATGCATATGCCTATAATTTGCAAAATCATAGGTTCAAAATTATTAAACATAACTAAAACCTCTTCCTTGAGTTTAAACTCTATGTCTAACTGGCTCCTGGACATAGTCAATTAGATGATTTACAGGAATAATCATGAACCTTGTAACTTAAATCTATCTTCTCCTCTTAGCCTGTTTCTTTCCATTTGCTCATTTTAAGAACCTGGGAGGGGCTTCCCTGGTCCAGTGGGTAAAGAGTCTGCTTTGCAGTGCAAGGGGCGCTGGTTCAATCCCTGGCATGGGAAGATCCCATATGCCACGGAGTGGCTGGACTGGTATGTCCAATTACAAGCCAGTGCTCTGGAACACATGCACCCAGAGCTGGTGCTCTGGCAACAAGAGAGGCCACCCCGATGGGAAGCCCACACAGGCCAAAGAATTAAGATGGATGAAAATAAATAGATGAAGGACCAATAAAAGAGCTCCCCCAACCCCAGAAAAAGAACCTGAGAGCTATCCTTTTTGTTCACCAACTTTCTCTTCTTTACCATTCCATATTCAAATGCATCGCCAGATTTTGCTGATTTTATATCAAAAATGTATCTCAAAATACGTACTTGCCTCCTGTCCACTGCTGTCACAGGGCAAAGCTACCATCTTCTCCCATCTGGACTGTTACAGTGGCCTCCCTGCTTGCTGTTAGAATCCATTCTCCACTTGGAGCAGCCAGAGTCACCTGTCAGACAGCAAAGTGACCATGTCACTGCCCTGCTTCCCCACAGCACATAAGATTAAACTCTAAACCATTACAATGGCCCACGAGGTCCTGCCTGAACTTCTCTCTCCTGTTTTATCTCAAACTATCCTCCTCCTTGCTTTAAATTTGTCTAATTTGCAAAGATTTTCCTTACCTCAGAGGGAACACCACCTGTTCCCTCTGCTTGGAATATTCTTAACCTCCACTCTTCACCTGCCTGACTCTTACTCATCCTTCAGAAAATCTTTAAATGTTACTTGATACCACTCTAAATTGTATGTTGTTTAGTCACTAAGCTGTGTTCGATTTTTGCAACCTCTTGATTGTAGCCTGCCAGGATACTCTGAAACCAAATTTGAGGATGAGCCTGTTGAGTTGTATAGTCCATGGGGTCACAAAGAGTCAGACACGACTGAAGCAACTTAGCATGAATGCATATGCCTATAATTTGCAAAATCATAGGTTCAAAATTATTAAACATAACTAAAACCTCTTCCTTGAGTTTAAACTCTATGTCTAACTGGCTCCTGGACATAGTCAATTAGATGATTTACAGGAATAATCATGAACCTTGTAACTTAAATCTATCTTCTCCTCTTAGCCTGTTTCTTTCCATTTGCTCATTTTAAGAACCTGGGAGGGGCTTCCCTGGTCCAGTGGGTAAAGAGTCTGCTTTGCAGTGCAAGGGGCGCTGGTTCAATCCCTGGCATGGGAAGATCCCATATGCCACGGAGTGGCTGGACTGGTATGTCCAATTACAAGCCAGTGCTCTGGAACACATGCACCCAGAGCTGGTGCTCTGGCAACAAGAGAGGCCACCCCGATGGGAAGCCCACACAGGCCAAAGAATTAAGATGGATGAAAATAAATAGATGAAGGACCAATAAAAGAGCTCCCCCAACCCCAGAAAAAGAACCTGAGAGCTATCCTTTTTGTTCACCAACTTTCTCTTCTTTACCATTCCATATTCAAATGCATCGCCAGATTTTGCTGATTTTATATCAAAAATGTATCTCAAAATACGTACTTGCCTCCTGTCCACTGCTGTCACAGGGCAAAGCTACCATCTTCTCCCATCTGGACTGTTACAGTGGCCTCCCTGCTTGCTGTTAGAATCCATTCTCCACTTGGAGCAGCCAGAGTCACCTGTCAGACAGCAAAGTGACCATGTCACTGCCCTGCTTCCCCACAGCACATAAGATTAAACTCTAAACCATTACAATGGCCCACGAGGTCCTGCCTGAACTTCTCTCTCCTGTTTTATCTCAAACTATCCTCCTCCTTGCTTTAAATTTGTCTAATTTGCAAAGATTTTCCTTACCTCAGAGGGAACACCACCTGTTCCCTCTGCTTGGAATATTCTTAACCTCCACTCTTCACCTGCCTGACTCTTACTCATCCTTCAGAAAATCTTTAAATGTTACTTCTTGATACCACTCTAAATTGTATGTTGTTTAGTCACTAAGCTGTGTTCGATTTTTTGCAACCTCTTGGATTGTAGCCTGCCAGGATACTCTGTCCATTGAATTATCCAGGCAGGAATACTGGAGCGGAGTGCCATCTCCTTCTCTAGGGGATCTTTCTGACCTAGGGATTGAATTTGGGTCTCCTGCATTGGCAGGCATAACACCCTTTTTTACTTCTAATATTTATCTTCTAATATTTTACTTCTAATATTTTATCACAATTTTAAAACATGTGTTTATAAACAGGACTTATAAATTCTATGAGGGATACTGTTTTGTCTATGATTTCTGGCACAGCATATGCCCTCAAAATACTTATTGAATGAATGAATGGATGAATGAATAAAATAACTGCTGAATAAATAAACTTATTTTAAAGATGTAGCAAAGGAAATAAGGTCTTAAGATGTTGATAACCTACAAAACAAGTACCCAAGAGGGTGTAATCTGATTATTTGATGTCAAAAAGAACACAAAGACTGCATTATATCTTGGATGTCACAGGTAATATTCAGATGAATGCCCCAAGAAAATCAGTGAGCAGGAGTGAGGAGGAGCAGAAGTGGGGCTTTAGCCGAATAAGCTCAGGGGGCTCCTTTTCTGTGCTGGGCGTTCCAGCTGAACCACATCCTGATGTATTTCCACCATGCAAAATTATTGACCTGGAAGCTGTAAAAATGGAAGAAGAGGTGATTTTATCTTGGACAGCACCTGGAGAAGACTTTGACCAGGGCCAGGGTAAGTTTCTTGCTTTTATTACTTATTTTTCTACAAGATGGCATTTCCAATATCTATGTCAGGGGTTAGTTAAGTAAAAACAGCTTTAGGAACTTATATGCTGCAAAAGGTTGTCATGAAAAGCTCTAAACCATTACAATGGCCCACGAGGTCCTGCCTGAACTTCTCTCTCCTGTTTTATCTCAAACTATCCTCCTCCTTGCTTTAAATTTGTCTAATTTGCAAAGATTTTCCTTACCTCAGAGGGAACACCACCTGTTCCCTCTGCTTGGAATATTCTTAACCTCCACTCTTCACCTGCCTGACTCTTACTCATCCTTCAGAAAATCTTTAAATGTTACTTCTTGATACCACTCTAAATTGTATGTTGTTTAGTCACTAAGCTGTGTTCGATTTTTTGCAACCTCTTGGATTGTAGCCTGCCAGGATACTCTGTCCATTGAATTATCCAGGCAGGAATACTGGAGCGGAGTGCCATCTCCTTCTCTAGGGGATCTTTCTGACCTAGGGATTGAATTTGGGTCTCCTGCATTGGCAGGCATAACACCCTTTTTTACTTCTAATATTTATCTTCTAATATTTTACTTCTAATATTTTATCACAATTTTAAAACATGTGTTTATAAACAGGACTTATAAATTCTATGAGGGATACTGTTTTGTCTATGATTTCTGGCACAGCATATGCCCTCAAAATACTTATTGAATGAATGAATGGATGAATGAATAAAATAACTGCTGAATAAATAAACTTATTTTAAAGATGTAGCAAAGGAAATAAGGTCTTAAGATGTTGATAACCTACAAAACAAGTACCCAAGAGGGTGTAATCTGATTATTTGATGTCAAAAGAACACAAAGACTGCATTATATCTTGGATGTCACAGGTAATATTCAGATGAATGCCCCAAGAAAATCAGTGAGCAGGAGTGAGGAGGAGCAGAAGTGGGGCTTTAGCCGAATAAGCTCAGGGGGCTCCTTTTCTGTGCTGGGCGTTCCAGCTGAACCACATCCTGATGTATTTCCACCATGCAAAATTATTGACCTGGAAGCTGTAAAAATGGAAGAAGAGGTGATTTTATCTTGGACAGCACCTGGAGAAGACTTTGACCAGGGCCAGGGTAAGTTTCTTGCTTTTATTACTTATTTTTCTACAAGATGGCATTTCCAATATCTATGTCAGGGGTTAGTTAAGTAAAAACAGCTTTAGGAACTTATAGCTGACAAAGCTGCAAAAGGTTGTCATGAAAAGTTGTTTTTTTTTTTTTTCCCCTAATTTTGGCCTCTTTCATTGGTCCTTCATTTATTTATTTTCATTCACCTTAATTCTTTGGCCTGTGTGGGCCTCCCATACCAGTGGCCTCTCTCTGGGTGCATGCACTCCAGAGTGCTGGTTCATAATTGGACACACTGGTCTAGTCACTCCATGGCATGTGGGATCTTCCCATGCCAGGGATCGAACTGGTGCCTCTTGCACTGCAAGGTGGACCCTTTACCCACTGGAACACCAAGGAGGCCCCATGAAAAGTTGTGAGTTGCTGATAAGGCCATGTACTCTGGAGTCTAGGAAGAGAATATATAAGTTCTCTCAAAATTAAAGAGGCCCGGATGAACTGACTGACACTAATACAAAAAGTTCTGTTGGAAACATAAATGCCACATGTTAACAGTGGTCTAGTCAGAAGAAATGGGTTCTATGCTATAGAGTGGACTTTCAAATATTGGAGGCAATTCATTTTCTGAAAAGTAGATGGTGACTATTTACAAGTCAAGTTTAAGGGAATAATTCCCGTAAGTCATGCCACACTTGGCACATTGTCCCCTCCTACTTCTGATCATCATTTTTGTTAGGGATCCTGGGAACTGTTTTCAAATTTGAGGCTTTCTAACCCTTGCTTGCACATTGATGAGTTCCTTCTGCTACTTTCTCTTTTCTAACATTTTCATGCTAGCCTTCAGTTTTCCACCTTCCTCATGTCTTGATAGCAACTCAATAGAGTAAGTTTTCTGAAAGAATAAATGTTCCAACATCTTTGCCATTACCAGAACTTGATTATCATTGGTTACACATTAAATGGTTTATTTCCTGAAGCCTCTGACTGATATCTCTGTAGGAACCAACCTTCTCTAATGAGAGCTAATTTATCAACATCAGTGAGTAACAGTGACCACTTTGGGGCTCTGCTAGTTTTGTTTTTAAATTACATCATTTTTTTTTTGGCTTATAATTCTCTACTACTCTCTCTAGAAGGCATCTTAATTACAAATAATTCTATACTGCTGAGAAACAGTCAATATTGTAGTTTTGAAAAATCTGTTATCACAATCTACCTCTTGCTAGAGAAGAAGATATATATTTTACATTCTAAATTAAGTATTCTCCTATTTACAGTTTGTAGATATGAAATGATTCAAATTGTGGGATGGGCATATCACTTTTATAATGGAAACAGCTGTAACAACATTAGAGCAAAAATATGGTTCCCACTGTGGCTATAAGTCCAGCTCTTTGATTTTTGGCAGGTTGCTTAAACTCTATTAGCCCTGGTTGTGCATGTGGGAAGTAAGACCAAGACTATATATTTCATAAAGTATTGTAAAGATGAACTGAGATGACATATACCCAGTAAATTTCCTGGGCTCTTGGTTTGTGTTGCTAGAGAGATTTCTAGCTTTTTATTTGAAGTAAGGAGTCACCAACACTCATCCATCTTTATGTAAAAGTGTGGTGCCTGCCATCCAGTATTTTTCCTTTTTCCTCACTGTCTCAGAAGCACAGTAGTGTGTAAAAAGAGACAAGCTCAGACTATTGGGAACTGTGTTTTTCTTTTTTAAAACTTTTATTTTACTTTTAACTTTTACAGAGTTTTGTTGTTTATAGATATCTATGTTCCCAGATTAGTCATATGTATATCCCCCCATCCCACTCCTCCAGACTGTCACACAGCACCCCTGAAGGATCTCCTTTTCTCACAGAGCAATGATTATAGCTATTTTCTTCACATATGATAGTATAGGCCTTCATGCTACTTCCTTTATGCCTCCCACCCACTGGGGAACCGTTCTTTACTGACTTTTTTTACAGTTTTCCACCTTCCTCATGTCTTGATAGCAACTCAATAGAGTAAGTTTTCTGAAAGAATAAATGTTCCAACATCTTTGCCATTACCAGAACTTGATTATCATTGGTTACACATTAAATGGTTTATTTCCTGAAGCCTCTGACTGATATCTCTGTAGGAACCAACCTTCTCTAATGAGAGCTAATTTATCAACATCAGTGAGTAACAGTGACCACTTTGGGGCTCTGCTAGTTTTGTTTTTAAATTACATCATTTTTTTTTTGGCTTATAATTCTCTACTACTCTCTCTAGAAGGCATCTTAATTACAAATAATTCTATACTGCTGAGAAACAGTCAATATTGTAGTTTTGAAAAATCTGTTATCACAATCTACCTCTTGCTAGAGAAGAAGATATATATTTTACATTCTAAATTAAGTATTCTCCTATTTACAGTTTGTAGATATGAAATGATTCAAATTGTGGGATGGGCATATCACTTTTATAATGGAAACAGCTGTAACAACATTAGAGCAAAAATATGGTTCCCACTGTGGCTATAAGTCCAGCTCTTTGATTTTTGGCAGGTTGCTTAAACTCTATTAGCCCTGGTTGTGCATGTGGGAAGTAAGACCAAGACTATATATTTCATAAAGTATTGTAAAGATGAACTGAGATGACATATACCCAGTAAATTTCCTGGGCTCTTGGTTTGTGTTGCTAGAGAGATTTCTAGCTTTTTATTTGAAGTAAGGAGTCACCAACACTCATCCATCTTTATGTAAAAGTGTGGTGCCTGCCATCCAGTATTTTTCCTTTTTCCTCACTGTCTCAGAAGCACAGTAGTGTGTAAAAAGAGACAAGCTCAGACTATTGGGAACTGTGTTTTTCTTTTTTAAAACTTTTATTTTACTTTTAACTTTTACAGAGTTTTGTTGTTTATAGATATCTATGTTCCCAGATTAGTCATATGTATATCCCCCCATCCCACTCCTCCAGACTGTCACACAGCACCCCTGAAGGATCTCCTTTTCTCACAGAGCAATGATTATAGCTATTTTCTTCACATATGATAGTATAGGCCTTCATGCTACTTCCTTTATGCCTCCCACCCACTGGGGAACTGTGTTTTTCAATAGCCCTAGTGGTTTCACTACTGAATTAAGAGTACAAAGAAAATGAGTGTGCAGTATCGGTGGTTATGAATGGCTTGAAAAGAAGAAATACAACCAACTGGGACTATTACAAAAGACTTTAGAAGAGGAGAGAGAATTTCACACCTTCACATAAACGGCTCTATGATGAGCAGGATTTCTAAAGCAGATCAAGCCTGTTACAATGTGAAATTTCAAATTACAAAAGATTGGGAGGTAGGAAATGGCTGGATATGTATTAACTTGCTGAGATCACTCAATCATAACTGACTTGGTAACTCAGCAATGGCAAAATTGACCAATTATGAGTATACCAACTAGCAAGTAGGGACCTGTTTAACTCATAAACATGCTTTCATCTCCTTTTTTTTCCACAAATTGTTGTGTAGGAAGGGGTTATACTCACCTCTATGACCAGAGTTAAAAACAATAAGGGTATATGTCTCTGGCATTACAATAATGAAAATTGTAACTATTCTTAAAAATCTTGTTAGCAATAAATGAACATCTTATATATATGCACAAGCATATTACTGTATATACATTACCAACTCTTTATCATATACAGTATACTGCAAAAGATGACAAGGTACATGGAATAAGAAGAATATTACCAGATCATTTGTTGGTGAACAACAAAACTCTGTAAAATCTTTAAAATAAAGGAAAAAAAAAAAAAACTAATTTAAGATGGTATTACACTCCGAGAATCTATACTCCTATCTTAAAAGAAAAAAAGGCATAAACCAGGTAAAAAACCATTTTACATATTACACAGTGCCATTTGTATAATTCAGACTTTGGGAGCTATAGGCATTAAAAGGAGGCAGAGTGGGTGGAAGCAGAGCAAAGGCGAGGGTCTAAAAGCCAGGGTCCTGGGCAGAGCCTTTGAAGTAGTGACACCAGAGAAGCACCTAACTTGAACTGCCTTCCTTGCCGTGAGTAGCTTCCCTACCTATCTAACAGCCTGACTTTCACACTGGTTCCTCTGACGTTTCATCATGTTCTTATACAATAGTCATTGAACATATTATCTTTACAAACTGTTGAAAAGCAATTTTGTTCCCACTACCCTCAAACCTTAGTTAAGTTTCTTGAGTGGAAGAAGGCTCTTTAGAGAAGAAACCTAAAATAATCCTTCCATAAGATGGATGGATTTCAAATGAAGGGAAGAAGCGGGAACTGTTCCCACTGATAAAGAGTAAATTCCTTGACAATGGGGTCAGGACTGTGATACTCTCTCCATGCTCTCAATCCAAGCCCAGGGCTTTCCATACTTAAAATTTATTGGAAAAGATGCTAATGTAAGTGTAAACCTTGGTAACTGGAAAAGTAGCAATTATTGGGAAACAGTAAATAGAAGACAGTGTAGCCTACTAGAAAGCTAAACGGCATAGTGTTAAGGTATTGAGCTCTAGAATCAGAGAAATCACCTTTTATCTGTGTAACCTTAGACAAGTTACTTGATTTCTCTAAACTTGAGGTTTCTAATCTGCAAAAACAGATAGAGTACCCATCCCAGAGCGTTGTTGAGAGAACTGAATGAGAAAAGGCACAGAGAGGGTCTGGTTCATACTAAGTGCTCAGTATATACATCAGCAATTATAACACTTTGGAGCCTGAAGGAGTCTTAAATATAAACTAGTCTGACTCCCTTGTTTTAAATGCAAGGGAATGGCCCTGAGAGGTAAAGTGTCTTGCCCATGGCCTTAGAGCTGTTCTCACAGGCTGAAATATACAGTGAATGTAGAGGTAGAGGCCAAAACTAAAGATACAGGTAAGAGGTTCAAGATGTAAAACCGACCTTTTTTTTTTTTTCTCTGGGAGACAGGGAAGACAACAACTATTGTAAATGGAAGAAAACCTTTCATGAATATATGAGCTAAATTAGTTTTGAGTCTTTGTAGTTACACAGTTGTCCTATATAATTTTTAATAGTTCCTCATTGTGGAAAGCACGCGGCATTTGGAGTTAGAAGAAACAAGCTCATTTCCCACACTATAGTTCCCTACTTTGACTACAGGCATCATATTTAACCTCCTAAGTTCCAGTCTTTTTTATTTTAAAATGGGATGATAAACTTCACATAGGAAGAGTTATGTATGTAGAAAATGTTTGTAAATGGTAAGGCTTATGGAATATAACTTATTTCATTATCCAGGAGAAGATTTGGGGAGAGCCCAATAGGGAGGGCTTTCTCGATAGAGAACAAGGGACATAAGAAGAGTGAACGTTTCACTGTGAGTGTAGAGTAGATGGTCAACCTAGCTTCTTATCCGTATCTGTACCACTGTATTAGAATCATAGTAGGAAGCAACTCAAGTGGGTTCATTTAGAGAAAGCTGTCTAATTGACAAATTTGAATATGAAGGTTATTTTGTTTTGTAACCTTCTTTAATGGTGCTTTGCTCTAATTACAACCCAGGAATAGAAATAGCTTTAAATTATTTTCCTTTATCTTTCATGTTTAGTAGATTGACCACAGTGTGACTCAGTGTGGTTTTCTGATAGTTACTTGGTTGGGTATTACTGAACTCTCCAAGTCTATGAAGTGTTCTTTTGATCAAATTTAAAATTTTACTGATATAGTACCCATCCCAGAGCGTTGTTGAGAGAACTGAATGAGAAAAGGCACAGAGAGGGTCTGGTTCATACTAAGTGCTCAGTATATACATCAGCAATTATAACACTTTGGAGCCTGAAGGAGTCTTAAATATAAACTAGTCTGACTCCCTTGTTTTAAATGCAAGGGAATGGCCCTGAGAGGTAAAGTGTCTTGCCCATGGCCTTAGAGCTGTTCTCACAGGCTGAAATATACAGTGAATGTAGAGGTAGAGGCCAAAACTAAAGATACAGGTAAGAGGTTCAAGATGTAAAACCGACCTTTTTTTTTTTTTCTCTGGGAGACAGGGAAGACAACAACTATTGTAAATGGAAGAAAACCTTTCATGAATATATGAGCTAAATTAGTTTTGAGTCTTTGTAGTTACACAGTTGTCCTATATAATTTTTAATAGTTCCTCATTGTGGAAAGCACGCGGCATTTGGAGTTAGAAGAAACAAGCTCATTTCCCACACTATAGTTCCCTACTTTGACTACAGGCATCATATTTAACCTCCTAAGTTCCAGTCTTTTTTATTTTAAAATGGGATGATAAACTTCACATAGGAAGAGTTATGTATGTAGAAAATGTTTGTAAATGGTAAGGCTTATGGAATATAACTTATTTCATTATCCAGGAGAAGATTTGGGGAGAGCCCAATAGGGAGGGCTTTCTCGATAGAGAACAAGGGACATAAGAAGAGTGAACGTTTCACTGTGAGTGTAGAGTAGATGGTCAACCTAGCTTCTTATCCGTATCTGTACCACTGTATTAGAATCATAGTAGGAAGCAACTCAAGTGGGTTCATTTAGAGAAAGCTGTCTAATTGACAAATTTGAATATGAAGGTTATTTTGTTTTGTAACCTTCTTTAATGGTGCTTTGCTCTAATTACAACCCAGGAATAGAAATAGCTTTAAATTATTTTCCTTTATCTTTCATGTTTAGTAGATTGACCACAGTGTGACTCAGTGTGGTTTTCTGATAGTTACTTGGTTGGGTATTACTGAACTCTCCAAGTCTATGAAGTGTTCTTTTGATCAAATTTAAAATATTTTCAGCTGATACATCTTCAAAATATATCTTCTCTATTTTTCTTCTTGCCTCCCTAGGCATTATATATCATATCATAACATATCATATACACACACTAAATAGATGTATCTGTAGATCTTAAAGGTCACTGAAATTCTGTTCAAATTTTGTACCTTTACTTTACATCTTCAGTTTGGATGATTTGGGGGTTTTCTTGGTAGCTCAGCTGGTAGAGAATCTGCCTACAAAGCAGGAAACCCAGGTTAAATTCCTGGACTGGAAAGATCCCCTGGAGAAGGGATAGACTACCCACTCCAATATTCTTGCCTGGAGAATTCCATGGCTCATCCATGAGGTTGCAAAGAGTCAGACACAACCGAGTGACTTTCACTTCACTAATGGGCCTGTCTGCAATGTTACAAATTCTTTCTTTGTGTCCAAATCTGATACAAATCTTCTCAAATGATTTTTTAAATTTTCCTAGAATTTCCATTTGCTTCTTTTTTAGTCTTCATATCTCTCTTCAAATTTCCTATGTCTTCATCTACATATCAATCTTGTCTTGTGTGTAGACCATATTCACCGTGGTTATTTTAAGATCCTTGTCTGTTAATTTCAAATCCTAGTCATTTGTGACTGCTTTCATTTGCTGATATTTTTCTTGACTATATATCACATCTTCTGTTTCTTTGCATATCTAGTTACTTTTTATTGTATACCATGTGGTAGTAAATTATAAATTCTAGACTTTACTATATTCCCCTGAAGAGTTTTAAAATTCCCTAGTGGATACCTTGGATTATCTGGAATTTGAAGAGGCTTGGTTTTAATTTTGGCTAGGGTTTGTCTATTTCAGTTTCGCTCTTAATCCTACAGCATGTCCCTTAATCCTAGGGCACAATTTTATTTCTAAGACACAGCTTTTATAGTGTTTTAATCGGTATGTCAAGATATTTACCAAGCTCCTTTAATGTGACAAGACTCACATTTCAAATTCTATATCCTCCCTGTGGTGGCCATAAGACTCTACTGGCATAAGACTCTACTCCATTTATCAGCCATCTAGCTGTTGTTTTTCCCTTGAGTCCTTGATTTTTCCCGAATACATGTACAATTCAGAGGTCTTCCGATGATTTGAAATGAGTTAATTTACAGATTTGGAGCTTATCCTTCTGCAGGTCCCTCAATTTTCTACCACTCTGGCAATCCCAATCCCACACTCTGCCCTCTGGAGTTTTAAGACCCAAGAGGACAGTAGCTTTGTGGATCGGTTCTGGATATCTGTACTGAAGTGGAAAGTGCCTTCAGAGGAAAAGTTGTATAAACATAAATCAGTCCGAGTCTTGTTCCCTTCTTTTACAGGTTGTAACTCCTCTGGTTCTTATCTTACTTTTTTTTTTTATTGGATTCTACTTTTTCTTTCCCCTTTCTTTCTTTAGAGTTTATACCTATTATCTGCTAGTGAGCTAGTCCAATAGAAGCCATTCAACCATTACCAGAACTAAACTTTATCTTACACTTAAATTATAAATATTTTGTCACTTAACATATATGTTTATATTTTGCTTAGGAGTTTTTTCCCATGTAGAAATTTTTATCTTATGTATATAAATTTATGGATTTTTTTTTTTTGTTTATGACATCTGAATCTTGAGTCCTAGTTATAAGGTCCTTTTTCACTTCAGGTTTATAAATTCATTCATTCATTGTTTCCTACTACTTAATATTGTTTTTTAACATCAAACCTTTTATTTACATTGGACTTTATCCTGAAAAAAACATTTGCAGCATGAATCATATTTCTTCCAGATTTTACCCAATTGTTATAATACTCTTATAAGAAAGTTATACTTTCCTCCATTAAATTTGGATTCTATTTCTATCATACACTAAATTCCTGAATATATCTTGGTCTTTTTCATACATGAATCTATGCATGCACCCGTACTGCAGTTTTTTTTTTAATTACTGAAGCATTAGTGTTTTTATATCTGATAAAGATATCCTTCCATTAAAAATTTGCTATTTTGTAAACTTATATGGCTAATTTTGATTATTTAGTTTCTGTTTAAACTTTACAATAAGCTTGTTAAAATAGAAACTAGAGGTACTTTTTAATAAAAGCATGTAAAAATTACAAAATAACAGGAAAAATAACATCTTTATTGTGTTGAATCTTGCATTCAAAAACATAATACAACTTTTCTCTTGTTCAGGTTTTATTATGAGTTCTTACCATAGTGTCTTAAAAGTTTTGTTCATATGCATATTACGTGCTTTGCTTATTCATTGTATTTTGATTTTTTGTTGCTATCATCATTAAGCCATTTCTGAAAAACTAGAAAGCTTATTCAAAGTCACTTAACTTCCCATTTGTACTTTTTTTAATTTCAGCTAACAGCTATGAAATAAGAGTGAGTAAAAGCCTACAGAATATTCAAGATGACTTTAACAATGCCATTTTAGTGAACACATCGAAGTTAAATCCTCAGAAAGCTGGTATGAAGGAGATATTTAAGTTCTCATCAGAACTTTTCACAAAAGAACCTGAACATCAACCTGATGGAGAGGCACAGAAAAGCCACAGAATTTATATGGCAATACGAGCAGTAGATAGAAACTCCTTAAAATCTGCTGTCTCTAACATTGCCCAGGCATCTCTGTTGATTCCCCCAAATTCTACTCCTGTGCTTGCCAGAGATGATCTTATATTAAAAGGAGTTTTGACAACAATAAGTTTTATAGGAATCATATGCCTCAGTATAGTTGTGATAACACTGTGCTTTAAAAAGGAAAAAGAGAGCAGGTGGAAAGAGAATGCAACAAAATTACTATGAACAGATGTACAGAGTGCATTCCTTCTTAAATATAAGACCCATGGCTTTTGAATTTCACAAAAACATACCAATAAAGTCAAAGTAACATCAAATTATTAAAATGCTTTGAGTTTTTCTGCACTATAGATCAAAAATTTTACATGGTAAACAGACAAAAAAAAATTATAGCATTAGTGGAGGGGGAGGGGAATTAGAAAACCTTTAAGCTTTGGCTATGGAATGAAATGCTTTGGCTATATAATGAAATCTATTCTCTAAGTTTATGTGTTTAAAGTCAAAGGTAAGAGCAAAATTGAATCAAAGATTCAAAAGCTTCTTTTATTGAAGAGGAAAAACAGCCTCAAGTAGAGAGAAGGAGATTATGCCTGAATGAGACAGTGTAATTGTCTACATGAATCATTGTTCAACTGCCATGATTAATTTTTTATTTGTCCTTATTTGTTCAGAACAAGTTGCTTATTTATGACTAAATATCAAGCTGTATTTTATATATGACTCACCTATTGTAAAGTTCTTTTCTTCTTTCCATTTGGTTAACAAGACTACAGATAAATTCCACTGCTAATGGTCAAAGAGACTTGGTTCCTGTAAGAGTTAACCTTAAAATGTAGGTATTTTCTTTGTCCCCTGACACTGGTTTTATAACAGAGGTCTACTGAATTTACTGTTTATAATTCTCTACTGTTATCAAAGCAGCTTCCCAAATTATTTGCCATGGGTGCTATTCAATGAAAATGGTTATAGTTCTCATAAGACTTAAGTAAAGAAAAAATAAGTACAGAGCTCTGAGCTTATTTTAACACATACATAGGGTATAGAGTTTTATTAAATTTCAACCAAAGAAAAAGTCACAGGGGAGAGACTGACCTTTGGAAATTATTAACTGATTCTTTTTTCTTGTTTCAATAAGACTTCAGGAATTCTTTCCCCATAAAGGGTTATTTACCTACAGGTATTTACCTACAGGGATGGAGGGTGACTAGAGAGAAGCAATCATAGGTCATAAGGAAATTAAAAATTATCTTTTGTTTAATTCCACTCTTATTTTTTTTTAAGATTATGGGGCAATAAAATTGCATGCTTTCTATATTACAAAACTTAAAACTTTATTGGCAAAATACAAACAATAATGTGAAATAGAACTATTTCATAGCAGTACCAACTAAGAATGACAGATTAAGTTTTGGAGGTGGAGAGGGAACAGTGGGGAGTTGGAACAAGAATGAAGAGAGACATAGAGCATGAAACCTTGCATAAGAGACCCAGAGCAGTGCTGGGGATAAAATGACCAGCAAATACCTCTACCTAGGTTGCCTCCTTGCTGTTCATATGACATCCCAGGTCTGGCCTGTCACATGCTAAGTCTCACGGTGCCTACATTTTCATGGATGGGGACTTCAGGGCTCCACTTGACAGGCAGTCCCTCCTCCCTCTATTGCAGTTGTGCCTGGTAGCCTGGTATCTGCTTCTTTGTAGCTTAAATGAGCTCGTAAACTATTGAGATTATTGTGCTGTGCAGGCTTTCTCTAGTTGAGGCAAGCTAGGACTACTCGTTGTTGTGGTGTGAGGGTTTCTCATTGCTGGTGGCTTCTCCTGTTGCGAGCATGAGCTATAGGCAGGCAGGCTTCGGTAGTTGCAGCACACAGGTTCTAGAGCTCTTGGGCTTTGTTAACTGTGGTTTGTGGAGCCAGCTACTCCTTGACATGTGGGATCTTCCCCGACGAGGAATCAAACCTGTGACCCCTGCAATGGGAGATGTATTCTCAACCACTAGACCACCAGAGAAGTCTGCTCCTATTTATGAAAATGTAGAAAGATGCCAGGGATTATGCCTAGAAATACTTAAATCTTCAAGGTTAATAAGCCAAAGAACAGGGCTAAGATGAAGGAGCAGCACTTTTTTTCCCTTTTCAGTATTGTGGGTATAGAAATGAACACATGGCTTCAAGTTCTGAAATCATGAATTGGAAGAGGCAGAACTGAAACAGATTAAGACTATTAAAGTTGTAAACTAAAACATATTATAGCAGCATTGAAAGAGTGATTTTATCAAAGGAATAGAGTAAACAAGCTTCAGTGATTGTGAGGGAGTAAAAACATTGAAAAACATTCTGTTTGCTTGTCTTCATTGCAAGAAGGTTTCTGCTTAAACAAATGAGTTCTCTGAATGAAACAGGGTGCCTGCAACTGCTTTCTAAGAGCTCCTCTCCTGGGAAGCAGACCTTGGCCTATCCACGTGTACATTAGGCATCAAGACAGATGTGGTAAGGAAGATGCTGATTTCAAGACCCCAACAATCAGCAGTAGAACAGATCCACAGGAAAAGAGGTGACACTGGTCCTGAGAAAATGCCAGGGGGTCAATGAGAGCCTGCTCAGCAGCAGTGCTGGGGATAAAATGACCAGCAAATACCTCTACCTAGGTTGCCTCCTTGCTGTTCATATGACATCCCAGGTCTGGCCTGTCACATGCTAAGTCTCACGGTGCCTACATTTTCATGGATGGGGACTTCAGGGCTCCACTTGACAGGCAGTCCCTCCTCCCTCTATTGCAGTTGTGCCTGGTAGCCTGGTATCTGCTTCTTTGTAGCTTAAATGAGCTCGTAAACTATTGAGATTATTGTGCTGTGCAGGCTTTCTCTAGTTGAGGCAAGCTAGGACTACTCGTTGTTGTGGTGTGAGGGTTTCTCATTGCTGGTGGCTTCTCCTGTTGCGAGCATGAGCTATAGGCAGGCAGGCTTCGGTAGTTGCAGCACACAGGTTCTAGAGCTCTTGGGCTTTGTTAACTGTGGTTTGTGGAGCCAGCTACTCCTTGACATGTGGGATCTTCCCCGACGAGGAATCAAACCTGTGACCCCTGCAATGGGAGATGTATTCTCAACCACTAGACCACCAGAGAAGTCTGCTCCTATTTATGAAAATGTAGAAAGATGCCAGGGATTATGCCTAGAAATACTTAAATCTTCAAGGTTAATAAGCCAAAGAACAGGGCTAAGATGAAGGAGCAGCACTTTTTTTCCCTTTTCAGTATTGTGGGTATAGAAATGAACACATGGCTTCAAGTTCTGAAATCATGAATTGGAAGAGGCAGAACTGAAACAGATTAAGACTATTAAAGTTGTAAACTAAAACATATTATAGCAGCATTGAAAGAGTGATTTTATCAAAGGAATAGAGTAAACAAGCTTCAGTGATTGTGAGGGAGTAAAAAAAACATTGAAAAACATTCTGTTTGCTTGTCTTCATTGCAAGAAGGTTTCTGCTTAAACAAATGAGTTCTCTGAATGAAACAGGGTGCCTGCAACTGCTTTCTAAGAGCTCCTCTCCTGGGAAGCAGACCTTGGCCTATCCACGTGTACATTAGGCATCAAGACAGATGTGGTAAGGGGAAGATGCTGATTTCAAGACCCCAACAATCAGCAGTAGAACAGATCCACAGGAAAAGAGGTGACACTGGTCCTGAGAAAATGGTATGGTATATAAATACTTGAGAATTGGGCCAAAGAGAATGAGTAATGAGAATGAAGTATGGATGACCAGTGGAATACCACATGGATAGTGGCGTCACTGAAGATTTGTTCCCAGATGGCAAGAAGAGGAAAAACTTTTGTGGCCGATGCTTTGTTATTTGGGAAAGGAATGAGAAGTCTATGGATTGAAGGTGACATTGGCAAGTATGATTATCATTTTCACATGCCAGAATGGTTATTGTTATGCAATATATAGAAATCTGTTATGGACATCGAGGACAATATTCTTTCCATTTTTACCCCATACTTTTTAGGGATAGTAAAAGAAGGTTACATTTCAATGGAGAGAGAGAGAGATTTTCAGGAGATGAATTCATATAGCCTATGCACTGAGCAGATTGCTGTTTATGTGTGCAATGTTGACTGCTCCAAATGTGCACTTGCACCTGCATCTTAGTACTAGAAAGTCTACCAAAAAATTTTTCTTGCTTTAGGTTTTACCTTCTGCTACAATGTAATTATTTCTGAAGAGTTGATCCCTAACTATATCATTTATTTAAAACATGATAAATCCAATTGTACTAATGGCAGAGTTGTTCATATCAAGCCAATCATCTTGCTGATAACAGTTATAACTCTGGGAAAAAATATAAAACACAACTCTGAAGGCACTGGAAACCAAGAAAAGCAGGTGGAAACTGGAAGAGATGTGAACCGATATGGAATACAATCTAGGTGATATCCACATTCAACCAGTTTTTCTGCTTGAAGGCATTCCCAGTTTGCTCAGAATAATCCCAAAGAGTGATTTTATCAAAGGAATAGAGTAAACAAGCTTCAGTGATTGTGAGGAGTAAAAACATTGAAAACCATTCTGTTTGCTTGTCTTCATTGCAAGAAGGTTTCTGCTTAAACAAATGAGTTCTCTGAATGAAACAGGGTGCCTGCAACTGCTTTCTAAGAGCTCCTCTCCTGGGAAGCAGACCTTGGCCTATCCACGTGTACATTAGGCATCAAGACAGATGTGGTAAGGGGAAGATGCTGATTTCAAGACCCCAACAATCAGCAGTAGAACAGATCCACAGGAAAAGAGGTGACACTGGTCCTGAGAAAATGGTATGGTATATAAATACTTGAGAATTGGGCCAAAGAGAATGAGTAATGAGAATGAAGTATGGATGACCAGTGGAATACCACATGGATAGTGGCGTCACTGAAGATTTGTTCCCAGATGGCAAGAAGAGGAAAAACTTTTGTGGCCGATGCTTTGTTATTTGGGAAAGGAATGAGAAGTCTATGGATTGAAGGTGACATTGGCAAGTATGATTATCATTTTCACATGCCAGAATGGTTATTGTTATGCAATATATAGAAATCTGTTATGGACATCGAGGACAATATTCTTTCCATTTTTACCCCATACTTTTTAGGGATAGTAAAAGAAGGTTACATTTCAATGGGAGAGAGAGAGAGATTTTCAGGAGATGAATTCATATAGCCTATGCACTGAGCAGATTGCTGTTTATGTGTGCAATGTTGACTGCTCCAAATGTGCACTTGCACCTGCATCTTAGTACTAGAAAGTCTACCAAAAATTTTGCTTGCTTTAGGTTTTACCTTCTGCTACAATGTAATTATTTCTGAAGAGTTGATCCCTAACTATATCATTTATTTAAAACATGATAAATCCAATTGTACTAATGGCAGAGTTGTTCATATCAAGCCAATCATCTTGCTGATAACAGTTATAACTCTGGGAAAAAATATAAAACACAACTCTGAAGGCACTGGAAACCAAGAAAAGCAGGTGGAAACTGGAAGAGATGTGAACCTTGAATAATGGAATACAATCTAGGTGATATCCACATTCAACCAGTTTTTCTGCTTGGAGGCATTCCCAGTTTGCTCAGAAAATCTGAATAGAGTTCAAGCAGAGAGCAGCAGTCTTACTGAGTTGATAAGCCAGAAGAGTTCAGGGTTGCTAAAGCAGTTGGCAACTGACAGAGGAATTTCCAGAAAGGAAGCAACTAAAAGGGGGAAATTCACAAATATGCATATGCTCAATCCTTGGATAAATCCTAAACTGCAAAAGAATTTAACTGAAAATAAACAGCTTAGAGGCTAAAAGAACTGAACAGAGATTTCAGCAAGTGCCCAGTCCTGAGGAGAAAAAGTTTAAAGTTTAAGGGGGTGGTAAGCATCTTGTGTTTCCACTGAAACTCTAAAAACTCTAGAAGGGCCACATTAGTGGTCAGGATCACACCCAGAGACCAAGTAGTATGCCCTAGAACCAAGGACAAAACTGAAATAGATCTGCTCTGACAAGTCTAAAACTCTATAGACTCAAGATACATTTACCAATAATTCATTTATGCTAGAACATAACTCAGGAAAGATGACATAACACAAAGTGTCTACAATTTATCATCCAGTACATAATAAAACATTAACAGACATGGCAAACAAGCAGGAAATATGTTCTATAATTAAAAAGAATAAAAATATGTTAACAAAATATATACAAAAAATGATCCAGATTTAGAACTGGTAGATAATTAGTAGTCTAATGTACATGTAACATACAGAATTAGAGGGAGGGAAAGAGAGCATAAAATATTCAAAATTTTAGATAAATATTTTTCCAAGTTTTTTTTTTTTTTTAATTTTGACCTCTTTTATTGTTTTTTTTATTTATTTATCTTCATCCATCTTTATTCTCTGGCCTATGCGGGCCTCCCATTGCAGTGGCCCCCCTCAACGCAGAGCACCAGTTGCTGGTGCATGCGCTCCAGAGTGCTGGCTCACAATTGGACACACCGCTCCAGCCATTCCACAGCATGTGGGATCTTTCCAGGCCAGGGATAGAACCAGTGCCCCTTGCACTGCAAGAAGGACTCTACTCACTGGACCACCAGGGAAGCCCAATTTTTTTTTACAAATTTGATCCAACCTCCAACCCACAAGTTTAACATGATCAGTGAACCTAAAATAAGATCTATACAAAGAAAAGAACACCTACCTACATCATAGGAAAGGTGACTAACTACTCATCAGAATAACTGAGGCCAGAAAAGAAAACAAAATGACAACTTAAGAGTACTAAAAAATCTGCCAGTGCAGAGGTTAATATTGAGCAAAAATATATTTTAAAATGTAGGCAGCCAAAAATGTCAATAGTGCAAAGACTGACAAATCTTGCTCTATAGGGAGGAAGATAATAATCAATAATAAGAATATTTGACACATGTATATAAGAAAAGGTGGCCTTAGTGAAAGGGAAAATAAGAACAAAACTAAACCAGATCTATATGATGTAGAAAAGAAAAAATGGATAGAAACAAATAGCTTAAATAAAGTGAAAATGGTCCATGTTCAAAGATTTAATTCATAAGCCTGGTAGAAAATCTAACTGATGAAAAATAAAGAAGGGGAATGGATATAAGGTTGGGTGGGTGCTGCATTTAGTGTTAAGATCTGTTCTATGATCTGCGAATGTAAAATACAAGGATACAAGGAATAGAAACAGAGGGGAATCAGATAAATAGAGGGCACTGAAGAAATGAGAATCATATTTATTTTGTATGTATCATAAGAAGTAGGAAAAGCACAGCTCAAAAAGAAAAACAGAAAGAAAGAAAGAAAAAAAAAAAGCACAACTCAGGCACAAAGAGAGTGAGAAAATAAGATCAAAAGCTAGGGATAAATTACAGAATATACGATGATAGAGAAGTACTCAAAGGCACCGAAACATACGCTCATATGCATGGAGGTAATTAGAGCTTATCCCCAAAGGTCAAAAGAGATGTTGCCCTCCATAAATTCCTGTCCTTAGACTATAAAGCTCTTTATCAGCAAGATGATTCCTTGGATGGGTGGAGAGTGAACCAGATGGTGGTCAATTTTACCTCCCACTGCCTCTCAGTTCAGGCTGCTAAGTCTTATCAGAAAACTGCTTTCAGAGAACACTGGTCTCAAGGGCACAAGACAGAGGAATCCATTCAGTACAGTGGACAATGGATTTCTATAGAAAGATATCCTGGCTTGTAGAACAGAAGCAACATAAATTAGCAAACATTCAAAAAATCAGCATAATCTTGCTTCACACCAATACATGAAAGATGAAACAAAAACATGAAGATAAAAGAGAAAGGAGAGCGTGAAATAGAAAAATAGATTAGAAATTAAGAATAGAGAAGACAGAACACTTCTATGCAAACATGCTAGGATTTCCAAATGATAGGTTTAAGACTGATATTTTAATTTTAAATGTAAATTTAGTTCACTTATAAAAGCAATACATGCTATTATTAAAACTACAGATGTTTAAGTAAGATGTGATAAACAAAATATATATTTAATAAATAAGTTTACTTATTCATTCCTTTATTAATGGACATTTGATTAATTCTACTTCTTGCTATTATAATGTATGTTTTGAGGGACAAATTATATTATGCTTATACATACAATCTTGCGCACATTTGTGAGTCTATCAGTAAATTCCTAGGATAGAATTGCTATGTTGAAAGATACATACACTTAAACTGTGATGCATATTTCCTTCCAAAACATTTGTACCAATTTTTCTGTCATCCATACTGTATAGAAACAGAGGGGAATCAGATAAATAGAGGGCACTGAAGAAATGAGAATCATATTTATTTTGTATGTATCATAAGAAGTAGGAAAAGCACAGCTCAAAAAGAAAAACAGAAAGAAAGAAAGAAAAAAAAAAAGCACAACTCAGGCACAAAGAGAGTGAGAAAATAAGATCAAAAGCTAGGGATAAATTACAGAATATACGATGATAGAGAAGTACTCAAAGGCACCGAAACATACGCTCATATGCATGGAGGTAATTAGAGCTTATCCCCAAAGGTCAAAAGAGATGTTGCCCTCCATAAATTCCTGTCCTTAGACTATAAAGCTCTTTATCAGCAAGATGATTCCTTGGATGGGTGGAGAGTGAACCAGATGGTGGTCAATTTTACCTCCCACTGCCTCTCAGTTCAGGCTGCTAAGTCTTATCAGAAAACTGCTTTCAGAGAACACTGGTCTCAAGGGCACAAGACAGAGGAATCCATTCAGTACAGTGGACAATGGATTTCTATAGAAAGATATCCTGGCTTGTAGAACAGAAGCAACATAAATTAGCAAACATTCAAAAAATCAGCATAATCTTGCTTCACACCAATACATGAAAGATGAAACAAAAACATGAAGATAAAAGAGAAAGGAGAGCGTGAAATAGAAAAATAGATTAGAAATTAAGAATAGAGAAGACAGAACACTTCTATGCAAACATGCTAGGATTTCCAAATGATAGGTTTAAGACTGATATTTTAATTTTAAATGTAAATTTAGTTCACTTATAAAAGCAATACATGCTATTATTAAAACTACAGATGTTTAAGTAAGATGTGATAAACAAAATATATATTTAATAAATAAGTTTACTTATTCATTCCTTTATTAATGGACATTTGATTAATTCTACTTCTTGCTATTATAATGTATGTTTTGAGGGACAAATTATATTATGCTTATACATACAATCTTGCGCACATTTGTGAGTCTATCAGTAAATTCCTAGGATAGAATTGCTATGTTGAAAGATACATACACTTAAACTGTGATGCATATTTCCTTCCAAAACATTTGTACCAATTTTTCTGTCATCCATACTGTATGAATACCTATTTCCTTATGGACTTATTACCATTACTAAAGGTGGTCACGAACTAAGGGGGTGTAGGTAGGAGTCATATTGAAGTGCTACATGGCAAACAGCTTAAAATTACCTGTTAAGGCCCGCCCGCCCCACTTCCCTCCCCAACCTGCCCCCCCCCACAAAAAATTACCCGTTAAACACACCAATATCTACAAATATACCTCAGTCATTCTTACTTTATGCCATCTAATGCAAAGTCCCAGCTTTCTTATCTATTTGGCTTCTCTCCAATCTTCTCCTTCAAGGCTATGGTTTGGGTAAGTGGCGTGA